>OX421851.1:9690811-10890811 GCA_949127965.1 Pandemis corylana | reverse complement strand
TTACGTACCTAAATACTTACCTGCTGTCCTACAATCAATCTGAAGCCGTAAGTATTTTTACTTGTAGCTCTTTTGTAAACTAAACTGAGTTCGTTCGCAATTCTTGTAACGGAAGTATAATTTAATAACTAGATTTTTCTCGTGGTATCATTTTCGTAGCAAAATAATACCTACAGTAAAATTCGTTGTCCTATTAGGTACAATTTCAAAAAATCATTTGGTGCTTTATAATACTCAAGGTAATATTTGCCAAAATCTCCATTTAGTTCCAATTGGTAGTTTATTTACTGAAAATAAATGAAAACATTTACTAAAATATTTAGTTATTGGGAAAAATCCGGGATGCGTAATCCCCGTCAATTGACCTAGCTATGTGAAAAATTGCCAGGGCGTAACTCATCCAATTTAAAGGATTTGTAGTTGCATAAAACGAATACTAAATTTATTTTCAACATTTTAGTACTGAATTTTGCATTATTGTTTTTTGGATATCGTATTTCGGACGTTTTCAATTATGGAAAGTGCAAAAACATGATAAAAATAAAAAGCATAACACAATACGAATGCAATTTTTTGCGAACTTAATGTTTACCTATATACTGAAAATTTATAGAAATGGAAAGCTGTGGCTGGGAATCGAACCCGCTTTCTCATCATTCCGCGATGCGTGTTAGCACCAACTAAGCGTTTATATACTATACCAGTAAGTTGTTGTTTAACGAAAAGGCTATAATCACTACTCACTACATAGAATAAAATAAAGTCGCTTTCCGCTGTCTGTCCCTATGTATGCTTAGACCTTTAAAACTACGCAACGGATTTTGATGCGGTTTTTTTAATAGATAGAGTGATTCAAGAGGACGGTTTATATGTATAATTTTACACAGACGAGGCCGCGGACAGAAGCTAGTTTTATATAAAGGTAATAATTCTTTGAAATTGTTTACTTTAAATTTTCAAGAAATTCCTTCTAACACAAAAAAATAGATAGGTAATTTAAGAAACTTTGCATGAAAATAAATGGAAACATTGCAAAATTTGTTTTTTAAATCATATTTTTTGCAAAGGATTAGTTCAAGATTTAAAAAGCTTGCACACGAAATGCAGCGAATGCAGTGAGTATGTGCTAATTTCGGTTCTGTTTACCTAACATCAATATTCAAAGCCAGTAGAAAAATCCTTCGACGGCAGCGGAGCTCAGCTGTTCGGTTCCAGCCTGTGTTTATGCTGCAGAAGGAGGCACGCTCCAATGGTTTCTGCTACGACAAAATGCACTCACGTCTCCCCCGCGTGCACTCGACTGCGAATTTAAATGCATTAAATATTATTGATCAAGGGGTCTTGACTTGACAGATTCTAACTATGTGTATTCGGAGAAGTCGGTTTTAGCGAAAACGTTGAAAAATAAATAGAATTATCTAAGCTTAAAAAGTTATCTGACCTAGAACGTATTCATAGATATTTATGAATATCCCACCCTTGATGCAAAACTTAAATTCAAAGAAAGATTTCAATTGTATATTAGGCAATTATTTGCTAGTACAAATTCTATTAGAGCAATACATTTAAACAAATTTTTAACATTCTGAGGAGGACAGGTAAGTAATAAATTGTCATCTCTGTTTGTCGATGTTAAGCCAGCAAATATTTGTCGCAATTCCATCTCAGGGCTCAGGCTGCGTCGTTCAAAGGTATTCCGCACCCAGGCCCGAATCGTTGAACTTGCTACGTGAGCACTTATCCCAAATTAGTAGGAGCTCCGCTCGGCGTGGATTCACCATTGAGTTACACGCGATGGAGCGTAAGATCCGCTTGCGCTAAGTTAAACCCATCCTGTCTAAACGGGCGCGCTCAGACATCCGTCGTGGTCCCGTCCCAGAACATATTTCAGTACACATCCGAAAGTAAATACAAATTAGTTGGAAGCTTAAAGAACTTTAGCTCTCGACGAAGTTGAAAAGATGATAATTAGGTTGACTACAAAACTCTTACAACGCTATTCATTGTTATGTATTTTGTCTGTTGTGAAATAACCAAGTAAGTATAAGTATTATTTTGTTGGTTCATAAAGACAGGCCAAAATATGTACATACAATACCTATAACATGTGCTTGAATCTCTAATAGCTAAATAACATTTTAATTTCGAACAAAAGCTTCTACAACGGAATCCTAATACCTATTGTACGCTCTGGGAGCGTTTAAAATAAAACAGATCCGACAGACAACGCTCTATAATAGCTCATTCTGCTCCCCTAATGCTGCAATTAGAACGAGAAACTAGTGAAAGGATTTGTCTCACTAATGAACGCTACGGCTAAATTGTTCTTAGGGAAAATACTCTTTTTGCTACGAAAAGGCATTAGAATAAATTGATATTTACCGCCGCTCACTGAAGCCCTTTTAGGCGAAATTAAAACAAACAGAACTTTGAAGGTTTTTCCTCGAGTATTTCATTATCAACTTGTACACTTCTTTCAGCTTTTCAATGTTTGTTTTTGACAAAATAAACTAAACTTTGCCGTTACGATGAAAGGGTTTCTAGCAGTTTCTTTACCATTCATGCTGTACAATCAAACACAAAAGACGTAGTCTCAGATAGGTACCAATGTAAATTTTCTACCTTATTGTTTCCATTTCTCTTGACGCGCGTGACTTCGACATTATGTTACAACAACAAAAATAATGTATCAAAACAATTAGTGTCATTCTTCTTTCGATTAAAATTTGCAGCACTTTAAGTATTTGCTTATTCAATAATGAACGAGACGAGAGATGAGAAAAAGACAACCATTATTAACCTATTTCTGAAAATGGAGAAAAGAGACAGCTAGGATGATTAATTAACAGCGAGCTGGCCGCAAGCGAAGCTCCTCCACGACGGAAAACTTAATTACTTTTCTCTGCAGAATCATAAAGCTGAATAATTCATACACTAGCTGCAAGGACAGTCTTGAATGTGTGACACAGGAGCGCACTTGCTAGTACTCGGTTAAAATTGAATTGCCTCTTACATTACAGCAGTAACTTTCAGTATTATACTAATACCAACGTATTTACTTGTTGTCTTGAAATAAAACGTGACTCGAGACAAAAGTTACAGCATGCACTAGCTAGTTTGATTACCATGCATTATAATGTCTAATAAACTCTTTGTATTGGAAATCTGTCGCTTTAGTTAATTACCCAGCTAACTTCTGTTTTATCAAATAGCTTCACGATTATTGTGTTGAAAAAAGACAATGAAGTTAACTGCAAATGTATTGTGAACATAATGTATGCAACTAATACTAAGCAAGCAGAAAATAACAAACGCCTTTTTTGTTTTTGCTGAAAGTAGGCATCTACTCGTATTTTTCATCCAAAGTTATAACATGACAAAATATCAAACTACTTTATCTCGCCTCGAAACATTAAGTTCAAGATATTACAAGAAAAGTGGATTAAGATTCTCTATAATATTTCACATTATGGTGGGTTTGCATGATTTATAGGCAAACTCTAGAAAGTTCCGCATGTCATCCGCCGGGTCTTAGCGAAATTTCCAAAGGAACTTTAAACTTTTTACATTAGACGGATGATGGTGACTAACCTAGTTTGTGTGAAAAAAATGTTCTCAAGGAACGAGTTACCTTCACAAATAATCACCAAGGGAAATATTTTAACAAAATAAAACAGTATTTATTTAATGTAACTTAATATGCAAGTCTTATTGTAATGCCTTATTATACAATTCAATCTCAACAGACACCTTCAATTTCTGCACAACAGGTATAAAAGTACTTAATGGTATACAGAACAATGTATGCTTTTATTACCTACCTATACCTATTACTTTGTTTGTAACAGAAGATAATGATTTTGAAATCAATTGGTAATCAACGACATGTTAAAGTGACAATTGATTCGATCTAAGCCCTGTACAGCGGTCTCGAGCCAACCCTTTGCGGTTTACGAGTGAGAAGAAGTGAACTAATGATATTCGCGTAGTACTCGTGATTAATGGTAGCAGACTCGCGGATTGCTCAAGCGAGATGAGTTCTGAAGAGGCATCCACTGCCCGTGAAATTAACTTTCGGCGCCTTTAGAAGCCCTGTCGGTTTGTTTTCAGAAGTGAAAGCGTTTTGCTTTTGTGACCCAATATTTCAAACGTTATTGGAAACGTTTGATTATTGCTCCCCATTCCGAGGAGATGGGATTCGTCTCGTTTGTAATTTATATAAAAGAGTTGCGAGGTCGTGACTCGATGCCGAGTGGGTTAGATTTATTTTGAACTACTTTCTAGTGAAACTTTTGCTTTTGTAAGTCGGTCTAGCTTAGAGAGGAGGCTTAGGAGTATGAAACTAAGCCAGTACTTACATCTTTGATTTATAGATTTGGACTAGTGTTTGTTTTTTATAAATTCAAATGAATGTAGGTAAGTTAATTTACTACATTCTGACATCTCTATGTAAATAAACAAGCTGTTTCCCGCAACTTCATCTGAATCTCGCAAGAATAATGGACTTAGTATAGCTTTCTATCCTACTAATATTATAAATGCGAAAGTTTGTGACGATGTGAGCGACTGAGAGAGTGAGTGAGTATGTATGTTTGTTCCTTCTTCGCGCTGAAACGACTGGACGGATTTGGATCAAATTTGAAACGGAGATAGCTGGTACCCTAGATTAAAACATAGGCTACTTTTCATCTCCGAAAATTGCATAGTTCCTGCGGGATAGCGATAAATGTATTCCTTGCAGACGAAGTTGCGGGCAACAGCTAGTTAGTTAAATATTTTTTTAGAAAATATCTATCCAGGACTCAGCTTCATACAAAAAAAAAGAAGATATACCTATCTCTTTTTGTATCAACGTATGTAGGTAGTTGTAGGGTGTAGGTATAAATTACTGTGCATTTTTGTCGCTGTTCTGTTCTGAATGAATATGTCAGATTTATAGTTTCGCGGTTACCGACGCAGCCGTTCATTTATTTATATCAAATAACATACTCTAAAGTACCTCCTCGTTGGCTTCAGTGCTACGACACGTTTAGTGTGTTTAAGATCTTCCATAATATATCACACCGCTCAATGCTTTCAGCATAACTCAAACTTTAATCACTCACGATTCAATATTGACGTTGGTTTACTTGATAATTATTACAATTTAATCCGGTTTAATCAAAATTTTAGCTGGACTTATTGCACGTGGAATGTAAGTAATAAAAGCAAAATTACATTGTTCTGTGTACTGCCATGTTCCCTGTGGATTTCATCAACCGTTATTAAATTTGATGGCTAATTTTATTTCATATTGCTAGTGTTAATTACTGTAATTAAATAACAATTGAAATCAAATTTGTTTGCGAATTTGTACAAGGTCTGTTAAAATTGTTCCCGAATATAACATCAGCAGGTTGTTGGATTAGTTTGACTCAATAGCCCTTTAAATGTTGTTTTTTATAATTTTTGAATCATAGTTGATAATTGTTTTCGACACAATTATTTTTACGTTTAATTGAATTGCGTTCTCCATATGGAAACAATACCTAAGAACTTAATAATACCTTTACCGATTTGACTTTCATGTCTGGTTATTGCCATAATAAATTAATCTTGTGTTTACGACACATAATAGTCTAACATTTGGTTTTATTTCTAAATCGTCGTGGCAGCTTACAACGCGTAAACGCGACTAGATTGTTCTGCCTATAAAAATAAGACTAAAAGTTTACGCAGCGATACGCATGACTTACAGCCAGCGTTTTACATGATATTGAATCAATTGTTGTTGTTATTGGTTATGAAGAAATCATATAAACAGATAAGTTGCACGTGTGTTTTATATTGAAACTTAGATAATTCTTTGTATTGTAGACGATAAAAGAAGAATTGGACACACCAAACGTCTCGATAGCGTTTGCAATTTTAAGCAAAATATTCAAGCGAAAGTTTTATTGTGGGTACTTGCTTAGCTAAATTTTATCTTTTTTTATTTTTTACCGCCATAATATACTTAGTAATAATATTATTATACTGTTAGAACATAAATTTTATTATGATTACAATTATGATAAATATCGAAAATTTATTTTAAAACTATTGCATTTTGTATTAAAATAATTAGTGTTCAAATAAGTCAACAAAACCAAAATCATGTTAAACGTGGCCTTTAGGTCTTGTTAGCTCAGGCTCTGTCTACCCCGTACAAGATAAAGACGTGATTTATGTATGTATGTATGTAATAATTTAACAAGAAAATTTAATAGGTTTGTTTAAATAGTATATATTTTTTTTAAATCTTTTCTTGATAGAAAAAGAAAGAAAGAAAGAAAGAAAGGAGGCTTTAGTCGCTGAGCGACGATATATATTATTATGTGAATCACATTTGCAACCAACCTGTTCGATGAATGTACAATCGTTGTGCCACCCGGTAGTGCGTCTACTCTCGCCGGGGGATGGGTGATCCAACCACTAATGGATCGACAACGTGCGTCATGCTTTATGTCAATAAATGCTTTGGCTTTTAATGCTCCCTTTGTTGAAGTAGGCCAATTACTATCAGCGATGGCAATTACTGGTCCGTTCGACGATGCATTGGCTTTTAAGCGTGTCGTCAACACAATGTCGCCTTTCAGCAATTAGGGGTTGTCAAATTATATTAGAAAAAAAAGTAAGCTGACTATAGCTACAATGACAGTTTGCGTCGTATTTCGTACCTAATTTACTTACATGGTTATAGTCTTATTTATCAAATTACTGTTATAAACTAAACTTCTATTTCCAATGAAAAACTTACGGCTTTCGTATTTACCTGATCGACAATAAAGACTGCTTGTAGATATTTTTAAACGTCTGACTGTAGTTTATTTAAATAATAATCGCGCATGCTCGATTTTTAATTGCACTAAAACTTACTATAAGAAAATCGTTTCACATTTCAGCTTTCTTACTGTATTGTTACTCAGTTACGCAGAAATTCCGTATCGTTAACGGGAAAAAATAATATGCCAACGAAAAATACTCACCTGAAATAATAACGCGGAGACTACGAGTAAATGCTGGTAATTTTTATTTGCTTTCCATACTGCTACTGTGATTTCGGGATCAATATGTAAATGCACTCGTGAGTGCAGCGGGGCCGACGGGAGTGCATTTTGTCGTAGAGCGAACGCAGCCAGGCGTAGCGACCTACTGTCTCTGACTTCGCCGCCTGGTGTGAGTAATGTTGGGTTTTCTTGCGAATGTTAAACGCTTAAAAATCATGCTAGCGGTTTGCAATAAAATTGAAAATGCTAAGTCTGAAGTAAAAGCTTATATCGTGCGGCATTTTGTATTTTTACAACAACATGACGTTGTTTTATTTTCCTTATATTTTCACTAGAATAAAAATTCATAAAAATTAAACGATGCAACTTAAAATAAACTAAAACACTATATGAGGAAATAACTGACTTTAAAAAGTAGATTATCAGTTTGTCTTATTTTTTTTCTTTGTGAGGGTTGCAAAAAGCACAATCCTCTTCATTATAGAACCAAAAAATGTGATATTGTTGCCAACCGCCGTCACAAATTGGAATTTAGAAGGGCATTTTTCATTCCTTTTTTACCAGTCCTGTTGCGACTTAAAAAGGTTTTCAAGATAGGGAAACAAGTCCAAATCCAGCAATTTAGATGCATCTCGGTTGTTAGATACGTCACGCTGCGCCGACGATTTATCGCACCGCCTGTGATAGGGCTGAGAGAAAAATGTGCCACACGTGCAAATAATAGCGTTCATTAGGTATGAAGTATTTCTTTTCCTGTACACATGTTACAGTTATAACACGAAACCACATACATTTGGGCGAGTATCGCTAAGATGTTTTTATCGCACTAACAAGTAATTAGCTACTTACTCAGTACTAGGATCTAGGTTATGATAAAAATAATGCGAGAAAATTACCTGGCATTTGTTGATTCAAGGGTCTACCTCAGAGCTATATTGAAGTGGACATCATCAGTAAAGCGAAACGTAATAGAAACTAGCGTATCAATTTCTGAATATGTCGTTGGCATGGATATTTAATACGAAAATTACCATTAGTTAACTCAAGCTGAATTAAAATTAAAGTTAAAAGCGACCGCCGTATGGCAATTTTGCTAGTCTGCCTGGTTTTAGCACACATTATTGATAAAGTTAGGGACTTTTTTTATGGCACGTAAGATAGGGCAGGCTAATAAATTTCGTAACATCCACTTAAGTAGAGGTCTAGGTGGCATCTGCTAACTCTATTGGTGAACAAATTAGAGAATAAATCCGATTAGCATTTCAATTAAATTTAATTAGCTATTTGTGCATATATCTAAAAAATATTGCAGATTTCCGATAGAAAAGCTTGCTGTTCAAAAATTTTGTATTCAAACAGCAATGTTTGCGTTTTCTAAATATTCCATTACGAACAGAAACGCGGCTTGTAATTGAATAGTTGCATGTTCAGTGGTGCTAAAAGTATTGTCGTGGTCGGTAGTCGTAAGTTCGACTTAATTTTCGCAGGTAATGGCGGGGAAATCACGACCGATTCGGAAGCCATGTAATGACGATCGTTTCGCGTTAGTCCAACGAGACTTGGGTTGTTTTGCTCAGTATTAGAGGTCTTAATCTTGTCTTTAAATTGCTACTACTAAGTCACACAGTACTTATCAATTCATTTTGTATGCCAATTTGAAAATTAAACACGAACTTTTGAAGCTCGTGATACACTCACTCTGAATTACATCATTTATTTATGTTACGGTATCTTGATAAGTTTGCTCAGCAACCACTAGAACACTGCGAGAACTACGAAGCAGGAACTAACCAGTTAAAGTTTCGCCTAACAAAATCACGAACTGACAAAACGGTTTGATAAGCGAAACTATCTAAAACAGCCACGAACTAAGCAAATTACAGAGTCTACAAGAATATTAGAATTTAACCACTGCTTTTACAGCTAACTGTTAGCAGAATTTAACTTAAGTATACGGTGTCAAAATTTGTTGGTATGCGGTTGCAACACAAGCTGTGTTCACACAAGTTAAATACGACTTAGGGAAAGTTCTAGCAACATACCCAAGGAGACTAAGACGCTAGTTTTGGCTGCAAACGGCGAGGTTGCTTTGCTTTAAGTTACAGCCTTCGGATATAGCACATTGTGAAGTTCTTGGATGTATTGTATTGAAATTCTATTCTAAAGCTAATTTATATTTTTTTGCTCCACCGCTGTGTCGGATTAAACTATTTTTTACGATCTCGTAAGAATTAACCTAAAGTTGACGAATTTAAATAGTTAAGGTACCGTTAAAGATGTCTAAGCAACTCAAGCATCCTATGACAACTTTACGTGTAAAACATGTTTAAGCATGTGTGTGCATTTAAGTTTAAATGTAAATAGAATAACAAATCCATGAAAATATTTTCGAAGAATTTACTAATCTGTTTAAAGTAATAGGTACAATACATAAAATTGTTAATTAATTTATTTAAATAATTTAATTCAGAAAATAACAGTCGATCCAACTTTAATTTCAAATCTCAGGTTCTTATAATTTTTATGCAGATACTCATAAATTTTTAGGAATACCAATTTAGTCGAGAAATGTGAGCAATTAATTGAACACAATTTTTGGTCCTCTGTTATTTTAATAATCTTATGTCCCTCGAATAACATCGGATATTTCTCTCCGTTTCGAGGCGGTATTAAATACTTACTTGGTTTCTTTGCACGTCTTAATACCGTCCGTCTTTTTTGTCTCTCCCTATGATATTTTAAGGTTGAATATTTCTGGCTATTCACATTTGGCCTCTTTATCGTTTTCAACAATATTATCCCAGGAAGTATTTTGTGATCGCAATTTTCTCGCGACCGAATTCTAAAATCAATTTACTAAGCTCATTCAGCATTTCTATAGAATGTTGGCCCTTCTTCATTAATATTCCTACGTGTGTCTAAATATAGCTACTGTAAAAAAAACGTGATTCAATTACGTAAAAAGAATACATGTTGAGCTAATGTTTTAAAACACAAGTTTCACAATGAGACATTTTTCGTTCCACGTCTCTTAAATCAGGAAAGCACTAATGTTGCCTAACTAAAAATAAAACGATCGAAGCAAACTACAACATAGTGCACAGTAACCAGCTAAAGTTAATATTTAGTTCTTACAATATTGCGAATTAGGTACGTACTTTGCCACATTCCTCTGAGGCAGTCGAGCATATGAGATAGTATAATGGTGCTGGTGCCTTCAGGCTTCGGGCAATATTGAGCTGTTCCGAGATAAGGCTTGCGTGATCGTCACGTCTCCGTGTCACATCCAATGGTTGAATACTTTACTCAGTCTATGTTATGTTTTCCCAGTGGCCAGAGTGCCCCCAATATCTTATCCAATGTATGTTTTTGTACCGTAATACTCACTCTCGAAATTCGATGGTTTTGAATTTAGAAACAAACCAGTGTCGTATCTGATTTTGTATTTAAATATTTTTTAAAACACCCACGTGTTCTGGCTGATTCAAATGATGATGATGATGAAATGAGTTGAGTTGTTCTTGACATGAAATGACATAAAATAATGATAAAAATGACATGTAATAAGTATAATTATTATGAATAAATGAGTATGAGTATGAGTAAATTTTTTTTCGTTGTTTAATATTGGACAAATATTTTTTACAATACTATAACGATAAACAATTATTTATTATAAAGTTTTCGGTAAAAAAGCCAAGCATTCGTTTTTGCTTGTTACAAGAGAAACAAGCCAATTAAAAATAATTACAAATAAGTATATTTTCCCTTGAAAACTAAATCGGTACTCTTCAAATTGTTAAATGATATTTGTATTCGTACTTGGAATCTTGTAATAAGGACGTAAACCTCTATAAAGCTATTTTATTTGAATTAAAATGTACACGTTCCCATTCCCAGCTTAAATTAATGAGCCATTGAAATACGCGTCTCTCAAAACGGCACTAAGCTTTAAATCCTATTTAAGTTTGAGTCGTATTTAATGACTTAAAATAACAAATAAATTTGTTAATTTACAACGTAAAACTTTTGTCAGTTTACAAATAAAGAAAACTGTTTTCATGATACACGTAGAATCAGTAAATTATACTTATTCAACAAACTTAGCTTTCATACCTGTTCAAATAGGTAAAGTGTTTGCTTAGGCAGAATTGAAATAAGAGTATATTATTTTAATTTCTGCTTGTGCGTATATTACAATTAACGTTTTCGTAACCCAATACCCACTTACGTTCTTAAATTAAAGTCATTGAGCTACGCTTTAATGGATTTAATTTCCGTCGGGCGCCGGGTTGGAATTAACATGAGACCTACATGTTTATCATCGATCGTGTCCATTGTGAGCATTCAAATAGAACACAATTGTGGCATCAGGTATTTCCACGTCGGGCCCGAGATCGCACTAAATTGTGAAGGCGTTTTGGCCTCTCGCAATCGGCCGAGTCACCGGGGTGGAATTAAACGATTTATCGTAGTCACGGACTCCGATTTCTGCAGAACCCTGTCACGGGTGGCAATATTGTTGTAACATGGGTTCATTCAAAATGTGTAATATCGTATTTGCACACCTTTATGCTACTATTGGGTCCTTAATAGAAATACGACGCTAGCTGTTATGTTTATGTTATTTATCACTTCCGAAGTTAGAAGGGTGGGTACTGAAGTTAAGGTCAAATATTTTTAATTTGAGACCGATATTTCTGTCTTCAGCCTACAACGCGTTGTGTAGTCCAATCTCAAAATTTAACCCTCATATCTATGTATTAGGTTAGGGCTGCTAGCATACCTAGTTGGTAATTCTGGAAATATCATGAACTTTATCATGATAATGAATGATAAATGACATAGTGACATGCTAATGGTACCTTTTCTGTGACCAGAAATACTAAACAAATATTAATCCAACGCTCACTTCGAGCCCAAGTGGCTCGTTACACCCTATCAATAAAAACGCTCCTGTGAATTAAAACACAAAGGCGTCTATTTATTTAGTGCCGCATTGAACATTTCGCTATGTCGGCAATATGTAGGCATTTTCTCATTCAAATTATTATATTGCTGATTCAGAGCTACAAGCTTTTCGGCAGTCATATTTCAACGTGCCTCATTTCATGTGGGTCTCCGCAGGGACAATATATCAGGCTGAATTTATTTTCTTTTCCAACCTTCATAACTTCACTCCTTCGGCACAAAACATGATTATCTCTGAAATCTGTGTTTGTGAAATCAACACATTTACTTACCGTTATCTTGTGATGGGAATTTTTTAACGAAAGTTAATACTTTGATGGAATTAGGCGTAGTAAAAAACCAGTTCATAAAAAAACTATAGGTTAAGTACTTAGAAAATCTGCAACAATATTGAAGGGTAAGTAATCTCACGAACAATGGAAGTGACCCAAAAAAACTTTCATTGATTGGAAGCAACATAAAAATAGGTAAGCGTTTTATTGCAAGAAAGTTCAAAATTCCAACGGGATGTGAAAGAAGTTGCGCGCAACACTTATCAGTTCTGCTATACGTTTCAACTTGTTCTTCAATGTGAATCAAACTCACTTACGATGTTCGAACTTATATTAACTGCATTGCTCAATCGCGTTCCCATGCCAATCAAGTTTTAAGACATGCATCACGTAGCACAACATGCAGCAATGTTGTCCAAAGCAATGCTCGGGTTTCTTTTCAGCGACTCAATGCGTGTTTGCCGGCTGGCGGGTATCACCTCCGCTCGGCATTCCCGACACGCGCCACGCTGCGGGAGACGAAACACAAATCCCCCGAGACGCAGAGAGAATCTGTTCGCAGCATACACCTTCATGCTCACCTTAGCCTTATTTATATGCATCTCAAGGAAAAATATGTGCATGATCCTATACGATACAAGCGTTCCGCGGATATCTCGCCGGGCGTGTTGAAGTCGTGTTAGTTTTATCAGTTTGCAGCGAGAACGTGTTTTACTGTGGTGATATAAAAATAAAAATTGTAAGTTCAAAAGAAGTGTTTTTTACGAAGTGAACGCCAAATGATTAATTTGCTTAACCTGTTTCTGAACCTTTCATTATTAAATCATTTTTCATTTTATGGATTTTGCAGCTAATTGATATTTGCAACTTTAATATAAGTATGCACAAAAATGGCATATTTAAAAAGTATCACATTTGAACTAAAAACTAAACAGTGCAACAACTCTGTAAAGCCTGAATGAATACTCAAAGGACTCCTTCGGTCGAACTTTTGTTTACACTGCACGAGAAAAATATTTAGTATTTTTCAGTATTAACACCAACCAAGTGAAAATCCCAGCAAGAGGTTTCTTAGAACTGAATTCCCTTTCGAGACTGTACAACCAAGCGTACGACGATTGGCGTATTGAAGAGAGAAGCTCGTGCGACTTTTCACGCCGATACGAAAAGCAGAATGCAGTTTCAATTTAGACGAGCTTGTACACAATCACTGCTCGACATCAGATTATTTTTGTGACCTGAATATCCTCTGGGTTTAAGCGTGAAACGTGATGTCAACCTGATAAAAGTAAGCGAATGGATTGAACACTGAAAATTGGCTGTCTGAGAATTTGCCCGAAGCTATCTAGCCTTGCGAAAACAACGAGAATGGTGCATAGGGTCAAATGGGTTAAAGTAAAAAAAACGAAAACATTAAACCACTTTATTTTGACACTACTGAAGTTACTGAAGTTATAATTATAGTTAACTCTCGACCACGTAAGCGCTCAGTCTTGATTAAGTTTCCGATGTTCTTGACCTTGTCAAATACAACATAAATTCTTATTAATTACTCGCGCACATTACTTGAAAGTGATAAAATTTTACAATATAATTTAAATTACTTATTGTCTGCAATTTATGTTGACTTAGGCGGCGCGGACAGATTTCAGCAAAACGAAGAGTGTTAAAATCTCATCAAAAACCACTCTACATTAATTCATGAAAATGAAAATGTTTCATGCAAACTACGATGTTAAAGGTTCAAATTTCACCGTTGCCTCGAAAAAAAACGATTCACTCCAAACGGCTTTCACTTTTCACTCTTTGGTTAATATCCATTGCTTATTTTTCCCCTTCATAATGCCTCTGGGGATTCCGGTAGTATTCGTGATTTATGGCTTATGCAAAGAATGAGAGGATATTTTCTACACCATAATTCAGGCTAGTTGAGATTAGAGGCGGGCCGCGTATAGGATGATATTTCAATCTGTTTCGTACGCTTCTTTTTTATCCGCACTTACTTATTTCTCGATATTCTTTATTCGTTTTTCTGTTAGGATTAGGTATATCTTATTGTTTGAAAGTGATTTATTTCTGATTGAATCTGATATTTTTATCTCTGATTTAGAAAGGTTTTGTGTGGAATAATCATTTGTGTTCAGGACATTTAAAACATACACAGCGGCATCATAAAACCCACTTAGTTGCGGCATTGCCCAAAAAGTTCCGCTCATCAATCTAATCGCTGAACAGCAATCTCGTTCCTCGGCGTATTGTTAAAACTTTAGACCCATCAACCGTCTGTCTAAATTAAACGTTTTCGTGTTGAAACGGTGTTAAAGATATTTGCCGCGCCTAGCACCATGAAATATTTACTAAGTATTAGATTAGGTACACGTTCTAGTACAAGGTACGAAAATTAATTACAGTATTGTAATCCCAGGAAGAACGTTATCACTTATAGTATTTAAGTGTAATTATTCTATATTCTTCTATGCAGACCTATTGCCACGTCAATAGTGAGTAGTTTGCTTGATTTCAGTTATGATCCCGAAATGTTGGTACTTTTATAACTGTCTTCAAAATAGATCAAATGTTAACTGATGCAATCGGTGCAATAAAGAACCCTGTTTCAAAAACGTTTTCAAGAAACCAAATTAATGATAAGTCACGTTTTTTGCTTTTTATGATAAATTGTTAAAATGCTTTAGTTGTAAGTACCTATTTAAGATTAAGATGGCAAAACATTATGTAGATTTATATATTTCAGTAATTTTTCTTGAGCTAAATATTTTCGGTAACAGATTGGAGTAAAGCCGTGAAGATGCTAGCTGTGAAAACATGAATTAGGTACTTCAAAATGGCATAAATTATGTAGTATTTTAGTCGAAAAAAACTTTAAAAATGAATCACTAATTCTAATCAGACGAAGCTACTTGAAATCATTTTTTATATTTGGGAAGGTATATTGATATCCCTAACAACTCACGGTACCTAGTTTCGTTGTTGTAAGGTACCTAGGTTCATCCGTCTGAATTATTTATTCAACTTCACTAACTGTACGCTTGCCAAATACATTTCAATATTCGCATATCAAAGCGACCGAAGTCACGACTTTGACTTCTGCATTGATTTAGTAACTAAATCCGTGGCATTTGTATTGTATTACATTTGTTAGCAGTTTACAGTGGCTCGAGCCTTAGCAAGTTGTTTCTTTGTGACAGAATAGTGACAGATACAATTAAGAAGTATCGAACAGAGCCACATATCTTATTTAAGTATTCATATGAAAAACAACTGACTGGACCAAGCAATTTGCGGAAGTTCATTTTATAAATAAAAATCTTGCTGCTTGTTTATAGCCAATGGACGTTGAGTAGGTACGTTGTTGGTTTGCTTGTAAGGAAATAAGGAATATTCATGATTTTTCATGGTTTTTATTAAAAACTCATTTATGCAATAAACAATTTGAAAAATATATCTTTAAATAATAAATAAGCATGCAAGCTATCAAAAGTTTTACTCTATCTCTTTCTAGAAAAATGGAATTTTAGTATGAGGTTTACATGGATGTTGTGACATTATTATGACGTCATTATGTCATATCGGATCTCTCTTTCTAATCACTGACTAATTAGTAATTTCAAACTCTAATTTTTTCCGGATTTCTTGACCGATGTTACTATTAATTTCACTTGTTGTTATCGCTTTTACGATATTTTCATGTTTTATTAAGAAATGTGATATTATTTTAAATCATTATTCCCTATTCTGTTGTGCTTGGTGTAGACGGTGTACCTACGTATGGTAGCCTTAAGAAGGAGCTCTTAAGAAGGCCTATGTGGAAACGAACGACGGCTTTTGTGAGAGTCAGAATGACGGGTGCGTGTGCCTACAATTGTAACAACTTTATTTGTGTACGATTTATTTTAAAGTAAGTACCCACTAAATAATACGTTTTTAGTGAAGGTACACACGCACACACACACACAAATCACGTCTATATTCCTTACGGGGTAGACAGAGCCTGAGGTAACCAGACCTAAAGGCCACGTTTAGCATGATTGTAGGCGTATAAGTGTAAAGGGGAATCAAAATAGTGAGGGGTTGCTAGCCGCATCGCTTATAACAATGATTCCTAAGAATTTCGCCAATCCCCTCGATGGGCTTTTACTATCTGCGCGGGAAGAGAAGCAACTGGTACATTCTATGTTTTTCCTTTGCTCCCAAACCAGCCCGGAAGTACATTGAAAAAAAAAATGCTTTTCACGAGGTACATAGAAATCCACTGGCATTAGTTCTATCCTTATATTCCTTATAGCACACAGGGGGCCCGCTAGGCATACACGCACCATGGCGACTGATTTTGTTCATTAATATTAAATTGTGGAAGTTTGAATGTTTGTTTTAAGACAATCACGCAAAAATGGATGAATGGATTTGGATGAAATTTGAGTCCTAAAAAATGTATTAACATTGTAATTGAATTGTGTTTATTTCATTGGATCATTGTATTTTCCTGTAATATATATATATGTAGGAAAAGACTAGCGTTTAATATTTGTAATGTGGTAAAAATAACCATAAATACTCGGAAACTGACAAATCTGCGTTCATACCTACTCACAATATCACTGGATCTATTCATACCAACAAATTCGGCATCTGAAAGTAAGAAAATGAAAAAATATTTTACGGATTGCAGTCTCATTTATTTTTTTCTCATTTTTTATTTATTTAACTAAGATAGTTACATCAAACACACATTGCGTAACAACTTTGACTGGAAGATATGTATGTAATTAATCAGTGGCAGAATATTTTACAGGTAGGTTTGCTGCTAATGTTGCTAACCCTTCACCCCTCAGTCGAATTTAACAATTAGGTAATGTTAATGCGGTGCCGTTCAAAACAGTTCTGTTGTTCTTAATTATAGAAAGCTTAAGTAAAGACAGATATTTGAAATAATATTGCACTATTCGCAGTTTAGAATTCGTTAGGAATGACTAAGCCCTTACAATCGTTTAACTTATTTCACAAAATTTGACACTGGATAGAAACATAAACATGTTTCAACGTTTGCAGTCTTGCATGAATTAAATGTGAACGCATTATAATATTTTGTAACTTATTTCGTTATGTACTTAAATAATAATTTAATTCGTTAATTTTGTACTGTAAAACGTCAAACTAACATTTCATTGTGCAATCATGTTAGGAAGGTAGTGATCCTGCAGATTTTTCGACACATGTTATGATAATGATCTAAGTGCATCTGAGGGAAGGGTTGGCCTTAATATAATAATCAGCTACTAATGGGATATGTTTCGTCAATCACGAAGCATGTCTAACATGAATAAAACGTAACCCTAAAAAGTCATGCTGATAAATATTTATAATATTGTCATCTTTTTATTTTAATTAAATTTAGTATTTATAATACTTTACAAGTTGTCCAACTAGATAATAATTAAAAAATGAACAATTCAGCAATTATACTGGGATTATCTTATTGCATCGATACTATATTTCCGATATAAGACAAAAATAATCAAAATTAATTGATCACTTGGCAATCCAACCATCTTGATAAGAATTTGAACAATAAATTGTCTGGTACAAGTAATGGAGAGCATAACATTAATTATATTAAAATTAAAATATTGTAAGCGGCTTGTAAAAAAACCTAATCTAGTTATATACACCTATATTACAAAACATCATTCTATCGTCATAAGTACCAAGAAATTTAGAACTAAAAGCTATAAAACTTTTTTTGGAACTGGCACATCAAAAATGAGACTTCTTTGATGCGGTTGACCTATACAAATATTTTGTTTAACATGTCTCAAAACTAAAAAAACGTGTACAAAGTTTTAGGTATAATTGGAATATAAAATTTAGTATAAAGAAGCTTTTTATTCTTAAGAACTATTGTATAGCAAGAGCCTCCTTGAAAAAGTCCAAGATAGCGTCGGACTTATGTTAAGTACGAATAAATTAAATCAACATAAACTAGTTTATTCGTAGCAAGTATTTCTATTGCTTATGGAAACAGCTACTGTACAAACTATGGCACTGCTTGTAATTAACTCACCTTTAGAACTTATTTCTATAGTGGAATGTTGATCGGTTACAGATAATGTTCATAGACACACAGAGGACTGGAGGAATAACGAAATAGCAAAACTACTGGGCTTAATAATTAAATATATTAGGTACTAAAGAAAGGAGCGGCCCTTGACAGCTGCATCTACTTTGTAATGAAGAATTGTGTTTGTATTTAGCCGTATGTGGTCAAAAATCATCAGTTTATTAAAAAAACTAGGTTTCCGTAAATTTTAAAAGTATTTTACTTCATGTTTTGATTTTTATTTGGCCTTATTCCGTTTTAAAACTTCATGTTTAAATGTTTTTTAACCCATATCACCTTTTACAATTCTAAACCTTTCAAATAAATGTTTGTTTTTTAACATTTTTTACAATATGATATGGAACAACATGATTTACATTGTGTTATCAAAACTCCATTAAACGCAATTTCACAAGCTTAGTTAAAATATTAAATTCGTAAACAAAGACTTTATTGGTAGTAATTGAATGGAATGTTATCATTAAAGCCTGTATAAATTACCTACTCTGAATAAACATTTACAAGTTTTAAATCTTACAAATACTGTGTTATTTTATTTTCAGCCCATGTTTTAATATTACTCAAAAAGAAACTATTATTACGAACTAATCTATACTCTATTATAGTATTTTTGCTAAGTACCTAATAACAACAAATTATTAAGTTTTATATTCAGTAGGTACTTTTGCACGTTCTATATATTTCTTTTATACCTCTGAAGTGTTTTGCGAGCACCGATTTGACGAAGGTAAAATTGATTTAATCCTATGATAAGTCTAATGCTAGAATGTAACTTACTATGGCAACATATTATTTTGGTTACAGATATGAATACTCTTTTTTCTCTAAACAGAGATATGATTACACGTGTCCCTCGAGACTTTTCAACACTCACTCTACAAAAACAACTGCGAAAAACGATATTGAAATTCCGCAAGGTACGAGAAATATATGACAGGTACACTATACCACTAGTCAACACAATACCTATCTAAAAAATAATACTTGTTTCGTCTCACAATGTTCTTATTTATTTTCACAAGCAATTGAGTGTAATTTTTATCATGATATGATTTGTTCGGGTGTTAAGTGCAATGCTTTATTGCTGTCGTTGGTCGAATAGGTGCCGTAATGTCAACGTGACGTCCGTTAGCCTTAGCACTGGACACGCAGCCTTTTAGTCCTGTATACAGGGCAGCCGGCAATCCCAAGGGCAGTGATGGGGATCCCCCTGTTAAAGAATAAAATACACATGATCCCTTTAGGGGCTTGTACATCTGAATCAAAATTCAAGGTCCTATACAGAAAACATTTCTGGAGATCCTATCATAAATTCGTGAAAAGCGTAAAATAACTTTAATGTTGTCTTAAAAAGTTTATAGCTAGTTCAGTGAGTGGAATAGGTACTCTAAGAAATAAAGGGTTCTAGCAAGTGTTTACTTACCAATCCATAGTTTGGGGTTGGACTTCGAAGGCACAAGCAGCGACTGCGAGTACCCTCTAATGGGCGCTGAGTCATCCACCTGTAGCATGGCGAGTCGTTTTCTTCTCCGGACCGTCGCCGTATGCCATAAACCGTCATCCACACGACTCTTAGATTCTATACTCTGGAACCAGTCTTCGTGCAAGGCAGAATTGATTTCTTTAACATCAGTGTCCGTGTATATCAATTGTAATTTGCCCTCGTTTAGGCCCAAGCCGATAAAGTCCCGAGCTCGTACACCAATTTTTCTGCGCCATATTAAAAGACCGGAGTCGTTGTAGGTTCGAAATTTTATTTCATATCTAAAACCGCGGTCACCGCGTCTCCTAAAACATTTTTGTACAATTAATTAGGTATAAAAAATGGCATATACAAGCGTGTTATTTAAATGGTAATCATCATACCTATTTGAATAAAACAACTAAAAGTATTTGAAACTACAAAACGGTGAGTGTAAGTTGTGGAGTCTTTATGCTAATGCGTGAACTCTCTTACTGCAACTTTACTGGCAATGCTAAACTTGTAAAGGGGTTCACAAAATAAAAATAACTTTAGGGTACTTGATGCATGTTCTCATTGAAAAATAATGCTTATCATTGATTGTGGCTGTTATTGGCTTTGCATAAAATATAATCAGAAACTAGTCAGTGTAACTATAAATAAGATTACCTATTCTAAACACTGCAGTGATGTTTTATAACTTATTAGTAAGATTAATATCTGCTGTCTCCTTCGAATGTTATCTTACATCATACAATCCTTCACCACGATAACTGTTAGTACGGAAGCTAAAAATGAGAAACATGTTAGTAGTATAAAAGAGAAAAAGCAGTCATACAAAAATATTTATACAAGCAAGTTTCTATTCACATGATTGTGATTAAACACGCATTTTTGCTGTTTTTAGGGTTGATTTTATGGCATGAACAAAAATCTGATAGTAACAGATCCAATTTTTTTATTATTATTTGTATTTTGTCAATTTTACTGTGTGGAGTAAAAACTATCCTTCACAGTTTATATCACGATTTAGTAGTAAGTTGGACACATTATGGCAGAGTAAAGATTTAGCAGAAAATGTGTTAAACAGAACAATATAGGATCATTTTTTGAACGTGTTTACATGATGTATGTAGTGCTTTACCTGCGGTTTCCCCGGCTACGATACGAGTAGTAGTTATTGCCGTCAAACTTTACTGGAGCTCCGTCCTGCAGCATTTCCACGTTAAGCTGAATCTCACAATTTCTCCCTTGGTAGCCAACAGGACAGGCACACTTGTATTCATTTAGGAGCGGTATACAGGATCCATTATTTTTGCATGGCGTTAAACCTACCAATGATTGTTAAGGATTAAAGATTGTCGCAGACATATCCGCTCGGTACCGGAACGGCAGCGCC
The DNA here is from genome assembly GCA_949127965.1 of Pandemis corylana. Lineage (NCBI taxonomy): Eukaryota > Metazoa > Arthropoda > Insecta > Lepidoptera > Tortricidae > Pandemis > Pandemis corylana. The sequence goes on along the minus strand of OX421851.1, from coordinate 10,869,543 downwards.
TCGCCTCGTCGGCTCGCCGTCAACCATACGCAAGCTCGTAACGGAAGCGACTCGGTGCCTTCGAGGCGTCCGCGCGACTACAGCGCGCTTATCACGAGCGTGCGACCAGTGTTGCCAACAAAAATAGCTAGCATATTTAAAATAAGTCGCTATATTGTATCTTCCAAAAGTCGCTAAATGTATGGAACGCCAGCTGGAAAAAAGTCGCTAAAATGTATGAAACGCTTAAAAAAGAAGTCGCTAACATAGTCCCAAAAGTCACTCAATCTAGCGACACAATCGCTAAGTTGGCAACACTGCCGGCAACTGGTTGGCGGCTAGCGGTGGACGTTGACGGTCGGCGATATCAGAGAGGCAAGCGGCGGGGCGTTCGCGGGCCGCCCGCGGGGGAACCACCCGGGTTCCGCGCGCCGTTCCCGCGGCGGCGACACGACGTAAGCGCGGTAACGGCGAGTTGCCCACGCACTGCTAGCTTGTGCCGAGGTGAGGCGTTGCCGTTCCAATGCCGATAAATTAGTGTGTGTCACAGTATAGAGTTTCATACAGAGAATAATGAACGGCTCGAATTGAGGTGGTGCTGCTCTGGTGCTGAGCGGTTATGTGTGCGTCAACCTTAATTATGCTGAACACATGAGACAAAAAAGTCAAAGTCAAATAATTACCATTTCTAAATGATTCACGGTTAACTAACAAAATAAGGCACTGGGGTCCTAGTGAAATAGGGGATAACTTAGAATTTTCTTCATAACACTTTTAGACTTTTATTATCTTTTACATTAGAAAAGAAAAGAAAATAGTTGTTTCGAACTTAATCCCTAGGATCCCATTATTTTGGATCCAATATGATGATTACGATGCACGTAATTGCGTCGGAATATCGAGAACACACGTCATTAAACTGTGTTCAACTAAATACATTAGCATTTTGTGTATTCCGTTTATGGTTGAGTAAATATTTTAAGAAACGTCTTTACGTATTACACGTTCCATTTAAATCAAGGTTTTGAGACAAGTAACCGAGATGAAGTTAAAACTAAGTCAGTTTAAAATTTTCTATATTCGCTTACCAATTCCACACGGCGGGCCATTGTACTTAGTAACACCGCTGGTAGCACAAGGCAACCTGTCTTCATCCTGTACTATGGCGCATTTTGCCGTGTCCTCGTTGTACAATGGCAGTTGATTGCCGTTCACGAATACTTTTTGCACCGCGCCGATGAAGCTACTTATCACGCCAGACATTTTGTGCGGACGGATGTAAGCACTAAAATGTGGAAGGATGATTTAAAATTATTGATTTAAGTGAAACAGTTGGAGCCTTTGCCCAGCAGTGGCAGACTATTACTGGCTAACAAAATAAAGTGAAACAGGAAAAAATTTCATGTTGAAAAAAGTAACCTGTTATTTTTAGATCGATATAGCGTGTTTTGAATTTGATACATAGTTTTTGGTGTCTCACTCACGGTAAAGATCCAATATATAGTGGTAGCGTTAGTTCCAAATGGGTAAGTGGTGGTGCTGAGGCTCCCCTCTGTGTAGGATGGTGGTCTAACTGAAGGCTGCCGTGCCGGCCGGCGCGCGTCGCTCGCGCTCTGTGCCAACGACCTTTCTCGATCGGCACAGGAGACCTAACACAGAGTAACTCAATCTAAAACTCTCGGGACCAAAACCAAAGTCAAAGAATACACCAAGTTAATTAAACAAGTTACATTCCACAAGTTATACACCCTCTTAATTACTTTTTTGAGGTCGTTATCTTAAGATGGCTTTGTTATTTAATTGAAAGTTCACTTACGTGATATTGGCTACCCCACTTCCCAAATTGTACCTAAACTGGAGATATCCATTAACCAAGTTAATCGCTATGAAATCCCCCTTGGCTTTATTAGACTGGCCGGTGTAAAGGAGCATCCCTGAGAGTCTGTTCGTTAAAAACCAGATTTCAATGCGGAACGCTTTCCCCAGCCCTTCGAGTGGCTGTAATTCGATGTAGCTCGTCCCATTGAATTGGGGAAGCCAAGACTCTTGTATAATGTTTACATCTGTAAATAAATAGATTAAACGATTATGACGTGCCAAATTTGGTAAGGTTGTATCAGAAAAAAAGTATATTGGATTATTGGAAAATACCGTTGCTGCAAGTATTTCCGTTAGAGCCAATTTCGCCTCCAAACAAACAACGGCACACGTGCCTGCCGTCGGGTCCGATGTCACACAATAGCCCCTCATCATATCCGCAGGGATTCGATTCACATGGATCTAATCTCTCGTCACAATTGGCTCCTTGAAATTCGATAGGGCAGATACAAGTATATTCGGTCGCCGATCCCTCTATAGATTTACACGTGGCCCCGTTCTTGCACGGCATACTCATACACGGATTAGATTGGCACTCTCGAACGTTCTCCATGGACACGACTAATGGGTCCGGTCTTCCCAATTTCTTTGTCACTTGATGACGTATTATTCTTAAGTATTTCACGCAACCGATAAAGCCACTCCGGGTGCCGATATTATCGAAAACCCTGCACAAAGATATTTGTTATATGGCAATATTGCGTTTGATTAGTTTTTATGAAAGACAGAATAATAATAAAGGAATTTCCTATTGTCGAAACAAAGCAAAAGTAAGTAATAGGCAGGAATAATAGGTGAGATAGCAAACATACTTGGAGAAATTCGATGGTACACTGCCCACGTACGTATCTTCGGCTAAATCTAGAGCTTTTAAATGCCCGCTGGATTGGCCTGCGACGTCCTCCATTTCATCAACTGATAAAATGCCATCGCGATGATATCTCTTTGCAGATACCTTGTGATATTCATTTAACGTGATCTTTTCTAAGGACGTTAAGATCAATGCTCCATTCCCAAGATTGTATCTAAATTAGAAACGATTTATTAGTCAAGTTTAATAATGAACAACAACTCAAACACCGATCAAAAGTTATGTTGGTCGCGATAAACAAAGCTTACCTGAACTCTAAGTATCCATTGACTAAAGCTAGTGAAACAAAGTCCCCTGTTCCGTCGCTTTTCTGCTGATTGTACAATATGACACCATTTTCTGTGAAAGCTTTAAATTCGATATCGATATTCAACTTGTGATACGCTTTCAACGGTTTTAGTCGTATGTAAGAGAATCCGTCAAAGGAAGGCGTTTCTATGTAAGGCGTCAAGTTGTCTTTGACTAGAGATTCGCAGTTCAAACCAGTGTACAACCCAGTACAAACACATGTATAGGTGGAACCGGGCAGGTCAACGCAGGTGCCCAAGTTGTAACACGGTTCAGATAGACAAGCACTGTATTCTTCAGTGGTTTCTTGAGTCATTTGTTCTGTAAAAATACATTGATCTGTATTACTTCAGTCTATTTACGTATATCATAAAGAATAATGTGAATCGAGATCATTATATAAATTTTTTATCAAAATAAATAACATGATTTTATACATCTATGTAACCTTCCCTTGAATATGCGGCAACTGTATGTTGTCTAAATGCTAACAAGGTTACTTGTAAAAATTGATTTGCCACCCCCCTACCATGTTATGCACGTTTTAATACAGTATTTAGAATAATATCCATAAAATAATTACGTTGGACTGAACTTCGTCGGATTAAACAAATATTTGCCCAAACCCGCAGTGTGGGAATACAGACGAATTATTATCTTCACTTTGTTGAAGCTTGCAAAATACAGAATCATTTTACTGATACGTTCAATACGAGTATGTTATGGCGGAACAAGTGCACGCTTTGTGATATTTTCTAAAACGCAACTCGTTTCATTGAACTACTTATGTGCTCTTTTTTCTTATACATAATATTTTCTTTATCGTTTAAACACTGTATTCTGCCTAGTATAAAACACGTGATAGGTAACTAACTAAGCGTTAGTTCATTTTGCTCTTAAGCAACGAACGTTAAAGTGAGCTGAGTAGGCGAGGTTGTGAGAATAGGACGCGTGGAGTGAAGTGCAATACTTCGCACTTAATTGGCTTCGCGTACTCGACGAGCATTTCTATTCGAAATAATAAAAACAACTTTAGTAGGTACCGTTTTGTTAAAAGCACGACACGTCAAAGTTATACAAAATTCACGGCAGCGCAATGAGGTAGTTCTGTGAAAAGAGATCGGAGCAAAAATAATTTGTACGTTGCAAACCTGCTGGCACTTTATACCTTTTTTAGTAAGTATATTAATATATAAAGTGGACAGTAAAAATAGACATTGATAAAAATGTATATATTAGACGACACATTTTTAGGTAACTAGGAATGCCTCTTCTTGGGTTAGGGATAAGTTCGCCTTTGTGCATTTTTGTTGTAATATATTCATCTCTTTCCTGTTTTATGTACATTAAACAGTTATACAAAAGAAACTTGTACAGTGACAGAAATGGCTCCTTTAGTTCAACTTGTTATTTAGTGTTTTATACGGAAACTTCCTAAGTTAATACAAACTAGGTTTTTGTATTTATCATATACAAATTATGATATGAAAGTCACTAAAATGATTGATTGATAAATTGGTGGAAAGTATTTGAATACCTATTCAAATAACTTATTTTGCACTGGGTATGGCGACTTGGGTCTCAGAAAATGTTACTTGTTAAATGTCATTTAAAAATTGTTCTATAAAGAACCATTTTTACTTTTGTTTAATTCTATCCTGAATGAAGCATAGTACCTGCTGAGAAGGGTGTGTGCTTACCGATACAGCCCTTCCTGTGTGCAGTCTGCACGTGGCCGACGCGGCACACGCAGGCGCCGCGCGCGCACCGCGCGCCGGGCAGCGCGGCGCAGTCGCCGTCGTCCACGCACAAGTCTCCGAGCAGCGCGCCCACCGCGCCCACTGTGGCCGTCGTCGCTGTTTGTGAACCTAATATTAAATAAAAGTGTTAGCGTACGACCTGAGTGGACGCTCGAGCGGAGCTTGCAGCGGGGCGGGGCATGCGGCGTTTATGTTAAACACAAGCAAATGTATGTGATCGTCCTGATTGCACGCTGCACAGAGCCCTTTGCTGCTGCCCGCCATGCTGCCTGCCAAGCCAAACGCACCACTGGATTCTCGCCACTCAGGCCTCACACTTATAGGAGACTTGCTGTTGCCCGCGACTCATTGGCGAAGAATTCTTTTATTGCCTTCCCGTAGGAACTGTGCAGTTTTTACTGTGCAGGATGAATATGGATTTAAAAATATTATGACCAAACATGTTTAGAGTAGAATCTAAAATCAGAAAATGTGCACGTTGTAGGAACGTGAGAATGTAAGCGGAAAGGATTTGGAAACTGATATGCGAGTTGATTAATATCACTTTTAAAAAAATAGACATGGATATAGATACCTATGCATAGTAGTCTATTAACCTAGCACTTCAATCATTCATGGACTTTTCGCTTGAGCACGCAACTTCGTTAAGAAATGTCAAAATATACACGTTGTTAAAACGACAGAAATACCATGTGATAAATGAAAACGGAACTTCAAATACCTACCTACTCTATCACAATAGTGTCGGGACGAGTAACCCGCCAGTCGACTAAAACCCAAGTATAACGAGGCGGGCGCGCCGTTCGTTATCACATGCGTTGTGTGACTTGACAAAACTAATGAGAACGCTATTCTGATCCTTTTCGTTTGCCAGACGTATATTCAGTCTACCATGAATAGCAGTCAATAGAAATCGATCATGTCTCGTATTGAATTTCTTCAACAAAACCTAAATTTCAACCTTGATAAAACTATTAGTATTGTACTAAAATATAATATCTTTTTTCCTCATTTCAGTCAACCTATGTACTTTAGTTTGCATTTTGGATCACAGTGCGAAAATACATTCAAAGCGAAGTTAATTTTTGTTTTTATGGCGCGATTGATATCTAATTAAGTTTTAAACTTCGATTTGAGCTCACTGCGGGCCCGCAATTCCTTAAAAGCGAACAACTCTTAGACTTTTTACATATAAACTTGTTATTTTTCAAAATATTAGGATGTCAAATAAGTTGAGTGTAGGTATACAACATACATCTTTACATACTTCTTTTTTTGGTAATGTAATTTTCAATGTGGACCGCTTTCGTTGCACCCACTCTAGACTTTTTAAACGTCCTTTCTGGTAGCTGTTAATACATTCAAATTTTTGTTTGCAGTAAACCATAATTAAATATATTTTTTTTTTCGAACTGTTCTTGTAAACCTCATTGATTTTATAGTTGCGCCCGCGGTAATAGATGCTCAAATACTTTATGTCACACATTTTACAACAGTGTATTCTATTGAAAATAGCGGAAATGCCAAAAACTGTGGAATATACAGTGAGACAATAGTCAACCCGGTAATTATTTGAATTTTGAAATATCGTTATAAAGCATGAATGTTTTACATTTTTGGAGTTGAATAGCTACAAAGATATTTACTAGTAAAATGATGCAATCAAACATAATTGTTATAATGCCATGGTTGTTATAAAGCAATTTACTTTATTACTTTAACAAATTGTACCAACTTTAATGACAAAAAGGTAATATTTTGTATTATTCTAATAACTCTAATGCTATTTGAAAATAATAGCACTTTATAATACACGTGAGCGTGACAAAACGTATACAATTATGATTTAATCGACTGAAACAACAAACACACGTGCAATGTTTCAGGAGCGTATTATTTCGATCGTCTAGTTAAGCTCACCTTTAAACTTCTGCCCGGAAAGCGCGCCCTCGAAATCACTTGGCGTCTCTTTCCTCGTCCAGTCGTATTTGTATTTGTCTGGATTGAGCAGGTGCCGGGTGGACTTTGAAGCAGCGCCGTCGTCTTGTTGCGTGAATTGTATCGGAGAGGACGGCCTTGGCGGGCCCGCGGTGCCAGCCACTTCAGACAACTTGCACGGACCGAACGCTTGTACTACAATATCCTCTTGCGTGCGACACGCTTGCAATTTCAGGTGACACTCTGATTCATAGGTCTTGCCGTCGCTCCCGCATACCTGTTGGTTTAGTTCGTATTAAATTCGCTTTAAGTTATGTAGAGTACGATTGTGTATTTGCCACAAAGAAAATAACTTATTTGTGCATATACAGTTAAAAAACAAAGGCAATTAAAACTTTTCATGTTGTATGGTGAAAAACATAAGTAAATGACCTATTGTATGTATAGTAGTCTACAGAACTGATATGGGTGTCAAGTCATTTTTTCTAATTTGGAACGTCAATTTGTCTATTCGCACACATTACTCACACATGCAACAGGCCATTTACTTAAGTTTTTCACCTATAGTAATTGTCTTGATTTTTTTTTATAAAAAAAAAAAACAAAAAATAACCGCTCAAAAGTTTAAAAAATAACCATAGAAATTTCGTGAGCGCTACCTACTCAGTTGTAGGAAGTTGGTGCGTATTGGGTTTGGCACTATTATATCTCAGGCACCAAATTCAAATAAATCAGTAGGTACCTAGCTAGCATACACGAAATGTCACGTATTTTTCACTTTTTAGCGGTTATTTTTTTGAAGGCAGTTTTAATTTTATAAAAAAAATGTTCACGCTTATTCACTTTCTATGGGAAGTGACCCGTTATGTTTGCTCGTTAGTGTATATGCGTCGAATTGAGAACCTCCTCCTGTATTTTTCGTCGGTTAAATATTTAATTTGAAAAAATAATCGTAAAAAAGCACGTACTACAGTTTGAAGGTTTACAGCTGAACACGATTCCTGACTTCTTTATAGCGTTTAAAGTTTATTAGCTGGCATCTGACACATGCTGTAAAATTTGTCCGCTCCTCTGGAAACTCACCAAAATGTTACCCGGTATTACTATCTCAATATTTGTCGTAAAAGTGTGCCATAATAAGAACACAAGTTTCTACTAGTAATGGATCAAATATTTCAATTAAAGGCAAGTTCAGACAGTGGCAACCTAATGTAAATGAGTGTATCCCTTTTTTTTTTTTTTTTTTTTTTACTACGAACTGACCAGTGATTGGCCTCTATCTCACTTGGTGGAAGGTGCAGATGAGGCCAAAGGTGTAACTCACTGGTTCAGTAACAGCCTATTCACTCTAGCCTTGAAGAGCCCTAGGTTGTATCTGTCCGGAAATACAGACGATGGGAGCGAATTCCATTCCCTAGCAGTTCGCATTAGGAAGGATGAAGCAAACCGCCTCGTGCGGGTCAATGGTATGCCCTTGCTCTGTAATTAATGTTATGTACGTAAAGCGAACAACAAGAACCGAAGCGACAAGTAACCTCTGTCACTGTCCCGTCCATCCATATGATGGAAATCGAAAAAAGCCCAATGCTAAGGGCGCGTTATTAATCTTTTGAAAAGTAGAAGAAGAGAAAATTCTGCAGGACCGGCATACCCAAAAATGCACAGATACGATTCTACCCAGAAACTTATACAAACATCAAAAAACGTAATATGTGCTGTTAAGTAGCATCACTACCACTAATTTGAGTCTTTCTTAGGTCTCTTAGGGTCGATTTTTAAATCGTCAGATAGGACCTATTCGGCGAACAACTCTATGGGTATCTGCAAGTTAAGAGCTTATCTGAGGATTTTTTTTTTCGTTATATGAATAGGAAGGCAAACGAGCAAGTGGGTCACCCGATGGTAAGTGATCACCACTGCCCATCAACACCCGCAACCCCGGAGGGATTGCAGATGCGTTGCCAACCTAGAGGACTAAGATGAAATGCCTCTTGTGCCCGTAATTTCCCCGGCTGCCTTACTCTCCACACCGGAACACAGCAGTGCAAGCACTGCTACTTAGCGGCAGGATTAGCGAGTAAGATGGTGGTAGCGATCCGGACGGACCTTGCACAAGGTCCTACCACCCGAAAAAATTGAAATGAAATTGATTGAAAAATCGGCCCTTAGTAAAGATGAAAGGGTATGACTATCTTACCAGCATGTTAGTGTCGCTGTCGGGGCATGGAGCAGCCGCGCACTCGCATAGCGCACCGCCCGTTCGCTCTGTGCATACTGCCCCAAAGTAGCACGACAGATCGGCACACGACTGGGCTACGCCACCGCTCTCAGCTAAGAGAACAATATAAATAAACTAAATTAATATAAGTTTAATTTCACTAATTTGTTCCGTTTTATAACATACCTGCGTTACTTAGGAAGTACCTAGAGCAAAATTACGTCTGCACTCAAAGTTGTAGTGTGCTATTAACATTAGATTAAGTATGAACGTATTTACCTATAGCTATGGCGTTTTTCATATTCTCTAGGTTTTTTTTAAGCATAAATCAGGGTGATTTGGGGTGAATAACCATAAGAGTTTCACTTAACTCGAAGACGAATGCCTAAATACATACGTATGTATTTAGGCACGCTAAGATACTTTCTTCGTATTTATTTTATGTTTTACAATTTAATATAAGTAGGTAAGTAGATAAAAAATATTTTTAAAATACAGAAAACTTAATATTTTTAGTTGTTGACCGCTAAAAGAGACAATATCTTTGTAAATTATATTTTTGGTATAAATCTGTATTGGACACTTCAACGAGCAGCATTCAAATTAGAGAATAATTGATTTACTTTGTAGTTTCTGACAAAAGCATTTCGTGTTTCTCCGGCTACTGAGATTGTGGCTACTAACAGCTGCTCTGGACGCTAACAGGCTTTAACGTATAATTACAAAAGACGCTGAGTCTGACCTAAATTACAGTATCTGCTGGTGGAAATATCATTTGGAAGATTATTGTTTAACCAAGCGGCTGAACAGTGGCGATGGCCTGAACATTACCCTGAACTTAACATTTAAAAACGTACTAAACATACTCTTGTTAAATATCATCACTTCTTTTTACAAAACAAAGTCGATTTACGCTGTCTGTCTGTCAATCTGTCCCTGTGTATGCTTAGATCTTTAAAACTACACAACGGATTTCGATGCGGTTTTTTTTAATAGATAGAGTGATTCAACAGGAAGATTTATATGTATAATTTTACGCAGATAAGGTCGCGGGCAGAAGCTAGTAAGTGATAACTCACGGTCCGCGCAGCCATTGGGTCCCAAGCGGCGGCGGTGGTCGGCGCACACGGTGCACTTCTGGCCCTGCACGCCCGCGCGACACACGCACCGCCCCGTCATCTGCTCGCAGTCCTCCCGCACCGATCCGAACGCCGAACACCCACATGCTAACAGACGATTAAATTCACCCACCGAGACAAAATTTGCTCCTCTTAATTAAAAGTAACTTTCACAAAATTTCGTTACTAAGTTTGACAGTTGTTCGGAGTCGTTAATTAATTATTTCGCAAAAGTTACGCTAAGACTTAAATACCAATAAGGTAAAAGTTTCGCCGGAGATATGATCGTAACATCATTATCAATATTTATGCTAATATTCGAATCGTTTTAACTACTCAAATGTGTATATTTTTATCGCTTTTTGTAAGCTGTATCGGATCGGCGTATATAATTTTTGTGGTAACCCAAAACAATGTCAACGGGTCGATTAAAAAGCCGCGAGGACCGAGTTGACTTCGACTGAGGCGTTAAATTAAATTTGTTGCGGTTTACGTACGTATACAGCCGGTGTGTCCGGAGCCGATCCGCGGCAGCCCCCAGTAGCCGGGCTCGCAGCGGTCGCACTTCAGGCCGCCGACGCCGGGCCGGCACGCGCACTGCCCGCTCTCGTCGCATCGATCTGACACCGATCCCAGCCGGTTGCAACCGCAACTCGAGCTCGCGATCGGACACCCCTCCTCATTAGGCCCCGACGCCGACGTCACGCCGTCCGAACAACACCCGTAACCGATCTCCAAACAATTCCCTTTCTTATCTTCGTACTGCTTCGTGTCGTCTGTATAAAGCCATGAAAATAACTCAAATCGCTGGCACGTGTTTGCGGTGTCAACAAATAAAACACAAGAATGTATAAGTCGGGGACAAAGGTTCAAAGCGGTAACAGCTAGCGTGATTGTACTCTATTTACCCGCAACGCCGAGGCCGTGAGTATGTTCACCCTGACAAATCACCAGACATAAATGCAGAAAAGCAATAAGTATAAGCTCGACGTGAAAATAGAATTGTTTGAGCGCAATTTTCTGGAAATGCATTCGAATGTTACCGAAGTACCATATTAAGTAGTGTCTATAGTTAGTTGTTTTAGATTTAACCGCAGTAAATTATTGACGGAATCATGTACTACTCTGTGGGGGTCCGTATCCATAAACTAAAACCAAATTAGTTGTAGTGGTAGTGGGTGTAAATTGAACTAATAATTTATGTAATAAGCATTAGAATCTCACTTTTAGGACAGCATCTTGCCGCAGTTAAGGTAATGTGGCAGTAGCTGCCGACCGGACAGTCTTGTCGATGAGGTCCATTACCGCAATCAATTTCGAGGCCCGTGGTAGGCTCAACCATCGCTTTACTGTTACCACAAGGCCGTACTTCCATACCTGTAAAATGAAGATGTTTTATTGAATATGTGCGTATGAGTACAACGGTAAATTAGTACCCACTGAATACCTCGTGTTAAAATGCATGCATTACACAAACCTTTGCACAAATCCAACGGCCGCAGTCTAAGTTCGAGTTGTTTTTGGCAGCCCTCTTTCCGCATCGCACACAAACTAGGATAAAGTCTGAAGTCGGAAGCGCAGACGGGGAAATACTCGTCGTCTGGAGGACACTCGAAAAGGCAGGAGCAGCGTGGATACTGGTCAGCACCGAGTTCGCAACTGGCGCCAAAGTCGCAGCGGATGTCGCGGCAGGCCGACGGATCCGCCGTGCCGCCCTGATCCGTCGCGCCCGAGGAATCCGTCGACCCTTCGTCCGCCTCGGTCGTGGTCACCGCGGTCGTAGCTACCCACCCAAATATTTGCGTGTTAGTCGAGCGATAAAGCGGAAAGTTAGTTAATTGATCGAGGATGGGTCGCTTTATTGGAATTACTGCTAACAACTGGGTTGATGACGGTCCATGGTAAATATTTTGACTGCGCCCACCCGTGAGTCTTTGAAAGATTTGAAGATTTTGGTTGGTTAGTAAAGCAGTAATTATAAATGCAAAATAATATTCAAATAATGTTACGTACTCATTGCAATTGGAGGCACAACGGCAAGCCTGTCCTTGCAGTCTCCATAGAAGATGACGTGAAGTGTAGCGGCTGGAGACAGCTGGCAAGCCGATTTTTGAAGTTCACATTCGTTGTAATACGTTTGCATGTTGCTGCCACAGACTGGTTCGCGAACCGCGCCCGTGCAGTCGCTAGGGCAGATGCATTCGCCGGCCGCGCAGCGAGCACCAAATGAGCATTGCACATTCTCACATAGAGCTGTCAAAAAAAATATTCTAAAACACACAGCCTGCCTTATATTGACACACTACCAATAAAAGCAAGACGTAAAATGTTCAGCAAATATTATACCGTCATAATATTGGTCATAATACTAAAAGATTTTATATCGCTTGCGTTTGCAGGCTTATTACGACTCTTTAAACTCCCGGTCACCTAAAACTTTGTCGACGAAAGTATGACTCAAAGTAATGCATATTGCTGGATTCATCTTGTACTACTTTTCTTACTTGAAGAACAAACAACTCGTCTCTGTCTAGAGCAAAGAAGCAGCGGAATACATCCGTGCAAATTTAATAACGATTGTTTACCACTTCCCGCAAAATGAGAGCTTTGAGAAAGCTGCCGATTAATAAATACGTCACGAGAAAATGAAAAAGATATTTTGCCAGATGTTAACTAACTCGGAAAATGTTTATTGACTTGTTTGTCATCGTCTCCGGTCTATTTATAGACAGGCCTCCTCTCGGAATGGGAGACTTCGTGTGGATTGGGAATTTCTCACATACACAAGACAAACTGCTTTTCAGGTGTGTTAAGGTTTTCTTATGATGCTTTCCTTCACCAAAATTCTCATAGAAATCATTTGAAAGTTAATAAGACGTGATTATCATTACATTAAATGCCTAACCACCTGAATGAAGAGATGTTTTGTTTTAAAATCGGACAAAATCCTTCGGAATCCTTAAGACGTTCGAATCAAAATCACTAACCTTAAAATATTAACACTCTAAAATAAATGAAATTCAACTTTTGGTGAACCATTTCCGATTCCCCATGCTGCAATAGGTATTCCATTATGGATTTTGAGTAAAGTTAATCCAGAAGAGTGTAATTTATAAACTTACTAGGGGTAGTTTTTTGTTAAAATTAGGTTAATAAATGTAAAAGTAAGTAGGCAGTGGTAAAAACCTACAGGTTGCATGGACACGAATACTACAAAATGATACCAAAAGGATATCAGAATAAAAATTTCATAATGTTCGGCTTCGTAGTAATTAGATAAACAGGCATAATGCCGTTTTATAGTGCTGATAATAACAGAAAATAACACATAATTACGCACTCGAAGTATTAATTTGACTTTGAATAACAAATAACACGTATTAACCATGATAATTGAATTCATAAAACTCGCATGAAATACTTCCAGTAGGTATATTTTTTCCTATGGTTTTAACATCAATAAAAATAATGTGTGTGCCTTAATATTAAATGTTTGTATTTTAGCATCATGTTTTGTAAAGTATGTACACTCTTTGACAATACAGAATAGTGACACAATTATTACAAGTGACTTTGAACCTCAGTTCATAGTATATTCTTGTAACGTGAAGACAGAATCCACTAAAAGGAAACTTTTAACAAGTCTGTGTTAAAGTGAAAGTAGTCCTCAAGTTAGCTAAAATGTTGTTAAACTCCTGGAAGGTTGAGATAGCCTACATAAGTATATAGGGTTAGTACCGCCACAACACGAAATGTACCTGAGTAGCTCGGGTTCGCGTCACATGAGGCGATTTCGTTAAGTTGGCTTCATTTCGGCCATACGCCAGCGACGGAGCACTTTAATCCGGTATCGATCTTTAATCCCTTTAGTATAATACGACTGAGTAAAGTTTCGTAAGATTTTCAGAAAATTAGTCATGTTTTCATTTAAAATCTGCTACATAAATGAAACAACTGAGTTCTTGTATTACTTTCCCTGTTGTTTCCTAATGTGGCCTCAAGTTCTAAGTACGAAAGGAATTTAAGTCAATTGATTCAGTTTGTAATCATTGAATGTTTATTGTTGACCATAATATAAGCTTTAAAATGAGACAGTGAAAATGAGATAGTGAACGAGTTCAACGGCACCCAAAATCATTAAACGCAATCATTCAAACTTTCATAATAATGATATTTGAAGAAGATAAACACGGGCGTTAATTAATTAGTCGAGTTCCAACGCTACTTTCAATTTATCCGCATCATTTCGTGTTGTAAAACATTTAGAAGTTAATGGCGTAATATCCTGAAAGGGGATAGAGCCGTTTCTAAGAAATTACCTGCAATATCCCTAATTAGCAAGTTTGTGGTCACAACGTGTAATTAGACTTAACCAATCATGGATGTTTAGTGTGGCTAGCAAACATTGTTAAATTGTTAGTTTAATTACATTTCTGGTTTAAACCCACGTTTTCAAAAACCTTTAAACTATTGTAGTAGTTACAAAACTGGCAAGTTTTTCATGCTAAATGGTTTAAGAGATAAAATATGAAAAGATAATAATGAATGTACTCTTACTGAACTCCGTTACAGTTTATAAATAATTAAGTCAAGCGACGTAATTAAATCATGTAATTTTAGTTAATTACCCTGCTTTCTTAAAACAACAATCGAAATCCTCCGGGTCCCATGTTTTCCTTGTTTACTTCTAACCGGAAAAAATCTAAATAGGTTTTCCCGATAACGTGATTAACGGGAGGGAGGAGGGATCTTTTAAAAAGTGCCCATTGAGATTGGAAAAAATCTTGTGTTTAACCGGCGTTACTGGGAGAAGAGGCTCGTTAAAAAGGTCAAAATTAGCTACTCGAACCCTTTTTAGCAGTATATATTTATGCTTCAGCTATTTATGAAGACAGTAAACATTTTAAAAGCATTCGTTATTATGGTATTGGGGAAACCTACATTGATATCCTATAATGATTATTTCCTGTAATTATATTTATAGGGTACTATAGTATTTCCAATCATTTATTTTCTCGATGACAGCTCCCGTAGAATGTAACTGCGCTTTTTACGCAAGAATTAACTTTTAAATGCGAGGCATAAAAAATATGACAACTGCCTAATTTTGTTCGTTGATCCCATATAATATTCCTCTAAGACAAATTGAGTCCATATATGCAGTAATATCTTTTTAAAGTACGATAAACAATAAACGTTTTAACAAAGTTACATTCTATGGCAATGCAAATAGTGATGTTATGATTGAAATATCGATGTTGTATCGATAAAAAATAGATAGGTATAGTGTAATTATTCAATATTATACGTTGTAAGATGTTTATTTTGTGTTTTTATTGTCAGGTCTTAAAATTAACGGTGGAGAAATGATGTATATTTGTTTCGAACACCAAAACAAACGCGTGCAACTGTCATTCGGCCATTTTGCACGCTTAGTAATAAATTAGCATTCAAGTAAGTCGGTTGTTTTATTCGCTCCATAGCTGAATACTTCTAAACTACTCGTATATATAAAATTGAATCGATATCGTTTCTACTGATCACTTATTAGGTCACAATACTATAATAATAAATGGTTGGAACAACTATAGCGCTTGACTCCGCCTGCGTAGAA
Source organism: Pandemis corylana (assembly GCA_949127965.1). Classification (NCBI taxonomy): domain Eukaryota; kingdom Metazoa; phylum Arthropoda; class Insecta; order Lepidoptera; family Tortricidae; genus Pandemis; species Pandemis corylana. The sequence continues at coordinate 10,853,879 of OX421851.1, read as the reverse complement.
TTCGCTTAACGCCTTCCCGCGGGGACTATACGATTTTTCGGGATAAAAACTTTCCTATCAGTCCTTCCCCGGGACTAAACCATCTTTGTACCAATGCATTAAAATATGTGCAGTGGTTTAGGCGTGAAAGCGTAACAGACAGACAGACAAACATAGTTACTTTCGCGTTTATAATAATATTAGTAGGGATTTGTGACAAAAGCGCCTTGCATATTTATTAATCTGTTCATTATTATAAGAACTAAGTTTCTACTAACTCAATAGGTATTTAACATACCTACTTAGTATGAAATATAATTATCCAGTAATTACATACTCGTACGTAAACAAAACCTTGTAAAACGGTTGGGTTGGATTTGTACTTGATATTACCAATTACCTATTATTTATTTGGTATCTAGTTAACGATAACGTCAATAAAGTGTCAAAAACAATACGAGTAATTCGTTTGTTTTGTGCACCGGCAGCGATTCACGTAAAATATCGCCGGATAGGCTGTCAACCGATAATGGTTTCAAAGGGATCAAGCGGTCGTTTTGTTTTCAACTTTGAATAAGTTGTCAAGTCGGAAAGTGGATCTAGAGTTGCTAAAGTATTGATCTTATGATTTGGCAGTTCAAAACCACGAATAAGGGAATTCTCAAAGTTTTATTATAAGTGAATTCTGTCTCTGAGTACATACTGCCTAGTAACAAAGATTGACGTTAGGCTCAAGACTGAGATTAAGAGGCAGCTTTGAAAATCTTAAACAGGCACTCAACCGGGTACTCGAGTGGTAGAAGCTCGTGCAAGGTCCGTCTGGATCACTACCACCGTCTTACTCGCTAATCCTGCCGCCAAGCACCAGTGCTGTGTTCCGGCGTGGAGAGTAAGACAGCCGGTGAAATTACTGGCACAAGAGGTATTCTATCCTAACCCTCTAGGCTGGCAATGCATCTGCAATCCTCTCATGTTGCGGGTGTCTATGGGTGGTGGTGCTCGTTTACCATCAGGTGACCCATTTGCACGTTTGCCTTCTTGCCGTTTAAAAAAAACGGGATCATAAGGTAAATGAGAACTACTAAAAATGCTACACTGTGAGAATGATAAATTAAATACATAATGGCATTTCAGAATAGTGCATTCTATTAATATAGGTTTTGATTACTGTTAATTAATGAGTTCCAGCTTACCGCAATCGCCCCTGTAGGCTACCCGCAGGTTTGTCTGTTCGCGACACGCCGTCGAATCCAGCTCGCATTGCGATGAATAGGTTTGACCATCGGTTCCACACACCACTCTTGTGTCCTGTCAGGACAGAAGGTATTCGAATAAAAATGCCTTTAATTTCTGTGCAGTTTATACTGGCAGAGACTTAATTTCATGTTAGTATTTACATACATAAATCACGTCTTTATCCCTTACCGGGTAGACATAGCCTAAGGTAACAAGACCTTAAGGCCACGTTTAGCATGATTGGGGGCGTATGTGTTGCATTTAGTATACATTAAACGTACCAATTTTATCTAGTGTTGGGAACATAATAATAATTTCTTTTACTAATTCTGGCCTGCCTTATTTCGTGAGCGTTTGAAACGCAAATGTTTGACTCTTGACCCGGATATGAAGTTAATTCTCATTTTTTCACACACACACACACACACACACACACACACAAATCACGTCTTCATCCCTTACGGGGTAGACAGAGCCTAAGGTAACAGGTACCTACAGGCGGGTGTAAAGGTGGAAAAAGGAATCAAAATAGTGATGGGTTGCTAGCCTCATCGCCTATAACATGATTCCTATTATAATCGCCCATTCCCTCGATGGGCTTCATTTCATCATTTGTTCATTTTTTCAATCATTGCTTTTCAATTGCTTCAAATCTTATGAGTCAACCACCACTTTCAGTGGTCTGATTGACTTGAAAGGAACACTTGACAATACTCTTCTTAAAAATGCAGCAGCAATTATTATTTTTATAAATAAGTAGATAGGTATTTTCGTGTGACATATCCTCCAAATTTTATTAACAGTTCTAAAAAAGCCCGTTGAATGTTACCGTACCATCACCTGAAACCTACAATGCAATTAATAGCATAAATTACCTGTGTGTCCGTGCAATTGTGGTTGCATTGGCACTGGGGGCGGCCGGTGTCTGCGCTCACGGCGCAGTCTCCGCCGCCCTGACACACGATGTCGGCGCACGACTCTGAATAAACAATATTTAAAATAAACATTTGTTTAGCTTGAAGCCAATATGGTCACTTATACTAACCTCCTTATTCATAAACACTTGATATGCTTGAGACATTCGGTCATCTTTAAATATTACTTTGACTAGGTATATCCGTTTTGCAATAACAAATTTCCATTTTTTTATGAATTCATGGTTAAATCATACATCGCTGATATCTCAGAGTTGAGTTGAGACTTGTACCAGGGTTGGACCGTAGTTAACGTGACATAGCCCCTCATCCAAAAAAAATACTAACTACAGACAGACAATAAAAAGGTATGTTTTGTCTGTACTTATCAAGGCAAATGTTAGGGTCAGATAAAGAGAATCGAATATAAAGAACCAGTGACTTTCCAAACGTCACAAATAATTAGGTTGCAGTAAACGCGGTACAGGTGAGAAGGGTAATGTGTTAGTTTTTTTTTTACATGTATACCCACTTAAAATAGTGCTAGGTATACATCGATTAACACCAAGTCCTACTAGTATAGTACTGTACATATTTACACTGCAGAATTGTAAGCACTGCCTATTTAATATATTTAAGTGCGCTCAATTGGGGCGGTTAAACGCAATGTTGAAAAATTACAGTATTCACTTTATTGTAGGCTAAGCACTAATCAAATTAAATTTGTACAAAGGAGTACCCAACGAATTTGAAATTATTAAATATTTACAAGTGACATATAAATATAATACCTACATATAAATTTATTATGAACCCATAAAAATGTTTAAACAGTATTCGATATTTTAATATTACTTCCAGGCTTCCAAGAACATGACTTTCATTTAGGTAAGTACTTAGAAACCCTTTACTAATTGATAAAAAGCTGCTTTTATTATTTTTTTCTATTGCGTCCTTGTAAATATTCTTTCAATAATCAATATTCTGTTACTTTGGGATAATAAAATTAATCCTTAGTCGGCGTTCATCAATCCATGTCGGGTTCAATTTATCATTGGAGCTGTTTTAATCCGTTTAATTGACATTTCAGCTCGTTATGTAGGCGATAGATTCTGCGCAATTAATTACAGTCTCTCAGTAAAGAGAATAAATGACCGATGCTTTCATGCGTCAGAGAGAATGTGCATTGTTGAGTAAACGCTGAGAAACAAGATCAGGATATCAGATCCTGTAACACTGTATAAATAACAACGAGCTGGGGTGTATTTGAAACGTGGCAATTATAAATAAGTACCTACGAGTATGTACAATTACGACCTGCCTCGCGCAGATTTTCATGTACTATCTGCTTCTACCAAACTCAGATACCTAACTTAACGTTACAACATCTGAGTTATTTGTGGCAGACGTAAATCGTTCATTTAGTTTTTACCGAAATATCAGCATACCTACTTATTATTAAAAATGTCTTCTGAGAAAAATATTAATAAATTGAAAGTCACGATCAAATCCCTTTCTATTACTATAATCTACTTGCGCCCTACGAGTAGCCTAAAGAATACGAAATATTGAAACAACAATTTCATGTAAAAGTAGCTTACGACGACGGAATCTCGGGCGCCTTTTGATTGACGATTTTGTAAGAAGGGAAAGATTTTCATCGCGGGAAATTAGAAGTTGGACAATTTCTCCCCAGAGGGAATTTTTAATATCCCTCATGTATTAAGATTTACCTCCGCATTACCGGTGCGGCTACGTGACTCGAATAAAGGTTGACGAATTAATTGAACTTTTTTTACATACAATACCTTACGACGTATAATTCAATTAATTACTTACCGTGCTTTTACTGTGTTCGTATTTATTTCCATTAATTTAAAGGGCCATGTTTTACGTCAAAAATAACCTCTTCACCGCCCCAGTAATCTAGACGTGACAACCAATGGAATGCCTCACACGCCACAGTGATCAATAGATGACCAACATTCAACTCGAAATTAATCCTTATATCAATAAAATCAAGCTAGTTTGTCGTTTGTTGTTCCGTGGCGTACAGAGCCCGTCACTTCGTTTATAATATGGCGGCAAAGAGGTTTACTCCAAGTCTGTTCTAACTTCCCTTGTACCGTTGTGTAATAATCATCAATTAAAAAAAAACGAATTTTACTTTTTACTTTCTCTGCGTATTTAATAATGATACTCACGACATGTCCCAGCATAGAGCACGCGCAGGTCTCCCTCCTTGATCCCCTCTTGGCACGCATGCATCCTCATCTTGCACTCGCTGCCATACGTGTTGTGGTCCGTGGCGCAGACTGGCGAGAGTGTGGCGTCACAGACCGGGCACGCGCATTGTGGTGCGCCGCCGCGCGACACGCACGCGCCGCCCCACGGGCAAGATGCGCGGGCGCAGGGGTTTTCGTCACCTAACGAAGGCAATTTTGGCAAAGATTAATTTGGACTAAAACAGACTGGTTACAATACCTATATATTTTTCTCCTGATTCCTAATCTTTAAATGTGAATTTATCACTTAAGACCCGAGCAGGCAACGCTCCATTTACTCTCTAAAAAACAGTTAATAAGAATAACTTTATTTCACCACAGAAGTTACAAAGTGCATAACATTTTACAAAGGACACACTGTTACATAGAGATACGTAGATGACATTTTATGCGGTAAGTGAAACAGCGGCATTCGCACTAGACTCTGGGTCTGTATCGCGAGTGTCAAGTGAAGTAGGTACTCAAAATACAAGAATAATACAAAATAAAAAGAGAACAACACTTTTGAATTGGTTGTGCTTTTAAGTACGCGTGTTTGTTGGGACCTAACTTAATATTAGCGTTCGTAATACGTGGACAGATGCTGTTTTTACGTTATTATACGCATCGCCCCTTTTGGTTAATCGCTGTATTTGGGTAATCACTGTAAAGAAAAACGAAAAATATGCGTCAGGCAAATTTATATAATCGCGCATTTCAATGAACTAGAATGTAGATCCTTAACTAACTTCAATTCTTAAGCTGCATTTTGCTGAAACACCAACTCTCAATATAATATAAATCTCAGCGATTTCCAAACACTGCGGCAGGCGTGCGGTACCAGGTCTAAGCTACGACACATTTGTCAATAACTATTGTTGACATTCTCCCTGACGAGTTAGCCAATGCAAAGTGAATCAATGTACTTCGTGAAACCTAAGTTATACAGGTAATATTGCTATTACTCAACTCTATTTGGTAACCGAATTTGAGGGACGTTTAAATAAACGTATGACTAAATAGCCGGGAGTAAACTCAAAAGTAGTTGAAAACCCCGTGTTGCTTACACAAAATTATCGCTCTAATTAATTTTTCGATCAGTTCACAAAAGGATGGACCTCACGCCAATGATACCTATCTGAGACAATCGTCTGGCTCAATCCTTTCCCAGTCTCTCCTCGTTTGCAAGCCATCAGAGTTTCGACACTAGTTTCTCCAGTAATATTATGCTCCGATGATTACTCTACAGTTCCCACATTCTTTCTCGCCTCGTCTTCTCTCTGCATCGGTTCCTACATTCCACAGCAAAATTTTTCATTCTGCCCTAACAGCTTATTTTCTTCTTTCGAAGTTAATTACCAAGCTTTGCAAGCTTCACGTCATTTCGGTCAATTCATTTCTCGGAAAAATCCTTCCCCTGTGTTCTTCTTTCCTCCCAAATTTGAGCGATCTTCGGCCAGTTATTGGGACTCACTATAGTAATTACTCGTAATAATACCTATAGTAATATGGTATCACGCTTACCACATGGCCCCATGTAAGCAGCCCTCACGTCCCTGTTGTCGCGGCAAGCCGTTCTGTCCAGCAGACACGGGCTGTCGTAGGTCCGTCCGTCTGATCCACAGACCGGTCGGACCACGGCGTCACATTCTGGTCCGCATCCGCACACGGCAACGCCGCGAAGATCTAACGAGCAGTGTTCGCGGACGCCGCATTTGACTGAGTCGCAAGGGTGTTGGGCTAATAGATAAAAAACAAACACAAGATTAATGAAAATTTAATTAAAACCGAAAATTTTAAATCACGGGTCACTGATGTAGTCGAGGTATGCGTAAATTTAGAATTTTCGTCTTAGTGGCGCGATGTAAAGCGACATGAAAAAAAAATTGTAATCCTATAACAGCTTTAAGTCAATAAACCTCACAGACGAATCAGAAGTTATACATAAATATAGGTACTTCAAATTCTCTAAAATAAATGTGAGAACGTATATTTACTCGTAATTCGTAAAAGATAAACTTTATGATTAGTTACTGAGCTGAATGACCTTAAATAGCGTGTAGCATGCTTGTTAGTTATTTTACAAAAACCCCTCGATAGTAAGTTGAGGTCAGCAAACGACTGAAGTAGGTGTATTTCGTATGTCTTAGGGCGGTAAATATGAAATAATCAATAAAAGTTTCATTTACGAATTTTACTGCTTTAATTATATTAATAAAAGCTACATAATATCGTCCTTGGGCATTGTGTGAAGCAAAGTTAGCATTATGACACTAGTTTACGTGCAAATGTGGTGCAACATATTTCACTACCATAAAATATTCAATAACAGGTATAGTGACGTTTAAATAAGTACCTAACAAGCACAAGATTGAGCAATTCAACATAAGATTTGGATTCACTGACAAAAAGTTTACCGGAACAGCAAATCTTTATCTCAATATTCAGATTGACAGCAGTTTTATAACCTTACTGAATATTCAGACTCCTTAATTTTCTTGATCTTTTAAATACAGACTTGAATTCAAAATCTTGGAAAGTCATGATTATCTTATTATACTCTGTTTGTAAGAGACAGTTCTTGATGAATTAATAATTGACTTTCAAATTTGGTAATTCACTCATTTTACTCCAGTGATTGTTTTGGTGTACCTTTGCAGTTGTTTTTTGCCTCAGTAAGAGAAATAATTGAGCATAAAAGTAAGAAAAACGACGTAAATCAAATTATTTGTAAGGAACATAACGAATTGAAAATTTTACAACGGACATTAAGCAGGAAACAAAAGAAGTTGGAACCATGAATATTCACAATGTTTCATATCTTTTAAACGTTTCTAAATACAAAACGGTAATTTTGATTATAATTTCGTATCTACTTCATTGTGAGCAATTTACGCTTTTTCGAGATTTTTACTACTTTCCTGAAACAACATTCCTATTAAATGAGAACTTCAAAAAGGCTGGCTCTTTGCAATTTCAAATGAAGATTTAATTTTAGATTGAAGACAAGCCACTGAGGTAAGAATACAGAAATCAGATTAGTTCGCCGCTCTAAAACAATTAAGTGGGTAGGTACTATTATATTTTTTGAACGTTAATTGACTAAATATTGATTTCAAAAAACCATTTAAATAGAAACTAAAAGTGAATTGGGAATTGAAAGGATAAAGGTAATTTATCAAAGAGATTCTAACGCAATTTGTGTTTTTTTGCGCGAATAATAAGCATTACTACCTATCTATTTTGTATCCGTATATAAAAACGAAACGAGGTAAGTACATGGAACTTTCTCCAGAAAGTGACACATAATTTTTGCTCGTCAGTGTAGTGTACCTATCTACGGCGAGAAATTTAATGCACGCTGTAAATTAAATTATGAGTTTCTCGAGAAAATGTCCAGGGGACGTCGTCCCCGTTTTGTAAGTAACACAATATTCCTAGAAAGTTTCACATTTTCATTACAAAATTAACAATTAAGCATTCGTTCTACAAGTAATAAACCGAATTTAGATACCTAGAATACAAACAGATAAGTACTTTTATTTTTACCTGAAGCACATTTTCCCCTGTATGCAATCGTGAGCTGTTGTCGTATGCGACACGCCTCCCTCCGGAGCGCGCATTCACTAGGGTAGTCTTTGTAGTCGGACCCGCAGAGTGCCGAGCCCGACCTCACAATCAGTTCGCAAGGTGGGCCGCATCTGCAGACGGGCGCGCGCGCCTCGTTGAGTTGGCAAACCCCGCCATCCGCGCACTCATGTTCTGCGCAAGGATCTAGACAAAAGATAAATAAGTTGGCTAGCGGCACGAGCATTAGGTAATTATGACTAGACAATCTGTGAAACATTTTCTCTTGTAGGTCGTGGCTAAATAATTGGTATTCCGAACGTTCTTATAATCAAAATCGTTTTCTCTTAAAAGTTGATGTGACATGAAAGCAACGCAAGTGGCTTTTTTACTAACTACGTCTGAAATATACTTTCTTTGTTGTCTGTTCAGCGAAAACGCTTGAGGGTAATTGTGAACTGTCACATTTTTGTCTCGAAGACAGGGGTGATTGGTAATTTTGCTAACACTTGCTATTGCCAACCGTTCCTTACGCAGCGGAGTGATGAAACGTAAAAAATCCGAATGACAGTGCGGGCCAAAAAGGGAAAAGGGGTCATATCCAGAAGGGAGGCAAAGTCCAAGCCGAAACAAGACGTAATTGAATAAAAGCACAAAAGCGAGCTAGTAAAGTAAACAGAACCTCACAAAGGACGTCGGAATGTGCGGGCATTCGGTCTTGAACAAATTTAGTTCAGATCGAATGCTCTGGGACAAGGTCTGTGAAAAGGGTTGGCGATTGTACGTTGTTGATGAAATGAAGCAGATTAAATTACTTATATGAAAAACTCATAGGAATTTGGATTTATTGTTGCGAAAACAACTTAGGTAAGTTAGCTTTCATGTAAAGTCCATAACATTGCCATTCTTGTTCATAAAGTTTATTGTATTTATGCTTCGCACAGACTCGTGATTTATACTTTTAATTTTTATTTTTAGGCCGGACCAGGCGTGTTTAAATGTAGTAAATGTATATAGGAGGCGTTTTTGCTAATTAAAATGGCATCAAAAAAAACACAAGTTGCTTTCTCATAAAACTAATACAGTTACTATAGCATTCACACTAATGACGTAAGATATTACGTAGGTACGACAAAAACGTATTAATAACACTACAGCAAAGATGAAAAATAATAATATGAATGTCACGTATCACGCTTCTTTCAATAAGACACGCACATCAGAAGGTGTGTCGTGTCACTCCCATGCACGTTTCCCAGCCTGATTCCATTCCGACACTGCCGCGTCATTTGACAGACGGAATGAAATATTGACCACGTATTGTTATTATTCTTCACCTAATAAAGCTGACCTTTAACAAATTCTTTTCAAGCCACGGAACACCCTCACCAACTCATTAGGAGGTAATTTTCCTCATTCGTAATAATTAATTTCCCTCATTAAAACGAGCCGGGTATCGCGGGCCCGTGTCACTGTTTGTACAGAAAATTGTTTCTTTAAACAGAAGCTTTTTAAAAACTTAATTTGTACCTCGAGAATGCCTCCACTTGGAAGAGTGCTTTGTTACTCCATTGTTTCTTGTTTAAGAATTAAGCAATAGCTACTTAAATATTACGTAAATAATGTTATTATTTTTCATTTATTTTCTTTGTTTTGTGAATTATTATATTACGCCTTCGAAACTGTATTTATTAGTGATGAGAAATACGATGACAATGTTCTCAGAAAATTTACCGCTAATTACGTTACCAATTTACCCAGACAATCAATTTTACCAAAATAACGTTTATTAACTTTTAAATTCAGAGCACATTACGTAATATTCTCCTAAATTTTAAATAATATTTCACGAACATTCATTTCATCACGTAGAGCTCATAAATCTCAATTAAAATTTGGTGTGAAATTTCTGGGCAGCAGACTACAATTTTATAGCAAATTCCAATCGAAATACATTTCAAACGGGTGGATCAACCAAGGCGAACGTAACCATAGCAACAAATGACTAGAAAAAGTTGATCCACCCAAGTATACACGTTGCTATTCATGGAAAACAAGTCAGGCAACTGTTTTGTAATACAATGTGCCAGTTCTTTCTGTTACATACTGTTACAGTAATGCAAATACTTCCATGCATTTGTTTGTACTACACTTTTTGTCCAAATTTTTTTAAAGAATAATATATAATATGCATACCTACGTATAATAAATGAATTATTTATCCGCTATGGTGTAGACAGACCCTAAAGTAACAATACATAAAGGCAACGGTTAGCATGATTGTGGGCGTATAGTTGGAAAGGGGAATTTAAACACGATTAATAAACATTAAACTACGCCCACAAAAGCAAATTTGTCCCATAAGATAATTAGTAGGTATCATTCATCCAATTAGTAGACATACAGATTAAAGACTACAATTCCGAACGTTGCCAAAAACCTCCGAGGCCGAGGTGCGTTTACTAACCGCATTTGCCGTGGTATTTGACAGTGATGTTCAACTGGTTGTCGCAAGCATTCTTGTCCAGGTGACATACAGATGGGTATTCCTTGCCGTCGGTGCCACAAACAGTTTTCCTCCTCTGACAACTCCGAGGGCACCGGCATTCGGCTTGGCCATAGTTGACCACGCACCGTGACCCCGCAGGGCAGGTCACGCCAGTACATGGATCTCCTGCCTCTGTTAAAAATAAATTAGTATTAATAACTCGTCTATTTTAATGGCCGCTACGCGCGTGCTACGCTACGTTAGCTCCCCTCTACGGCGTAGCACCAGAACGCACGTTTATGTAGTTTTAATATAGGAATAATGGAATGTGAAAATAAAACAAAACAAATTAATTAATGAATACGAATGGATCAATACTTGGATAGCAATTTTGTATGGTGCAAAGAGGTTCATTATCCCCCTCACACGCTTATCTTCGCCTTTAGTTTCTCTAAGTAGGTTTTTGATTAAATAAGCTGGCAGTAAGAACTTTCAACAAAGACGTGGATAAACATACAGCATTTTTACTTATAAATTGATGTAATTACTGCCATTCACGACTAATAAATCAATATTTTGTATTTTTTATTTTGATTTGAATCTACACCATCGTTCAAAGGCATCATCGAGTTGGGTCGCATAACAAAAATATACAAGCCATTCAGTTAAAAAGTGAATTCTAATTTGAACAAGCCACATTGAATCTTTACAAGTGACACTCACCACATTCACCCTCATGCTTGACGCGTAGGTTCAGCCGCCGTTCACAAGCCTCCTTTCGTAGGTAGCAATGGTTACGGTACGTGCGTCCTGCGGTGGAACAGACGGCGGCTGCGGAGGACGGACAAGTGACTGGGCACGCGCAGTGGGCCCGCCCGTCACCGAGGGACACACATTCCGCGCCCCAGCGACAGAATGTCTTTTCACACGCTTCTGTAAAATAGACAGCAGTTAATGCCATGCTACTAAACATTATGTTCTGAACAACGAGCTCACGGTATATCGTATCAAAATAAGTACGCTCGGTAGCAACAAAAATGGGTAGTTGACACGTTTTCATTTCTTTAAATTGTAATGGTGATTTTTTTCGCGGAGACAACAACGGGCCAAGATTATTTCGAACGATGAAATGTTTGATAGACATAGCGGTATCTAATTTTGAAAATTTCCGCAAAGAATGACACAATTTCCAATTTTCTACCTGGGGAGTCCGGGCCGTGACTAAATTATTAAGAAGGACTAAAATATGATTTGAAAATCCGTTTTGGCTTGGCATTGTGTTAGCTTGGGCTTCAGGGAGTACCGATCTCGATCGCCTAGTTAAAATTCCGAGCAGATTGTCGGGCGTGAAGTCACACAGCGGCTTGGCAAAAGTTAATTCGCAATTTCTTCTCAATTCAAAGTTAGAAGTGATGCCTGAAGACGACTAAATGAAGCGTCTTTGTGGTAGACATTATATTTCTACCAATAAAAGGGGGGCTTCACACTCCATACCACTGTGTCGTCCTTGGTAAAAAGAATGAAAATACGAAAACGTTATCGATTCGAGTTACACAATAAGGCCCTGGACATAATGTATGTTCGATCCAGAGCCATTTGCGTCGGGCAATTAGCCTCGGAATGGACATTGCCATACAAATAACAATCGACCATACGAGCGTTACTCGAACGAAATAATTGAAATAATTGGTTGTAATTATCGGTGGTTTTGGAATATTATTACTAACAATAACTTACGTCGCGTTTTCTACAACTTTGCTAACTCTAATTTCAAATTGGTGTAGGCACTTTTACAAGACTCAAGGTTTTAATACTCATTCATGAACGAAATAGTAGATTTTCTGGAAATGGTGTTGGAAGGACGACTCTAGTAATCGGCGAAGGAAAAGTCTCATACTATATTCAGCTCACCTCCATCAAATTATATCTGATCATATCTATCTACGGAATAAGTAAGGAAGGGTTCATCTACTAAATAAGTTTCACTCGCTACGACTTATTCAATATAATCTGAAACATTTCAAACAAGAAATTTTTCTTTTTGTGAAATAATAGCACTCAGGAAAAATAGCTAGTTTTACTAGAAATACATATTATTATTTTAAGAACATAATAAGAACAATACAGGATTCTTTTTCGAAATATCTTTAATTTAAGGCATGAACAGCGATTTCTCTCATGATAAAACGCCTCCACCTTCGAATATCCATGATTTCGTTACAAATGCCTTGATGCAAAACATTAACCACTCGCAATGGAAGAGAAGGCGACAAATTGTGTTTATTATTACATTTGTCTTCCCTGAAAAAGAGGTCAAGCGTCGGGATTCAGCCGCGAACTCATTTCCTTGACTTTTATTTAAAGGCCGTAGACGAATCCGCTTAAAGAAAAGAAAGCAGTAGGAAATAACAATTTTGTAAGAGACAAATAAAATGTTAGAGCGCGCATCGCTGTAGGAGAAGCCCGAGATAAATGGAGACAGGAGGGGAGATAAAAATGATGGCGGATGCTTCGTGAATGGAAGAAAATTAGGAAATTCACCGCCGCGCTTTTTCAGGGCCGCGCGAGCTGTTTAAATTATATCTAAATATAAATTCGTACTTATGCGGGCCGAACATTCCAAAAGAGATAAGGGAGCAGCCCCCACATACGAGCGCTTATTAAATTCAATAAAGCTCACAAGCTACGGGTCTTTTATTTATACGGATGAAAATTCCAAAATTAAACTTATATTTTATCGTAACGTCTAATAAGAGTACATCACCTTTTTTATTCCAAGATTTTATAAATAGAAGAAAGTAAAGTACCCCACACGAGTAACTTAACTGTACAGAATGTACGTTATTAATAACGAAATAAAAACCGAATAAACAAAAAAAAAATATTTCACGAAGGCAACCGACACAAACTCGGCGGCCTGTAAGCGACGCAACATTTAATTCACGCAACTAACATCGCGGGATGACGGATGTCGGGAGAAATAAGCCAAAAATAATAACACAACAACTGTACAGAAGGCGTCGAGTTTGCCCACGTAATGCGGGGCGCGTCCTTGCGAGGCTCAGGACAAAGCAATTTTGTTGGCTCGAGACACCAGAGTTGGCATGTCACCCGCACCGCACACATGTGAACCGCTGATAAGATTCGTATATTTTACTTCTGCTTCATGTATACAATTACTTGTGATTACATATTAGAAGAAAAATGTATTCCTATTGAAATGGCAATCTGGATTTAAAAGCTAAGTGTAGAATGTAATATGTTTGTGAGTATGCGCGTTTACGTATGTGATATTTGTCCCATAGGTGTGAAAAAATCCTACCTAATTCATGATAATTATACATTAGAAAAACACTTCAATTATAATTAATATAGACCTAGGTAAATCAAGCGTATAGTTCCAACTAAACTAAATCTAGCGCCTGTGGCATGTTGCCCAAAACATGATAGCATTATCTCGTTGAACAGTAAAGCTTATTCGTAGAAAGGGGTAAGTAGCTGCTGGAATGGACATCATTTAATGATAAGAATGTAAAGCGTATTGATATTTTATCCCAAAAAGTAGAACCTAGTGTAATTTAGAGTATTATATTATAATTTTTAAAAATTACTTTGTTTAGTTATATTTATTTTGTACCACAGATACATTATGTGTTGCCGCAATGTTGACTCTAAAATTTATTATTATTTACTTACCTTCTGGAGCGGGTGGTCTCGGTTGATAATGTAAATCTGAAACAAACAAAACAAAATTATTACAAAACTAGGTATGTTATTGTATGAGTATTCTTTTTGAATTTCGCACATAAAAACTAACGTTACGTCCAATTTACGTTAACTATACGTATTTTTTCTTGAATATAATATCTGAACTTACATAATAATAAAGCTGAAGAAGGTCAAAAGTATGTACATGGAAGATATTTAAAAAAAAACTGGATAGGGATACTTAGAATCGATAACAGAACACGTTCCAACAGTTTTTAGACTTTTTTTCTGTTTATTTGTTTATATATCAGTTTATCTGTTTCTCTGTATATTTGCGAGCGCATCACGTGAAAACTGCTGAACGGATTTAGATGCAATTTTTACTAATCTTTTGAGAAAATCACCGGCCAGGTTCTAGGCTACTTTTTATCCCGTAAAACTGCATGCGGGATAGGGATAAACATGTCAATGGTCACAGCTGCCTAGAGTCGCAACGTAAATAAATATTGATTCCGTATCATATGGGGATTTTTCAAAATTTCCACGGGATAAGGAATAAAATGGGGTTTTAAAGTCCACTGAAAAGGGAGCCTATCTCCATAACTATAAAGTAGGGAATCACAACTGCTAAAAAATTATTTCAAGACTTCGAAATTCCCGCGGGATAGTGACCAAAAAGGGAATTATATTATAACTTTGAAATCTTCTTATCTCCGTAACTATTATTACTAGAATCTTTAAATTTGACATACCAGTAGGTAAATATGATATTAACTGATTCCAGGATTTTGATAAATTCCCGTGGGACAAGAAAAAAGAGTGTGACTGGTTAATATAGTTTCTTGGTATTTGGCAGACATATTCCTTGATGATCAAAAAAGTGCACTATAAAGGGATTTTCCAATTATCCCACCACTGTTAATTATTAAAAGGACGGTATAGAAAATATAGGCTTGGTATTTAGTAGATGTTATTTGAAGATCACGTAGGCGTCATAAGAAGGGATCTTTCGAATTTCGCACAGAACAAAAGGATGGGATAAAAAATAATGGAAGTGAGTGATCATGCAAGAAACGGGTTTATTTCGTTGAGGTAGTTAGGTAGTACGAAATCCTTTGTGCACGACTCGCATTTGGCTGGTTTTTGTATATTTTCGATGGGAGAGAGGAAGAACTTTTAGCGCAAATTTTGATTCTGCGCAGACGAAGTCGCGGGCAAAAGCTATCACATATATTTCCTAAATTAAATGATGCAATAATTAAAATAAAATCATGTTGCTGCAAGCGTTGTCATCGCTACTGCACAAAATATCAATTTGGTAGCAGCGGTAGTAAATATTGCGTAGAAACATTTACGAGGACCATTTAACTCGTCACTTTGTTAGTTTCATAGGTTAGCTTTAAATTATCGTTTTCCCACACTGTAGTGGTAAATCCATTCATTATTGTTGTATGAGCAAGCTGGGAACGTAATTAATGTAGCTACTAGCTAATTATAAAACCAAACCTAGCCCGCAACTTTGATAGTTGCGCTTCACCAAAACGTATTTAGTTTACCAGTAGAAGTTTTTTTTTAAATCAGTAACTGCCGCGCTTAGAAACTTTAATAAACTATAAATGTTTCCTTAATAAATGTTAAATTCATAAAAAATATTATACCCTCATGTAGTTATAGGTTACTATTCTTAAATTCTGTTATAGAAGCAAAGAAAAATATAGTAGGTACCGAAGCTTCTCTTCTCGCACAATAAGCAAAAGCCCATCGAGGAAATGGGCGAAAATGTTAGGAATCATGTTATGGACGACGCGACAAGCAACCCGTTACTTAACGTATTTTAACCATTAGGTCTTATTACCCCAGGGTCTGTCTACCGTCTAAGGAATAAAAACGTGATTAATATATTCTATACGTATGTACGTATGTATAAAACATATAAGCTACTAATATAGCTGATATGTTAGGTACCATTAAAGCGTCGGTAGGCAGATATTTATTGTTGTGAATGAAGTTCAGACCGAATAAAAGTAAAAATTGAGTAGGTACGGCGAATGGCACAGTGTGGTCGGATTAAACTACGCCTTGCGTTTGTGTAGGTCAAATAGTTTGTTTGGTAGTTTGATTGCACTAGTGTGCAATGCCCTACGTATGTGTAATACGTTGAACTACGCATACATCCACGAGCATAAGGCAAAGGATAGTTTAAACCAGCCTCACTTTATCGTTCACAGAATTCAGCCTTTATTTTTTATTTGGCCTGAGGAATCAAAAAGTATAATATGCTACTTCATTTGGCTACTTATTGCGCTTGAACGATTTACCTTTGGTCCGCTTCATGTCTTATAATATGACGGAGGAAACTGTTAAGTAAAATCATTCAATACCTTCCATTTTCCACTGGCATTACACAAAAAATAATCATAATTTGCTATAACTATAAAACTAAAACAAAAATTTGAAAGCTGCGCAACTAACCAGATTAAATTCAATTTAACGCAGAAGAACAAAACACGATCGGACGATATTAACTTTTTTTGCTTACAGTTAGTGGCCAGTGCTAAATTTGTTATAGTAAGTAGGTTGTAACCTTTTGTTACGTAATATCTAAAAAATTACACTACTTAATTAATTATAATATTTCTAGCCAGTTAGAACGCGGATGCCTTATTAAAAATAAAGAAGTGTAGTTGTCATTGATGCACTTAAGGCTCGTACGGTAGTCGGGCTAGTATTTTTATCTAGTAGCGAGTAATTTAGTAGGAAAACTATTCGCTGCTGCCCAAAAATCGTTTTTGCTGCCAAAGTCTACCTACAAATTTTTTGTTTACCTACTAAAATACTAGCCTAGTCTGTACGAGCCTTTAGGGGGTTCAACAATATAAGGTTTATAACGTTTTATGTATAAGGGGGTAGGTTAATTTATGTAATACAGCACAAGCTATTATTAGTCTAGATAGTGCCTTTAACCAAAGTTTAAATCCCCGCGAATTCGCCTTCATGGAAAAATAAAATTGGCTACCTACTTAGTTCCCTATTCCGAGAATTTTTTGATAAATCCACGATACAGAAGACATTTTACCTAAACAGTTCCTTAGTTATAACTGGTTATATAAAAAAACTCTGTTTTTCTGCCGTATGTTAAGTTTCTAGCTCCAGTGATTAAGGCTAAGTGTACTTAGTCAATCACAATCGTAGATATACACTGTGGGAACGAATTATGCGACAAATTTTGACCAAAGATTCTAGTGCATTAGGCACTTGGCTAAATAAAGTAATTTAAACATTGCTGGATAAAGTCTATTATTCGAGATATTAAATTGTTTCAGTAATTCACAAGTTGAAAAATCTCAAGGTTATAATGTGACGTAATCACACACACACGCAATACAGGTCTAATAACAAACTTACCTTTGCCGTCTGTTACAATTTTGTGTACTGGAATAATTTTTTATTAAAAGTTAAGTTTCAACACCAAAAAGTTCTTTGATCTTTTTAACCACTTTTGCTTGTTGAAAAGGTACTGGCCGTAAATAAGATTTAAAATGTCACTAGAAATTAATAAAAAATGATAAACGATTGTTACCTAAGTCAAGTTGAATAGCGCTACTCGTTTCTAAGGTTTCGTGCACAGGAAAGTACCGTTGGTAATTGTTTTTTTTTTGTTACAGAAATTAAGAAAGTGAATGTGACTGTTTTGGACCCTTGTTGATATACCTAATATTATTCAATTGAATATTCGTTCCCACGGTGTAGAATGGTAGTCAGTATAAACTACAGTCATGGTACTGTATAATTTATGGGTAAAAAGGCTAGAAAAATGACTTATGATTTATGTTAGTACCAAATACTAAATGTACAAAGTAAAACTCGTAGTGTAAGCGACGTCTTTTGTTCGTAGACAAACCTTTGAGCGTAAGCAACAATTCTTTATTTCAAGGAATACGAGTAGATGAGATCACGTAGCACTGGTCATGTCCTCTTCTGGCCATTGTCCGTGTATTTATTGGTACCAAAAGCATTCATATTGCAAAGGAAGATCTACATTATATGGTGCACGAGCTACTTGCATGTCAAGATACGTTTAAAATTCGCATATTATTTTGGTAGTGGTAAACATTTGAGCACTACTATCATTTTATTGATATGGTACTTAACTATTCAATTCTAATGTTATGAGACTGAAATAGGTTTTTTAACATGCTTTATCGAATGTGATCGGAAATAAGCAAAGCGTAGGTTACATGCGACCTTATGCCTGTAATAACATTAACATTTGAGAATAATATGAGTAGCTAGTTAAGTGCAAATAGAAACAAAAAATCTTTCGCAATAGCGTTACTTATGAAGCATAAAGTCGGAAGTCGCTGTTTTCATTAAAAAAACGTTTTATCGATATATTAAAACCGCGAAAAAAATAATTAACTATTATGAAAATATAGGTACAAGTAATCTTCCAAAGATGCAAAAAGTTTCGTGATCAGAACTGTAATAATTAAATAATTATACGCAAATGCATTTATCAATTTTGTTTTTGCTCTCCTGAAAAGTTATGAAATCACACATCAGACCTTATGCTTCTCGAGTCGAGAAATACTAAAACAATGTATACTTTGGTTGGAGTAATATTTCGACCCACGTTAGCAAGTCTGTTCTCTCCAGCTCGTTTCTAACTAAATGGTGTTGTTTTATCATTACAAGACTGTTCAGAACGGGTGTCTACTTTGTTCTTGCATGACCGTCACTCTTTATTTACGTTAATTAAGCCTTGTTTGCTGAAATAAGCAAGTTAATTTACTGAGGCACTTACACGCATACTCGTACATAAGCAAATATGTTTAAGTACGAGAACACCAGAACACCTTCCACAAAATAGCATAGACTAGTTGTGATTAAAAAGTCATAATAATATGACACCTCAATAGTAACAGTCCACAGCAATAAGGGAAGCAATACTGGAAATCGGAAATAGGGGACAACGCCAAGCTACATAGGGAGATCGTTGAAAGTTGAAACAGCTTTTTGCTGGATTTTGGATAATGGCATCCAGCAATTTGCTCACCGTATTATCTATTCGAAAATTGCCCAGCCGATTGAGCTAGCATTTCCGCCTGTGAAATGAGTTTCCGCATTACAAATTGGGAGCTCGATTTGCGTTTAAATTCTAAATTACAACTTCATCGCTCTAGTCTCACTGAACTCATGGGACCACAGCGCTGTATTGAACCTGCCTCTATTATTAGGGAGTTTTTAAATAGTGTCATTAATTTCACCCTGGGCTTAGCGGCAGGCGACTGGCTCCACGAGTCACGATCAACTTTACCTTTTGAAGCGGAAGGAGAATAGCTAATCGATTAATTTTCACGCCGTTTGAACAGAAAATCCTTATCCGGAATGCAGGCTCGAAAATTTGCTGGGTCCTGATATTTGAAACTTGGTTCCAATTTGTTTCTGGATTTTACGAGCTACAAAAATCTAGTTTTTGGCTCGGCAATGACGTTGATTACCTAACCTCTTTCTTTATTTCGTTAACGACCGATGATTATTTTGATTTAAATTATATAGTCGGGTATTTAACATTTATAGCATGAATGGTGAAATGAAAGCCATTGGAGTATTGGTTTAACCGAGTTTAAAGAAGTTCACGGGTCAATGGTTCCCAATTAGGGTGCGGCCTTACTCATCCAATTAGACGTCTTATTTCGTACGGCTTATGTCGTATCTTACAAATTCAATAAAAAAACAACAATTTATGAGGCAGCAGCATCAGCATTCCAATAGGAAGGCGGCGTCATAAATAGCCGCAATTTAAATCGGATTCCGTGATTAACTTAGTGCTTACGCAGCAGGAAACTAAGTAAAATCAATAAATACAATGAATCGAGTAGAGGCGGCCGTTATAGAGCCGCAACAAATTGAAATTGATACCATCGGCGAGCACGGCGACCGGATATTACGGGTGTCAAGCGCAATCACGCACTTGACCATAAGCGGCGGTGGCCACCTGGCCGTGTCTAACACTTTGTTAGCTCCACGACATCGTCCCCTCCGTGAGTAATCTGTTGTGATCATTATCTGTGAAAGTTTTCCGAAGTAAGGCCGAAGTTTTGCGAAAGATGTAACTCGACGCGCTACACGTCTAATCAAAACAATCGATACCAAGTTTCCTTAGACTTAATAAAGAGGTATCTACGGAGCCAACACTCAGACTTTTTCCTTAACTTATTAATTGGCTTTGATATAATTGTTTGATTAGACAGCAATGGGTACAAATAATGGAAAGAGAATGTTTGATTGCACCTGGCACAAATGATTTGAGTTGTACACGATGTAGCAAAATTTTGACTAAGTAAATGGATTTTATTATCGACGAATCGTCAATAAATAGATTGCAAATGTTTTTGAATATTGTTATTTTATCTATTTATTTATATGGAATCTTCTTTAATTATTTTATGTGTATAGTTGTAACGTGCCCTAATATGAAAGCATTTTTATTTTCATTTATCTGCGTATGAAAAGAGAGTTGGCAATTTTTAAATTAGCTTGACAAACAGACGGGGCGTGACTTTGCTTCATAATCTATGAGTTGAAGAAAGGCGATGCTATAGCCTAGATGACTACACAAATTTACCATACCTAATCGATTGATCCAAGGTCGTACGTGACATTTTAGTTATTGCCACGTTAACAAAGGATTTTCAAAAATAGCAGTTCAATTAGACCGCAATGAAAAAGCGGCGATTGTCGGCAGCGAAAGGGTTATTTTTCATAGTGTCGACAATTGAGTAACGCTTTTATAGGTCTTCGGTATATTTAGTTCTAATCTGTATAAAATAGGTATAGGGACGGGAAATAAACTGAAGGTCCCAGTGACCAAAGCGCATCAAGACAGTAAAACGTAATAGTTAACATTAGAGGAGTGGTTTTTTTAAATTAATAGTAGTTAAGTCTTACTCTGCGTGCCAACAGATAATTTTAAACTGAATTGCTCGACCGTAGCAAAAAAATCATTATCATCCGATTTACATACAACAATTTTCGGGTCAATATCAAGTTCCCAAATTTGTTTACATTGATTGGTTCCTAGAATCGAATAAAATAAAGCGCGTTAATAAAAATAAACTAGGTTATTAAAAACCCACTAGGTTCTGAGTATGTGCCTCCCCTGCTTTATGGCCGCATATAATTTTCTGGCCAAGTCCGGCATTAAATGCATCGCAAACGTATGCATGCAGGTATACTCTGGTTTACTCACTACGTTTCCCATCACTAAAAGTCCAATTACAATTCGTGTCCGTACAAATTCCGATAGGTAACTCAAACGTATGAGCCGATGTTTGAACGTATAACAACTATGCATGATCGACTGCTTGATTTCAATATTAATAAAGTTAAACTCAAAATTAATACGAATTACATTCGTTAAATTTCGATAAAAGTTAATAAAGACTAACAGTTATTCGAGCACGATATAAGTTTAAAAATAAACCGTAAAAGCCTACAGTTACTTTATTAAATTTCATTAGCCATTCAACGCCCGCGCCGTCGGTTTCCGACGGTACATAATTCAATACCCTTTGTGCACATTTTTGTGACTGGGTGCTACTTATTAAGGTAAAAACCTGCGTGTCAGGAAGCCGTTAGTCATATTCATTATCGTTGTAGAAATTATAGCTTCATACTCAATTATTGTATAGCGGCAGGACAACACGGTCGCGCGCGGTGCGTGATTCATAAACTTTACCAAACCCGCCGCTGACGTTTGATAATGATTGCCTACCCAAATCGATTAACTTGCTTAATTTATACTTAGCCATTTTTAATCATTAAATGTTTTAAAGCAATTACTATATAACTATAGCGTACGCTTATACTTCAGTCATTAGAAAAAGGAACGGTTGTGCCCGATGTTCTCAAGTTGTTGACAATGAACTCGTTCAGAGTGAAATATTAACTATTTTGCTTTAAGTTGTATCTTGGTTCGATAGATAGGTGAGTTTTGCATTAAATTATAAGCTCATGAGTCACCATCTTATTCATGTGGTTATGGGATATTATGGTACCTGAGTGGTTTTTGTCCGTTCCAGTTAATACTCCAATTAATGCCAATTACATCGATCATATTTCAGTTCACTGGCCGATTGATATCGTTACGCTAGAACGTCCTTCGACCGTTCTCACAGAGTAGTCGTATCAGTCTCAAGTCAGGCTATTGTGCCGTCGTATTTTTCATTTATCCGACTTGGCCGCGTGGCGCTATTACTCAATCGTACCTGGTAGCTGGACCATTAGGTGCAGTGTTCACAACTTTTAAACGGCAAAAAATAACAGTATTTTCTTTAAAATAAACTATGCAACTTTTAATAGAACTACGTCAAGTTTCACGTGAGCGAACTTCTGCAAAACTAAAAATGTGCAAAAAATTGTCTACAAAACAGCACAAAAAAACTAACTCGTACAGCAGTTCGAACAGCAATTGCTTGCCATTTCCATAGTGACTACGATTTTTCCAAACCTTAGTTACACGTCACGAGAGCCGTTCTCGATCTAACATTGTATGCAGCGATCGGATTCGTTTAACACGTGACTGGACACCGGGCGTCGTTTAATAGCCTCGTATATGTAAAGGACAGGCGCGGTCTACGTCCAACCAATTTGCAATAAAACAATATGGCGCAGCGCCCCAGTACACCCCAACTTGCGGCCGCGCGTTCTGCCAGCCTCTTCTTGTATTTTATATATAACCGGACTGCGGCCCCATTAGCCACGACCCCGCTGTGTCACATTCCGAAATGTTATGTTTCTCCCACACCAAAAGCAAAGTTAATCCGCGCAGACAGAAATGTTGTGCCTTTTGTTCCCTCGTTCAGCTTTTACGACGCTCTCGCAAAACAAAACTCGACGTTTCCATATCACCGGAGAAAGATGCAAGTCGAACTAATTATCATGCAGTGAATTATAATGGGATTAAAATAACTTTTAATGAACCCGTCCCTTTAATATTCATTAAAACGTAAATTTCTAATGACACCTCAGTGGGCATAATTTTCTTACTTTGAAATGATTTAAATAATCTGAAATCTGACGGTTTTACCATGGAACTGAATACATTTGGAGAAGGATCGCAGAATTAAAGGGATTATTTTTTGTTTTAAAGTAAGTAGGTAGGTAGGTACCCTTACCCTTACAAAAGTGATCTCGGCTTTTGTTTGAATGCTTAGATAATATGAAATATATAATTTTGCTTCCATGCTGGTCTGGGAGCAAAGAAAAAACATAGAATGTACCAGTTGCTTCTCTACCCGCGCAGATGGTAAAAGCCCATCGAGGGAATGGGCGATTATAGTAGGAATCATGTTATAGGCGATGAGGTTAGCAACCCATCACTGTTTTGATTCCTTTTTCCACCTTTACACCCGCAATCTTGCTAAATGTGGCCTGTAGGTCTGTACCTGTTACCTTAGGCTCTGTCTACCCCGTAAGGGATGAAGACGTGATGTGTGTGTGTGTAATTACGATCCTGATAAAGTGCAAAGCGATGCATGTAAAGTTTCAAGCAATAAATTGTATTGTAAACAGTCCTATTTAAAAAAACATCATACCTAAGTTATCTCGGCTTTCTCATTTACAAAAGTAACTGTATTCAAGACGTGGCGGAAGAAAACGAAATATGCCTTTAGAAAACAATAAAATGAGCTTGTGGTTTAATGTGACCGTAACTAAAGCAACAAGTTACATTGATACTTTACAATGTTACAATAGCAGGAACCTGTGAACTCTCTATTAAAGTAAACTATTTTTATGTTTCTATCATTTGTATGTCTGAATATTTAAAGCGGTTCCCTAATTCTAGTTTTCTCGCAATTTGAAAATCCAGCTCTGGGTGGCGGCCAGAGTGCCACTAAAATTGATGTTCTGCCAGAGAGAAAAACGAGCGGAACGAACCCAGCTACGAACATAATATCTACTCACCTAAAATACAACTACTCTAAATATTTTTTTAAATTTGATGAAAAATGGACTTAACATTTTTGAACAGGTAAATGCATGAATCTACCGATACAAATAGGAAATTAGTAGAACTTTAATTCGGTGCCATCCTAGAAGTACCAAGTATTCGTACCTAGTGTTCTAGCTTCCACTTCAATGTTTGCAGTCGTATTCGCAATTATGTAATTCAGTTTAAAGCACTTAAGGGATGGAATTAAAATCCATTGCCGTCTGACTATTCAACTGGAAATCTGTTGCGGAGTTTTCATTTTAATGCATTCAGTTTTTTTATTTTATTAGCGGACATTTGCCGAGACTATATTACTGGTGTTGATGTGGTGCCGCAAGCGAGTTATGGCAGCTTCTCGGCTCAGCATCTCGAATAGGCACTAACTCCGTTTGTTTGGACGAAATATGTTTTGCTGAATTGCGAAAATGAAATTGTAGGGTGCTTCATAACAATTGTGTAACTTTATTTTCCTGGAGTAACATGCTTTTCAGAGAAGTAGCGGAAAATAATTGTGCTTTATTCTGAAGTGTTACCTGTATTTTTGGAGCTTTAACCTTAAAGTAAGAAACAAGTTATTAAAATTAAGTATTTTTTTGTAATCTTAATGTTTTCCTCAAAACAAATCGTGGTATTATTTATAGTGGTTTAACTTACTGCGAATTAAGCAGCGGATAGAGGCTTAATTTACCATGAATTTTTCGATGAACGAAAAAATGAGGGGGAAACCTGTACACATATACAAAGCAGTTTATTCTGTCAATATTAAAATGTATTAAAAAAAACACAGTTTTACCATAATGTTTTTTTTAACATGGAGCTTTTCGGAATTACAAATTTCGCAGAAATCTAATAATAAAATTGTTTGTCACGTGAAAACTTTACGTTATTTTATTAAATACGTAATGATCAGTACAAAACAGAACGGAGTTGATAAGTCCCCGTCAATCCTTACATGTATAATACGACTGCACTGAACACGATACGGCGATAGTGAATCAACTAATCGCATTACAAAACACACACTTGAGGAAAAAGAAAAGTTTATTGAATTATCTGTCTAATCTTGTAGATATTCTGTGTATCAACTCTAAATGAAGTAAGTTAGATCGTGAACTGCGTAAAAGTTTTTTTTATTTGATTGTTTTCAACATCAGAGGTGTCATTTAGAAAGCCAAAAAGGTATTACTGTCATTAAGATTGAAATTTTGTACTAAATTATGAAACAGTTAAGCAGCAGTATTAGTAAGCAGAACTTAAGTTTCAGACATAACAATGTATGAAATAAGAGGAGGCATGTGCCCAGCAGTGGGACATATTTATCTAGGCTGAGGATAACGATGAAGATAATGACAAGCTTTAGTAGCGTGATATTATTAAATCGTAAATCATCCGCACATTGCATTTATTTAGGATTGACATTTTTACTACTATAAGCCGTTCAAATGATTGTGATTATGTGATGGTAATAAAACATGCATGTGACGTGACAGGATTGATAAGTTGATATTTTATATTAAATGTGGAAACCATCAAAGATACTTACAGTTATTAGTCAATAAGAACCCTGTGGATACGCCCAACAAGACTAGAAAAAACAGCAATAGGAGGACTATTAAAGCCGGCCTACAGTAATGTATCCAGCAATAGTCCTCCGAATTGGCCGCTGGTGCACTTGAAGTCCACACACAGCACTTGCCACAAGTATTGTCATGTCCCGTCGCCCGCACTACGGCACTGTTTCCCTGCTGGTTTACTATCACGCCCTGCACTGGAGCCTCGCTCCCCTGTCCGAATGCAGTATTCTTCTCGGACAATCGCGCAAACCCAGAGCTATCGTCATCTTGAGGATTTCCATACACTCCATATGACGCTACCATATCAACTCCTGATAACGACCTCGTTGTTTCAGTCCTCGCACCATCCTGAACAACATTATTGTCTATGCTTGGCCAACATTCACATGAGCAACGATCCTCTTTTCTCCTTTGCCGCGCTGGCGTGGCATCCGCTCTTCTGATAGGCATAACGTCAACTTTTTTCTCTTCTTCTTTCTTAATGTTGGCATCTTGGGGAGTGGTATCATGATTTACTTCGTAACTAGGTTGCAAGTTTTTATGATTTTCTATGTACCAATGCCTCTCTTCGGCCCTTAGAGTGGTATCGTTATTGCCTTCATACACATCAGCGTAGTTTGAAAGTGGGTGCGAGGAGGGGCTATAGAGCGGCCCGGCCGCGAGCTGCCCGTAGCCACGCTCGTACTGGGGTGGCCGGTTGGTGCTCGGATAATAAGTAGTGGACGAAGGCACGGTGTATTCGTAGCCCAGTCTGTTCATTTTTATCGTTTAACCGCCTCATTTGAGCTTATTTTTTATAACGAAACACATTATTACAGCTGTGGAAAGAGAAACAATTTCAAGTCAAATAATGATGCTGTTTACGCGTAAGTAAAGTTATTTCAAAAGTTTATTTCGTTCAAAACAGTACGAGTATACGTGTACTTAATACGTCATGCGTAAACCGTAACGCGTCGAGAGGGTAAATGTAAGTTAGTGGATAAACTTCCTTGATTTTGTTACGTGTTACATTCGCAAGCGGAAAGTTATAGAGTAGAATACACATCTGTTTATCTCAATTACCTCTCTTGTTCGACGGCGGTATTTATCTTTTGTGTTACGACAAGCGCCGCCGCCATGCCCGCGTGCGCAGAAACCTTAGACAAAGAAGTAGCGGCGTGGGTAAATAAACTTGCCTAACTTAAATTAACCGTTCTTATTTTCCTGATTTTGACACGTGTGAGTTATATAACTTCATTAGGGAACAGTGGAACACGAAAGACAAAGAGTTACGTTTCACGTAAACTTTTCGATCCAATAATTGTCTTAATTTGCTCCATAGCATGTAAGTAAGTAGCTCCTCCATAATTAACTTTTGGTGTTTAATGTCCGTGTTGCTTGGTGTTCAGTGAAATTGCTCCTGGTTCTTCCTTAATTAATTATCGTAACGCGTTGTTTAATACTCCAAAAAATACTTTTAATCATCAAAAATTTACGAAATTATAAAACACATTTAGGCAAATAATAGTTTTTTTTATAATTTTTACAATAATTCAAACAATACATCCCCCAACATCATTTTTAATTTCCAAACCTTAATCTTTAGGTAGTTACCTTCCTGTCACTTGAGCATTAGTTTGTACACTTGTGGATAAGGTCATGATAACGTTTGTTGATATTATAACTAGAATAATAATATACACGCCTGCAATTATGCTAAACGTGGCCTTTAGGTTTTGTTACCTCAGGCTTTGTCTACCCCGTAAGGGATATAGACGAGATTTGTGTATGTATGTATGTATAATAATATTGCGACATTATTACTGTGGTGCTATTTTAGCAGCCGACTAATTATAGAGGCGCCGAAACCGTAAAATAATTGATTAAGGTCAATCTTTTAAAAACGGTTAGTACCAAGTATTTTCATATAAGTATTTATGATAGGACAAACAAGCACGCGGGCCACCTGAGATGGTATATAATCACAGCCACCCATTAACACCCAAGATATAGGAGGGTGTGTGGCCGACCCAAAAAGTAAAATATTTTTATTGTTAAATATTTGTAGAAAGTAAACTGGGTTCAACGTAACTATATACCCATCGTACTACGCTGCAGTGATTAGTTCGTATCGTATCGCAGTTCAAAGTATTTGGATTAATAAAAGAGCGTTGACCTTTCCCGTAAACTGCCGTTAATCCCTGCTATAAATAGAGTAATCCGTTCCAATTAATCAAATTAAAAACAAACAAAAGCCATTACTAGAAGTTAGAGGACAGTTTGGCTCGTGACGGAAACCCTCTCGAATTGAACCAGTCGAATGCTGGCTCTTGCTCTCAATGCAAGATGATCAAGAAATCAGGCATAGAGGTCGCTCAAATTGCGGTAGGAAAGGAGTACATCAGGAACTGTCTGATAGTTTGTTTATCTTATCCTATACCTAGATAACTCACGTATAAAAGTCGAGAAATTGATTGACATGAATATGTATAAAAAAGATAGATCTCGAGACTAGGTAAACCTAATTATCCGACTAAGTAATCACCGAACAAAGCTCGAGATTATTTATAATTATAGCTCAGAGCGTTTCGAACTCGCCCACAATGGAATTCTCTGTCTGTAGTTCTGTTTTAGGATTGTATAGGTACCGATTGACATCTCTGATTTATTACGATTTGAACAAGTTAATTCATAAGCTAGGATTTGGGAGGGAATTATCTGACTTAGGTATGTAATTTCTGTACTACTATTATTATTTTCCTTCTCAATCACAATAAACTTGTTGGCGTGAGATTGGTCCTTCCATAAAATCTGTATTTTCATTTAATTACACAATGATGTGGGAAACTAAAAGTGTCTCAAATAAATAATTAGAACTGGATTACCGCAGTATGAGGAGCCTAGGCCAGTTTCCGATACTGAAACTTATTTTCTTTTATCAGCCTGATTGATTTCGGAGTTTTATAAAATGCTTAAGCCACATCGCGCCGGCCAAGTTGACAGCTAATCCACCGGGCTTTACGAACAAGCCATTTTATCTTGCTTTATTTTACTTGGCGAATATCAACTTTTTTGTGAAGGGACCAAATTTTACAAATGGGTGGTTAGCCGCAGTATTTTTTTAACTAAATAGTTCATAAAATGATTTTGGACTGTAATTTTTCACTACTCTTCTTATGGCAAATTCAAACCGATTTTTACCACTTTCGTGTGGTATTTTCACTGATCTGACTTCGAAAAATAGCGTCTAATTCATAATTGCATTCACCATTTCTTATTTGTATTAAACAGCGTGGTGAAAGCGATTGCGAGCGCCCGCGTATTCAGAAATACGCCCTCAGGTCTGGCAAACTCTTTTTTGTGCTAAATTAAGACATTATTAAATATAAATATTTGTTCCCCAAGGCATTGTGAACTTTTTGAAATAATTAAATACAACCAATTCCCGCTCTCAAGAGTCTTAATCAAAAACGTCTCAACAAAACTTATCTCAGTATTAAAGTATTATTTACGGGAAATCTTTGAGGAGTTTAATTTAATTGATCAAAGTTAACTGGCTTTTAAACAAGAGTGATTAGGCGAAGTTTTACACTGATATTCGCGATGTTTGGGCTACATTTCCTTACAATTTGTTAAATACGTCTGTAGTATTTGTAGGGTTTGTTAATACATTAATCAATTATGTCATCTTTCCATAAATAGTATGAAACAAAGTCACTTCCGGCATTGTGTATATTATGTACGCTCAGATCTTATAAGCTGCGCAACGGATTTTAATGCGGTTTTCTTCAATAGATAGAGCATTTTGAGAGAAATGTTAGTACTGTACATATAGTTTTATAAAATAAAGCATGCGAAGCTGGGGCCGGTCGCTAGTAAATTGGAATAAAAGTACCTGCTGATATAAAGTAGCTAGCAAAACAAAGGGTTACTTATTCTCTTTAAAGATGACGTAGTAAGAATTTGACAAGCGGAACTAATTGAGTGTATGAAAAATAGAGAATGACAAATAATTTTATTTGTTTGGGAAAATATCTGAGTAACCACAACGGTAATTTGCTAAGTTGGCAAAACAAGGACAAGTTTGACACTAGAGTTGGGCGTACAATTATTAATATCGGCAGCGATTGTATTATGTCATTACGTAACCTAATGACGATAAGTTATTTATTGTTTTTATGAAAAAAATAGAATATAAAATCACAATTTTAACTAAAACGATTTTTTTTGCCTGTACTGACACTGACATACTGACTTTAACTGACTTATGCATACATACATACATTCATAAATCACGTCTTTATCCCTTACGGGATAGACAGAGCCTAAAGTAAGAAGACCCAAAGACCACGTTTAGCAAAATTGTGGGCGTATGGATGGAAAGGGGAATCAAAATAGTGATGAGTTGCTAGCCACATCACCTATAACGTAATTCTTAAGATTTTCGCCCATTCTCTCGATGGGGTTTTACCATCTGCGCGGGAAGAGAAGCAACTGGTACATTCTATGTTTTTATACTTTAACTTATTAATCTTCTGTCGTTATCATCATCTCCAACTTATAAACGTCCCGCTGCTGGACACATGCCTCCTCTCAGAATTAGAGGACTTTTCTGTAGCTAACCCGCAGGCTCAGTGCCGATTAAAAACTTCACATGCACCATTGAACTACTTTGTCGGTACATTCCGTAATAATCAGAAGTTGCGATAATTTTTAAAATAATATTTGTTTTCTACTCAATTTAATAGCATGTCTCACCACAAACGTCAAGACTAGCAAAGGAAATGTCAAGTGGGTGGAATTCGACTTAGTAATAAATGAGGTCACCCGAAGTTACCTAACGCGTCCCAGCTAGTACAATGAACCTTTAGAATTTAATTTATCTTGGTATAATGTTAAATGTTTCGTTATATACCTTTGCTTAGTATTTGAAATCTTGCTCGAGAATAAAACAGACTTTACATTAATGTAAGTACAAACATACATACAATAATCACGTTTACATCCCTTGTGGGCGTATAGGTGGAAAAGAGAATCAAAATAGTGATTGCTTGCTAGCCGCATCGCCTATAATCTGAGTCCAAAGATTTTTGCCAGTTCCCTCGATGTGCTTTTACCATCTGCCAGTCAAGTCTCTTATAATACAATATGTAAAATGGACTGGCCATGGATTACTTAAACATGTATTAAAACCCTGCAAAGGTGTATTTTCATAGGAGAAAAAACCTGAAAATCTCTGATTTTTAATTCTAATGAGTCATGACAACCCTTTTCTGCTACGTTTTTTTAATATTTTTGTACTAGACTACAGGCCCATGTCCAAAAAATGTGGGTCATATGAACCACCAGGTGACGTATATAGGATGATATAAGAGCATAAAATAATAAGATTCAGCACTATGCCGTCACTTGTAAGCTGTCCAACTGGGTGCTGGTGAGAATTCAAAAGTGCAACCCTCGATTTTTTCCCCTTGTCGCATGATTTTTGCACGGGGTTGCGGAATAATGGATTAGAAGCTGTATTGAAACAGTATGAAACTGATGCCGTACAAATGGTGCGCCACAAAATCGGTTTTTTTTTTTATTTTCTGACAATTTCCAGGGTAAATTTGGTCATTTCATTCTGTACGGCATCAGTTTCATACTGTTTCAATACAGCTTCTAATCCGTTATTCCGCAACCCCGTACAAAAATCATGCGACAAGGGGAAAAAATCGAGAGTTGCACTTTTGAATTCTCACCAGCACCCAGTTGGACAGCTTACAAGTGACGGCATAGTGCTGAATCTTATTATTTTATGCTCTTATATCGTCCTATATACGTCACCTGGTGGTTCATATGACCCACATTTTTTGGACATGGGCCTGTAGGCTATACCTACAAACATCACTTTTATGAAAAACTAAGTTTAAAGCGATAAAAAATAAAAATGTCGCATTAATTTTATAAAATTCACGGAACCCTCAGTGCTTGAATTCCTCTCGCACTTAACCGGTTTTTTTTTAATTTAGCAGTAGTAATTTAGTCCCATTTTATGGATAAGAAAATTCGGCGACGGCTTCCGTTTAGAAGGAACGGTACAATTCCGATAAAGCACGTAATTTCCTGACTGCTGCAGGGGGAGTTTATCAGTCCGAGTATTAGGCATGTTTGCTATTTTCCCAATGTTTCCATTTTTGCTTTGTTACACTGATGCTTTTAATTTGTTTCGTTTGTGACGCAAGTTTTCACATTATGGTACAAGTGCTGCGGGCAGATACTTTAGAGTTGGCATAAAAAACTTATAAAACACGTCTTTGCGATTTATAAATCACAAAAATACTTATTTTTCAAGTTGTCTTTTAATATCTTTTAAGTTAATGTCCGAATAATGAAAAATGAACGAGCTAAATAATTCAGTCAGGCCTATAACAAAACCAGATGCCTACAAAAGTAAAAAAAAAAATGTTGAAGCACGTTAAGATTTTCAAAGAATATCAAATAACTGAAAATAAATATGTGGTGATCGAAAATGTTACAATATGTAAAGTGTCGGTTAAGCCCGACTACACTAGCCAGGTTTATGTATTTGTATTTAGATATGTATTATAAAGAAAACATTGTTACATTTTTTATTCAACCTACTCCATGCCAGCTCGCAGACTATTACGAATTTGTGACTTTGTCTTACCTTGTCACAATAAATCGTGACTGTAACTGACAAGTTATTGTTACAATATTTTACTGTGAAATAGTAGCAATAAAAATATTTTTGCGTAGCGTTTTACTTTTTACCCGAAACGAAACATTACCGTGGGTGGGTTAACGTTTTTTCTACCTGTGTCGGCACAGATTCTACGAGTAAAGTTACGACCAAAAATCATGACAATATGAATTTGTAAAAACCCGTACCTCTTCATTTATTTACTTTGAACGTCATAAAAGGTCCCTTAGGTTTATGGGAACAACTTTGCTTTGAACCTTTAATTTAGAACATATTACCTATCTATATCTACCAGCATAATAATAATGGTGAAACGTAAGGGAAGTTGTACGAAGCAAAAAATATCGTTCCCTTTTATCTGAAGTTCACAGTGTCAGCATTCACGGGGGGCGGAGACTGGTTAGTCAACAGTGCTGAAACGAACCGATAAACGTATTTTGCTACATTTTCTATGTTATATAAAAACGACTATAAAAGCTTTTTTTTTAATGTATTGGTGTGTAATTTTATTCAGATCTAGTTTACCACAAAAAAATTGACGATATAATTTCATAGTTTCAAATATTGACGACCGTAAAATCTTAGGAATCATGCTATAGGCTATGCGGCTAGCAACCCAACATTATTTTGATTCCCCTTTCCATCTATACGCCCACAATCATGCTAGATGTGGCCTTTAGGTATTGTTACCTTATTGGCCCTGTCTACACCATAAGGGATAAATACCTACGTGATTTATGTATGTATGTATGTATGTGGCTATGAAAGTATATTTGGCGAATTCCCATTCGTGAAGTGATCTCTCCTACGTGCCTGATTGACAAAATAATACGACTGAATTTGTTTTAATTTAAATAGTTCATCTATTTCTATCAATAAAAAAATAACCATTGTGTTACTTCAATCTAACAGAAGTCTGAGCAGAATAGTGCCTCTACTGTTACCTAATATACAATGCAAGGAAGAATGAAGAAATAAAACAAATGACGCCCGGAGGCTACCACTTCTTCATAACCTCTATTATATTTATAAAAGAAGGGAACTGAGGGCAGCACTTAGAGCAAAGAATAAAAAAAAGCTCCGTGATGAACGGATGCTTTTACTTTTACGTTAAAATGGAAGTTTCAGTAGCTTTGACGCAAACGGAATCACTTGGATACTTCTATCAAGATTTGCTTTGCCGCCAACATCAAGAATCAAGGGCGAACTGCCTGCCGTGCTTTAATTGAATTTCGAAAAGCTTTTGTGTTGACGTTACTAAAGTTATACTTTTAATCAAAGGTAAACAGGCCTTGATTATGCTTCTATGAAGAACTTACGTGCTTAGTTAAAGCGTCTGGTTGCTCTTAAGCAGGCGAAGAATTTTTATTTTCATTTTTAAATATTTACGAAGAATTAACATTTTCGTTTACCTACACAAGAGGTAAAGAGGCTCCTCTTGCCGGCTTTCAAATGATTCTGTCTAGTCTGAAAAAGTATTCAAAAATATATTTTAGATGAATAAGTTAACAGTTTACTGGCTCTATTTTAATATTCGAATCGGTCGTGGAAAAATCAAATAATGCTTTTTGCCACTTAACTCGTTTCTCTTTGCAAAACTAGGATTTCATTGTTTGAAAGATGTTTTATTATTGCCTTACTAAATATATTGTAAATAATAACCCTACTATAATATCAACTGAACTCATGAATTACAGTTTCTTACAGTGAGCAGTGGCTCTAGTAAGTCTAGAAATGACAGATCTTGTAATTGAATTTCAAACTTCATTATAAAATGAAACTTTCGCGGAAAGTGCGCAGCGTATTGTTTCAAGCAATAAATGCAGTGAGCGAGCCGTGCTAACCGCGCAGTTTGAACAAGCAAAATGTGCAGTCGTTGTGAATTATGTAGTTATTTTATTTTTATACGTAATATGCTGTGGTTTATTTCAGTAATTTTGAACAAAAACCATACTTTAGCGAAATAGCATCATTATTTACGGCCTAGTCGTTATTATAATATACTTTAGCAGTAACACATAATAACGTTCTAATCATTGAAAGAGTTGAAAGTAGGTGACAAACCACGTCAGGCGTCGAGCCAGTGCACCCATATAAACGGAACGGGCGCCTTCAGCACATAGGTACATAACACATCCACGCAGCACTGAACACATATTTAGGCCTGTTGTGGAATTCCAAGCCAGTCATATTTCAGGCAGGTCAGTTCTAAATGTAAACAGTCAGTTGTGTTAGGGATGCGCGATCGTGGCGGGTCGGAGATCGCGAGTGAAGCGACGCGGGACGTGGGGCTGCCCGGAACGCGCGAAGCCGACTGGCAGCGCTCGGAGCCGCCTGCCCCGCCCGCCCTCTCGCCTCTGTCACCGCCACTCTTACCCAAATCCAGACGACTTTTCATTAATGTTGTTATCGGTGTAAAACTTTGGCCAAGTCAAACTTGGAAACTAGGTACGGCTTTAATTAACTGCCCGTAAAATAACGCAAATAATTTACTTAAAGGTTTTCAACGTCTAATGAAAGCCTTTTTGGGCGCTTTTCAATCAATATCGATGACAGTTTAAGTCGTTTTACATAACGTGATGATGGGGTCCTTGGACCCAATTCTAGTAATTGTCAATTAAACTTTCCTTTATTCATGCGTTCGAAATGGAATTGTCGGCGTAGCAGCTACGCCGCCGTAGCAGTAACTCTACGAAACATCTATTTGCGAAGGGCGAAATAACATTTCTCATTCTCGCTGTGATTTGAGACGTAACTTGGATATCTTTTTATTTAACAAGTAAAAAGATAACCAAATTACGTAACAGAAGGCAAAGTATGTTCATATTTTACCGATATTACTTAAACATATACTAATGATTGAAAGGGCACAAATTGCAAGAATTATTGATATCGCGGCGGGCTCATACAAAAAGTTTATGAAGAGGAAGTGGAGCGAACAAACTTTTATGCCCGGGACGCGACGCAAACGCGAACGTTACTTATCTGCCGCCGCTCGCTGACAGCTGCAGATGAAAAATTGAAATTGTGTGAGATAAAACTACCTAACTGCAGCGGCGGCGGCCGAACAATGTGGCGACAACAACGCTTTATTTTTAATCTGAATTTACATAATGTTTTCGTTGGCAACCCCGAGGTGGCTGACTCGCGAAATAATATTACGTTCTTGGCACATTACGTAATGTTCGGCTGCTTAGACGTACGTTAATGCTTTTTGGCGCTTTGTTAGGTACTGGCAAATAACTGATGGCAGCTAATATGTGAGTAATAAGAACTTCTACGAGGTCGCTTAACATTTTTCAAGCGTTTACAGCCTTAAAAACTCCGACCGCATCAAGGAATGTTTTAAAATTTATACATTCCTAAATACTTTTAACTAAATCATTTTGCATGGTTTTATGACTTCACAGAAAGCATTTAGCAGGGTGCGTTTCAATCAATATTTTTAAATAATTATTTGTATGTTGAAAAATAGCGCTACTAATGTGGGCCTAGAAATGATGAAACGACTTTAAATCGAGATTTGAGCCATCTTAATAAATAGGTACTCTGTTACTCTCAGCATTCACAAAAAGTGTTAAATATGAAAGTACTTTCATTAACGGTTGATTGAAACAACGAGCCGGAGTTCCAGACCACAACAATGGCCCCGGAGTAAGTCGAAAGTCAATATGTAAATACGAGTGTTTCCGCTTCCTATAACAATTCAGTACGGTCGATGGAAGTTGAATAGTGACATAGAAGCGGAGCTGTAACATGCAATAATAACGAACCGTCGAAAACGTCAAGCCGTGACCCTTCTCTATTTATGGAGCAACTCCGCCGTCGAGGGCGCCACGTGAAAAGTCTCGCGTAAATCAAAGTCATAAATTCTCCTATCGTGAATGAACATTTCTCTTTCGCGCGGACGTCTGTGCCTGAATGGATAACGTCGACCCACCCTCGCAGGATCACCTCTACCGAGTCATTTGCTTTTGTTCGCGGGGCAATTAATAACGGACAGAAGGGCGTTTTCGAACCGCAAGCGCCATTCCATATCGCAGAGATCTAGGGAGGTGCCAGACTTACTATGCTAACCGGCAGTCGGCTCTCTATCGATCATATTAATTTAATAAACTGCACATGTGAAATGGCTGGAAGCGGAACTCCATCATCTGTTAGAGCCGTTTGGTCGTGAAAGGTCGTATACTTTATTAATTTCAACGTTGTGCTCCATTTCTAATATGACTGGAACACACCTATTATTTACTCTACCAAAGAGCTTATAAAGTTTTATGCAATAACTAGTATTTTATTGTTTTTCTTTATTATTTCATTGACTGTAGTTTGCACTCTACTAATTGAATTTAAAATACCTAGAAAGCAAAAATATAAAAAATACAATCAACAATTATTGTTTTGACCCCATTAAGTTGAGGGGTCTGTCCGACTGTTAGTACCTATATAAATTAGTAGTAGTTTGTTGTCATGTCACAATTTAATGACTTACTTCACGACCCAATTTATTTACCTACTCAAAAATTAAGCTATTTTTAACCAATTGGTAACGTTTTGGTTTCATTACCTGTACAATAAAGAAATTAAGGTGGCAATATTCTGAGAGTCTCAAGTCACTATTAATAAAATAGAGTAGAGTAGTAAAAAACCGTTCAGAATTTATCAAACAGTCCGTATTTTAAAAGATAGTATTATTTCGGTGATAAATAATATGTTAAAAGTTTACCAACTGTCCCGTACCGCATATTTTTCCTACCGAACGGGACAGATTGATGGCTTTGCATACATTTCTAAATTTACTTATGTCGCTTTTATGATAGATACATTTTGTTAGATACTCGCATGCGAGCCTGACTCGAATAATTGTTTGATATGTTACGTGAGGATATCCAACAAAGTTTTTAAACGAGTTTGTATCTAAAATGCTCGATGATAAATTTTAAAAACAAACCGGGCGATGTTTGTTAATTTATGAAATGCAAACTGTGCTATTTAATTCACTAAACAAATCCATGGTACGTTTCAATTCACGTTTCAACACATTATGTTATCAAGAACTTTTATCATTCGGACATCTCAAATACCTTAACTTGAGATACTAAACAAAGTTTCTGAGCCTGGCGTTACACGAATTTTTCAAACGTGAGGCCTTCTCACTTTTCCTGTGACATTAGGCTCAGAACAAACATTGGATAAGTTCCGTATTGTTGTTTACGGGGAACTTGGAACTAACTAGGAGCAATTCACCTCATAAATTTCCTTGTAATAACAGCTCACAGTTTCCCCAGACGCCTGTAAGAGGACCGCAATAAGCTACGGCTATTGTAAAGGTGCTGATACACTTGCCGTCAGATTTTTAAGTTACAGCTTCAAAAAATCGTAAATACATTAAAGTGTAACCGAATAGCACAGTATCATGTAACTTGTAACTTCAATTTTAATATTAAAACGATTTATTCTGGAGCAATACAAGATTTGTTTAAACAAAATCGGAGGGAAGAAAATATAAATTGTCATAAAAGAAAATATATATATATCGAATATTTTCTACAGTGTGTCATAATTCCACACGATTCAATTAGCCTTATTCGATTAGGTAACCACAGTGCAGCAATATAATTAAATCATTTTCATAAGCCATCACTAAACCTAGTCAAGTGATTTGACTTACCATCTTTCAAGCAGATAATCTCGAGTACCTACATGTTTCCGAGTTTTCAAGTCACGACTTGTCGTGCTAACCGTATGGCGCAGCTTGCATAATTTAGAAACTCCCTATGTCGCTATGTGCTTCTCTTTCCAACCACCCTAGCAACACAAGACGTCCCGAGTTCCTGAGAGAAATAGGTAAATTTAATGCGCTGCCATATCATAACTGCACGTGATTTAAATACACTTGCTGGACTTTCCATGTGGTAGCACCCTATGCAGACCCAAGTATCAGTAACGGCGTGCGTTGTTCACATGTTTCCTAAACCCTGAACGTAAACCTTTACGGCGACGATTAACACCACGTGACGACGCTGGCGATCGTCCTGGATAACGGACCTTTGCCTAAATATCGGGGATAGCTTAATATTCGTATTAACTTAACTTTCATATTTAAAACTAAGTACGGTTAGTTTCGGGAACTTGATTTCGGGATATAAACGATAGAGTCCGACGATAAATTGAAAATGTGAGTGAAATAAACGAAAATTTGGCATTAAAATTTGTTGCCCGATTTAAGCGTTTTAGCGAAATTAAGAGGCTTGTTTTATTTCTACTATTTACTGTCACGTTTTGTCTGTTGGTGATACCTAAGTTAGATGTTAGTTTTACCTTCTTATTCGTAGAGGTTTGTTAAGCTACCGTTAACTATACATTTTTATCGCTTTGACTGACATTTATTACAGTGGTTTATAAAGTTTTATAAAGATAAGACCATTATATTTCTAATAAAATTATTACATAAAGGTACTTTTTATTAGTATTTGTTAATAACTTTATGAGTAAGTTTTTTAAGTAATTAAGTATAAATGTATACAAACAAGCCAACGACGAGTCACTTGTTTGTGCAAGAAATCATAAAATGAGTTAATTACAACACACCTTAGATACCTACCTTTACAAGTACCTACATTCTGTCTCGTACGAGATACCAGTATTTGAAGCCTTTGCTGGCTTATTTTACAGATAATAAAAGGGGAACAAAAACACTTTATGCGGATCATAGATACGCTAACAACTTAAAGGTGAAATTTCCGCCTACTTCTAATACTTAAAGTAGAAAGAAGCTTGTGGAATAAGCTCTTGCGGTTCCGACGTATCACTCATCAAAATTTAACTTTTGGAAGACCGAAAGTAATACAATATACCCTTTATTATTATGTGGCTTTTTATACATAAAAAACGCATTAGATACGTTGGCATCTTTGATGAAGGAAAATACGTTTTTCTATATCACGTCAACGCCAAAGTTATTCTTAAATAAATTTATTAGGGTACGGAGCCTGAAATGGATCTCGCCTAAGCCCTTCTGTCAATGTTTAGATAAGTGTCGCGATAACGGCCTTAGCAAGGGCGCCGATC
Organism: Pandemis corylana; assembly: GCA_949127965.1. Classification (NCBI taxonomy): domain Eukaryota; kingdom Metazoa; phylum Arthropoda; class Insecta; order Lepidoptera; family Tortricidae; genus Pandemis; species Pandemis corylana. The sequence goes on along the minus strand of OX421851.1, from coordinate 10,814,402 downwards.
CTGCAAAAAGTCCATCCATTCCGTTTTGTTTGTAAGAAAAAGGTTTTGATGCTAATTGTGTTTAGAATACACATTATCTGCGAGTATATTATTCTTCAAACTATGAAACACAAAAATCTATCTGTTTGGCACCTTGTACAAAAATCGCTATTATAATTATGTAAGTACATCTACGTATCTTACGCAATAGCAAAGGGAGTACCTATCTTTCTTATTCATCAAAATAGCTGTTGGTGAACCTATTTTAATCAAGCTCGCAAGCAGCGCCTTGGGAATATGTTTAAAATTGAACGGGTGAAAAATAAAACAAGTTAGCATCGCGCTCTCCTCCGATCCCGTTTACGAGACAATGACGTTTGATTGTTTCTGTTAGATACGAAATTATTGCCTTGCTCGCGATAGTCACACTTAAAATAAGCTTTTATGATCCTATTTAGGAAAACAGCGATAAGCTGACTTTGTATGGGCGTAAATCAAGCGCCATTGATATCATGACATGCTATACTCTTAGGTCTTACCTGATTTAGAGAGAAGTCAAAATAAATTGACAAGTGAGACAACAGTGCCATAATTTGTGCAAAAAATAGCTGCATTTTAACCACGGAATTAATTGTGAAATTATCAGGAAAAGCCTCTATTGTGATACGTGTTTCAATGTTTTTGAGATCATGAATATTTTTGCTCTTTTAGAATCATCTGGAAACAACCCCGCTAAGATTTTTCTTCTTAACAAAATAAAGATGCTAAACAAAACCGCTGTGTTACAAAGCGCGAAGGAAATCGTGTTATAAATTACGTCTAGCTTTTTTAAATTTCTTTGTAAACTAGAGACATGTACGTGAGTTTCCAGTTTTTGCATAACTTGGGAACTTCTGAACGTGTGTGACACTGTTCAAAAAGTCCCCGTCCAGGTAGCGAACAAGAGCAAGAATAACAAACTGGAACTGAATATAAAGTTCGCACTAATTAGCAACTTTTATTGAAAAAGTCATAAGTCAACAGAGTTCTTGTTGGCATATTAAATAACGGGAATTTCAGACTATTAAATTAATAAAGAAGGTACAATTGGGCAGAAAATGTTAATGTTTCTATTACAAGTGAATGCTTGCCTAATTTCTGTCATTATAGTTTTAAGTAATAAACTAAAAAAGTATGTATTGATATGATCACTACTCGTGTAAGTTATTTATCATAAGGAACATAGCACAACAAACTCTTTTAATCGGTGTAGCTCATTTTACTGCCGCCATGATAAGAGGCGCGAGATAAAAATCTGACTAATTGTGTCACTACTATGATCATCATAATACAGAGCTTCAATCGTTAAATAGCCGGATACCATTGTAACCCGTTTGCGTATCCTGGCGCTTGAAGCTGGCCATGGCTTCATGACATTTGGCGTTTATAGTTACACAGCGGTTAAAATTGGACTAAACGCGACAGCATTTAGAGACTCGGTATTTAGTTGGGGTTGTTCGGGATTGGCCACAGAGCGCTACTCGGCTCCCATTCACAACTTAATTAGCTAATATGACCAGCTCAACCGACCCTCCACCTAACAACCTTTTCCGAAACACCATTACATATATTCTCAGAGAATCCAATTAATTTTACAAAATTAACCACTTCACATGTTTCCTACTAACTCGTCGAAATATTTATGTCATTTGAATACGTTTCATTTCACGTACGGATTTGGTGTGAATATTTTTGTTGGTAACAAAAATGTACGCGAAAAGGCTTTTTGAATTTCCATTAGGTAAGTGTGCGGTCGGATAAAGTGGGCTAGGTAGGTACCTTAAGTTATAGGAATTACTTAGAATGCTTAGAATAAAATAGCGTACTAAGTTTCTGACGACAGGTTTAAACATATCGACATTATAGATCGTGATAGAACGTTTTATCTACCAAGGTAAATCAAAATACTCGGTAAGACTAAATACGCCAATGGATAATATATATTTGCTTTATTCATTGTAGTACACACGATTACAACAATTTATAATTTTATGGCAAATAACACACGCACTCAAAAGTTAAAAGACACTAAAGTACCTATCTAACTACCTCTTTTTATCGTTAACTCATTCTTTGCTGAAATCTGATATTTTATTACAACAACGAAAACCACTTAAATCCCATAAACCTCTTTTACAGCCCTCGTTATTACATAATAACGTTCCGATTTAAACATTCTTAACTCTCAATGTAATATTCTGCGTGGGTAGACGCGCACACACCTTTACTTCTACAAATGGATTAGGGGATTGTTTAATATTTAAAGCTAAACACTGTAGTCGCTCAGATTAAGGTTAGTGCCACTTTGCATTAGTCGAGGAGAGAGCGACGGAAATGTTCTTTAGGCTTCGTTACCAAATGGTCACCTTATCTTTCGTAAAAATTTCAACTAGTGGCGGGGTATTTAGTTTCACCTCACGTCCGAGCAGGAAGCTGACCGTAATACTGGTTCGTGAAGTCTCGCTATAAATCATAACGCCATTTCAATTTACGGAGTGTAACACGGCAGTAATAGGCCAGCCGCTGCCCGCCGCCGCCCTCCCGCGCTGAAAGACCTAGATTTGTATTCACCCAACGATATGATCATTAGTTACTGCAATTTTCTTCGCATCCCGTACACGAATGCTATCGTCGAGTGTTATGGGAGGGATGAATGATACTTTGTAATTACTTTCGGGATCTGACTTGGAAATTAAGTTGACCGGGCTTTGATGTAATTTGTGTGGTAACGTTGTGCAATTTTGCTGCGTAGTTTTGCTAAGGAGGCATTTGTTTATTATCTAAGACGAAATTACTAAAATGTTTTGTAATGTTTATATCGTTAATTTAAATGATTCCGATAATGCGCTGTTTTGTTCTTAGAACACACTGCGTATAATTATGTTAAGTTTTGTTATTAAGTTATTACTCACCCTTGTAGTCTGCTATCATTAGGTAAACAGCCTTACGTGGAAGAGCCCTAACAGCGGAGTGGGTATAACGGCTTCTTAGTTACGGCCGTTGATTGCGGCACTCGGCTCGGCTCGGGCGCCGGGCGCCGGTCTTGGACCGTGGCTTCAGGACGCACGTACATGTAATTTTATTGATTACAGGGTGCGGCGGTCCAGCCCGATTTGAATTTCCAATGAGCTCGTTAGAATCAGCCCGGACACGGGACTCGGACAGCCGATAAAAACTTCATTCCTTTTTAGCTGATTGTGCAAGCTCTCCTTGGAAGGATTGCGGATTCGGTGGAATTACTTTAATCGATGTTTCTAAAGTTTTCTTGCGATTCATTAGAATGGCTCCGACAATTTGTAACTATCTTGGGACTGCATTTAGTCTGTAAAAACTAGTTTACTTTGTAGAATTGCGTAGGTATTTGGTTTTAGGTATTCGTTTCCAGTATTACACGGATGATGAAAATTTGCTAAAATACATCATTATTTCAGACTTTCAAAGCCACGGTAGTCACTATGTTCCTACTGAGAATTAACAAAAGAGGTGTTGCCGTCTCTTACAAGCATGTAGATGTGTGTACCTACCTAGAGGAGTATAAAGTAAGTAGCAATTCCCCGCTAAGCTCCAATACGTAGCAATTGGAGTTTTGCAGCAGCTCTTAATTAAACGCCGACGGCGGCAAGGCCTAGCGGCAAACTTCGATTGCGCTGTCAAAAATCCGAAGAATTATTCCAGTAGTAAAATAACTTGTACGATTTTAGGCTTTATCGTGCGAGTTCAGGCGTATTAGCGAATTTATACTGCACGGATGCAATATGCCGCCGGAGCGCTAGTTGGACGCAGCACTTTTATTAAAAACGGTTTTTATTTATTGACGATTCGAGGTAGCCGAGGATTTCTCCCGCGATACATTTCTGAATGTGGATTCGAAATTGATTTTGTTTTCCAAAGATGACGTATATTTAGTTAAATTGAAATAGAAAATATCAAGCTGCTTAAGCGGAGAATTGCTCACCATTAACATTGTTTGTAAGTGCAGTAATAACATATTCGCACATTTTACCCTGTCAACATTATTATGGCTTGCAAGGATTTTCTTGGATTTATTACGCTTAGGTACACACAGCAAAGCGAATCGGTGAGCACCCTAGTTATCCACGTGTGTCATTCTATACACACATCCGCACTTATCCGCTGCCTTATTACGCACACAACAAAATGCCCTATCTGTGCTAATTGTGTTTTCTGACTACCTTCACGCGTAGTTATTCAAACCTGCTGGTATTTTGTTCAATGGAAGCATAATTTTGCCACCAGTATTATAAGCGTGGTGGCTCAGGTGTATTGACCTAGAGTTATGAAACCCAAAGAACCGGGTTCGAATCCTGCACAAGTGTATTTTTTTTGTTTTCAATTTTAAATTACTAATCTCAAAATAAACTCATGTTTACCTAAAACAAGAAAAAAAGGACGTAAAAGAATAAAACAATAAAATGCAATTATTGGTTCAAATTGTTTATTGCAACATTTAATTTTTATTGTATTAGCCTCTATTTGTGTTATTATTATTATTACCAAAAGTAATTAAATTAGCTAAATAAAACTGCACACTTTTCCTTATAGAATAATATTCATAAAATAACACACACTTTAGAGGCCAGTATGATTTTATGTTTACTAAAAAGTCTTATGTCACTAACATAATAATTATCTTGCAAATTGAATACACAACCATAATAGGGCTATTTTTAAGATGACACATAATTATTATCTTAAATTCTGGTTTATTAGGTTTAAGTCTGATAAAGATGAACGAAACGTTTTATTTGCGGACGTGTAAGTCAGTGGTGAAATGAATAGACATGTTAAATGACAGCCATTAACAATAACATCATTTCACACTGGGTTATAATCTCCACTTTGAAGCGACTAAGCTACCTATCTCGATTTGGTTTGGATTTGGACACCAGGGCCCATCGATGACATCCAACCCCATAGCCTAAAGTAACACTGCCACTCGTTCTGCACTGTAAAACATTACTGTGTTTATATATTTAATTAAGTTAATATATTTCGTCTTCATCACTAAAAATCACTACATTTGACTTTGATTGATGTAATAATCAAAGTCAAGATATTCACGAGGAAAGGTTTCTTCTATGCTGGTCCGTTAAAGCATGTTTTTTGCTGGTCTACGGCAATGCAATCCTGCAGCATGCAGATGGTTTCGCACAGGTTGCAACGTAGCATTGTGTCTTGTTGCTGTGAAATGGGTCACTAGCGGGTGCGGCAACTACATAATGTCCAAACCAAATGGCAGGAGATGAGGCTTCAGGTTTAGGCCCAGAACGAATATTTTTATCGTGTCCGAAGTCTGCGTAAGGGTGAATCCATAATGGCACAGTCTTCCGCTGCAAAATAAATCAAGTTTAAATAAAAACATTTTTCGTCAAAGAAAGTTGTTTAAAACATTACCGATAAAATAATAAGTCATTGTTTTTAACACCGTTTGTCTACTTACCCATATCAAAAAACGCCTAGCGATTCCTTATATAAATAGTTATATTGTTTTGCTCTTTTCAACAAAGATAAATGAAAATCCATGTTTTGCAAATCACAAGGTATTCGAAAGGCAAAATTAAACAGTTCGTAAGTATAACACACGGTTTATCCCGCAGCTAATAATGGCTGCCAGCGGTGACAGTTGTTTGTTCACAAAATCCTATTATTAGAAATTTGAGGGTAGAAAACACTTTATATTGTTTAAGACGATAACGACCAAAATAGCCATCAGCTAGCAACTTTTAAACTCCAGTAAAAAGAGTCATACCTATTAATAATTATATTAAAAGAAAACACAATGCGTTTGCGTTTTTAACATATTATATAAGAGTAAAATTAAACATACAACAGACTGCAACCACCATAAAATTAAATAGTTACGGAAAAAAATAAATTATAATTTCAACCTTATTTCAAAGCTCATAAAGCAGCTATTTACACAAATTGCAATACAGTAGTCGCAGATTGAACATAATTCATAAATTCACCATGTAACTTGCATACCTCGGTGGCCTAGCGGTCAAAGACAGGTCGAAGATTTGACTTCTGCTTTAGTGAACCGGGTTCGTATCCGAAGAAAACGGAATATAAAATAGTAATAATAAAATGACATTTTTGGATGTTATTTCAATGGCCATGCTGGTTGTGAGGAATATTGCTTTGGAATTGGAATCTCAGACTTGTTGAGAAATAATAATATAACATCGTCGCATCAGTGAGATGGTAACTACTCTTCGCTAGTAATAATAGTTCAATGCGTGGGATTGCATAAATTTGAAGATTCAAGGTCGAAGGAAGCTTCGATTCGGTTCTCTCGCTTACACTGGGGATGACAATATCCAATGTAAGATTAGGTAAAATATTTTTAGGACAGTCTAAATAAAAAAAATACTTTTACATTATTTTTGTAGAAGTAACTGAAACCGGAGATATTGCATTTTCAGCCTTTGAGTGTGACACGATACCGGGGGGGATTATTTTCATTTAATTTGTAATTATTTTTTACGTAATTTATTATAAACTAACTTAAATAGTTGTAACTTTCTTCATTGTTATTTTATAGTAAGTTGTTGTTTATTCAATAAACAGGTAATTTACAGCGACATTGCTCATTCATCTTGTTGCTAAAAAATCTGTACTTAGGGGGTAGATTTTGTGATCGAACTTACTCACACATTCACATGTCATAGATTCTACTTAACGTTCATGTCGATACTCAACACGCATAGACGTGTGCGTGGCTGTGCTAACCGCATTATTTTGCTGTGTGTGACTTCAGAAACAATTCTCACACATACTCATTTCATTATGTATCACTTACGCCAGATCATGATACACCGAAGTGAAAACCATTGATTGAATGAAAATTTCCTTAATGGCGCCACATGTATTGGAAGCAATACCTGCGCGTAAATAAAGCTGGCTACATCAATAAACCTACACAAATCACTTCAGCAAGCGCACAGGCTTTCTGTTACCTACTCACATTATAACCTGCCCATATTTTATTGGTCTCTACATGGTTTACTCCACACGCACAGCCCCTTATTTTACAACTGTAACGTAACCACCTACCCTGACCCCTGTTCTTGATACAAACTTTCTCCCGATGATCTTGTGTGAATGAAACAGAAGGGGTGAGGAAGGTCTTCATATTCTGGTCCGATTGAACCACCCCTGCCTCACGGTAATTAGCCCACCAAGATTGTACCTCAGCACGAAAGTAGTGAAAACGTTGTCGTTCTTTGATCGATTATTCACTATTTTCATTTTGTTAAATTAGTGGTATCATTAGTGCATAATACAATGTTTACGCTGTCGACTTACATGTATATGTGCCTACATTAAACTTTATTATTTTCTTAAATTCTAACGTGTATTAAATTTCGTTGAATAACTTTGCATGTATGTATATAGGTTAAATATTTTCCTAACAGTATTTATTTTATATTTTCCAATAGAAGTAGCAACGTGTTTTTTTTTTAATAAGGACATCCACGAAGTGACGCATGATTCAATAAATTATTGAACAACTTTGTCAATACTGACAATTCAAAATATACCTTGTGGCTTATGCGAAATTCAATACAAATAAACCTGAATTATGCTAGAATATGATAGAATAATTAATTTCAGCAAGAAACGTTCTAGACCGTACTTATTTTAACTTTCCGAGTTATTGACTCGCAAATAATTGAAGCAACCGCGACTTAATGCAGAACTTAACGTTTAATAAAACGGCTCTATTAGCAACCGGTCCAGAGCGCTAAAATTAAATGATGCCACATAATTGGTTCTGTCCGTGCAAATTACGAAAATCGTTGACAATTTACGGCGAGCGCACTACTTGCGGCATCTAATATCTGTGTTGTAATAAAAACAAGCAGTAGTGCACTTTTGTTTCGTGCCTTCGCTTTATTTGCGTGGGCTCGTTGCTCATTCTCACCGGCGAAACGGTTTAGACACACAGACAGGTCGTAACTACTCGAAACGTGTGCTCTTTACGGCCTAGCAAAACCGGCTGGAAATAGTCACGACACATTCCTAGATAGTCCACACCGCACCGCCCACAGCCGAACTGCGAAACCGCCCAAGGCACAGAGAACCTTTGTAGTACTTGCGCAGTTTTCGCAGAATTACAAATCTGACAGAGCATATTAAAGAAAGTCAATAAGTCAGAAATGTAGATTAATAAATTTAATTAACCTTGAACTAGGGTACTTAAATATTACTTGGGTCCTTCTTTAATTATGCGTATCATTAGGTGCAGTTTGGGAAAAAGAAATTATTGTACTCGGTGTTTGTAACAACAAACTGCTTATAAAGGTTGGATCGAGTTAGTGTTTTGTATGCCAGATTATGTAGATTTATACATACAAATGTGTGCGATAATCATTGATTGAAAATACATGTGTAAAGCACAGATTTAGTCGTCTTGAACATGTGGTGGCGGAATAAACAGCTTAGAGTGTATAGCTTTAGTAGTTTTATTATTTTTACGCAATTATAAAAAGTTTGAATCCGAATTCAGCTAATTATTTGCCTACGCATATTCCCTACAAACGTAAGGTGGTGCAATTGCTATAAACACAAGTGGTACAATTTTACGATAAATCCGTAAGTCAACGAAATAGGTATGCTCCTTGCACGCGATGTGGTCCGAACCTGAAGCCAGAATTCCCGTCCTCGTTTTTATTACCGCTACCACTGGCCTAAGCCATTGCTTGTATTGTTGACTCAACATTCCACATAGCGGATGGCAAAATGGAATTTATTCCTTAGGTCACCCATTTGTTCTGCCAAAATTTCTGGCACACTCCATAACACTACAAAAAAACGTTCTCATATCTATGTGATGGCACACTACCCATAAATATTTGATTTATAAAGACGATGTAATAGCCTTTTTTATAAGAATAGGTATAATATTTCAAGATAAGTGAACATTTAACTAAATAGCACAAAACATTTGAAGTGGTAACAAGAGCCAGGCATTTCTCACGATGCCTGCGTTACTTTAAGTATAGGTTACGACGTAATGCTCCCAACAGGTAAGAAGGACAATAAAGTAGGTATTGTCATAAACCCTTCGAATGAGCTAAAAGTAGGTACCCTCCCTTGTGTTGGCGGCGCGCCCGGAGGGTGATTCGTTTAATTGTTAATGCCATAGTGATCTAAGTGGAGGCACCGGCTTATGTGGGTTAATGAGGTCGCTTCTAATTCATAGAGTCACTAAAGTGCCCTCCAGTTATGAAAACTCAGCTCTTTGCAGACGGTGTTAGTTATTTTGCTATTAGGTTTTTATTTTATAATGATTTCATTACTTGAGATAGTGTACTTCAGCTGTACCTACTTATTATCGGAATTTCTTGAGCTGTAATTTAAAGGCTCATCATCTCATCTCTCTCTTTTTAGATGGCTTTACCTACCTTCTTTACCTGACTTCTGCTATCAGTAAGTACCTCTAAAAGTGATCCGTTGTTTTGATCGACAATGTATTATACCTATTTAAGCTTGTCAAGATCACTTTATTAGCCAAGTACTATATCACAATAAACTGTTCCTCTTGAAAAGTTACAGTAAATCTTTTAAAACTATTGGAATAGCAGCCCCAAGTGTACCAAGTCTCCCTGTTTTATGGTACCTATTCAATTGTTAGCAGTTCATTATGAGAGATTGCAAGAATGGGAACTTTCACATTTTATTTGTCTGAATAAATTTTCACTGAATATTGAGTACGGACGAACCTAGCATTCGAACGAGTCTAAAATGCTCACAATTCCATCTGGAATGTGTTTCTCTCTATGCATAATTTATGTCCGCGTCTTAAGGCATGTCACAAAACAGCTCGAAGTTGGATATTACGATAACCATGATTATTAGGAAAATAGTACCCGGTAATATTACAGGTCGCTTCAAGGGTGAACTATCACATTACCAATTTCATAGAAATATCGTTCCGTCGTTCCGTGGCAATCGATATGGGACCAAATTTAACCCTTGACACGCCCGGAAAATGTCACCAATAGGCAGAGTCGATAAAGTGCAAAATGGTCTATTTATACAATTTAAATAAACCTCAATGGATGTGAATTATGCATACGCTGTTCGGCTATTGTAAGATAAAAGAAAATGCGACATGAATGCTATTCGTATTTATAATCATTGTCTGATATGTACAAAGTTTTGCGCGCGACGTCGTCTGCGCAGTAGTCATAGTAGGTAACTATAAAGACAATAAAATCTGCATAATCAATGACGTTAATCAGCACTAGACATTACGTTTTAACTTTGAAATGTGACATCTATGATTGCGACAGGCGTGTCAACGCTACCATTAAGCCTTAACGAGTTGCTATGAAACAAGGACTTTAAACATTGTATCAATTTCCCGCGGGAACTGCTTGATTTCCCGGTATAAAATGTATCAAATGTCCGTCTCCGGGGCATGATTTATTTATATGTTAAATTTTATCGAAATTTATGCCCACCCTTTAGGTACGCGTGATTGAACCACAAATAAACCAACAAACTTGTTATATTACCTTCTTGCTAGGATGATGTAACTGATGGACATGCTCATTTAGGTACGTTTTGTTAATTCCTCACTAAAATATCTCCTCTCAGTCATTCAAAGATTTTGAAATTTACCTATTTATTAATAAAATTACATGCAAATACCTATGTTTTTGCATAGCGTAATATTTTCAGCTCCCATACTTTCTATCTTGCCTCTGAAATTCATAATAACATAGCTTAAAATAAAATGCATCATAGATTAATTGTACCTTAAGGAACTTTAAAACCTTTGAGGTCTACGCTGCCCTGCTTATTGCAAATGCAGTACTTGCAAAATGACGGTTGCGAGATAAACGCGGGAAACATATTTTTTGCTCACGCTCAATGGCAAATTTAGGGGAATATAAAGAATTAGTTAGTTGGTTTAAATAACTGTTATATCTGGTACTGGTATTAATAATCATGTTTTTTATGTTCCGCTAAATTTGCTGGTGAGTATAGTTAAAAGTGTTGGCTTTCATTTCAGCTATCAGATATGAAATATGTAGAATACTGCGTTTACTCTTAGCAGCGTAATAGATTCTTTTGTTATATTTCATACACTGTAATGCAGTACCGTAGAATACTGCATTAGCCTTTAATTAGTATTCCTTGCAAAAAATAATTTGCTATATAAAGCTACAGTAAGGGCCAGTTTCACCACTCTCTGTAAAGTGCCGTTTATCTTAAGTGTCGGTTATCTATAATGTTGTCTCTGTCTGTTTCGTAGAGAAATAGAGAGGGCATCATAGATAACTGACACTTAAAATAACCGGAACTTTACAGAGAGTGGTGAGACAGGCCCTAAACTTAGCAAGTACTGCACGACCTTCTAGCACATGCTGAATGCTGCAGATCTTGTTAGCATACGTAATATTTTTGTGCACGTACTGCGTTGTGCATTAAATAAAAAACATAGTTAAAATAAAAAAAAATGTTTTTTTGTGTACCTATAGCTTAAGATATAATTTTTGCACAAAAGTTAAAATCCCAAAAATGACGATTACTGCAAGTGCACTTAGCAGGGCAGTACTTTTATCCGTTAAATATTTTTTTCTCAAACATGCTCGGAAATGTATGCGTTAATGTCCCGATATGAGGACATGAAGTTTCTCGTTTATGGCTCCCTACATTACTTCTTGGCTTAGGCCACAAAAGTTAGTATGAAAATCCATTTTTGTCCGCTGCTCTAATTTTTTAAATTTCTATACTAAAATTAAATTGGCAAAGGAAAAAATTACATACAGCCAACCACCACCACAATCTGTACCTAAGCATAATTGCGACATAAAAAAAAAATCTATGGTACTATATTTATGTGCGGTTAAACATGGTGCTCAAATAGCTGGATCAAATTAGTACATTTAAAAAATAAAAAAGGTGGCAAATCGAAAATCTTTTTTTCTGCTTATGCGTATTTCGTAGTGATTGTTATTATAATTTAACAGAAATAAAAATGACTTCTAGTGATGAAAGTGACGGGGAACTTATGAACTGTACTCCGCCTCATTTAAAAGAGGAGGCAAATTTAGCTATGCAAAATATGCTACCGGAAAAAAGTAAAGAGATTTACTTGATTGTCTAGTAGTTATTTTAATTTTAATATTTCCTCACATTGTTTGAGAAAAGCACTATACAAGCTTTGGCCGGAACAGGGATTGCAGGACTCGTTCTATCTGGCCTCGTCTTCGACTCGGCCACCTACCCCAAACTCGTCCAGCAATCCCTTACTTCACGGCCTCTGCAGTAATGTACTATTTAATAACACCCACAGACTCATCTGCGGTTAAAACTTCTAAGAGTTATTGTGTTGTATACGATTATATCGGATTTGGGAAAAATTAATAACATATTTTATAAAAGTATCTAAGTACATAAAGTATATTTTCTGTCGGTCCCCAACATCGGATCAAGAGGCTTTAGTTTGGTCTAGTTCGGTAGAGAGCACTTCTCAGGGTTCTTACTATGATTTTTAGATTACATCTCGCAACTCACTCGGCTTAAAGGTTTGACGTACCGCTGTAACGTTATTAAATATTTCTACCCTCAATATAGACATAAATTTTCATATTAAGCGTAAAGAAAAAATATTTTATTTAATGTTAAGTATGAATATTGGAATAATCCAGACAAAGTACGAAAATTATCGAAAATAAACGAAGTTGGTAGTTCTCAAACTTTCAGGGTTGTATTGGGGGGCTTCCCTAGACAACGTCTAATAAAGTCCGCTCGATCACAGGTGTCGCGCAGTTAGGCAAGGGTGTTAAAGATCCCTTTTTTCAGTTTTACGCTCGCAACTTGGAAACCTGGAAGAATATCACTACTGTTATTTTATTCAAAATTTAACTGCGGTTCAGCTAGAACCACAAATTACTCGTATCTATTGAGGAAATCTTTGACTTATGATCTAGTGTTCGGGTTTTACACATTTCTCTAAAATATAAGAAAATATAACTACTTACGGTTACTTGTAAATCTCACTTGAAAATCTTGTCCGAATTTTATAAAAAGGTAGTACCTACAGAAAAACGTCAAAGTACATTTTGCCTTTTCCTATTTCATACATTTGATACGTTATAAGCAATGGTCAGATGTTTTTATTTAGGTAGTTGATTTCTGTATTACAATTACATTGTTTTTCGTCGGATACACGAACACACGGTTTGCGATTTTCGCAAAGATTCGACTAAGTATCGATAAGGTGTCGCGCCGGGTGTGGTTGAAGCGAGTAAAACTGGTAACAAAGACGTACTTGAGCTCGGATCAAACCGACGGCGACCCCAAATAACAAAAGTTGCTGTATTGTTTCATGGATTTTGTGAAGTTAGGTAAGTACTTTATAAGACTTTATTAAATAAGATATAGAAATTAGCTGGCGAGTTTAGAAACGTATAACTAAAAGAAGATCTGTTTCATATCTATGAGGACTTATAAGTTTGCAATAGCTCGATAATCCGAAGCTTAGCAAGTTTTTCGTGATCTTAAATTTGACGTTTAAGGGTAAGTGCATTGCTTTTGACTTAAATACGAGAAAATATGTGCCTGACTTGTTGTTAAACCTACAGTAAGTTCAGTGTGAATTACGTTTTCGTATTATTTCCACAGGTCCAAGCCTGGTACACCCAAGTGTACCATACTTCAATACTATCTAGTCGAGTCATCGAGTCATCTCAATAAGTGTCATCAAAACCAATACACGAATACTTACAATTGTTTAGTTCTACCGGGGCTTTATACTCGTAAATATCGTGTCAAATACCAATGAGTGAAATCGAAATGTTAACCCAATCTTAAGCCTAATGTTAGTTTTTGTATATCAATATCTATATACAAATTTGCGAAAATATTGGAAATGGAATAAATCTTATTTGTCTATTGTTCCCAGCAAAAATGGTAACTGCTCAAACGTATCCTCTAAATAAATAAAGCGTGTCTTTTCCTTATTTAATCTCGTTTACTTTCATACCAAAGCTTTACACGATCCTCCGACATATTTAAGGCCAACCCATTTGTTCAGTATAGCGCGAAATAGATCTGTGAAACAATATTTTCTATCAGCGAAAGAGGTTCAAAGCAACATTCCAATAAAATGTCATTTATTCGGAGCGCGACTCGAGCGGAGTTGCCGCGGCGATCGTCTACTGAAACAACTGAGCTCGCGACGCAACACACACATGTCAATTGTAAAATGCCTCCTCTACGGTTGACGCATTGCGCTTTTTGGACACTGAAAAGGCGTATTGCTCTTGAAACTTCGACTTGAACATATTGTGAGCGTCCACCTCACTACGTTAATAACTGAATTCAAACATAAGTCGGTATTAAGAAAAGAAGTAAAATTCCAAAATCACAAGTTTAAAACTGACGCTGTATCAAAAGTAATTCATAATAAAAAAAACACTTAACTTGCACAAGGTTGATATCATTTTAAAATGTAAGATGTTTCTGTGGCTGAATATCGAGCTACACACAAATAAACCGAATAACAAACGTCGCTGTGGGATATAAAAACACGAAGGCGCCTAGTTTATTTAAAAAGGAAACGTAGATAAACCACGGAGACGGAAAACATTTCCTTAGACTATTAAAAAGAGTCATCAGATACGAAGCAATAAGTAAATGACCGAATGCTATCTCCTGTTCCGAGATGTTTAGTGCTGTACCTTCCTGCCGAATGGATCGTCGAAGTAAAATAAAGAATTGTAACTACGCTATACATTTATTTTTATTAAAAACGGAAATGCTAGTCATGTACTCTTTGAGTTTAAAATTCAATGTTATTCATATTTTGTTGTTATTTTGTAGAATCTAGAGTGTATGTATCTATTGTATTGTGAAATGTTTGTCACAATCAAGGAAAAATAGATAAAGTTCTGAAATATGAGCTCATTAAAAACAGTTCTTGATAAACTTAATGTTCTTAATAGGTATTTTCAAAAGCGTTAACAATTTTTATTTGGAAAGCGTTCCCTATTTATTCTTTCCTAAGATATGTTGTACGGACTAATTATGTGTTGGCACATCCCTTGCACTTTTTTTATCACAGGGTAAAAAAAGGGTGGTGCACTAAGATAGCATCGCGTACCCGACCTAATTCGATCCGCCGACGCCTGCCCGCCGCCCGCGCCGTGCCAAGTCCGTCGACACGGTCCGACCGGCCGTGTTCCAACGGGAAATGTTACAACCCCCTTATCTACACTTAAACATGCAAACTCGCCGGAGGATCACGACAATCAATTCACAATTTCGCTGTGCGAAGGCTACCGTTATCGCGCGCTCGTGCGAATATGTGCTTCTATAATAATTCCATATAATCGAATAAGATTATGAAACTGTACCTACTGATTTTTGTTTCTCTTGTAACTCTCCCATCAACCTGTGCGAATATCATAATCCCCAGTCTCGGAACTAGTTTCTTGTGCTTAATGGAGCAAACGGACGCAATGGTCCGATGGCAAACCTTGAGCTTGAACGCGTGAGTCTGAACCAATAAGTAACTTTGGAGCTCGTTACGGAGGATTATATCGATCACTTTACTATGCCACGAAAATTGGATTTTCGTTATTCAGATGTGAAATTTCAATATGGATTAAACAGGATTTATTAAATAATGCAAGCAGGCTCAAAGATTATTTAGTGAAGACGGGTCACAGTTTCAAAGTGCCATACGAGGAAACGCAGCGCATCAGACAAAGTCGGCGTCGGAGGCAGCGTTGGGCTGCCACACTTCCGCTCCCGTAACGTTAGCGTAAATTAATTCAATGATCGTCCGCATAATGACTTGCATGTGGCCACCCCTTGCGAGTGCGCCTCTAACTAACGCCCACTAATTTCTACCGCGTTAATGAAGGGAATTCTCGGCAGAGACGTTTTTGTTAGCAGTAACACACGGCGTGGAATAAGTAGACTTTTGGCACTGTCACCGCGGGGCGTTAAAACGTTTGGGCTATTAATCTTTCCAAGAGTAAATTGCATTTAAAGTTTGTGTTAGAATTTTCTGAATTTTTATTTCTCCTCTATTACACTATTTATAATGGAATCCGCATCGTACAGACACAAAGTTATTCTCGCAATTGTGCCTAGTCCACTCGACTGAATGCGGTGAAGTGGTCAAGCGGTGGATCTACGCCGAACAGTACAACTCGTTATTTCTCATTATGCTGAAGGGATTTTCATAACAACGTTCGGCGAGTTGTAGTGGGTCTGAGACTGCTTTGGGCTACTTAGAGAGCCATTTGCAGAGAGATTGGCCCGACCTACGAGGTAGATTGCGGAACTTTGTAGATAACTTCTCTAAACTTGGAACATTTTGACGCTGCAATACTCGGATAAGGTATGAAACGCGGGAGACTGGCTAAGGGACGTTTAAACGCCACTTACACTTGTATATTTCGTAAACTTTGTAAATAAAACCACCATTTTACAAACGCGTACACATTAACTGTTCTGAATAATAAAAGGGACGGTAATTTGTTCCTTTCGGTGCGTGTCACATGAAACCGATTCATTATATTGCCATGTTTCAGTTATTCTCATAGATGCATTTTTAGTTTGATAGCTGAAAGTATACTTAATTTAAATAATCCAATAAAATCACGCTTCGTTTCGTAGGATTTTACCAAAACAAACCCTCAATTTGCTTTCGCGCAACACATTTATTCCATTTCCATCTTCCACTTGGCTTATGATGATATTTTGACATAAAATTACACGGCTGGCCGAGTTAAGGGCACTAGACCGTCGAAATGGTTCAAGTTTATTTTATAAGCTTTTTACGAGTCGCGGTAGGTACTTATGGAACTCTTTAGGCGCGAATATGTTGGTACAAGCATTAGTACGGTAGGTTAATAGGCTCTGAGTAGTGGTAAAAGAGTTTCACTCGGTTCAACCCGTAATAAACTTTCTTATTTTGTAAAATACCGTGAAATTATAATAATAATAAAAATGAGGCTCCATTTTATGAAACGCTAGGTCTCATCTGAGTATACATTAAAGAATCACATTGCTATTTTTTTTATAATTTTTTTGTTGGAGGTTTTCTAATTGCTATTTCCGTGAAAAATCTTATTAATTATCCTTTGTATGAGGGACAGTAAGAAAAATGTATTAACTTATTAACTAACTACGCAAAATGCTGCAGAAATCAACTCGTCGACTTCGGTTTAGGTTCGGAAACGTATGGACTGTCAACTCTAAATCATATATTATAAACATTTAAGCATTATCATGTAATATTTTTAGAGGGTTCAGTGAGGATAACAGCATCGCATTGACAAATTAAAAGCGTCTGCTGTCACAAAAGCGTGCTACCCTTCTGCGCGTAATCAAATTCTTTAGGCGCGAAAATGTATGTAAGAACATGCATTAATACGACACATAAATTACACATTTTAATAGGTTTCGCAATGTACATTAGAGGGGAGTGGCGTAGATACATGTATTTAATATTCATGGGCGGCCCTCTACAACCCTTTAACTTAAGCAGTATGGGTAGCTCATTCACCAGTATAATGTAGCTGACTACTAAACCTTTTAAGATCTCTAGAGGCTTCTAAAAATAAACCAATTTATCACGCTTTCATATTGCATATCGCACTGATTTTGTTGATATTATTATTTTGTTTTGTTGGTTTTTATCCCCGAGAAGATTGTTTCCTTTTCTTCCCGAGCTCGTAATAAGCGTGGCTTAAAAAACGACACGGTTCTGGATTAAAATTTAAGTTGATGACGCCTTAATGACGGGGTAGGACATGTCGTGGTGCCGTAATGGTGCACAATTTCCGTGAAAGCATTGTATTAAGTCATTACTCCCCCGCGCCGCAATCAACTCAGCCTGAACACATCTGAGATAAGGAATTCTGCCATACGATTTCATAATGCATTCCGTTTTTAACACAGTGGGCTTTAAGTGTGATTTGGCATAATTAATCATGTTTTTTTTTCAGTTTGTTACCGGTAACTTCTTCGGTCGCAATCTTTTATTACTTTTAATTTTCAGTGCTGCGATAAACTCAACGTTTTCTATATTCTTTGTGGTTTTGTTGCTCTTTCATATATAAAACCAAAACATTTACCCCGTCTCAAAAACACTACCCGTAAAGCTTACTTAATATTTATTTGTCTGTGTTTATAACTTAAAGATTTTCTTTTGCAGACAAAAACAAAACAGTAGTTTTTTCAATGTCAAGTTTGTGAAATGTATTCATAAATACGTTAATAGATTTAAGAATGTTTTATCGATTTTGATGGTGAAAAAGTTACGGCGGTTGAAACGTTTCGTTCATCACTTAACTGAATACTTAGTTAAAAAAATGAGATATTTTGTTTGACAATCAACGTGCAGAAATCACTTCAGAATTTTTTATGCTAGCCCACTTTTTAACTGGGAATTTTTGCATTCGATCATAAAAAGTGATACAAAAAGTTAAACATCATGAACCCGTCTAATTTTCATACAGTCATATTTATCTCTTTGTATATTAAATCAATGACTTTCTTCTCGGTCTAGATAATTTTATATGTGTTTAACAAGATTTAGTCCCAGAAACTCCAACACAGACGTAGCTATTACAGGCCCGCAGATGGTAAATCTGATAATTTTACCCGAAACTATGCAATTTTATTTTATTTCACATTGTTCTCTGTTATAGGTTAGATAGGAACCCGAGAGGGTTTGTTACATTTTCTACAGATAAAATATACATTAAGAATAAAGGCTGTGAAGGCTGCGGAGGAAACGCCCAGTTCTCGACACAATGCTCGGGAGCGTATTGTAAAGCGTTTCAAGAAATCGCTTTCTCAAAAGCGGGGCTCGCCTTTTTGCAATTTAAAGCGTCTCTCATCTAGATTGCATGAATACGAGTATAATCATTGAGCACGGAACGTTTCTTCCTTTAACCGAACTGTTTGAATGGGCTACAAGTACACAATAGGGTTTTTAAACAAATCACGCAGCATTTGATTTCATCGAAAAATGAAACAATTGCCAATTTCAAATGAGAGTATAAAAACAAATCAAAACACTGGTCAATATCGGCTATGTTTTTTTTTTGCGTGAGATACCAAAAAATGATTATCTTGTGTCCAAATACAGCCAATGCTGTGTGCAACTAAATATCGATATTTATTTACGGGTACTGTTTCTAAATATTTAATTGGCCGTTTAGATTTATCTTTATTCGTAAGTATAGGAGTAATATAAAAATACACATATTTTTTTCATTTTTTTTTTATTATACTGACTGACCAGCAATTGACCTCTATCTCCCCTGGTTAACTCCAGTGCAGATTACTTAACGGTAATGATTGACTTTTATCGAGCTAACTCAAAATCGGCAGTTATTTAAAAGGTATCCAAGTAGGTAACCGATAACCTTTAGAGGTAAGTACAGTTTTAAATAACATTCGACGTACAGTTTTAATGATACGATATCTTTCGCTGGTATCTGGCGATTGGCGCCACTCGTGAAGACGCGTGGGTGGACTAGAGTCCGGCTGCAAACCCCAACCGCCGCGGTGATTAAGTGCCGGGGCATTGCGTGCGGACCTGTCCAATGATTAAACGCCATTGAAAATCATTTCTCAAATAATCCGAATTGACGCTAAACCTTTAAAATTACACTTACAAGCTCTCTTATAGTTATTCTGGAATATTTCAGCGGGTGGTTGAGTTATTAGGATTGAACACCCCTACAAAGATTTATCAATTCAAATTCATCATTCAAAATTGAGTCTCGCCTTTGACGCGGTTCACTTTGAATGTAGATCAATGTATAAACACATTTGTCAACTTTGATTCAAGAATCCTAAAAAACATGCTATTATTTTTGGGAACGTGCGAAGCTGTCATTGGTTACAGAAAAACTACGTCACGTCACGTTACGTTTCTACGTTAAAATGTGAAGTTATACAATACTAAATAAATAATTAAAATATTGAAATAAAAACAGCAGCGTTCGCAACACTAACTAAACAACTTGTTGAAATATTACGGAACAATTTGAAGAAACTTTGTTAGATTAGGCAAAAGTTAGATTTAGCTTCAGCTTCGTCAACACTCCAAAACACTATTGGTATAATGTACCTACTACACTTTTTTTGGATCACGGTCGTCGCTGCATCGAAAACAGAATAGAAGCACGAGAAGTCACTGACATGAGTGAATTGAAGATGCTGAAGCTGATACGGAGCTAACTTTACTTGGTTTTGGAACTATGATGGAATTGTAGTTTCATTGAAATGTGTGAATAAGCCTGAAATCAATTTATTTTTAATAGTTTCGGCGCGCTCTACATAATAATTCAACAGAAAGACAAAAAGCAATCATCTATTTAAATTTACGACACATACACATACACAAATCACGTCTATATCCCTTACGGGGTAGACAGAGCCTGAAGTAACAAAACCTAAAGGCCACGTATAGCATGATTGTAGGCGTATAGGTGGAAAAAGGAATCAAAATAGTGAATTTACGACGACTGACATGAATAAATGATATGTTCACTTGTATTCGTACAACCAAATATGATAGTATATAAATAGAATCGGCTGAAACCTTTCGCCTAATACAAGTATAGCTAATGAAAGAAATACGGTAATGTCAATATTTATCAATTCAAGCCACAAACATGTCTGAAATAAATGAACAATGGTTTTTACCGTCTATTTTTCTATTCCAATATTATTACTCGTATGGTGAACCAATCAATCTTTTCCGGTCATTTGGAAAGTGATTGGTCAGGTTGTGATAATTTGACATAAAAATATTGTAATTTACTTACTGGAAACAGATTCAAGTACGTATATAACTCGTAGCCCGTGTGTTTATAAATGTCACAATAGTTCTATTGTTCTTATGTTTGGTTTTACTTAGCGAATGTCATTCGAGCTACAAATTTGTTCAAGTATTGGTCAATAATAATAGTGCATTCTTCATAATAGACATAATATCGACATTTTGAGGGCAATCGTCGAATTGACAGCAAAATTGAACTGACTAAAACTTTTGATATAGAAGTTTATTAAACCTTTTAATTTTATGCTTATAAAATTAACTAGCGGTTGCCCGCGTCTCCGTCTGCGCCGAATTCGCTTATCGCTAGCCCGCGGAAACTATGCAATTTTACGGCATGAAACTATCTTATCTCCTTTCCCAGGATTGAAACTATCTGTATACCAATTCCCAACTAAATCGGTCCAGCAGTTTAAGCGTGAAAAGGTCACAGACAGATTTACGCATTTATAATATTAGAAGGATTTTACTAATGTTTTTTCTCTTCATTTAAGATAAGAAATTTTTTCAAAGTACTCAATATTTAGTCGAAACGACATTGTTACCATAAACGTCTTATCAGCTAAGCTCAATTGTAACACTGCCTTTTATGTACTTAAGTATTTCACAGATACACACTGTCTTTGTACTAAAATTAAAAGACGCAAACATTATTTAACCACTACCGTCTTTTTTGTGTTTTTTATTCGAAAGACATATTTATACTCAACTTATTTTTGGAAAAAAGTGACATGCGCCGTTTTTACTAACGGACTAGCATCTTAAGCTTCTCGTGCTCTATTTTTTTTTTATTACGAACTGACCAATGATTGACATCTCACTTGGTGGTAGGTAGGAATTTGTTCCTGTAGCATTTGATGCTACCAATTGCAGGCCTACAGCATAATGTACACGTGTAAATATAAATAAGGTTAACCTTATTTAAGCTTTTGACTTAAATTTCGCAACTTTAGCTAACAGATAGATTTCGTTGAGTCCTCTATTATTAAGCCATAAAGTAACGGCGCGCGTTATATGTACACATTTATATGCCTTCTGCCAATATTGCTTTATGGCTTGGAAGGCGTGAAATATAGCTTGGTCCATTCACCGTCTAGGTAGGAGTATATATAACCATTTACACAACCTAGATTCTCAAGAGCCTTGGCGCCAGTCGATGTATCTACAGCAAAACCAATTATGGAGCCAGCAAGTTTTAACCGGGAAAGCCACATTAGTCGAACATTGTTATAGGTTCCGTCAGGAGCCCTGCCAATATAGGGATTTACATTTTCCCAACGTAATTGTTATTCGTGGGTGCTAGTATTACAATTTATTTTCTTGTCATTTGATTTATTATTGCTTACACGTGATAGAGTTTACTTAATGAAAAGGATTATTGCAGAATAGTCTAATTCTAATTCGTTTGTTTGAGTGGATTAATAATAATACATAAACAGGAAGATTTTTCTTAACACTTGTCAAAAATGTTTCTTTCATGGATAGGTTTACATTTAAAACATACCTACTTACTTACAGTGCAAGACTCTTGAATACTTTCGTTTAAGAAAGGTTCATAGGGTGTTCAGAAAATGGTGATGTCTATCTATCTCGTCCCAACATACGCCTATCACATCTCTATTTTTTGCGCATTGCCGATCTATACATACTCCCATATGAGAATAGAAATTAAATGAGCGCCACTTTCTTCGTAACTTGGTCATTTTGGACGTAAAATGCTAGAACATAACAATAATTTTGTATGGAAATATTAAGTTCCTCTTTCATTCGCTATTTCTTATTTAGTGTTGGAGTCGACTGTGCCCAAAATCTATTCATTGTTATTTATACGAACTACTTTTTGCAGGAACTAAACGTAAACAATTCAATACACAATAGATCTTGCCTTTGCCTAATGCTTTTGTTTTCTAGTAGCACTCGTATCCCTGTAATAGGGTGAAACAGTAGCACAGTAACTTCATCGTATCTACGTTACAATCTGCACACGTCTTGACGTATCATGTGTTTACAGCGCCATGAAGGACTTGACAACGTTCGACCAAGTACTTAACTCGCTCAGAATGGTATTAGGACTCTACTCGGCCTAGCACGGTTGCTTATCTCTCGGTTTATATCCTTTTGTAAGTATGAGTGCGAAAGGGATGCATGCTTCATATCCGTATTAAAAGTTTGTTAGGGCCCTCATCATTATCATCTCCAGCCTATATAAGTCCCACAGGTGGGCACAGGCCCCCTCTCAGAATGTTCGGGCCCTAGGTGTAACTATTCTAAGCATGTAGCTTAAGCAACGAAAGTTTCTTAACGAAAGTTCCAAAATAATACAAAAAATATTATTCTTCGATCATGATTTTATAACTATATTTTTGTCTAAACGATGCAACTGAAATGTGCAAAAATTATCGTAGATCGACAAAACATAATCTATAAATAGGTCCTAACTAGGTTTATTTAGAAGAAATCAGATTATCACTAAGCATTCGGAACAGGATAGTGTAGTTACTAAACATTGCCCTAATAGCAGTTCCTACCCCAAAAATGTCTTAGAAATATATCCAGTTTAGATGGATGTAGCAAGGTTTTATATAACCAGATCGGCAATTTCACGTATATGGGAGCCGAAAGCACCCCTCGTTTAGGGGTTCTCGATAATGATTTATTTACCATTATCTTCCGAGCCATTTTTCACTTCCGTACTTGGGCTTTGCTATAAAGGAATATTATATTTTTAAAGATTGCTTAAACTAGGTGCAGCGTTAAATCTGATGTTGAATCGGATGTCACTTTAAAATGAGTGACCACAGAACTAATGACAAGAAGAATAGAAAGACACATACATACACACATACACAAATCACGTCTTTATCCCTTACGGGGTAGACAGAGCCTAAGGTAACAAGACCTACAGGCCACATTTAGCAAGATTGTGGGCGTATAGGTGGAAAATGGAATCAAAATAGTGATGGGTTGCTAGCCTCATCGCCCATAACATGATTCCTAAAGTTTCGCCCGTTCCTTCGATGGTCTTTTACCATCTGCGCGGGACGAGAAGCAACTGGTACATTCTATGTTTTTTCTTCACTCCCAGACCAGCATGGAAGATAGAAAGACACGTAAGCTAAAAATCCCGGTGCTGTGTCTAAAAAGACATAGGTACTTATTTGTATTTATTTTTCCAGCTTTGTCTGTGATAGTGACGAGTTCTAAATTGATTATAAACTTTTAATGCCAATATATTTTATTGCAGCCCAATTTGATGAAGCAAATCGCATATATTGCTCTAGGTTAACCTGGATCAAAGTAGATAACTAGAAATACTGTTCAGAAGTTCTCAAGAATAACTTTAACGAACATACAGACAGACCATAAACAAATATTTCAAAACCCATTGAAACGTAATTGTCAACGTTTCTAATTGCCTCCAGCGCAGTTTTTTCTTAAATACAGATAGGTTTTTTTTTCTCAAAAAGATTGTTTTACTTGTAGGTGTGAGTACATATATAGATGTATTGTACTATATATAGATGTATGGTATAAATGCCTTGGGCTTAAACACGTATTAGAATTCATAATGATAATGATGTTACTGAACTCTGTAAACTTTAGGTGTGTATGTAGTATAATTAAATTAAAAACATAGCTTACAGTAATTAGTAGCATGTTACTGCCTTAGATTTATCAGACTAGTACAAACCTCGTGGTTGGCTTGAGTTGGTCACGAGACCACACAATGGCTATTTAGCCCCTGCGTGATTGACGCCAAGTGTCAAGTTATACGGACACAGAATAGAACAGCTTTGACACTTCATTAAAATGTACATTGTTTTGCAGTTAACTGAACCTTGATAACGGTTGACAACAGTTTCGATTTCTACACAGAAAATATTGAGCGTTGACTAACACACGCTAGATCGCGCGACATTTCGTTTGCTTACATCAATTCCAT
The DNA here is from genome assembly GCA_949127965.1 of Pandemis corylana. Taxonomy (NCBI): domain Eukaryota; kingdom Metazoa; phylum Arthropoda; class Insecta; order Lepidoptera; family Tortricidae; genus Pandemis; species Pandemis corylana. The sequence continues at coordinate 10,789,587 of OX421851.1, read as the reverse complement.
ACAGTTTCATTTTAATATTCTAGCGCTATCGACGGTACAAAATGAGTCTCTCTAGCCACACCGAGCTGATATTTATTTCTACTTAGTTACGCGTAATGTAGGCACGCGTAAACCATTCGGAAAATTTCTTGTTCAGTGTAATTTCTTCGTGCAATTTTGTTTAAGTGTTACTAATGCTACTTAAAGAGCTACTTACTTAGCCAGACCAAGTTAGTTATTATTAATCATTCATGCTTCGACTGCGTAAAACCGTTTCACATAACAACCTATTATTTTGGACGGGCGGTTGGTTGCGAGTAAATGACAAGTTTAGGGTAGAGTGTGTCCACTGGTAGTATTAAGTGATGTGACATGTGTCAACTGATGCCCGTGTTCGGGCCGAAAGTGATTGGGCAATCTGGGCAATTGGGCGTCTCACCTCGGACCCTTTGCCGGCTCTCTCTTTACATACTCACTTTGTATCCCAATTGGTTTAGACACAGTAAACAGCTACTCGCTTTCAGGTTCGAATCCATTGTTTCGAGATAGCACTACAACTAAGAGATTAACTAACACCGCAACACCGCCTCTCTTAGAATTGTGTGTTTATAGGGAAGTGGGATGTACGCGTATTACTGTGTGCATTACAATATTAATTTCCGTATAAGCCCGCTCTGGACGGATGACATAGCTAAGCTATAATGAGTCTAGTTCGCTACCAAGTCCTTTAAAAGTTATGCTGAAATGTTATGTTTATCTCAATTCTCTCCTCCGAAACGCAATCCACATTTATCCATCGACAAGAAACGAAATACGAACATATTTATATAACAAAGATTGACCGTAAACGTTAAAAAGATATCACAATTTTCTTTTTATGCACATACATAACAGATATCAGAATATTATGGTAATCCATTTGGAAGCTGCTCGGATTGTTGTTGATGTTTGGAACGGACCATGCACTGGAAAAGCTTATGCAAACACGTCACAATGAGATTGCTCTCAAAATTTTGATTCAGCTAAAATTCTCCATATTCATACAATATTTACAACTCGCATTGTTTCCCGACTCGACCTAATGGTGTATTCTGGTCTCGGATTATGAGTCATGCCATGTAGAAATTGGTAGGTATAGGTATAGCTACTTATTCGCGATCGATTTGGATTAATCTACAGTAAGAGATATTCATATCAAGATGCGTAGTTTATTGTTTTGTAATGTTAATATAAAACTTTTGGTTATGACTTGTTAAACGGCAAAATGAGTAAAGATCTTTCCAATAACACCCCACATCATGGGATGTTTTTTTTTAAATGTTATACCGCTTTGTTAGCGTGATTATTATGTTCATCCATGCTATAATACTAAAAGTTTTTGAACTGAATCGCAGACGGCCGACAGGCGGACGTGGCAAAGCTATAAATACTCCATTTTTGCCAACTTCACAACAGAACTATGACTGCTACTAAGTTATCTTTAAGTTAAAAGATATAATAAAACTGAACATCTTCAAAACTAACAACACCCCTCTTCTGAATGTAAACAAATTTTCAACTGTTTCTCGTAAGTGTTTCCTTAATTATATTCAATTGATAAACAAGCGGTAGAACTTAGTGGTCTGCGCAAGAGCTCACTACCGAAGTTAGGGTTACCAGAAAATTAAAGGTCCTGACAATAATCCCAATTTCCTTAAAGGAGTCATAACATTCTTTCACATTAGCTCTCATCAATAGATCACAGTCGTGTTACAGCAAAAGTTATGTTTTGTCTAGCAAAGATAAACAAGAAAGTGACCGATAAATTCAAACGAGGCGCCGCACGCTGCAGAATACCTTTTTCAGCGAAATACCTGACGCTTCCGGAGTCCTGACAGGAATTTCAAAATTGTAACATGTCAACACAAGTTCTGACGTATGGTAACCCGAGCAGTGGCAGGCATCGTGTCAACACGGGGCCACGCGTAAACACAACTCCGAAGCCAGCCTGAAGGCACGCTCTAACTTATTATTTACTAAGCGAAGACTTTGCTTTAGACTAAACAAGCCAACTCCTGGCTGCGACGGCCGCATTCACGGCTGCATGCCTACGAACTTTAAATACATTGTAATGTACAAATCCCGAGTCGTTCAATTAGCGGATTACTGTGTGTACCTACTTATTTAATAATGCGTACCTACTACAAGTTAGTTACTAATGTTTTTGTTTTTTTTTTATAAAAAATATTCTAAAAACACCGTCACAAAAACTTCACCTCTAATAGGAGCAGACATTACCGTACCTGTAACAATAAAGAATATTAATTAGTAACACCTCTATTACTTCATCATTTTAAACGTAACAATAATTGTGGCCCCCGCAGCATTGTTACAAATAAATCATGTCCCTACCCACCTCTTGGTGGGCGTGGTACAAGGAACCTCCAGGTTTTGACATCATTATGTCATTATTCTTTTAATTATTGATGTCATCATTGAAGATTTACTCAGTTCGGCTTTTATGTATGCGTGAGCGGCAATAGTACGCGCACGTTTTTTGTTAACATAAATCACTTAACACATAAGTATTTCATTTCTAAATATGATGTTTTGTTTTAGTTTCAAAGCCTTATCATCTAGTATGATCTAAGTAAACTGTGTATTCCGCCAACATGTTTTGAACTTTAACTCTCACCAATAAACTCCTTATTGCACGTTAATCTTCGATACGATCGGCTCACGCGCAGGTACGAATCGACCGACATTCCATCGCTTTGTATCCACGGGGCTGCCCACGTGTATCCGGATGCAACTGAACCGTTTAGTGTAGTCCGTTGACTTGAATCCGATCGGGTGTTAATATTTAAAGTCATTGCGATTTGCATAACAAAAGAAATGTTTGTCGCTAGTTTCAATTGTAAAGGTCTGTTGTGCATTGTAAGAACTATAACTGCATTTTTGACGTTGCACCGAAATAATTAACTGTTTTTGGTTTTGTGAGTATAAATTAAGTGGTAACTATAACGTATTTATTTTATTTCAATTTAATGATTAAACGGCCCTATGTGTTTTATTTTACCCATAAACCTTGCAAACTTGTAAGATAAGTAAATAAAAATGAATCGTCGAAATGTATGTACGCGCATAACTCCTAAACGACTGCACTGAATTGGATAATTCTTTTAAAAAATGGCTGCGGGAGCGAAGTCCCAGGCAACAGCTAGTAACCTATACAATATATTTAAGTTTATCTAGAAACGAATTCAGGCACTTACACAATGAATTTCAAGCGATCCAAAGAAATGAAATCGTCTAAGTAATATACATAGGACTTGGCTAATAGATTGCTCAAAGTTATTTAATCTCTTTATAGATTTTATCGTAAACTTCTCGGCGCCGTGTACAGTGGAGTAAATTCGGATGCAATTCACTTAGCTACTGAAAACAGTGCGCGCACCGTTTCAATTCAATTGAAACGAAGTTTTCTTGGAGCTGGCAAGGCTGCGTTCAGCATGGTTCCGTTCGCTTTATGACAGCGGCACCCTGCGCCGACCGTAACACCGGTTTACGAGCACCACATCCCCCTTCTGGCATATAGTTTCAAAACTAAAATGGTTAAAGGTATTTCTTTAGAGACGTTATGGCATTATGTTCCTTGGCTTAGTTTCGGGAGCGTTATACTTAAAATCTTCGAAGCGCAAGTCAATCGCTTGAATTGCTTTTTTTTGTGGTAGGTATTTATTTTAACTTATACTAAGTGAAAAAGTAAGTCTATTACGTTTTCTAGCTCATAGCACAGAATCAATTATTTTGATGAATAGATGAGACCTTAGAGAATGGCCTAGGATTTCTTTACAAAAAAATTGCATAGTCGATAAATAGTAACAAATAGTATATCAAATTAAATGATTGTACGCCCAAGTTGGGCACTGAGTGTGCACCTAATCAACCGGTCGGGAGAGTGTGTAAATATAGATAATTCAAATTACTAGTTTTACCATAGCCTATCAAGAAACTCTATACAAAAATACAGTTTTTCAAGTCGGCATTTTTACACTATAATTGAACACATTATTAAACTTCATGTTTCGTATTAGACTATTATAATAGTTGCCAAACTTAACAGACTTCTGTAACGAAAAAAGAGGTGAGAAAGAATGTCATGTTTTAAATAAAACAAAATAACGAACAAACTAATTACTCCGTAACATCGTGAAAGGAAAGGTTAAGAAGTCACTAATGCCTCTGAAACACGTAGAGCAATTTACTCGTCACTAGCAGTTCAGCATAACAATATGTTCCAACAACCGCAATAACGCCGTAAAGTTCGTTATTGAAGCCATAAAACTCAGTTAAGAATTTCTCATTGCCTTATAACATCTCGTAATGCGCGGACAAATAAAATAAACTCCCTCCATGTCATGTTTGCAGCTCTTTTAAAAGCAGAATAAGCCTCTTAAGTTATACTTCAATGATCTTAACCGGCGTACTTAAATCATGCATAATATTAATGTTTTGCTCCGGTTCTGAAAAATAAATTATGTTTACTTAAAGCAAAATGTTTCAGTTAACTTTGAACAATAAAAAATCAGAAATATCGATTGCAATGAAAATTTCGAGTAATATAGGAAATTTATTATTGTTCGTTTATCCTGTGATTAGGCCATTGTTTGGAAACATTTTGAAATGGCAGTAATATTTTAGTGATTCCTTATCAAACGACTGAAATGCCTTGCATGATAATGCCAATGACTCTTGTGTGAGTCAACTATGCACAAGTCATAAGACTCGTAGTTTCCACTATCACAGACTAAGAGTATTCTATTGACTAGCTTTATGTAAGTTATGTGAGAACTTTTGGGATATTATACACTTTGTTACCTGAAAGGGGTTTCATAAAACTGAATTATAGCCATAACCTTAACTCGGTCTTGAGAAGGCTCGTAAAGAAGCATCTTGGGCTCTCACAGGACACGTGGAGTCGAGTGTTGTTAAATTTTATGGAAACTCCACCAGATACAATGGAAATATGTAAATTAAGTGGACGTCTAAAGTTACCGGACTCGGTGTGAAGCCTTTGAAATTGGCCAGATATAAAGGCATCTCATAAACGGGATTGTCATAACATTCGGTTGGTATAATCAAATGTAGCACGTAAGCAGCGCACAAGGAACCAGAGTAAGAAGTCCACGGTCCACCGTTAAATTGGAATTCATGTTATGTTACCATTCACAGCGTTCTTCTAAGCTAAATGCGAGCAGGGAATACCGCGGTGTCCTTGCGCGTACTATATTGAACTCTCTACTTACTTTCCAAGTAAAATCGTTCTAGTTTGTTGTACCCTGGCTCGTAGCGCACATACGTTTTCATTTCGTTATTACTTATACTAAAATGTAACGCTCTTCTTAACTACTGAACGTGCGTCGAGTCAGTGCAAAAATATTTTAACGTTAAGTATTGTTTTTTCACACGAAGTGAAATAAAGTCTGTACAAAGTTATTTTTAGAAGGTATCTTTGATGCGGCTTTTTTAATAGATAATTCTCCGCAGACGATGTTGCGGGCAGAAGCTTTATGTATATTACTTAAATACATAAACAACATCGTAGTTACAACAATGTCAAGTCTCCAAACAATGCGTCAGCGAAAATGTCTTATTCTTAAGTCACGTCTCCTCATCCTCTAAGGAGATTATATTTATCGTCCTAGCCTGGCTCACAGTCATAAGAAAACAAAAGGATGACGGAGTGTCATAGCTTATTCAATTAAATTTAAAAATCTTATATTTATTATTATTACCCACCTAATGCGGCCTCGTAATAAAATCAAATGATTATGTCAAAGCTACAAAACAACAATGGGACGAAGCTTGTATTCTTTTTTGCAGCGTAGGTGTACTATAAATTATAATCGGTATAATAAATGACCTTCGTTTATTTTTTTGTATGTTTTAATCGATCCCGAGAACGATCTATCTGTCAGAAAAAATAACCGCACTAAATTTATATCATCGTAAATTAAATAAGTATGTTTTTTTCTATAAAAAAGCCAAGTTGGCGACGCTCGGACGGCGGCGCCGGCGCCGGCGGCTCGCGGCGCTCCGGTCGAGTTTTCTCCGCGCTCGCGCCCACGCGCGCGCCTTATCTGCCGTGTTCTCACATAGAAATTTACACGTGCTCGCGAGTGCCAGGGAACCGTAATAACGCAGTCGTCGCATTTTATCTGCTAGCGTGGCAGCTGCGACTGCCGGCCGATATGCAGCCTCGCTTATGAACATCCAACAACACCCGCGGGAACGTGGGCGACCGGCCGCAGCCGCCGCATTTTATAACCTTTTTATTCCATTGTCACTCCAACGAAGCGACGCAACCGAGGGAAAAATAAATTTTACTCTTTATCTAAATGTCAAATCGTTCGGTTTCGATCGAATCAGTTTCCAAATAGTTTTAATAAATCTCCTTTTACGGCTTTCGGAGCGGGCGGCAGGAGATATCAGGCGAGACGTATTACAGAATCATGCGGCGAGTTATCGTGTTCTATTCTGTTGTGACCGCCGAGCCTGTTCGTGGTAATAATAGGTGAGTTTAATTGAAAGAGTGTCAATAAATTTGTTAGCGGCGGGCGCGCGTCGCCGGTGGTCCCGATAAACTAAATCGTCCCAGGACGCGGCGACAAATCCCGCAGGATCGACCCTTGTTCCGAAGGACGACCGTTTGTTTTTATCTGCTGCCAACCTTGTCTTCATTATAATAATATATCTTCCAAAGAGTTTATCTCTCAAAACAAATCTTTCGCTTATCTTGTTTTATTCCAGTTGATTTGAATTTTGCTGTGACATGGTGGACACTGGCTTCTTTTCCTGTGAGTTGCTATATAAAGTTCATTAAATCAGAATAATGTATTTTTCATGTTTGTTTAGAAGCCCAGTCACACAATTTTCGGATTTGTTTTCTCACGATATGACCCCGCCCACGGCTCGCTTCTACGAATACATTTCGGACTTAAGGAGTGGAACTTCATGTTAATTTATGAAGCTTGCCTAACTCTGGATACGGCATGATAAAATTGAGTGCTTTAAAAAGGTTAGCCATTCCCTTTCGCTTTCCCTTCTGTATTGCGAACCCTGCCTGTTACGGTTATTTTGCTCTTCTAGTTTGTACTTGTTTTTGTTTGCCTTCCGTCTCCCATACAAATTATGTTGCAACTTAGGTAGTAAAGATAGAATTTATAGCCCGAATCAAGTAAATCCACTACTTCGATAAATATAACGACCACTGTAGTGGCAAACTAAGTTGTTTGAGTGAAATAAACTTATCTGAAAGAAACCGGCAGTAAGTGGGATATCCAAAAATCCATTCCGGGCTTAACGGTTTTACAACTGCAGTCCACCTTTGGGCTCAACAATTCACACCCGATAATCATCTTTGAGATAAGCGCCGCCTCTACGTCACTGTAAAATTACACAGGAATACACACGAACCGCGGCTTTGTACACATTTACGTACGCTTTATTGGTATTTTATTTGGTTAGCATGGCCACAATACGTAGGTGTATTTCAATGGTTTATTTACTTTTTCTAACATAGTAAGAGAGGTGACAAAGGATTGACTGCACTGTCGATAGGGTGGCTATTTTAGTATTAATAGCAAAAATATAGTTTTTGAGAATGCAATGGAAGCGATCTGCCAGTATGATGGTGCATTAAGAAGGAGAGGTATATTTTACTGGTAAAAGGCAGGATTATGATAATGTATATAATACAGCTCTAATAGCGTCTCTTTTCAGTTTTTCTCATGGAAACAGTTCTTAAAGGGACCATTTGAAAATCAATTGAAATGGCTTTATAAAATACAAACCATAATTAACAATAGTAGGAATTAAAACCTGTAATTTAGTCAGTATAACTATTTTGGGATTGTATTGTGCCACAGTTTAGTGACATTCCCTTACCTTTTATTATGGCTTTTACTTGACGTGCATAGTCAAGGTTTAAGGGTACGGGGTCTACAAGCAATTTCAGTGAACTGGTTGGCTCGCCGCTAGTGAAAAGTAGCGCCGGCCAGCCTTGGGCGCCCGCGCACCCCCTCCTCCAAGCCCCACCCTCGGCCAAAACGTACGCACGATTCGACGAGTTGCTTGTCCTTGTCTCGAAGTTCAATATTTCACTCAACACACCAAGGTCACCTTTTAAAACTCGCCTTATCAACACTTTGAACACGTACAACTTTGTTTTCTTAACTTTTCTTTTCGAAACACTGGAAATTTTCCCCGTGAAAATAAATCTGGATTCAATCACCGCGTTTCGCAATACTGTTTTGTTTTTGAATATTGAGTTGTTATTGAAGCACGGCGGTGGGGTATCATTATGGACGCTTATAACTGTGTTGCGTTTATTAACTTTCCCTTTTATTACGAACTCGGCATTAATTGAAAGTATTGTTAGAAAAATAAGGGTGGTTGTAATTGTTAAAAAGTTTAGCGTGGTCATTTTGTTTTTGATTGGAAAGCCTGTAGTTTTCCAAACATATTGTCAATTCGCACACATTCACTTTAGAAATTCAAGTCTTTATATTTCACTGTGTACTTGGGTTCGCCTCAACCTCGCGTTAATCCGCTGCGGATGAAATCCGTGCGTGTGTGAGGCGCGCGCGCCGGTTGCCGTACTAACATCGACTGGAGGCTGTATCGGTGCAACTAGCTGCAACTTGATGCTGTAAGCAAACCTCCAAGCTGTTTATCTCATGTCTGGAAACACTTAGTGCCCTTGCCATTTCTTTTTTTTTGTGTAGGTTCCGCATACAATTCAGTCGTCACCTAAATAGTCGAATAAGTTGTATTACTACTACGACTTTTTGCACATTATTGTTTAAAAGCAACACTAGCTTCGGTATCTGGTATTTTTTTTTATTTGAAGCATAACGAGTCAAGTAAATAGAGTGTTAATGTCTATAGCTACAAATTGATTATTAATCTAATCAGTATCGGGTATAAAGTCGACAAACTGTTAAATTAAATGCCAATTAGAAACTGTCGGTGACAGGCGTGTAGTTTTGCCGCGTACACTATTAAAATTAAATAATTTGAATAATCGAATAGCCAAGTCAATACTGCAGTTAGTTAATTATTCTAATCGGGTGAATGTAGCGCATATTGATGATTTGGTGGCATACAATTGTTGTATATAACTTTTATACATTTAGTCTAATTAATTTAGTCTAAAGAAGGCCTAATGAACAGCAGTTCTAAAAAGCTAAAGGAGTTTGTATTGAACCCAAATAGTTTGTAATAATTGGGGGTCCAATAAAGTTGCTAACAGCAGCCGTGACTCGCCTGTTATATTAGGCCCGTATCCCCAACAAAAGCCTAACATACCCTTACTTTTTGCGCTATTTGAAATACAGAATGGCCTAACATCCGGCCTCGGCCACAAACTGTAGAATAACAGTATGGAAACAAGGTAATAATGCTATCAAATGCCCGTATCGTGAAATCACAGATTGGTGGACAAACCGTCCAGTTTACTGAGTGTATTAGGCCGTGAATACATTTAGTGGAGTGTTAAACACAGTCATGGCTTGGAATATCCAAGCCCAAATATTAGTAGGTACGCTTGAGAATAGTATCATTTGTATATTGTGTCTTGTAACGCAATAAGTGATGTTATCAGAGCTATTACTCGCAGTAAAGAGGACCCCGTAATGTATTAGATGACGCTTTAGATTAGATAAATCTGCAGTTAAGAATGGCTAAGCGTTATTCATTTCATTGCTTATTTCAAATACAAAAATTGCGACAGTACGTAAATGATTAGTATTTACGAATTTATTACTATGCATCTCCCTCAACGCTTTATAGTTACACTAGTTTAATAAGTTTTGGCAAGAATTAAACTTAGACAGGGTAATATTTTGACTATTATCATGAGGCCGATAATTGTATCACACGATCTTCTGGTAGTGATCGCCCTCGTAAAAGTAACTAATCTTGCTTTTTATGGTCAACAAAAAAAAAAAAAAATGAACAACATTTACTTAAATGGGTACATACAATATGCATGACTCGGATATAAACTTTAATTTTCGTCATACGAGCGGTCCTACCGAGATTCGAACCCGGGACCCCTAGCTTCATAGTCAAGGACAATAATAGTGACCTCAATATAGTAGGTAATCACTAGGCTATCCGGTCATCAAATCGCCCACTTTTATAAATATCTCCAACTTATTTATTTTTCTTATTGGTTATCAAGTAGAAATCGTTATTAAACGATAAGACCGCCTATTGTCTACTACCTTATTCTTTATTTTTGGAATGTTATTGTACTGATTTGTGGTGTTCAGTAAAAAATATTTGTAATATTTGTTGTTTGTAATATTTGTATTATATAGTATAGTATCCTATTGTAATGTAATTTTAGGAACACTCACAATAATACTCGATTCTTTTATTTTTCTCTATATGTCTGTCTTCTCTTGCTCAATATGTCCAGTCAATTATTCAAAAGATTAACTGTGAGAAATATTTTAGGGATAAGTTCGCCTTTGTGCATCTGCTACGTCCTGTAATCGTTATTTTCTGGTGTTTTATAAAATACATAAATAAATATTTTGGGACAAATTACACCAATTGACCTAGCTCCGAACTAAGCAAAGCTTGTATTATGGGTACCAGGCAACGAATAAACATGCTTATATAATGTAGATAAATACGTTGCTTCCGTGCTGGTCTGGCAGTAAAGAAAAAACATAGAATGTACGAGTTGCTTCTAGATGGTTAAAGCCCATCGAGGGAATGGGCATAGGAATTATGGTACAGGCGATGCGGCAAGCAACCGATCACAATTTTGATTCCCTTTCCACCTATACGCCCACAATCATGCTAAACGTGGCCTTTAGGTCTTGTTACCTTAGGCTCTGTCTACCCCGTAGGGGATAAAGACGTGATTATGTGTATATGTGTGTATGTGTGATAAATAAATACTTAAATACGTTCATAGCTCGGGCACAAACACTCGAATTCATCATACACTGTCTGCCTACCGGGACTCGAACCCGGGACCTCTAGCTTCATAGATTTTATGTACAATAAAGAGTCATACATAATAATACGCATACGAAATCCCGATCACAATTTATTTATGAACTGGATCAGCTGCAGATGTGCCCGTAGCTTTACGCAAGTTGCACGTGGAACGGCGTGGGCGAACAAGTAGTCTGATACTTTGGCCAGTGCAGGCGCGGAGCAACGGACGGTGTCGCCGCGTAAATAATTACAATCGAACAAAAGATAAACTATGCGATTACGACCAGAAATACACCAGTTCGACGGAGTAGAGAACTTGCTTAACATTCTTGTGGATTTACATAACGTCAGGTCAGCGAGATGAGATGACAAGAATTTAGGATGCGTTTTTGTAGATATTTGAAAAGTTCTTTGAAACAATATAGAGCGCGCTGGGGGTTACCATGACGTCTTATGCGATTCAATTCCGATTCAGTTTAGGTTCGCTCGCAGTCAGATCCATACTAAAAATGACAGCTAAAACCTGAACTGAGTCTGAATTGAATTGCATCAAGACGTCATAGTAAGGACCCTGTTTTTATCTGAAGGAAATTAGTATAGTTATTTTCAGTATCTTCCATGTATTTCAGTAACCTCCATGCTGGTCTGGAAGCAAAGAAATAACATAGAATGTACCAGTTGCTTCTCTTCCTGCGCAGATGGTAAAAGCCCATCGTGGGAACGGGCAAAAAATTTTAGGAATCATGTTATAGGCGATGCGGCTAGTAACCCGTCACGATTTCGATTCCGCCCTTTCCACCTATACGCCCACAATCATACTAAACGTGGCCTTTTGGTCTTGTTAGGCACTGTCTACCACGTAAGGGATATAGATGTGATTTGTGTGTGTGTGTGTGTGTGTGTGTGTGTGTGTGTGTGTGTGTGTGTGTGTGTGGGTGTGGGTGTGGGTGTGGGTGTGGGTGTGTGTGTGTGTGTGTGTGTGTGTGTGTGTGTGTGTGTGTGTGTGTGGGTGTGGGTGTGGGTGTGGGTGTGGGTGGGTGTGGGTGTGGGTGTGGGTGTGGGTGTGGGTGTGGGTGTGGGTGTGGGTGTGGGTGTGGGTGTGGGTGTGGGTGTGGGTGTGGGTGTGGGTGTGGGTGTGGGTGTGGGTGTGGGTGTGGGTGTGGGTGTGTGTGTGTGTGTGTGTGTGTGTGTGTGTGTGTGTGTGTGTGTGTGTGTGTGTGTGTGTGTGTGTGTGTGTGTATTTTCAGTAAAAGAAAAGATTGTTAATCGAATAAACTTAATCAAATATTGGACTATCACTGCGGAGGCGTCGACAAAATCGAAATATTACAAACCAAAAGCCTTATTTTTTTGTTATTAGAAATTCTGTCTACGAAACTTGAGGTCTAAGGTTTAATCCCCAGTCAGGGTAGATATAGTTATTATCGTGCATGATGAGTGCTGGACGCTTGTTTTTGAATCGTGATTGTTTAATATGCATTGAAGTGTAGCTGTAAATTTATCTATATCTATAGACATGTTTATTAGTTACTTATTTCCCACAGTACAAGCTTTGCTTAGGTCAATTGGTGTCAAATTGTACTGTAATATATATATTTATTTTTGAGTCCATGTCGCAGAACGCGATATAGGTACCAGTAATTTTTAACGAAAGAGGTAGAAGTAGGCAAATAGTGGTTATAAATGACTAGGGAACTAATAATCGTACTGGTTCATCGTATTTCAGAAATCTTATTAAACTTGTCAGACTGACCTATGGTTATTCTCCCACTTTAAATAATTAATTTACTTATTTATGTGTATCCATAATTTATTTACTTACTAGCTGTTGCCCGCAACTTCGTCTGCATAGAATTCGTTTATCGCTATCCCGCAGGAATTACGCAATTTTCCGGGATAAAAAGTAGCCTATGTGTTATTCCAGACTATAATCTATCTATGTTCCAAGTTTCATCCAGATCTGTCCAGCCATTCTGGCGTGAAAGAGTAACAAACATCCAAACATACTCACAAACTTTCACATTTATAATATTAGTAGGATTAATGTGTATCCTATATCTATATCACAAGCCCGTTTAACTCTGTTTTCACTTTATTACTCACTTAGTCGTACAATTTCGTCATTGCTTGCTATATGTATTTTGTCTTTTAAATATTCGTGAACCAATTTATTTACGATATCTTGTTCTTTCTACGTTATTGTATCATATTTTAAATAAAATGATCAATAGAACGAGCGAGCCCAGCCAATGCATGTCAGTGACAGACAATTAACTTTTCCTATTATACTTGAGAAGATTAAGTATCCCGCGGAGGTCGCATAAGAGAGCAGTAACCTAACCTAACCTTTTCTTAGACAATTGCACTAAATACTTAAGCATTTTAACTTTTAAACAAGATCTTACTAAAACTCTAAGTCAAACTCTTTATTGCTTTTAATGTTGGGACGTTTGTCGAGATGTCAAAATAGCTGGTATAGTACGTAGATACTCTTGATTGCACATATTATAACACATAAAATGACGAATAAAGGAAAATGCACAAAGGCGAACTTATCCCTAACAGGGATTTCTTCCAGTTAAACTTTTAACGATTGACAGGACAAGTTTCGACATTTACTCTTTAGGAATATACTAATAAATAGGAATATTAGGAATCACGAGTTTTCTTAAAATCAAGTCATATCATTATGTTATTTTTTTCGTACTAATACTTAAACACCACTGACACAATTTTACACTGATTTCGCAAAATATATTAAATGTTTGAGAATTATCTAAGGGTATCTGAATGAAAGTTACATTTTATAAAACTTCATCTTTAACTTTTGATTTCATCAAACAATTGCCTACTAAAATATTTTATTTAATCAGGCGTTACTTTGCGGAGGTCCATTTCAATAAACAAAAAATGTTTACCTTGCTACTCCGCTACTCAAAAGCGGAGTAGCAAGGTAAAAAATGTTTGTTAATTACCTACTATTTTGATATGCCATGAACCATGAACTTCTCCAAAATACAATTGAAACCGGTCGCATTTATGCTTTACAAAGTGACACTTCGTTCCATTGCTTAAAAGTCGTACAGCTCCATCTATCGATGCATAGACGAACTGTTCTGTGTGTCATACAAGTTGAACGGGTTTTACCTAAGTAGGATTATTTTTCTTGGCTTTTAAATCGATTTTTATTGGTTTTCTTTTTAAATGAAGTAACAATCTTGTTGTATTTTAACTGACAACTTTAAAATCTTAGCATTTTTATGACGCCAGGTACTAAATTTGATAATTATATAACATGTCAGCTACATCACAGCACTGAATAAAAATGTTACAATTCAATTTCCTAAGTGGATACACTCGTAGAGAGGAAACTATAACGTTTAGCAGGCTCGTAATTCATGTAGTGAACACTTGCAGTCTGCTAAAGCTAACAGCAGATATATCTATCTCGTATTGTGTAGCTAAAAACTTTGAACAATAAATCCGCGTTCAATGTATTAACTGGAGTTACAACGTTAACATTTACGAGAGCAGTCGTGTATTTTACGCAATTACAAATGGATTTGAGTTTCGATCGGTGTTATTTTTATTTTGCAAAATATTCTTCCCAGTACCGCATGCCCGTCACCTCCTTTGTCCTCTCATGTTTTCACTGCCATGAATTCTTCCCAAGAGGGCCTGCAAATAATTGAGTAGGTATGTAAAGGAAGATCATACCACACTTTGGAAACTTGCTCGGTAAGAGTAAGGATGGTAGGACCGGCGGCCGAGTCTCATACTTGGCTGCAGCATTGGAATGCAATTCAAGCATAGCTGCGGCAGACAGCGATCGATAATTGCATTTTGTGGTCGAGCCGCGCTCCACTTGGCCGCTAACACGCGCGATCGAACGAAACGCAAACAAACTTCAGTTTTCTTGTACAAATTTCAATCTTATAAACACTCTTAGTACGAGCTGCGAAATGCTTTCATGCTTTTGCGTAAGGTAAATATCGGCACCATTGTTCTGTTTCAATTTGCTCTCACCAATAGAGGTAATGGACTCGAGCCAGCTATTCCTATAGGTAGGACATGTCACGTGCACTTCAATCGCATCTGCATTCCTATTTTGTAATACGGAGGGTCGATTCGTACAGTTTACACATGTGGTAAAACATAGCTATAGCCGGTTATTTGTTTTTTTAAATTCACATGCCAAAAAATGTTTACGCTTTGCATGAGCATCGACACTGCTCACACTTGCGGAGCAGTTTAATGGTGTGTGTAAAGTTACCAATCCATACTGGGCCGGCGTGGGAACTGAAGCCCAAGTCCTCTCTTTGTGAAAGGAAGCCAGTCTCCAACAGTGGGAGTAAGTACTCTAAGCCTAGCCGACGAGTCAGTTATAGAAGATTGTAGTAATACTTCATCCGGCACTGCTATTTTTAAAATCACATACGAGTAAAATAAATAAAGAATCTGAAAACACAGATATTAGATATGTCATAGATTACGCAAATATCACGATTTGTATTGTATTAAAACTAAGTGTGCACACTTTTTACCGTGACGCCAGAGCCCAAATTTAGTGACGGGAAATCCAAACCGATACCACTCCGCTTCGCTACGATTGAAATGATTCAACTAGAGCCGCCGTCCTTCAAAATGTCTTCATGTTTTCAAAATATATAGAACAAACCTCGACACTTAGTCGGGGTTCGAACATGCGAAGCAGATGCATTTGCGTAATGTATGGTATATCTGATATTGATATCTGTGTATCAAAATGTTATTGCTGTATGGCAAATGATTTGGCATTTTAACACTATAGTCGTAAAACTTTGCATCTCTTGCCAGAAAAATCGACCAATTCGAAGGTTTTCTCTGGCATTTTACTTGAAACGCTCTGCGAAATGGAGTGTAAATTTAATTTCCTACAGACACATTAAAGATACTTTAACGATTCAAGATCAATACAATATTCTGCTGTGTGCCGCGTTTTATTGTGATTCCTTGACACACCATTACAAATTAAGAGGGGGGCTATTCACTTTTTATTACATCGTAAATTTGATTATTCTCCTCAAACGTTAGTATCACCGACGCAAATTAAAATTCAAATAATAAAGTTGTAACCAGCTACTTACAAGAGCATACAAAACTTTCTAAATATAATGGTTAAGTAGTTTTTACCTTTACCTTCTCTATACGAGTAAAAACAACGGAACAATAGTCAGCCAGCTAGGTAATTCAATAGGACCTCTCAATCGATTACATGGTGTCTATGTAAAAATATGTTGAAATGAAAAGACCGTCACTCATAATTTCTCTTAAGTAAGAGATTACGGAAAGTATGTAACATATGTAAGTTTAGAAGTGTTGTTTATGTAATAAATCGCGGTGCCTCGGGCGGCGAGCGCCAACGACGGCACGGCGCGGCGTAGTCAGGCGAACGCAATTTGTAGAACATTTCTCTCGTATGCCGGGCGACACTTCTGCGGATTGCAGCGAAATCTCAATATGGATACACCTATCAAATATAAGCACATAATATTGTTCAAAAATAAGCAACTCTCATTCTCGCAAAAAAGAGATGAACTTTTATCTTAGTTTCAACAAACACTAAGAAATAATTTATCCAATAGCGTCTCCCTAACGAGTAGTAAGTTAGACTGCACAGTTTCTTAGTTTAACTAAGTTTAACATTGTTAAGAATATTCCTTGAACCAAAAGACTAGTTGGAGGAGCAGGTTTTGCATAAAATAACCATCGATGCAACCGAGCATTGTGCTCGAGCGGCGCTGCAGTCGCGGGACGCAATTTGTCGGACATTTCTCTTGTGTGTCGCCGTAACAAAGCTACGAATCGGGCTGACGTGAAACTATCGATAATACTGTGCGGAATTAGTGCCTTTGTTCTTATTGTTCGCCGAGCTGTACCCGCTAGAATTTATTTTTTACACACTCATGTGTAGTTCTTTACGGGATTGCACCGACGAGCGTTCAAGGAAATATCCGTCCTTTTAGCTTTATTTGATAAACGTTTAGAGCAACTTTTAGAGTTTCAACTTGTGTTAAAAAAGTAAAACAGAAAGACTAACAAAACAATTATGACGTTTAATCCCCTCTTTACCTTTTAATTTTGTATTGCTCATTACGTTCATTGGGCCTATTTGGTTTGCGTAAGATTACCACATTAAGTAGGTACCTACTTAGTAAATGTCTGAATTTCTCAAATACAAAAGTTATATTGATGTCCACACCCGTTTATCCGGAAAACCGTCAACCTATTTCACGTCGCAAATTTCATTTTAATAGTGTTCGAACGCAGTCCAATATTTTTCGGAATGTCGGAGAGGCGACAGGGGCACCATTTAATCTCGCCTTTGGGCGTGGGCATCTCATTGCTGCGGCAGCCGTGTTCCGCCTGCCCTAACTGTGTCATAGACCCACAAGGGAGTTTTAACATCACGTTTTTATTTACTTTACGACTGACAAAAATAACGAAATTTCCTGGAAAATTATTTCAACAAAACGAGCGCGAACGTGGTTAACCTTCCTCAGTTTCTTTTTTGTTGTAGGGAGTGTGTTATATTATATCCATTAGCAAAGCTACATTAAATTATATTATAAATACGGTATCATGGGACTGAATTTATTCGGCTTAAAGACCGATACATTTTTATGATGAAAAGTTTTCTATTTTTTATTTTCTTTATTTGTGGTAGGTAGCTAGATACCTCAAGGAAAATAGTGAATGTTATGTAAAAAAACTTACAATCACAGCTATGAAGGGTTTGCAAGTGAAAGAGTTTAGCCGGCCAAAAATTGATGTTGAATATTTCCCGCACATTTAAGTACGGAAGCCTTAATCCGATACCCACTCGGCCGGTTTTTTTTACATTTATTTTTCCCGCTTTGATAATATGTATATTATAGACCATATTAGTTGCGAGTACACGGTTGGTTAAATCCATGGAAGTGGTCAGTATACCACACTATTACGCATAGACAGCGCGCCATCATATTGTAAAATTGAAATACTACTAATTAAAAACGAGTGAGCAATAATGAATCAACTAGTGCCTAACTAACAACACCCACAGTTAATATTACCTTCATTTAAGAAAATAATGCCGAAGTTGTAACATACCAATAATAATTCGACATGCAAGACAAGTTGTCGTCGTAAACCGGATTCTTTACAACTTTGTTCACCTTTGTAAACCTTAGGCGCCGGTCTCGTAATGTTGAATAAAAGCTAATTGTGACTGGAACACTTCCAGTTGATAAACTGGTCGTCAGTTTTTCCATCTTAATAAAAACTGCTGCTATATTAACGCTAATAGCCTGGGAAACATTTGCGCCTGGTTAAATAAAAATAGATCTTTTTACGCAGTCCTAAAACTTAAAGGAAAAACGAAACCTTTATAGGATCTTGTCCGTCTGTCACAACCAATTTACCTACTCCAAATCTACAGAATTGAATAACTCGAAATTTGAGACACACGTGCAATTTTGTGACCCGAGCACTGTCATGTTACGTAAATAAATGAATGTTGAATATAGAGGGGTACATTTTAGAAAGTTACTTAAATTAAACTTTCGTATGTACACATACTATTACGATTAACAAAGATTATCACTACTTACTTATTTTTAATGTAGTTTTGTTTAATTAAGTAATGAATACGCTATTTCAACCTTTGTTAAACATCAATCAGACAGCCTTTCACTGAGCAAAATCTGGTCTGACGCCGATAACATGTGAAAGTTTAAGTATATTGAACAACTATTTACACTTGGAAACTCCTTGCGGGCCCTCAGAGCCAACCTCGTACGTTTAATGCTGTTACAAAATTTTATTACACGTTAAATGCTGGGACGGTCCGAGGTAGCGATGGGCAGTACAATAGCTAACACGTTTTTACGCCCGAAATGAAACTCCGAGACGAATGTAAAGTGTGAGAGCGAACGCCGCCTAGTCGTTTCATATAGAAAGTTGCCTGTAGCATCTACACAAACGGAATACTTAAATATAAATTTTCCTTAGACGATGGGTAAGAGATTAGATATCAGTTAAAATTTAACATTGTAGTTTTTAGCTGTAAAGGACATGGTCATAGGCACATGAAATTGTTATGGATTGACCTCCAGTGCCAGCCTAGCAGCTGCAAGCTCTAAGAAATTTTGCAAATGTAGCATTGAATCAAATGAATCGTAGTGCAAATATCGTATTAATTTAATTTAATTTGTAATTCAATTCAATTTGTAATGATATGGGTTCAGTTAATGCCTAAATAAATAAATACTTTATTATTATTATTATTATTAATGCTGCAATTTCCTGCAAGAAAACAACCACGAAAATGAAGAGTACAACTTACAGTAGTTACTGTGAAAACGTTTGAATATACGCCAGAGTATACGCCTTCCCTTCTGACTAGGCCGTTAGTAATTATTCTTTGGACGCCAACAGTAGTTATCCTGATGCAGGAAATGTTAAGTTAACACATTTTCAACAATTAAATTATATCCATCAAATAATGATGTTGTAGAACTGTAAAAAATGTGCAGTGCTAAACAAAATGTTAAAAAATAATTTGCACATCACAAGCAAATAAAATCACATTGCAAACTGCAACGCCATTGCAATAATTTACGCTGATTGGGTCTCGGTATATCTTCTCACCACGGGTGCGGTTATTATGTTAAGAAGACAGTTGATTGCGGAATCTGCTCTATTTCTAGCAACTAGATGTCATTAAAATGAAAATATATTGAATCTCATTATTTGCTGCAATTAAATTGAATTGGAATTTTAGTTCCAATCAGCAATAAACCCGATTGCGAGAGACCCCGCTGACAACATTATGTTTACTTTAATTAAACAATAATGCAGCTATAAAATAAAATTATTATCTTTTTGAAATCAAGTAGGTAAACATTTTTATCCTGTTATATCTGTATCGTAGATTTATTTTCATAGAAATCCAACTATGAATTATGCGATCTTAATGAATTTGAAATATTTTATCAATCCTAATTCAGCCTACCCATAAGAATAAGAATAAGAATAAGAATAATTTATTTGTTGAAAGCAGCCATATCTTATTTATTTAGAGCTCTGTTCTAATAGGCATCGACTGAGATGAGAAGGATACAGCTAAAGTAAAGCAAGGTGATCGTATTGGACTTACAGGCATGTGCATGTGTGAATGGGTTTAACTTACGCAGATTTGTAATTATTCTTACCATATTTGTAATAAATAATGTAAAGTCAGGTACATAGAATCGATTCCTTGTAGAGTATTTGAAAAACTTCACATAATTATATTCCCAGTGTTAGCCAAAAACCTCAATGTTATAAATGGGTACTCAGCGGAAGCTTACAAGTAGGTACATCTTATTCTTCAAGTACGCATTGAGCCAAGAGCTAGACATTTATTTTTATGTAGAATACTAAATCTAACCTAACTTCTTTTCTTCGGCAAGCACATACGAGTACATATAGCAGTCATTTAGCTCAATGCCTGCTCGTTTGTACTTTTTCAACAACTCTCTTGTATTAAATGCTACAGACAAACAAACGAGTTGCTTAGTCTTTTTTGCAACAGCTCATTCTTTGTGCGTATTTCAAAATAGACAGCAGTGGATAAGTAAACTTTATTTATTCATGGAACTAAAAGACTGAAAAAACTTATTTAAATTCTTGTTTAAAGAACGAATTTCATATTCACTGGCAGGACTGTAGGAGTAATAAGTCAGGGTGTCGGCTGAAAACCAGCGCTGCGGGCGTCGCCCTCGGGGCCGGCACCAGCAGCTTATGCTGACGCCGACACCTTTTGTCACAATACCGTTCGAGTATTCTTACCTAATTTGTTTTTTGTAATACTTTTTTTGTGGCAATAAATTGTTTTTTCTTTCTTTCTTTCTTTCTTTCTTTCATTCAGGGCTTGAATTCGTTGTCTCTAGGTATTCAAATTAATATTTATGCAAGTCCGCTAGTTAGAAACGATTCTATTTCTTACTGAAAATATTAAATTGGCGCAAAGAAATTAAAAATAAACAGTAATATTCGCCAAATGCAAAATGTTCTAAGAAATTGAAAATAAAGAGTAACTTCTAACGACGCTTAAAGTGCTTCAAAAATTCTGTTTAGAAAACAGTTACTGAGAAGGCACATTATCTGCCCATTTAAAGGCGCTTGTGCGGTGACCGCTTCCGTTTTGTGTAAAATGTCAAAGCGAGGGTGAAATCAAGAGTCGGGCGCAAAATTGTGTTGACGCAGTGACCGCAGCGGCACAGCGCGGCGCGACGTGGCGCGGCCACGCGTGACGCGGCAACCAGCGGCGTGGCGCGGCCCGGCCGGGCGGTCGCGACCAGCCCACTCAAGAACAATTTCTAGTGAAGCCGTCATCCGTGGGGATAAGCGGCTCATTATTCACTAAAAGCCCACGGCGTGCCCGCTCGGGTAATTGGAGGCTTTGTTCCTTTGCGCTCGGCTTTGACGCTCGCGTGAACTACGAGCGCCGCTCCCTCAGATTATTATTCGCACAATCAACGATGTACGCAAAGCCGAGTAATCTGACGTTTGAGGTACGGAATATTTGGCGACGCATTTTTGCAACATCATTATTTTTTGTGCGGCCCGCACTTGTTCTGCCAACAAAAACAAGTCGGGTCTAAAAATCCTCCCGTCGTATGGTAATAAAGGTTGAAATATTACACCATTGTCGAAACCAGTTTGTCGTGCCTATACAGAATCGTTTCAGTTTTGCGTGAGCGTGGGAAAGAAAGGCAGAAGAAGCCATAATCATTGGGTTCCGTGCATTAGAATGAAGTAATGGCTGCTCCGCCCGCGCCCGGAGCCGATAACGTCCAAATGTGACAATTTCTTTCCTACGTCGTACTAAAATGGATCTTATTTTTATCTGTATTAAATTCGTTTCAAGATCTCTATAAACCATCGCCGAATAGTTATTACTATCTGTAAAAATTTAAACAACGAATTTGTTCAATTATTCCGCTTTCCACGTATAATATTAAACTTCGTGATATTCGAATAGAAGATAATTGCATTTTCTTCTTCAGAAATTTAATATTAACGAAGAGAGGCACGACGACGGGATTTCTTTGCTTTTCCGCCCGACATGGATATATTTTTTAACTGTCTTTGTTTTCATTATCATTCGCAAGAATAAGTATTAAGAAGCACACATTTATTTAAAAATGAGAACAATAGTACCCACATCTAATAAAAATTTGTGCGTTTCGTTTTCTTTTTAATATAGGAGTTTGGATGACTACAAAATTATTACTCACAATTCAAAGACGATGATATCCGTGACCATTGAACTACTGGTGAAAAATCGAGGCAGTTTGTAGTGAAGTAAAAAAAAATTGTTCGTGCCGTAAGTATCTATGTACAGCACAAATCATCCATAGAATCGCCTGAATTCCTTACTAAATAGGTACCTTAATGTACAAAGCGTAAGTCGGCTTGGTAAAAGCTTCCAAGAAAGTGACGTTACAAATTCGTTAACGCCCAAAGTAGCCGCTCAGTATTCAAACACAGTTCGCACAAGGCGCTAGTTTACCGAATAAATGCATATTGCAATCTTGGGTCTAAGTGGCGTGCTCATCCCTCACTCCACTAGTTAGATATTGCAGTTATTGCACTGTTCAGTTACGGTCTAATTAATTGTTAGTGGGGAAGACATCGTCAGTTTAATTATAAGTTGCAAGCTGCGGAACTCTCGTTATCATCAACTATTCCAGATAGACACTTGGAACATCATAAATAACAAACTATAACCCTACCTCTACGTGTACCTGGAGACTTCGAAGTGGAACTAACAAGAACCCTATACGCTGCTTACTAACATGTTTTCTAATTCATACGTTGCGCGGAACTTCGCCTCCTACAGATTAGGGTGTGCGCTGACTGGGAAAGTTTAACAGGCATGAAAGTTTAACCTGGTTTACAACATATTTATTTGACTGCTGAATGCCGAATTATTAACTTCCAACCTGACTGCCGGAGTTATTTCACTTGCATTCAGTATTGTGCTGATATGAAACTGGAAACTATTATAATTATTTTAGTCTTACTACTCTACGTTGTATCGGCGTATTGAACATTTTAATTACGCTGATTAAACTATAACTTACGCAATATTTCAATAAAAAAGACATTGAAAAAGTGAAAGATTGCAATTGAAAGCATTCTTTTAGAATAGAAATATCTGAAATGATTATAAACATATTTTTGACGGAACAAAACATTAAAGAACTTCTTTAAAAAGACTCACACTGTCAGTTTGTCGCGATCGCCGGCGCCCGCTATGCAAGGGCTTGTTACGGGGAGCCCCGGGGCGCCAACAACATTATCCATGCACCCGGCACGCTCAATTTCATGGTAAATCTAAACCATACCTCCTTACATTAAACGTAGTAGGAAGGTTATTGACACGCAGATGTTACGTGGCAGCGTTTACAACCAGTCTTCCTCATTACGTCTGTCGGCGTTATTGCCATCTCGTCGCAACATCAGTAAACGCCGCTTGGAAAAATATTTACACATCTCTCATAAATATTGGAACGAGAGGAAGCGTACACTTACATACGTATTTACGTTGTGCTTTTATACTAATAAGTCCGTTATTTTTGTAAGAGCAAATGCAAAAAAATTGCAGAAACATGCAGTTGCATTTTTTTCTCAGTAGGTAAAACGTTACGATCAAAAGTATCCTACTACTATTATAAGCGCGAAATTTTGTGTGTGTGTTTGCCTGTTTGTCTGTATATTTATTACTTTTGTACTTAAAAACGGCAAACTTCCACATGTGGATCTGAAATTACTAATAGACTACTTTTTATCCCGGTATATCCATGGGAACTGGAATTATTTAAATAAAGTTCGAAAATATCTAAGCATATTTGCTCGTAATTATAGTTAAGAGAATAAAATAAACTTATAAAAAAAAATTAACTCACAGCGACAACCGAACTGAATCAAAGACAATTACTCAACTAAAAAGACAAGACAAAACTGACTATTTAAAACTTCCACTTAGTCAGGTAATCATCTTGCTTCATTTTGTAATTTTTTACCGCTCATTATTATGTCCATTGTCAAAATACACAAAATATACGCCCATATTGCCGCAGTATCACTTTCGAATTACAATATTCCAGTCTCACAACCTACACTTAAGATCCCATAATCGTGATGCATGGAAATTACCCGTGACCCATAATAGCTATTAAGAACCGTGACGAATCCCACAAAGCTTTCTTAAAGGTCCTACATAGAATTAATTCCACTACTCTATGACTCCGCGCTCTCGAAGGAACAAAAGCGAGGTTAATCTTTTAAACAATACGACCGCACCTCAAGCCCCACTGACATGATTTACCGTCGTTTAAATAACTGAGATTTAATTAAAAAGACGCGTAAGTAAAACAATACCAATTCTTTAATACACAAATCACCAACCATCGTAAAATAATACCAACTTTGCAATAACGAAGGCAACGGAACTCATACACATATTACCGTTTATACAGTTGCAAAAACTCCAAAAGAAGTTACGACAATAGATTCCAATTTGGGACATGAATTTTTCATGTATTTCCTTTCTGATTCAAATATATGGAAATATTTCATTCGGGCAGAGCCTTTTAAAATTTCGAATTATACGTACTGTAATATGTAACTAAGTAGCTAATTTGAGCTTACACATTGGAATATCTAACTGGTTAATAAGTGGACGTTGTATTCTGGGTACACTGGTAGCCAGAAAATATTTTTCTTTTTATGAATAATGACCAAAACAAAATTGTCCCCCGACGGTCACGATCTCACGTAATCCAAACAGATAGATCCGACCGCGGCGTGGCAGGACTACACGACTAGCCGGCCGTGACATAAGCCGTTTATGATTCATTATTTTTATACCTGTTAATATGGGTCTTCCGTTAAAAAATAAAAGCACATTCCCGTGGCCAGCACCTTTTAAAACCACACATTTCATGGGCTAATTAGAGTTTATCCTTACGTAATTTGTTTATTTGGGCTCTAGGACCAGGACATAAAAAAACTCAAGTCGTAATAATATCTCAAATAAATTTCAATATTATCATCAATTAATCAACTAAACCCACTTTTATTTACAATTCGTCGAAAATGAAAATAAGTCTTTGAAAAAGCAGTTTGCGGGAGAGGTTTTTAAATTATTTCAAATTATTAAAACCCTTTGACCTTATTACATTACAATATTTACGCAATCTTTACAACTAATTGCAAAATTTCTTTTTTGTTTGGTTTTTGTTAAGTTGGTTTTCGTTATTGATTTTATTCATACATTTTGTTATTACCTTTTTATAACCGATTGTATCTTTCACGTGTATAAATAAAAATAAGTTATTACATGTAGGCTGGCATTAATTTTATTATGCCTTCGATTCTAGTATATTATGTATTATTATGTTGATGGTTTGATACCTTCACACTCACACTGGAAAAGCTACGGTGAAATGTACAAAACATCAATGTTGTGTAGATACGCTTGTAAATCGAATAACAAGCTCGACAAGTATGAGCCTAGCAATGCTGTCACCATAATGTAGTGTCCACCGATCCTGTTGAGATATGCTCGGTCGAATCAAAATGTAACCACGCAATGAGGAACTGGCTCACGGTCGTGGGTGCTTCATGAATGTTTGGTTACATGCGACCCACTGTCTATCTATTTGCCTCAAGCATGAAATGATGGTGTAGCTTAGCAAAACATGATAGCGGTTATTTACGATTGACTTGACTTTTTGCAGCTTACTATTTTCCCACCTCATGATTAAAAAGATAAAACTCGTAAACATAATAGTAATTTTACCAATGATTTAAGCAGGAAAATGTGTGAGGAGGGATGGATGAAACTATAGCTCGATATTTGTCACTTTTTTATGCAAACGGTTCTACGAATTTTGATGAAATTCGTCATCCATGTATGTAACTGTATTTCCGTCATTGTATGAAGTTCATTATTCTTTGAAATTATGGTACTGGCTCTGATGATTACAAAAAGCGATAACTATAAAGATAAACTTAAAAATAGATAAATATCTTACGTAGGTGGCACACGGATATCGATACCTTTAGGGTCAATTGGCGTAAAGGACAAAATGCCGAAAATGAGTTATGTATACAGTTTTGTTCAGAATTTCAAGCTCTATCGAACTGCATTTTTAGAATTTTGATATCTCGTAAAATGTGACTTTTACGCCCCATATTTTTGGATAAATTAGTGGGTGTAAATATCAATCCTGAAATCACTTGGAACGTAAAGGAGATTATGAAATAGAAACAACGACGTATAATCATAAATTGGCCATGCTGTCCTTTAAGACCTACCATTTGCATGATTGTACTGTTAGGAATTGTGACGGATACTGGTGTATAGGACTCAATTGATTTATTTGTCCTTTACGACCTTTACTTCAGTACATTATGCTTTAATACCAAATCCAAACTATGGGCGTAAAGGACGTATAATTATTTATTGAACTATACGACCTGATTTAGGCACAAACATAAATATTTAGTTGTTTAGTTTGTCCTTTACTACTTAGATATTTCATTTAAATGGTGAACTGATAAACGATTAGCATAGGCGTAAAGGACTTTTTTTTTGCTTATAGGAACGAATGGTGCTTGTGTTTGTAAACAAACGCGCGTGCGGATTGTCTTTGCTATTCTAGCAAGTGTATATTATTGAGAGTAAAAGCGAGACAGGTGATTCAAAAGTCTTACGCACGCACACTCATCCCCGGGTTCCCCGACGCACACGCAGGTCCTTACTTGTTTCGCTTTATTACCTAGTCTTGTGTTTGCAAGTGACACGAATGGTCGCGTTCTCAGTGACGAAGCTGAATAAAAATAATTAATAATGCCTCGATTAGATGCATTTGAAAAGCGGCGGAAGAAAATATCTTCCTTATTAGAACGTCGCAATAAGATGGTAACTAGGTGAGTGGTCAATTATTTTATAAAAACAATCCATTATTGTTTTCCCGTAAAGCATTTTAGTACGCCTGTTTTCTCTTGACGAGTGCATTTTGGAAATCTAAATGAACTAAGTAGTTATCTTGTTTCAGTGCTTTTAATAAAAATTACAGTCATTAAAATGGGTTGTGATTTGTAATTGTATTATAATCATTTGTGATTGTATTGTATTATAATGGGCGTTTCTGATTGATTTACTGAATGTATTTAATAGTGTAAAGTAATTATTCTCGTTTATTTGCTTATTTTACGGATATTTCTGTGAAGGAATCTTTTAAATAATGTGCCAGCTTTAAATATCATTGTTTTAGTTTTGCCAATATAATCAGTACCTTACTTTTTATTTTAGAAATACACCAGTCCAATCAACACTTTCTAAAGAGGAGGATACTAAACCAAATAACGAAGATTTTGCAAGGTAAGCGTATACCAAAATTATTGAGTCAGTATTTGAACGTGATACCTGCTTAGTATCAATCGTAGGAATACTTTTTACTACCTTTCAGTCATAAAATTTAGATTAATTGACTCTTTTCACGATTTTTTTAAATGAAAACAAAAGACGTAAAGGTCAATGGAGGTATATTAACTTATACCACGTGAGGGTGTAAAGGACATGATTTAGCACTGTGTACTTTCATTTAGGAGCTTAAAGGACTTGTTCTTACAAAATTGTTTTTAGTTTCGTAATAAAGGGATAACAGAAAGGAAAAAAAATACGTTTAGGTATCGTTGTTTTATAAGTTTCTTAAGTTTTGTTTGCTTTGATTTTAGGAATACTCCAGTTTATTCAACGTTGTCTTCAACAGAGGAAGATACTAAACCAAATAACTTCGTTTTACCAAGGTAGGTCTTTAATTAGTAAATATCAAAGTGTTAACACAATTCCGGTCTAGTATTGCTCTTAGGTACTTTCCGGTTAATATTTATTGCTACCTACCTTTCAATCAATAGATTAATAATAATATTGTAGTTAAAATGATTCTTAATGTCATTCGTAATGTAGTTTTTTGATTGAAAACCAAAGCCGTAAAGGACAATGGTAGCATGTTAACGTATACTATATTAGGGTGTAAAGGACATGAATTAGCACTACGCACTTTCGTTTAGGAGCGTATAGGACTTATTCTTATAAACTTACATACTTCATTTTATACATTTCAGGAATAGCCCAATCCAATCAATACGCAGTTCTTGCAGTGTTATAGAAGATAGTGATAAAGAGTCTGAAATTACACCATTCACAATGCGTACAAGGGATGCACGCCAAGATAATGTAATTATCCATTCGAGTCCAAGCAGTTGTGACGAAAAACTGAACACATCAACGATTTGCCTTTCAAGAAGCCATTCTTTCTTTACCGACTCTAGTCTAAAAACAGAAAGGGACACTTCGACTTCAAATATAGATAATACTCATAATCCGAAAGTAATTATTATATCAAACTTAATAATTAAAGAAGCAGATCAAAAAATATCAGCGCACGACATCATTAATCGCATTGAAGCAAGTAATGGAAATTTAAATGACAATACAATTGGAACAAAACCGCCAACAATAATACATACTGATAATAATACACCTAATATATCAACAAATCCACTAAACAAACAGATAGTGCCGTGTGAATTTCTGATTCAAGACGAATCTGCTGATTTATCAAATGACTGTAATGACCATCAGAACCCTGAAACTCCACCCAAGACTCTTCATCCA
This sequence comes from Pandemis corylana, assembly GCA_949127965.1. Lineage (NCBI taxonomy): Eukaryota > Metazoa > Arthropoda > Insecta > Lepidoptera > Tortricidae > Pandemis > Pandemis corylana. The sequence goes on along the minus strand of OX421851.1, from coordinate 10,760,846 downwards.
GATACTGACACCGATGCATGTCGATTTTCTATAGATATGACATCTGCAATTTTGCATGATTGTGTGGAAACTCCTTTAATTCCAGTCGATACCGATGTACCGGTTTCTAAAAATACGTCATCTGAAATCACTTCATTAAGAACTTACGGCGATAAACTTGAAAGTCTATCTGTGGAACCAAACCAAAAAATTGGTAGTATTTCAAATGTTCTAGATGAAACTATTGTTACAGAGGATGGTTTAATTAAAAACACTGTGGAACAATACCAAAAGCCGCCAAGAAAGAGAAAAAGACAAGCGATAAAAAATGTACACATAGATTTTATTTCAGAGGAAGAGAAAGAGGATTTTAGTTCGGGAAGTTCCGACTATTGGACAAACAATGAGTCAGAATCGTCAAACTCTGAAAATACGCCGAAATCTAAGAAAAATATGAAACGTAAAGAAAATTCAAAAGAGACATCAGACCTGATGAAAAAAAAGAAGCGTATCAATAAAAAGAAGTTGACAAAAGAAAAGAAAACCAGGGGTGAAGCTTATGAAACACTATCAGGAAGAAAAGTTGGACCTAAAACGATGAAAAAAAACCCTTGCGTACCGGGAAAATGCCAAAGAGGATGCCATGCGATTACAGAAGAGAGAAGAACTTCTTTATTTAACTTTTTTATGTCTCTCGATCCGCAAAGACAGCGTGACTGGTTAGTAAAATGTGCTCAAATTGTTCCTATAGAAAGGAAAAAGACAAAACTGCAATTAAGTAGAAGACAAACCACTTATAAATACTACATAAACGATGGTTATGACCGAAAACAAGTGTGTCAACAATTTTTATTACACACGCTAGGTATAACCCAAAAACTATTGCTATATAGTTTAAATAAAGTTACTGAGGGTATGGTTTCAAAAGATGAAAGACGAAATACTGCACCTCCAAAATTTACAGAAGAAGCTAAAAGTAATGTAAAAACCTTTATTGAAAGTTTACCAGCCGTTCCATCCCATTACTGCCGAAAACGCACTAATAAGACGTACTTACCTCAGGAGTTTCGAAATATATTGAACTTATACCGCATTTATCAAAAACATTGTCTTGATAATGCTTTAGATAGAGTGAGCGAGGCAATATTTAGAGGTATCTTTACAAAAGAGTATAACATCAGTTTCCATCAACCAAAAAAAGATAAATGTGCCTTGTGTGTTAAATTTGAAAATAATCCAAGCACTGAATCTGACGATACCGATTTAAATACGTACAAGGCCCATCTTATAGAAAAATCAGCAACTTATGAAAGATTTTCCTCGCACCAAAATATGAGCACACCACTCTCTACCACAATAACTAGCAGCTTTGATCTTCAAAAGGTACTCAATACTCCGTTTGGTAGTAGCATGTTGCTATATTATTCTCGGAAATACGCTTTCTACAATTTTACCGTATATGAGTCTGGTTCTCAAAATGCGTTTTGTTATGTGTGGGGCGAATCAGACGGAAAAAGAGGAAGCAACGAGATCGGTACGTGTCTCTACAAATATCTGGAAGAAGTAGATAAAAGAGCTACTATTCAAAATGTGTTGTTGTACTGCGACTCATGTTCTGGTCAAAATAAGAACAAAAATGTATTGGCAGTTATCAACAATTTTATCCAAAATTCATTAAATATACAGGTAATTCAAATTAATTATCTCTTACCTGGTCATACATACATGCCAGTCGACTCGGTGCACGCAGTCATAGAGAGACAAACGCGAAGAACTACTGTATGGGCTCCGAGTCAATGGCCAACTTTGATTGAGACTGCAAGAAAAAACCCAAAACCCTACACGGTGGAGGTTTTAGAATACAACGATTTTATTAACTTTGACGACCTCACTGCAAGGACTTTTCCGCCTGACGTAATAAAGCAAATGAAAACGCGTGACATAAGAGTAGCTACTTTCCGCAAAAAGAAAATTAATGAAATGGAGATTAAATATTCCATGACCGGAGAAGCAGTTGGAAGGCAGATAAAACTATTTGGATCCCCAAAAGTGACGAAGGTTAGAGGAAAAGGGAGAAGTAAAGAGAAGGCTAAAGAACGGGTTGAAAAGACAAGTGACGTGGACCTAGGATTTATGAGGCCTAAGTCTTTGTATACCAAAAGGTTGCCTATTTCAGAAGCAAAGTACAAGGACCTAAAAAAACTTTGTGATCAAGGTACTATTCCACGGCGTTTTCACTCCGAGTACTTGGCTTTACCTTGTTTAGCGAAAACAAGAGATTCACTTCCACAAACGGATGAAGAGGATGATTACGAGGATGAGTAAAGTCTGGTTTTTGTTTTATATTTTCTTACGCGGTTAACTAAGATTTATCCTAAGGATATACAAATCACAAAGTGCAAAGCATGGCTGTTAAACGTCCAAATAATAATATCTTAAGTTAAGCTACGAAAATAAAAGATTTTTGCTAGTCAGAATGTCGGTTCATTTAAATTGGAAGATTTTATGTAACGTTATAATTAATTAGGTAATGCTCAGAAGAACTGAAACCATTAGTTCCTAGAAGAATAAAGGTACTGTTGTCTATAATGAGTCTTTGAAAGGAATGTTTATTTGTTAGTAATGCTTAACAAAAACTACCAAAACACTTACCCCCTTATTCATAAACGCTCTATAGGCTTCTGCTAGCTTAGCAATCGTTTGTCCTTATCTATGAAAGGTAAATGTTAAAGTGACAGATAAGGACAAACGATTGCTAAGTTAGCAGAGGCCTACAGAGCGTTTATGAATAAGGCGGTTAGTTTAAAGATAAGCTATACAAAACCGCATTTTAAATGATCTCATTTTGTATTTAGTTGCGTTTAATGATAATTTCGTGCCATAATTAATATTTGTGAGCTCTAAGTTAATGAGTCAATATTTTTTGTAACTATTAAACATTTTGTTACCATCATCATCACTGTGCTTTCATTTACAACATACCTACCCTGGCGAATCTACATGTTTCCACTACAAAAATAGCAGTTCACGAATATAACTTACTTGTGTACAATGTCTTTAATGACATCTGAATGCTTCATAAGCAATAATATAAAAGTATAATATTTCCAAAAGTTAAATTTTAGCAAATAACAAAATACTTTGCATAATTGATTCCTTTAATTACAGTTTATGTGAGGAAAATAACCGAAAACGTGTAAATTATAGTGAGATATACACCCGAAAATTGTATAATTTTATATAAAACTGACCTTTACAACCTCGAAACTTAAGATTTCTTTAAAAAGTTCGGAGCGTAAGGGACTACCAACGCTATTTTCCGGGGTGTAAAGGACACTTAACTTCTAAAATATGCTATTTATCGTTATGATTACCATTCTACCGCAAAAAGGGAAGAATTCTAAGCACTTTTGTCATAGACATTCAAGATATCGGTCCACAAATAAAAAAAATACAAGGGTTTAAAAAAAAAAAAAAACGTTTTTTGCTTCTCCTGAAAAGTAGCATTTTGTCCTTTACGCCAATTGACCCTAAAGGTATCGATATGCATTCTATTACGGGTGTTGCTACGCGAAACAACACAATTTGATATGGCTCATAACATATAATAACTTCACAAGAATGTTGTAGTACAAACATGCTGAAACTCATCGTTGCTTTTCATTATGTTTCCCAACATACTAACCATGTTTTATGTTACACGCAAATATTGTATCGACTAAAAAAAGCTACCCCAAAACGTTTGGTACATAAATGCCATATGTATGTGTTTGTTCAGTTGTATGAACGATACTTTCAACGCACGTTACAACCATTTCAAATTTCAATCAAACCACCGGCAGCTCTCAAAATACGACACGAGGAATAAATAGCTGCAAAAAATGAAGCAAAAACTAGAGCGCATTGAGTTTTCAGTAAAAACATTTGCGTATGACGCAGTCGGATAAAAGTGTGCAGCTTTTTTTTAGCCCAGGATGCTATTTGAATTGGCACAACCCGAAGTGAGATATCTAACTGAAAGAAGAAATTATTTCTATAATTTTTTTGTTTAAAATAACACGTACAAAGAACACCGTGTAAACAATTTTATTCTATGAATGCATTAGAAACAAATTATGTAATGTCTCTCATTAAAATACCTACTTAAAAAGTAAATATTACTTTTAAAAAGTCAATAACGCCATTATAAAATATGTTTTACAACTTGTAAATCGCCGATTCTCAGCTACTATTAACAACTGATATAACCTATAATAACTATCAATTAATTGAAAATTAATTACAGATTTCTCAAGACTTGGCCGCTTATAGCCCGTTTAGTGGTATTTACTAAGAATCAAATAATAATAAACATAAAACTGTTGTAATATTGGTTGTAGCTGAAGTTATACTTCTAATTGAAGATTTTACGATTAAATTGGGTACTTTAATAATGTAATACACATTTATTATATACTCATTTTCCCACGCACTTGTAAGTGTTTAGTTTGTAAGTTCAAGTATCTAGGCGATTTCCCTCGTAGGTATTTCTTGACAAGTGATCGCTTTCAAAATTATGTTTGCTAAAGAGAACCACATCTAAGAACCGTATTAGCCATTTTCATTTTCACTTTGATTTAATGTTGGTAACTTACGATGCTTCAGTATCGTGAGCCCGAAACAACCATTGTGCTACAAGTATACTTAAATATGTTTCAGGATATTATTAATTAACAGTAGAAATAACAAGAGGCTGTTGAATTACAAAGGACGGAAATATTAAAGACGACGCCAAGACCCACGTTTATTAAAACAGGATGAGACTGAAGTTTGGAATGACGGCGTTAAAACGCTGGGAGTACCTACTCGGCCTTGTTGAGGCGGAAATATTGTGCGCAACGGAAAGCTCACCACGACGATTAAAATTCAGATTATATTGGACGTGCGTTATTTTACAAAGGCTCACTTAAAAAATGGTTCGCTTGAGCATGGGTTAACTTTCCTCGACACATTATCGGATAAATATTCATTTCCCAACACAATAAATGCAATCCAAATAAAGAAAAAAAAAGGAAAAAGACATCGTGAATACTTTGTTGGAGAAAACAGACTGTTTATTTTGTAGTAACGGTTTCGCTTATCATTCAGTTCTCATGATTAAACTAACGTCAATTCAGCCGCGCTAGTTTTCTAACTACCCGCAGCCCGCACTGAGTTCAATTATTTTATTATTTATATGAACCCATCATGGTTAACTTGCAATGCAAAACATTATGCTGGTAGTTTCCTTGCACTGAAACCGAAACATGAATTGTAAGGCAAAACGTAGCGTGCATCACTTGCACCAAACAGTAAATATATCGCTGCATCACGCCTCAGCACATCCCGCTATGAAGCTGGAACACTCGTAGGCTTAGCGGCAACGTGACTCCACAGAATCTACTCCATTTATGTTAAATTCGATTATCATAATCATTTACATAGCGGTCGGGTACGTGTAGCCTCTGATAATAGAGCCTAATTATTGCTCTTTGTGCTTTCCTAACAGGATTTTTAGGACTCGATTGACTGCTAAAAAGTTGAAGTCATGCTGACGTTTTTATTTGATTTAAATAGATTGGTCCGCTCACTTAACAATTTGTGAAGGCTAGCTTTTGAAACATAAAACGAGTCTCGTGAAATATTCCAAATTAAGGTAATAATCATTCTATTAAGTTAATTTTATTTGGGGTTAAAATTTATTTCGTATTTTTGTAGCATATTATTTATAATTAGTTTAACAATATTAATTTGGTTTAAGTATACTTCTGTAAGGTTAAACCGACCAATAACGACTTAATTAAATTAAAATAAATCAGGGCAGTTTGTGGCAAGCTATAAAAGAGTAGCGACACTACGTACCTGACTTCATCTGGGGAAAGCCCGGTTCGTCTTCCAAAAATTCAGAGATTCAGAAATTTACTTTGTTGGTCGGAGGAGTGAACACTAACGCGGAACAGATCTACACCTCTGACTGGCCTTAACTAGCTGCCTTAACCACCTAGACAGGTGGAACCGTTAGAGCTATATGCTCAGGGTGGATATATAAGTGGGGATTTGTCAATATCAGTCCCGAATGTGGTCGTCGGCCAGACAGAGCTAATAAGCTCTTACTTAATTTTACGACGTTAGTATCATTGCCTTGTAGTCAGTAGCGTTGCAGTCTTCCATGTGTAGCGTATTTATTAGTCGCAGATCTGTTGAAAATGCATGTTCCATAACAGCAGCCATATCCGACCATCAGTACCAAACGAATTCAGTCGACTGATGTATATTAATCCTATAACGGCTTGGTCGAATGATACCCAACGCGGCCGAGCCTGTGTAATTGCCCCATAATTCAAACTCGTGTGTGTTTACTTAATTCATGCAGCGTAAATAACAACAGAAACTACCGTGAAAATAATTTGTTGATGTACTTAATTAATGAAAAGTCAACACTATTAAATTACTTAAATTAACGATTGGGCTAATTTATGAGTTTGGAGTAGTTTTCGGTATTTGAATGGGCGATAACGCCACTTTGCGCTCAGTTTGACCTACCCACCTTTATCCCACAATTTACGTTTTAAACTTTCATAAAACTATGGCTCTGAAAACTGTGAACTTCCGCTCTAATACTCTTTAACTTTTAAATAGCTTAAGGCTATATTTTAGTAGCAACATTTTTGTCTCTAGAGAGAATACATTAGAGCAACGCACCTCCGGCACTCACATAAATCCAGCCGGCCCAGAAGACGCCACATAAACTTGATTTATATTTTGTGACATACGTTACCTACATTATTATGTTTAAATGAAAATCTGAATTTCTAAACGTTGAAGTAGATCGACAACGTAGGCTTAATAAGTAGAGCCATTATTATCTATTGTCTTTAAAGTTGTCAAAAATAGATTATTTGCACACATTTTAACACGTTTTTTCGTATTCATTATGGTAGCAATACAACATTTTGATCGAAGGGTTGTAACTACCAATTTACGTTTACTTTTTTTTTGGTAGTAGAATTACTTTTCTTAGTTGTTTGTGAACAAGCATTATTTAATAAAAGTTACTACATATTTTATTTTTCTTTAATTTCTGAGCTTAAACTTATTTAAATTATGTAGTTATCATGCTCAGGAATAAAATCTTAATTGCTTATAATGTGACGCAGTTAGCAACCATCTTCATGATTAAATATACTGCTCAAAAATGTATACAGATTAAATGCATATGAAATCCTATACTTGACTGATCCCTGAACACACTTTTGATGTGTGTAGTGCAAGTCTCTCTGCTAATATCAAAGTCTAACCGGCAGAACTACTTGGATAAGTGAGATTTAGTTTACGGGCACACAAAAATAATAAATGCGTTTATTTTGAAATCAAACAAATTCCTCGCGAAGCCTCGAATAAAAATCCTCGACAATATGATTAAAATATTAAAGTAGGCACCTATAAACAAAGTGAAAAGTAAACACCCTCCTCCCTACAATGGAGTTTGCTAATTAGAAATGACTTTCTTCACATGAACCAGCGCATGGATAAATAAGAGAAACACCATTATGAATAAACATTAATGGCTTTACCATTTTCGAGCGCTGATCATTTGTAAACAGACCAATATTTGATGGAAAATTTGAATAAATTTCTTGGGTACAAGTTTTGTGATGTGCCGCTGTGGCACCGCTTCAAATACCTGATTAATTTACTAACGAGGTTATAACCTTCGCATCGTCTTCGTTCCACAGTTAATCAAATTATATCAATATCGTAAAAGATCGCCCTCATAATTCTCCCTTTTAGGTAGTTGCGTCTGAAAACATTTTATTATCCCATTTCACTACGCCTCAGTGGGCTATAATGATTCTAGGTAGGTATGGATATTTCCTGTCGAACTTCAGGGTACAGTAAAATTCGTTTACTTTTACGGATATGGGTTGGAGCATGTGCTATTGCCGGTGATTAAGTGCCCACATAGGCTTCCTTGTCCCAATGGGAAATAAAAAGTGGTATATCCACTGTAAACCTTTCAATTCCATCCGAAATTATACTTGCTTAGCATTTTACTACGTTGTAGTACAAGGTATAAGAACTACAACTGCCCACTAGTAGCGGGAATTTATGTTAATACTAAACAGTCTCGTAGTAGTCGAGCCGGAATTTCTGCAGATAGAACTACAATATTGCCTTGTACGTGCTTTCTTGCGCATTAGAATATAAGTTGGCTTTTAATAAAGCTGCAGAAATTTAGAATTTCGTAAAGGATGTAAAATTCTGCATGGCCGAAATAGCGATAAGCATAGAGCTGCTTCGTTAAGTACTACGCGTAAAAAAACTTAGTAAAATTCCGTAGTCTCGCTGCGTACATAATATTCTACAAGCTGCCTGTTCGTGTCTTTCTCCGCCATCAGCCTGGAATGCCCAAGTTTACGAAGGAGTTTGCTGTTACTAATTAATTCCATTAAAGCTACGGAAATACTCAGGTCCCAGCAAAATATTCTAATTGGTTAAATTAGCTGATAACGTAGATAACCCCATGGAGATATTTTCCTAGCGTGGAAACTTTATAGAGTGTGATAAATTAAAACGTCGAAGTTTCGCCAATATTGTAGGAATGTACACCGCACCATAAAATCGCAATTAACTAACAATATATTATATTTTGTACTTACTAACAAGTTATATTAACTTGCTGCAGAATATTGTTCTACGGCGGTAACTTCACTTTACATTATTCTAGTGTTATTGTAACTTGGATAGGGATAGTTAAAGTTCATTCGCGTATTAAAATAACTGAATTACTTTGCAGCCATTCTTATTATTTAATAACTAGACTAGTAATGGTGCACATTTAGTCATCCACTTGATTAATTTCTGTCATGCTATTAATTTAAAAAACGAGCAAATAAAACGACTACGAAATTTTGCTGAATGATCAAACGAAGCGATGTTTGACAAACTATGTAAATACCTGACGAGCAAAAATAACCGGTAATTATTCTTACGAACAAGTATATTTTGGAAAGCGACCGGTAAAATTTGACCGTCGTCAGTTTGGAGGTTGAGTATGTAACTTTAAAATCTTAATTTTATCTCCCGTCGCTATGTTAACTTTAATTCGTGCATCTGTCTTTATTATTATAGTAAGCTCCTGAATAAGTGGACCGATTCACACGCATTATTTTTTTTTTAAAAGGTAATTAATCGCAAATGTACCTTTCTAAGTTACATTGTACTTGAAACTCAAATGTCGGAAGTTACACTAAGTTAAGTAATAACTAAGTTTAGTTAGTCAAATAATCAATCAAATCATTCTACATTCTTTCTCCATGTGCTAGATTAAGTGCCAGTCTGATACACACTTTCTGATAGTACCTATCGAACATTAGTTATGAACTGTCGCAACTAAAAAAAAAAGGATAAAAGGATAATTTCTAAATGTCTGTGAAAATCAGAACACATAGAAAAATCCGAAAAGTAAAACTATGGCCGGGAATCGAACCCGGATCCTCGTCATTCCGTGACGCGTGCTATACCACTACACCACCCATAGCAGGTGGGTAGTCTCCGATTTTTTCTACCTGTTACCGACCGTCACGTGACCTTTGTTACTATGCGAATTTTTTGTCGCTAAGCGTCATCTGTTTGAATGATGTGTCTGTACGACACAATTACAAACTCCCGTGGAACATCTACTGCTCACCAGGGACGAGAGAAGGCGCTGTTTTTCAAATGATAGGTACTATCAAATGAATCAAGAAATTTTTATTTCTTGATTTTTATGTTTTACTTTTACGGTTTTACCGTTAGAAATTTAATTTCTAAATGTCTGTGAAAATCAGAACACATAGAAAAATCCGAAAAGTAAAGCTATGGCCGGGAATCGAACCCGGATCCTCGTCATTCCGTGACGCGTGCTATACCACTACACCACCCATAGCAGGTGGGTAGTCTCCGAATTTTTCTACCTGTTACCTGTTACCTGTGTGTGTGGATAAAAGGATAGCTAATAAAAGTCATAAAACTATACCCACATATCCCACAGACAAAGCGTTTGCTATGATAATTGATATTGCTCAGTCTCGGGAAGCAAGCGCTTGACATGAATATTCATGCTACAGCTACCACAGGTACGCCAAGTGGTCCTGTTCCCAAGCTATTGAGACGTCTTCAATTCATTATTATAATCTGGATTAACAATGGCCTTTGTTGCCTTTTAATAAGAATTCATCCAGGATTAACCCTTGGAGAAGCTACAAGTCAGATTTCAAATTGCGTCGCTACTCGCTGTTTTAAACGTGATTTGCAGGATTGTCTTAAACTCTCGCAATTTTCTATTAAGTACCCATTGTTTAGAGGTACTTCCCTATCGGCTAGTACCTTCTCATAGTAAGATGGATTAACCTTTTTTTATACCTAAGCCAGAAGGACAATGTGGTTCATCAGATGATAATTGGTCACCGACTCACCGCTGCCCACAATGCCGTTGGGACTGCTGTATTTTACCGTGTTACACTCGCATTTTAAAAGCACCATCTTGTGGCAAGTCGGGGCAACGTCAGTCGCTAGTCCATTCTAAATATTGAGACTAGAAGTGACCAAAATTTATTTTGTAATATCTGATTACAGACTGACACAGATCCCGGGATAGGTGGAACTAAATAAAAGCTTATAAATTTAATATAAATAGAGTTTTGTTTCCGTAGTTATTTTACCAACGTTGGTAACTCTAATTTTTCTTTTATTGTTATTGTACCTAAAGGTAGTATTTATCTATGTTTCATGCTCTTTTACTAATTAACTTCGATCACCTCATTATAACACAAGCTTTGGAAACGATAAGGTTGAATTTCTAAATGTCAGTGAAAATTAGAACACAGAAAATCGAATCGAACCCGGATCCTCGTCATTCCGTGACGCGTGCTATACCCCTACACCACCCATAGCAGGTGGGTAGTCTCCGAATTTTTCTACCCATTACTAACTGTCACGTGACCTTTTGTTACTATGCGAATTTTTGTCGCTAAGCGTCAATTTTGTCGATAAGGTTGATTTGAAATAACATTCAATCAAAATACAGAATGTGCAACGAACGTCGTAATCGGATACCGAACTCGTTTATTATTTGGTGAAAATTATTTTTTCATTGCAAAAACCATATTTACGTGGCAAGGGGGAAGTTGATGCTCGCTGACAAGCCGACCGGATGCCACCGTCCGGCCTCAGCATCCGGTACCAAATTGTACATAATATATATGAATCTATAATAAATATGAATCTATTTACACCCCGTTACAAATATAAACTTACGAGTATGTGTTCGTTTTTAATGATCCGCAGTTAAAATATTACTTTCCACGTATTTTGTAATGTCAACCCGTGATCATGATGCTACGTCGAAGTTAGGAATTCGTCAAAGGTAATCGAAAAATATGTTAAATGCGTAGTGTCTGTGTCGTGTACCAATAACATAACTATTATTAGGAACATCTTTGAACCTATTGGAACTATCTGGTAATAGGCACAACTTCAAAGATATACTGTTTGTTTTACACTATTCAAAACAAAAGAAACGAACTTGGTCGTTATATTTAAAAAAAATACGAATAAACCAGGGATCATATATATTATTTTAAATGCTTGAAGCGTTCCTACCTATTGTATTCTAATCGAAAGAAATCCAGAATAGATTATGTAGAGCTCATTCTATACGTAATATTGTGTATCAATAATAGCTTTATTTTATTTATTGGATAAGTTGTATGCAAGCTTAAAATGTGCATAAATGTATAACGGGGATATAAGGAAGAGCTTACACGTGCATAGTAGGTACGTGAACTGTAATTCTAACAGGCAAGGATCGTTTCGTTATAACTGGCATAAGTACTCGTAATTTAGAAAGCACATGTTTATATTTTGCGCATATGCTAAGCAAGCTTATATAAGCTATATGATATGAACTATGTAATTTTCTGGAATAAAAGTAATCTAATTACTCCTCCATGATCAAAATGTTTTATTACATATCACACATACACACACACAAATCACGTCTTTATCCCTTACGGGGTAGACAGAGCCTAAGGTAACAAGACCTAAAGGCCACGTTTAGCATAATTGTGGGCGTATAGGTGGAAAGCGGAATTAAAATAGTGATGGGTTGCTAGCCACATCGCCTATAACATGATTCCTATTTTCGTCCATTCCCTCGATGGGCTTCTACCATGTGCGCGGGAAGAGAAGCAACTGGTACATTCTATGTTTTTTCTTTGCTCCCAGACCAGCATGGAAGGTAGGTAGTTAGGAAGGAAGGTAGGTATTACATATCAAGATCGGTAAAAGGCTTTGTTTGAAGAGGTTGCAAACAGATACACAGAGAGACACAGAGCTACTTTAACATTTTTAGTTATCTATATATAGGTTTTGAAATGCCTACACTCCCACTAAATGCAGAATCCTTAACAAATAAGTCAACAAACCAGAGCTCAATTAATTGGTACATCCTTGATTCGTATTGTGATTAACTGGCAGTTAAAATACCCGTTAGCGGGACAAAGGGGGCATTCTGAATGATACGTCTAATTAATGAACAGAGATACTGGCCCGTCGTGATCTAAGGGTGTGGTTGTTGTGAAAGCGAAACCAATAGTTGCCGACGAACTGGACTGCCAGGATGGTTTATAGCCGTTTATGAAAGCAAAGATAATCTGTTCAAGCATAGTTATTAATAAACGAGTCGTATCTTAAGAGTAAAATATATTAAATGTCACGGTAAGTTAATTAGACGTCTACTTAGCAACTTTTTAAAGCAATAAAATTGTGAAAACGAGACATTCTTATATAAAATTTAGATTCCTTGTAAACCTCAGGACTCGACAAGGAGGTAATCATAAATCTTGATTGTCTAAGATAAAATGTAGCTAAGTGCGGGTAGTTGAAAATACTGGCATAAGTAAAAGACGTGGTATCTACCCCCACCAGCTGTCTTTTCTGCGCTGGCCCGAGTAAACTTGCTGAACGCCACAATAACACACGCACACACACACACATCACGTCTATATCCCTTACGGGGTAGACAGAGCCTGAGGCAACAAGACCTAAAGGCCACGCTTGGCATGATTGTAGGCGTATAGGTGGAAAGGGGAATCAAAATAGTGATGGGTTGCTAGCCGCATCGCCTATAACATGATTCCTAAGACTCGCCCATTCCCTCGATGGGCTTTTACCATCTGCGCGGGACGAGAGGCAACTGGCACATTCTATGTTTTTCTTTCTCTCCCAGACCAATATGGAAGTATAACAATAACACTTAAGAAAAGTATCACAATAACACTTAAGAAATATATGTAGATAAAAAAAAAAACTTTTTCAAAATAGGTAAAGCATATTTTCTTAAACAAGCATTACACGTTCGCACACATTGCTTAATTTGTTTCCCTTGCTTTTTGGTAAACATTTTTCCACGTGTTTCTTTCTTCACGGTCTTTCAGTCACAGGTATTTTAGACAGCTGTCTAAATAAGGGAAACAATTACTTATCTACGCACATTCTTAAAAGTGAACAAACAAAAACTTGAAGACCATCATTTTAAATTAACCAAAGTTACTTCTAAAGTATAAGTTTCCCAAGTACCTACCTTATAGATAGGAAAAAAGTTAAATGTGGGTAAGTATGCAAATAGAAATCAAATTTGTGCTGAAGTGTTTACGCTTTATTTTGGACCAACGCCCGTTTAAACGTCAACCAGTCACTCCGTCACTCAAATATCACCTTTTACCGAATCCTAGGCGTTTCTGTCTGACAGCCGTAATATTGTTAATTGTAGCATTGCGACAGCCGCGGCGCAGGAGTCCATTTGCAGCGATATTGTGATAGGTAATTAATGAACTGTCCCAGATTTGAAAAGCCCGTTAATGTGCCACGTGGGCTGCCTTGTATGATTGCAGGTCAAATAGAAAAACAGCGTCGCACTTTTAGCAAATTACAACTCATGATGATCGTACATTTTGATGATGAGATTGCAAGAGAGCGGGATAATACATGCTGTAATCTGACTAAGAGGATTGATCTAACTCGAATCGGTAATATCGGGATCGACAGCCTGCTACTGGGAGGCACTGAAGTATGTGTAGCTATAAAGGTACGAGTAGGTGCGTAGGTGAGATTTCATGACTTCGGCTGATATTGTGAGAATATTAAGATAGGTATTAAGTATATAGAAAAACTTGCTTTTGAGTATTTTGCAACTTACTTACGACATACTTATTCTAATCGCGTGTATTTTTAAACAAATACAATAATTATGTAAAGTATATATATAGGTACCTGAGCAAATCTTTGTCTCGTCTCCGCATGATTTAGAATTGCCTTTTACATTACGGAAAATTGCAAAATAGCCCTCAAGTATCTACTCGAACGAGTATTGAACGCATGCACAAATTTATACAGCTATTTATTTTATAAGCTGAATTTTACGTTTTGTATCCGATTTTATAGTTTCATTTGGATTAACCTAGTTCATTAAATATGAAAATACTTGCGTTTAAATTTCAAACGTAAAAACTTATAGGTACTTATTATAATGAATAAAATTGAAACTACTAATTCCATTTGATCAGTCGATAGCTTGAATTAACATCAATTCGTTACCATCAATAAAGTCGTAATCCTTGTTACGGTACAAAAAGTTCAACCTAATTAGCCCACACGCGGGCGCCAGGCAACGGCCACAAGTCTACTGAATCACCCGAACTACAATAAGCCGATCATTACGCTAATGACGACGTCGTAAATACCGATACGACGTTATTAAACCTAACTGACTCAATTAATACTGAACTTATGATAAAGGTGATTTCCTCGGGACACAGTAGCCCGAAATTAGAATTATTTTGACTGAATTTGAAACTGAGGGAAGAAATTTAGGTGAATTGTACCTCTAGTTATTCTTTATACCTACATTGTTCGACAATGAGTTTGCATAAAGTGAAACTTTCAAAATGGTCCGTTACTCACTTAACTACAATTTTGTTCATGAAACGTTTTCAACCTCGAAAAAACTTTGTTTAGCATAATGTCCTTTTGACTACTCCGCTTGGGAGACAATCATAACTCGACCGTTCGCTTGAATTACTCGGATATGGAGTAACGTGTCTTGACGTAGGTCGTACGTTGGGCTTTAAAGACAAGATACCTGACTTCGTTACATGTAATGCCTACAAGAAAATGGGCCAAGTTGTGATGGGCTCTAAAAAGCAGCAATTAAATGGAAACACCGCAAGTCTTTCTAACTAATCCGTGTGAATAAACGTAGCCAATATAATAATTAATCTTTATTCCTAATTTATTTAAATATCAGTAGATGGGTATGTACGAGTAGGAACATGCAATTTAACAGTTAATTAGGGTAATAACCTGCATGATTATTGAATTTGAATTTAAGTGGTAAATGATCTCTAAGATTACCTTAATATCTTGAATATGTGAAAGGCTCTTGTCATTGGTTAATAGACCGCATTTTCACAGTCAGTTGATTCCGCCCGCGTTCACGTAAACTCGCAAGCGATACCATCTGGCAGACCCAGATATTTAACTACTGAGACATTAAACACCAAAACTTTTGTGTTATGCTGTATTTCATGCCAGAAAGCTGTAGGTAAATTTGACACGACTAAGCTGGTGTTACGTTTAAGAGTCCGGCTTTTGTAGCTGAAGTCGCTAAGCTAACACGCCGTGCTATGGGATTTACCTATTACATACTTATTTTCTTTTTGAAAAAAAAGGGAAACTGATGCAGCTGATTAGCAGATATTATTGCAGTGTTCATTGATAAGGGACAAATCTCCATGACGCCGAGAATCAGGGTCCATGCCGAAATGAATGAACCTCATTATGGTTACATTTTAAGTCTCAAAAACAACGCTCTCATAACAGTCCTCCCATATACATACATACATAAATCACGTCTTTATCCCTTACGGGGAAGACAGTACCTGAGGTAACAAGAGCTAAAGGCCAGGTTTAGCCTAATTGTGAGCGTATAGATGGAAAGGGGAATCAAAATAGTGATGGGTTGCTAGCGCATCGCCTATGACATGATTCCTAAGATTTCTCAGATATTATTGGGGACTATTCCAATTCAGTACAATATTTCACCTTTTTCGAATGGTATTTTTGAGTCTCTTCAACCATCGAACCCTTAGTGCCGCTATATCTAAATATAATTGACTAAGTGCAATACTAGCATTACGCGTCTTTGTCTACCACTACCTGGAATGAAATAAACACTAAAGTTATTCTAATACACAACTGGCAGACTATTAACGCGCACCCACCAGCCATAACCAAGAATATTCCATTACAGCGGAAAGTGTGGGTACCATTTATGATTAGTTCGCGTGATGTAGGACACAAACTATAGCGAAACTTTATCGCAGTCGCTAGACTTAATTACCTTGTAATTATTTACGGTAATCACCGGTAGGATGCCATAAATGTACCTAATAGCAGTAGGAGCCCAGTATGTTTTAATCGGCTGATGTCCAGTGAAATTATCGACTATATTTATTTATGTTGCTTTTCTTTCGCATAGATACCTTGTTTGTAGCTGTTATTGTATAGCATCCACTTGGTTGTCGCTGTTGTACTCGATTTCTTTAGCGTAGAATTTCTTTATCGTTATTTCGCGGAAACTATGCCAGTATGCCTCTTAAAAGAGATTCCGTTAAAATGAGTTCTCATGTCTTCCTTTTTTTCTTTTATTTGATCTATCTAGATCTAGAATTTCATTGAACACCTAATATAGGGATTATATACTAATATTATAAATGCGAATGGAAGTTTGTTTGTTACGGTTTCACGCGAAAACTAACTCAACCGATCATCATGAAATTTCGTACACATGTTCTTGGAGGTATTAGAAGTAACATAGGATAATTTTTATTAAAAATATATATATTTTTTATGTCGTCACTCTGACGTTATCTGCGCGGACGAAGTCGCGAGCAAAAGCTAGTGTATAATAAATTGATTCATCCGAGGATAATATAATGATTCTTATAGTACCTACCGACCGTAGGCAGGCGTAAAAGAAAGGAACTGAGTATAAAATATTATTAATCCCAGAGCAAAGTTCCCAAAGGACAGATGGAATATTAGAACAGGAAAATTGGTCCCTATTTATGATTTCGTAATTAATCGAACATCAATTTTGTTGAGAATCAGCAAATTCAATCGACCCAGCTGACTTAGGATTTGACAAGACGATTTTGTGATACTGACTGGGGCCAGTTTTCTTATTTAACATTGACAATATGTTTTAGAATATTCAAAGACCCTTGGATTTAATAAAATCGGCTGTTTGTGATATAATGATATTACAACGTACGTAGTCGTTTGCGTTACAGTATGACTTCCGCAGTTAAAAGATAAAGGGATGATAATTCAGGGTGTATTACCTAACATAATGACCAATTACTACTCTTGGCCAGCAATTAGTTGGTAAACTGTCTGAAGTAATACCATATTTCCTGTGAGTAGCACGAAACAATTAAGCATTGCGCTTAAGCGTAGCTTTTACTTAGGAACATGGGGTACCGGTTAGTATTTTTTTAACATTCCCGTTGCTACAAAGTGCACTCGGTAGATTATAGAGAATTTAGGGTGCCTGCAGTAATGTTAAAAAGGGAATCTTTTTAGTTTCGCAAAATCCATTTTGGTAGTCCATCTCTCCAAGGCTTTGATAAACAGTTAGATTGACGCTTAGTGCTAGAAATTTATAATTTGGCATATATATATTACAATATCAGCGTTTTACACGGTAAATAAATACTTAACTCAAACAAAGTTTTGTTTGAATTGCTTATGTGGTGGTTTCTTGTTTATTATATTAAATTTCTAGCATCATTTTTATCTTAAGGTTACTTCAGCTAAAATATTATAACGTAAGGTAAGATTCGTGATTATCTCTTTATGTCCATCGCTTTGATATGAATGGGTGGGCTCCGCTCAACACCGGCGGCCGGCGGCGGTCTGCCCTCGGATGGCTTCCGAATCTAGATAGAGAAAAAGGACGACAGAGTTATCAAGCGGCAGGATTAACCGGCTTCTAAGCCGTTTAATTATTATAATGTGTTTTAAAGACAGGCCACCATCAACGTCGGTTTCGAGCCGAGCCTCATTTACTGGGAGATTTACGAGTTCACACATCGGGTCCGATCTCACTTAGCAATGATTTATGCGCAACATCTCCCCCTGCCGAGTTAAGCGCATTATCGGGCCACATGCCCTATCGACTCTATAAAACTGCTACATTATCCTCATATTTATAGTTGGACTTGTACACGACAGGCCATGAGCAAGTGTAGACCGATTCTGTAACGAAATATTGCACTCATTAATCTCCTAGACGATAAATAAGAGGAATCACGTACAGTCAGTGACAAGCGTTAATGGAACTTGTAGGGATAACCGTTGAATACTTGTTTTCCGATAAAAGAACATAATTATATTTGTAACAACATAACAAAACATATTAAATTTGTACTATCTTTGATGTTTGTATCAAAAGAATTATTTGCAGAAGTCTGTTTGAACAGTCCCCACAAAGCGAGGTAACTCAGCAATCTGTCTCGTAAGCCGCATTCAATTTACACATCTGCGCGTAAAAGGGAGAAATGCAAGAGCTAAAAGCTCTCATCGAGGTGACAAACGTTTGACCCGCGCTAACGAGACTGCAACTTTGAGGGTTCGTTGCCGGGAGCACGCCGCGCACGCACAACCACGCGGCCATGTTTATGAAAGGTTAATTAGCACGTTTTTTAGCTGAAAAGCTGCTTCTTGTCGCTTTATATTTTCACTTATATCAGCATAAAACAAAGCTACATACTTACAAATAAAAAAGTGTAAAAGTTTCTCAATAAAAGAAACAAAGACCTTTGCAGTTTCGTCTGCTTGAAAATAACCGTTTAAATTTATTGCATAAACTTTGCTGTTTTATGGTCGTATCACATTAAGCATGTTTAGACTACCTGCCAACAACAGCAATAAAATTAGCAAAAAAATAGCACACTTTTATCAAGAACAATAACCATTCTGCTGCAGAAAGGCGTTAATTATACCATTAATGCCGTACTAAAACCATTCAGATTTCACACTTGTAATTATCCAATGACCCTCTTCTGTAGATTGATAGCTCCGTCCAACGGCTGCTTGTTACAATGTTAGTTTTTATGGAAGACCATATCTCCTTACGCTCCGTTTTTACAACTCTCGCTGAGTGAAGGAGTAACTAAACGTATTACTGTGACTTTGTGTTTAAACGTTTTCGTGTGAAGAATTAAAATAGCATTTTAACATAGCATAACTACTGATCATTGTTACTCTTTGTCATTGGTTCTTTGAGACACAATCAAAACTAATATGGCATCGTCCTGTTAGCGTTCACTGTAGATAAATTCCTAAAAAAACGTAAACCAAATCGTCATTGAACAGGAAATAAACAAACTTGACACAGTTGCGTATGTGCGCTCGTCGGGTTAATTTTCCAGGTCAGACGAAAGCGTGAATTCAATCAGAAGCAACCACCCGAAGCAATCTTGCGGGCAATGAAAGCGATTGGGGACAAGTGCGCCGCTGACCGGCGGGACGAGTGGCGCGGAGAGCCCTCACCTTGCGGACTACTGAACCAACAAATATTTCAGACTCAAAAGTAGCGACAAATATTGGACAACTTGAAGTGAATTATATAACGATGTAAAGTGAAGTGCTAAAACTTCTAGTAGGTATTAGTTTTGCAACATTAAACTAGAAATCGAATTTCAAAAGAATGTGGACTTGCTAATGTTTAGATTGGCCTACATACATAATATTTCAGTGTGTCTATTCAGAAATATAACTCATGATATGACTAACATAAACTGCCTTTAGGGGAAGTGCCTATGCTAAAATTCTTACATCACTTGCTCAGTGTAAGTACATCGTAGGTCGGATGATAAATGTTGGAAAATGTCTACTGTATCCATATCATTGAACTACCTCTGTTAATACCACACATTTAAAAATTATTGCCGGCAATAAAAGAAATGTTAATATTGTAACGAGTAGAACAGAAAAATACATCGTTAGTAAATTTTTAGCGCACCGCACTTGAACCATAATATTGCAATGAGAGGAAGACTTCAAAAAATTCCATTACTTTTAAATCACGAAGCAGAGGTACAAAGAGAGTTATCTCTTAACGTAGTGCTCATGCTGCTCATTAGATCGCGGGCTGTAGAAGCGATATTATAATTCTCAATTGAAGTAGCAGCTACCATTTACTCCGAGCTGCGGGCAACGATTTGAGAGAAACAGACAGCCAACCACTTAACCTTCACCGTAACGTTGAACTCCGTTCGCGCTTGTTAAAGGCGCAAGGTAAGAAAATTAAATTAGCATTGCTTTATGCAATTAAATTATTATAAGCTTTCCACAGCTAGCTAACTGGCGTTTAGGCCAGTTCTAATTCATTATCACCGCAACCAAGTTAATGTGACGTTAACGTTGCTTTAATAGGGGCAGTCTTCTCATCTTTTCATTATTAATGGTTTTGACAATGCAAAAAAGATAAAGCCGGAGTTTAAGATTTAAGTAGGATTATCTTTTGCAAAATTCATTTCTTTGTTTTTATATTCTGAAAAACGTCACAGCGAGGACGATGAGATGACGCACACTCTATTAAGCGATGTTTCGACGTGGCTTGGTCTTTTTATTATGTTCAAGTCGAAATATTATCTATTTTTTTAAATAGGGACCCGATTTAAAAAATATCTGTAAAAATAAGATTTTGAAAATGGAGAAAAACTGTGTTTAATTTAAAATAGGTAGTATAGTAGGAGAAAATTGCCACCAAAATTAATGTTCACTGCAAGTAAACAAATTAAACCCAAGCGAGTTTTTTAGCACTACACAACACACAGAGTAACATTATTATCGACTCCTCCTGACTCCTGTGATTTGGAATCCATCAGTCCTGTTTATTTTCTATATTTTCATACTTAAAAAGCATCTACTCGAAAGAAAACGCTGGCTAATTCAGAATGCGTGTGTGAGCCAACGTCATTGACCATTAAGTTTAATACTGCGCACAAAAAGTGCTATACAGAAAACATCTCCGTTATCACTTTGTAGTATCGTTGGTCTTCCTCAATTTGTAAAGAAATAATTGATATCAGAAGCTCTAGAGCTTCTTTAGAGTTCCAGTTTGCTGTCTCTACAACTTTCTGCCAGCCAATATAATTTTTTATTTTTTTAAAATAGGGTGGAGAACAAGCAAGCGAGTCAGCTGGTGGGATGAAATCACCACCACTCATGTATACCCGCAACACCAAGGGATTGCAGATGCGTTTCCTGCCTGCTGGGCTAAGATGGAATATCCTGTGCCAGTAATTTCCCCGGCTGTCTTATGCCGGAACACACCAGTGCAAAAACTGCTTGGCGGCAGTTATATTGAGTAAGTTGGTGGTACTAGTGTTAGCAATCCGGACGGACCCTGTACATACAAAGTCCTACCACCCGCCAATATCTCAAAGCAGACTTGATATATGTGTATAAATTCACAAATTCAGAGTGCATTATAGTAGCTTATACACGAACGTCGCGCGACCATCTGCGCGTGCAATTGAGATAATTTTACTACGCCGTCTGAAGAACCAATATAACTTCCATTCATATGAGTGGACGCGTAAGTTTAAAAATATTGAGTTGTTTTTACTGAAACAATTATTGAAATCTTCGATCTTTGGTTCATTATAAACGTGGGTACGTCAATAGTTAAGTGACATTCGATCTTGTTAACGCACACGTACGGTTTTAAGTTTTATAACAATCCGTTTTCATTTTATTAGATAATATCTTATATACTTACATTAAAATGTAGCAGCAGCTCTGTTCTAAAAGCACCAGCAAAAAAATTTTTTTTATGGTGCTACTTATTATTAATATAAACTTCATACCTACTTAATAAAAAAAGCTACAAGTAAACTTAAAGCACTTTTAACTGATTACTCTGAATGTACGAACTCAATATCCAGTGATAGTAAAATTGATCTAAAGCCCTATAAAAGATTTGTTGGAATAATAAAACCTTATACAGTTTAATAAAAATATGTTAACATATCTGCCACACAGTGCGGGACCACCTACGACACGCTTTTATTATCTTAACAAAGTGGCTCGACGCCCGGCAGGAGGATGTAAAGCAACACAAGTGGCATAGATTCAAATACTCTTGAACGCAAGACATGAAGCGAATCGACGAGATTCCTCTAAGCATTGCATGTACATGTACAGTCAAGGTCACCAATATGTACAACCCACAAAGTGTTTGCCACGGGCAAATTGTGTGCAACTTTGCGCGAATGGGGATCAGTTTTGGGGGCTAATGAGAAACTTAAAATAAAAAGTATCTACTGCAAATAGTAACTAACCTACTGAAAGGACTCGTGACATATTTAATTATAGTATTTTTAAAGTAAATGATCATACGAGTGACTCTATAAACAAACCTTGAAGTATACTGCCGTAAAATTATCCCTTTTGGGGTCCAGAACCTTAAAAACGTTTTTGTGAGAAATCTGTTTATGACAAAGTAATTTTTAGTCACACGGTACTAGGTAATTAAGTAACAACTATTAAAAGCCACCGCAACTATAGTAAGTATGTGCAGTACACAATAGCTGTTCACCGCAACATACCACATAGAGAAGCTAAAGTCAATAATAATCATATCGCCCTGACCCACCAACATAAAGTGACATGTTTATTATTTAAAATTTCCAAAATGCTACTTTACGTGGTTTAGACAAGGTTCAATTTCGATTTTTTTCCCAGAAATACTTACAACTTTGTTTTAATGAAACGGATCTATCATGCCAAGTAATTAGTGACGTAACACAGTGCGTTTTCTCATTATGTACACAAATTGAGCTTGATATTAATGCGCAAAGCGCTCTTTTGAAGAAATGTGTACCAAGTAAAGTAAAGTCCATTGCCATGCCTAAAATATTTTTTCATTGTCGCTTTTTATACAGTGCCATTTATGCGTAATTTTACCAGAATCCCACATGGCATACTATAATTATTATGAAAATAATTAGGATCCCACAATTTCGCTTGTTTCATTATTATAATTACTCTGGTTTGATCAATTTGCTGCGTCATTAACACAGTCCAATCACTAAAATGTGTTTAGATTCAACGTTTAAGAGCAATGTGTAGGTAGTTTTGAAAGTTGTTCAACGATGCTGACGGATATAAGCACAGCACTATTGGTTCACGCAAGCGGTCGGATGCGGTTGGTTGGGGGTTATCTAAAGTTAACTTATTTGTAAAATGTTAATGAAGGAAATTTGTGCCAGGAACGTTTTCGTTAGCACTAATATATGGAACTGACTCGTCGGATTTCAGTTGGAAATGGGTTTAAACGTTTTGCACGTTAGCGTCATTAATCTTGCCCCGTTATCTTGGGGGTGAAAGCAATTTAGTCACACTACTCATGGGTATTTACGTGGGGCGTCATATTTACGACAAACAAACCCCCGGCCGGCGTGGGGTGGCGGCGCCGAATTTCTTTCGAACATGCAAATGGTCGCCATTTATGTCGTCACATGGATTTTAAGTTTATAATATTTTATACTATATTTAGTATAATACCTTTCCATTGTTCAAAATTGGCATCTGTCTCACACACGAAAACCAGCAATTTCATGGAACCCAAAACAAACAACTGACGAGCAAAAATAAAGAGTAACTGTGACCCGTTATTTTTACCCGTCAATGTATGTTTTAATTACAATAAAGAGTTATACATATATATTTTTAGGAGGCACAGCATAAATAACTTATGAAGTAATTAATTATTAAATAGGTATTTGTTTTAAATACCGCTCACCTTATTTACTAGTTTCGCCTAAAATATGATACTGCATTTGATAATGTAACATCGCCACTTAAAAGCGTAACAAATCGTTAAGAGTCAAAGATCAAAAGCCCGCCAGCGTCGTCGCGTGACAAGCCATAAAAACTGATTACTCAAAAGCAATTATAACTGCACTGTCCATTAGAGACATTTCTTTATTGAGGCTCAAGGGAACGTGAGTGCGACACTGGTTATTTGTTTCTCACGCTCGCAACGCCCACTGCTGCATGTGCTAACGAGCTTGGGGTGAGTCCAAGCAGGAGGCTTTGGCTCCTTTGTGTTATATTGCTATGTTGAATGATTTGGATCATCAACTAACTGGACATAGGTCAATATTATTTGAAGTCAAAAACTGTCGTTTGAAATTATGAATATGAAATAAAATTCTGCAGAAATACAAACTGCAAATTTAAAAATATACAGTTCTTATTTAATTTAAAATCTAAACAAGCAAACGCTAAAACGGTACACAGTGAAAATGTATGGTTTAAAATTGCGCCTATGTTATTGTTAAAAGCAATGTTGTCAGTAATTAAATGTACGAAATTCCAAAACTAACAGATAAAGTTGTAACATAGATTGTGTTTCGCGGCCGGGTAAAGCAAATTATATTCATATAGTTAATATAATAAAACCTTATTAATTGAACATATTCTGTTACGGCGACGAAGTTCAAAATTGAATTTACATAACCGGTTGGAGCATAGATTTCCAAAGTGTTGCCTATTGCCACCCATGAAAAAAATAGGGGGCGTTTTGCTGAGTTGGGGGTAATGCAATTCCAATTTGTAATTCATTTTTAACCGTCTCAAAGAGTTAACAATTGGTGAATAGGCAACCTCATACCAACATCATCATTACGTCATAATGTCCACACTATCACATCCTTCCTCATTTTCTCTCTCCCTTGTCTAATCATATTACATCACCCAATTATGCTTGCCATTTATCATTCCACCATTTAATAAAGTCAGTGGTGCCCTGAGGGTCATCACGCAAATCTGAAATTCGAGGTTTGGCTATCGTACTCGCCGGCACCTATCTGCTAAAATACTAATACTTATAAAAATATAAAGTGTGCGGTCAGCGAAAAAAGTTTGGGAACCTATGAGCTAGAGTGTTATAAAACCGTATAATGCAAGAGGGCTCGACACCTCAGTGGGTTAGCGCCGAGTATGGCGGAGTTTACACTCGGCGGCTACCTCTAGTAGCGTTACAGACACGTAATGCTAATCACGATTGAGACTTTGTAAACGCGCCGACCCGAACATAATAATTATGTTTGGGCGCCACTTTATTTGTTAATAGGATACTGGCCCAGTATGGCGTGTAAACGCCATAAGTGGCCAACCACTTAGAAGCACGCTAAAGCACTGTAATAAATTGTGTCCCATCGGTAAAAACTGTTAATAGCCTCTCTCAACAGCTAGACAGCATGTTAAATGAGGCGCAATCATTCAAAACTTCTGGATACGAACGGAATACGAAAAACAAGTAGAAAAACCAATAAAAGGCTTGAAGGCCTTTTTGAGAAGTGACTGAAAGAAAATTCTTATCGCTAATGCTTTTTTCCCTTTAAGAAAACATTTGTTAGATTCTTAGCGTTTCGCTTCTGTTAAGTAGGTAGGTATACAATGAAAATGATCGAACGATAGAACTTTGGCAATGGGTTGGGTGGTTCCATTCAACAGAAATTGAAGTATCAAGGACAAAGTTTGTGTGAAAGAAATAACGGAGGCGATGCCGCAGGCGTAGCGTTTATGTTAGAAGTTCAAATCTATGTCCACGAATGGCACCCTTTTAAGGGCTAAGTTCGCCTTCGTACCTAATTTCTAGGACCCCTTCAATTTCCTGTGCTTTACGTATCTACAACAAAGAGCTCTATACATACACACACTGACAAGCAAAAATAAAGGGTCATTTCCCATACAAAGCTGAATGATAAGTGATCCGTTATTTTTGCTCGTCAGTATATTATTACAAATATGTAGGTACTAACTACTGTTCCTTGGTAGGTTGAATTGTCTGCAATAATTTCTCATCACGCGCTGGAAATAATTAACTACAACGAACAAATGCATTGTGTTCTTCGCGACCATTCCAAAATATAGCTGTCGTGACTGACCAAATTCTACACGAGAAAAATAATGAGCCAAGGCCGCGACAGCAAAATCAATGACAAAAAAATGCTGCTCGGACACGCATACAGAAGGTTTTAATTTCCACATCTTCCTGAATTAATTGTGCACAGTTATAAGTAGGCAACGTGTCATTTTGACGATGTCCTCAGAAGTAATAATTCGCACATTTGATTATCATAAGTTCATTGTTACTTAAACTGCCAATCAACAGTCCAAAGTAGATTACACGAGCATAACCTAGCGTCAGCTTATTGTAATATGATATGATACACGTAGATACAATGGCGTTGATTTGATTTAGATCATCAATGTACTCTCCTCACTCAACTCTATTATGACGCGGTAACTGACCTAATCTCTGTATTAGTTCGCTTCAAGAGCCTTCACACAATGAATCCCAGTTAGCAAGGCCTTGTGAAGAGCCTTGATTTAAGCAGAAAAGCAAACGGTGAGCTTCAGATTTTCAACTGCAATGTGTGCTTTTATTGCACATGGTATACTTAACCATTGTCATCTTCTCTTCAGCTTTGAAAATCCCATTGCTGCGTTCCAATGAAAAACCCGTGGTAGCGTAGTGGCTTGACCTAATGGCCTCTCAAGCCGAGGATCGTAGATTTGAACCCGCGCTCGTACTTCTAAGTTTTTTGGAATCAGTCTGCAAAATTTCATTTGAAATTCACCTATGCAGTAATGTAAGTACGTAGACTTATTTTTTTATGGAGAATTAAAATGGACTCCCAAAATAAAGATTAAAAATTCTAATTAATTCTTAGGCTAATTCATTCACAATTGTAACATTTTTGACATGCATTTTTTTTGTATCAAAATAATTAATTTTTCATCCATTTTATACTTTTTACTGCCGGAGTCGTAGGAAGTATTTTTTACATTTAAATTTCCACACAAAACCATTTAAATTGGTACTAATTAAAAGGAAATCATTTCTCTGATAGGCGTACGCTGTAGTTTGCTTAATGAATGAGCTCCCTGTATACCTCCAATGGCATACGAGTTTTTAATGCACCGTCAACTGTGTCAACACAGAGATTCAATCCATTTAATTTCTGACTCGTGGTTATTATTTCACCAGATTCATCCATAGCTAGCATCCTCACTGCAAACAACATTATAATTATGTACCTATGTGAATCTATTGGACACAGTGTTCGTCAATTCTTTACTACTGTTTTAACATGTATTGTCATGTTATCAATTGCTATAAATAAGTTAACTAGAGACTAACCTATACATACATATTTAGAACCTTTTTAATATAGATATTAATAGCTAACAAAAAGATTTATATTCCGATAAAAACACTTTTCTCTAAGGATGATCACTAATATTTAAAAGATAATTATGAAATGAACAAATGAAGCCTACTAAAGTAATAATTTCACAAAGACACGGCTGGCACACTCACATGCTGGCTTGCTTTCTTGCATGCTCGGTTGCTTACATGTTCGCTTACATGCTTGCTTGATTTACTGGCTTCTTTGAAATGTTTGTGGTTTACGCGACCGACGTGGAACTACGTCCGCGAGTAACAGCTATAATATTATCATACATGTCATGTGAAAGTTCGTTAGTTTATGTGAGTTAGTAGATATTTTTACTACTTGTTCCTGCACAAACTTATGATCTTATACCCTGAAGGAACATGTACAGACATACATACATAAATTATGTCTTTATCTCTTACGGGGTAGACAGAGCCTAAGTTAGCAAGACCTAAAGGCTACGTTTAGCATGATTGCGGGCGTATAGGTGGAACGGGGAATCAAAATAGTGATGGGTTGCTAGCCGCATCGCCTATAACATGATTCCTAAGATTTTCGCCCATTCCCTCGATGGGCTTTTACCGTCTGCGCGAGAAGAGAGGCAACTGGTACATTCTATGTTTTTTCTTTGCTCCCAGACCAGCATGAAAGAAACATGTAAATTACCTATTTATTGGTTAAAAAAATATTTTATAAATTGCTAAATATTATACGTGTGTGGACGAAGACGAGGGCCGAAGTTGGTTGATTAATTTAGACAAAAACCAAGGCAAATGCAGGTAAATAAAAGTTTGCTTCTGCCTTATATTAGATTCTCTATTGATCGGTTTATTCCTAACGGTAGGTATTCTTCACCAGCCCAACATATTTTAAAACATTATTCATTTCATATTCGCAATAACCTAGCAAAATACATAAACAAAGGCCTGCATTGTGGCTCTTTGTTTTTGCATCAAGTTGATGGCTTCATGCTCCTGCATGGTGTTTTCACAAAGCGGTCGCTACGGGGGGGCTAGTTATTGAACGCGTACATTTTATATGGGCTATTATTGGCGCTTGCGAAATTGACCAATATCATAAGTTACCGTCCAGCAACTTATTATCCTATTAAAAAACCAATGTTTATTTAAAACGAGGCATCATTAAATAAGTTTTATATCGGCATCATTTTGCATGTAACAATATGTTGGCAAGTAACAATTAGGTAGCATAAGGAATAAATAAAATGCAAAGTTTGCAAATGGGGCATCGTGCAATATTGTTAGTATGAGAGTTCGGCGTAACTAAATTCAGGACTTCATTGAAAAAAAATCGAATAACAAAATATTGCCTGTAAAACGGATTTAATAATAGGTACCATACTGGATTTTATGCGCTTGTTGTAATCTCGTTTCGGTTTGAAAAAATAATGTGAGTTAGCTACAGTTGTTTTTTTCTTTTGTTTACTCTCGTAGCTTCAAAATGTTATCAGAATTTTACTGTTTCGAAGCCAGTTCCGAATTGGAATCATTTCTCCCATTTTGAAGTCAGTTAGTTACCGTGTAGCTGTCGATTCTGTATAGGAGATGGGACTGAACCCAGTGGTTCCGAACCCGGGGGTTATTGCCGCCGGTAGTAGTGAAACTGTGTTTCGTGATTAGGAAAATAGCAAGATGCTATCAGGTCACAGTCTTAAGGGCTCTTACACACTAGTAATTTGGAAGGTGGTTTCTCAGCGATCTATCTATCTTAGGGGTGTTCATTTAAAAAATACATCGATATTTTTTGCGATGCATCAATCGGAAAGGATGCATCGATGTTTTTCGATATATCGGATTGAAACATCGATGTTTTCGATGCATCGCTTAAAATATAAAGGAACAATAATATTGAGTACGGATTCAGATGTAACAGTGTAGTGTCCCTCGATTTATCAAAATTTATCAAAATGTACAGATTATTTAAGTATAGTCACACGTTACACCAAGATATTTTGACGTGCGAGTGATGGCGCTAGTATATTTGACGTTTTTGTTTGGACTGACAGGACGTCTTTATAGAAAAAGCGTTAGTTCCATTTTCCACCACACGGCTAAATATCTTGGTCAATCTATACTTATATTTTGTTTCACATTTTACATTGTCTGGCAAGCAAAGGAATAAAGTCATATACAGCCTTGTCTGTGCAAATTATTTTATTATTACGTGATGTGATATTATTATATTATTCTAAATAATAAAAATTCAATTGTCAATGACTTCGATGTATTGAATTAAATACATCGATGCATCGTAAAACATCGAATATTATCGATATATCGAACGGATCCGATGTATCAAATGGTAAATATCGATGTTTTCGATGCATCGATGTATATCGAGCATCGCTAATCTATCTATCTATCTACAGCCATTGTCCGTCCACTGCTGGACGTAGGCCTCCTTCATATTGCGCCAACTTTCGCGGGTAAATCGCTCAGCGATATGCTGAGCGATTTATAAAAGGGGACTTGGTCACTAAAGCTTTTTAAATTGTACACAATCGCGACTCTCGATCATACGGATGGTATAATACAAGTACTGAAATATTTTAAAGTTTGAATGCTTCTTCCAAAACAATCGATGCATTTTTAAGCCCGCATAACTATACCTCATAATAATTTGTATGAGTCACGTCGTGAGAAGAGCGAAGCGCGTGGGCGATCCAGTCTGCGCCGACGCAGTACGAGTACATACTTACAAATTACGTTTACCCACTCCCGGAGAGCCTGCGAGTAAACTTAACGTACTGTATACAACGCGATGTCTTATTAACTGCAGCTGCAGTGCAATTCAGATGAAAAAATTCAGCTAGCCCTTTTAGTGAAAACTAAATTCAAATTTTTAATAGGTACTTCATTTTTGATTTGGACCTTCCGACCTCTCGAGTTTTTGTATTAGGTACATGCCAAATTTATCATGAGCTTTTAAGTTTAATTAATTGTTATTGAACTCTCGTCTTGTATTGGAGAAGAAATCTATATTAAACAACTAGGTAGTTAGGTACACAATTTAAATTGATTTTACCTTTATGCGTCCACGACAAGCGAAGGTGAGAAAACGTGTTATCTTTCTTCCCGTACCAGTTTCTTCAATTCGTACTCGTATAATCACATTTGTATGCTGTTCAATACCATATATAAAGTCAGCAGCAGGAGTGGATGAGTGGTTGTGGAGGTCAAAATCATGTACAACCGCTACTGCCAAGGTAATTAGAGATTGTGTTAATCATTTTGAGCTCTATAGACCGACCGCTTAAATGAGTCCTTCACACGCACGGCGCCGCGGGGGCCGAGAGGTGCGGGCGGCAGACGCACTACCCGCCCGCACCTCTCTCGGTCCCCTTTGTCGTCCTATCCCGCGTCCCTGTTTTTCCTGCGGTCCTGATTTTTGACTAGAATAGAATACAGGATGGAAGACAACCAGAGGCTGAGGAATGATCTACAATCGACTTATTATAACCGAGAAGCTACATCTAAAGTGTAAATATACAGTATCTACCTATATTATAATATCAGTGACAACCCTACTACTAATTTTGCATTTGTTATATTAATTTAAAAATGACACGTGTTATTAACGTCACTTACAAAAGCTTATTGCCACTTGATAGGGTTGATACATGCAGAGTTTTTAACGAAAGTGTAACAACTGTATCTATATAACGGTCATAAATATAAACATTAATTACTCGTAAATGATGATAAATAAAGTACTGAGGCTGAACAATTCCCAGTTTACTTAAAATTCCCTTGTTCTGTTCCTTTTAGTTGTACGTCTACATTTCAACTCTTTTAATGTTCCTTAATAGATAGCGGTTCGTTTATAATCTTAGCGTAAACGACTCTCTTAACAAAAACATAATCTTATTTTTATATAACTATTAAATATTACTGCCTAGGATGAAGTAAAGTTCTCCTGAGAATTTTATGCAATTAAAATTAAGTATCTGATAACATTTTTAGAACCAGTATTAGTGTTTAAACTGGATAATAAAATTCTCGCTCGGATTATTAAAGTAAGGCCTTTTTTAAAGACTTAAGTTGTCATTGATCTAGGTACGCAGCAGCGTGTCAAGCCAAGCTCGAACCATAAAAAACGAAACTAGCAACATGGTATAGTCGTGTAAGTTAGTTTTAATTAACAAACCAAACTTTTAGAAGAGTAAGATATTTTGACCTTGCGAGATAAAAACAGTATCGTATAAAGTAATAAACACATAAAAAAGATAAGTGGATTACCCATATAAGACATCTTGTATGCAACAACGATTCATATTAGGTATGTGTTTATTAAAATTCTTAAGGATTTATTGTTTACTTTTATTCACATACGTTTTGTGCGTTTTTTTTTATTTTTGTTATAAGAAATTATGTTATACCCAACCGGATCTGAAAAATACTAAAATGAAAAAATGAAGCATGGGTGTTCATTCACTGGTGCTATGTGGCTTACTGATTGTGAACTGTTGTATTAAAGTTAATTTCGAAAACATAGCTGTTAATAATTGGAATTTTAACAACATTTTGACTATAAAAAATGTAAGTAGGTTAATTCATTCACCGGTCCATAATTCCGAACAACTAAACTAACTTCAATAAGTCTTATCAAATGAATCAAGAGATTTTTACTTTTTAATTTTTTATGTTTACTTTTTAATTTTTTATGTTTACTTTTACGGTTTTACCGTTAGAAATTAAATTTCTAAACGACACTGAAAATTACAAATTGTGTCGTACAGACACATCATTCAAACAGATGACGCTTAGCGACAAAAAATCGCATAGTAACAACGTGACGTGACAGCTAGTAACAGATAGAAAAAATCGAAGGCTTACCCACCTACGGTGGTGTAGGGGTATAGCACGCGTCACGGAATGACGAGGACCCGGGTTCGATTCCCGGCCTTAGCTTTACTTTTCGGATTTTTCTATGTGTTCTAATTGTCAGTGTCGTTTAGAAATTCAATAAGTCTTGTTTATTCATTAGTTTTAAATACAATTTAAGACTCAGCCATTGCTTTATAAGTATCAACCTAGGTACAATAAAGTTCAAAACAACCATTCAAAAATTGTGATTTACCACCTAATTGTGTTTTAAATTTATTTTAAAATGTATGTATATTGTCTACAAAATCCATTTAGATTTTAATCATTTTGTTGGTGAAGGCGACAACCACGCATACCTATTCGTAATTTGGCTTTCATTTTCACGCTATGTTGTTAATAATACCTTTTAATACCATATGCGTAGTACCTATTATTACCTCGTGCGTAACATATTTACGCAGACTGTGTCAAATTTAATTTTTCCAAATATAAAATGTAAATACCTATACCAAATATAAAAAAATAAGTAATATTTAAATAATGTACTACTAGCTGTTGCCCGCAACTCCGTCTGTGCAGAATTTGTGATTTTCTGGAAAAAAACTATACTATATCCTTCACCGGGAGTCAAACTATCTCTGCGCCAAATTTCATTAAAATTGGTTTAGTGGTTTAGGCGTGAAAGCGTAACTGATAGAGTTATCTTCGAATTTATAATATAAGTAGGGTTCTTACGCCCACGGCTTCGCCCTGCAAAATTATAAAATATACCTTTTTAGCACCTCTATGATCCTCAGACAGCGCGGTCGCCGATCGCCTACCTATACGATGGTCAGACTTAGTTAAATTTTTCACTTGTCTGCCTGTCACTAAAGCATAAAATCCTTCCAAAAACAGAACGTCGTGGAAAAACACAGTGCAATAAATATCTCCCAGACTAGACATAAGACACTAACTTTAGCAATAAAGAAGCAGATCATTTTCACCAAATATCTGTCTGTCTAGTCGTGATAGACTCAAAAACGCCCGAACAGGTGTTCGCAAGGTTGTCGCCAATAGATAGAGTGATTCACGGGGAAGGTTTAGGTATGTAAGTTCTCAAGGTGTGATCCAAATCGGTTAAGGTTTAACGATAATTGTTGGAACTGTTGGGAAAAGTCAAGGTGCTGAGGATATATATAAATTATAATTGTGCCGACAAAGTCGTGAACGAAAGCTAGTCGAAGTATAAATTAAATGAATGCAAAGTTTTAAGCTCTAACCCCAGTGTCTTAGGCTCTGAATTATCTGCCAGTCAGCCATCAGTCAGTCATTCAGACCACGTGTTATACGAAACTTAAACATTTTACTTTGATCCGACTCTTTTTATGCAACCGACTTCAAAAAAAGGAGAAGGTTGTCAATTCGTCGGGACCTATTTTTTTATTTTTTTTTTTAGTTATTTTATCCTGGTGGCTTTTTTTAATAAAAACCTTTCAACGTCAATCTTTTTGTTTGTAATAAATGCCGCGAAACCCTATCAAAAATATTTGAGGTAACCTTTGTACTCATATTATCTAATCAACCAGGTAATCATAAGATAACATTATCTCATTAATGTCGTACATCGTATAAACCTCTTATCAATAAGATGCACCAATAGCGATAACAACGATGATAAGCGAGTAAGTACTCTGCATTCATAAAAAGTATTATTTACTACCTACAGATCAGTTTTAAGTCTATATTCAGCTTGAACCCCCACCTAGCCTACCTACCTTCTACCTACCTATTGGGCTTGACATCGACTTTATCTAATCAGTAGATACTAATAGACATGACACCGGCTAATCAACCGCATTGCCATACAAAGAGAAAAAAAAGATACTCATAGGTACCTACTCAGCGGTACAAAAAGTGGCCCAGTATACATTCAAAATACCTATATTGCATAAATGTGAGGGCCACATTTTTGCCTCTGAGTAGGTATACAATATATGTGTATCATGTGTATGCCAGAACCAAAAAATTTTATCCCTACATGGTGACAGTTTTTTTTTTTATAAATGGTTACACTTGAACCATTGCGGTTTTCATAATGTGTGTTAAAATTTATAACAATACCTGACTTATTTAAAATAATGACAACAAATAAATTTAATAAATTTGTTAAATCATGGATACTAGATAAATTTAATGTTTTTTTATATTGTAAAAGAATTTTTGTAAAATTGTTTTTAATTTATTGTGTAATAGAATCATTAGTTATGTAGTTGTAATACAAATATTATTGCATGCCGGACGACGGCCGATGAGACTGACCTTCAAAACTGTAAAAACATTGTAATCACTCACACTAGCAATATATAATTTTCATTCATTCATTCACAATAAAATAAATTATCAAACACCCTGTATTCATCACTGGCTGTTGCCGGCGGCTTCGTCCACGCAGAATTAAATATAGCCTATGATTGTTATTATTAAGAAATGAACTATGACACGCACAAATAATGTGGCTTTCTATTGTTAAAAGAATTTTCAAAGTCGGTTCGGTAGATCCAAAGATTACCCCCTACAACCTCACAAACTCACAAATTTTACCTCTTTGTAATATTAGTATAGAATAGATTTACGCTATCGGAGTTATATCCAGTGAAGGTCAAGATCGACCAAGATCGATACTCCAATAATTGTACAAACCTTCCTCTAGAAACACTATCTATTGATGAAAACCGCGTTAAAATCTGTTGCGTAGTATAAAAGAGCTAAGCGGTCCAAGAAGTACATAACAGACGGCGTAGATCGACTTTGTTTATGCTAATGTGAAGATACATTTATTATTTTACTAGACGAATACGATTTTATAAAATTTTAATGTCATTATTTTTTTAATAATTTTACTACCACCGTCTTACTTGGTTATCCTGTTACCAAGCTGCAGTGCTTGCGCTGATGAGTTCCGGCGTGAAGAGTAAGGCAGCCGATAATATTATTCGCACATGAGGCATTCTATAGGTAGCATATTCTTAGACCTCTAGGCTAACAACGCATCTGTAATCCTCTAAGATTGTGGGTGTACATGGGAGGTGGTGCTCACTTACCATCAGGTGCCCTACTTGCCTAAACTTTAAATGGTTATTATTATGATTATTCTTATTCCGTAGCAATGTCTGAACGTTTGCTTTATATAAATTGAAGAGTGTCTTTTCAACAAGTGTTATTTCTCTGTACATACAAAAATAACCCTTTTTGAAAAGACACCCCTCAATTATGAAACCGGTTTAATATGTATAAGTAATTTTAATACTTGAATTGATTTATTAAGAAAAAACTAATTAATATAAGTGTACCGTACCAATCTAACTTGTTTACATCTTTGGAGGAATTATGTTCTACTAGCTGTTGCCCGCGCCTCCGTCTTCGCAGAATTCGCTTATCGCTATCCCGCAGGAACTAAGCAATTTTCCGAAATACAAACTATCCTATGTCCTCCCCCGGAACTGAAACTACCTGTATACCAAATCCCAACTAAAAACGTCCAGCGGTTTAAGCATGAAAAGGTAAAGGACAGAGTTACTTTCGCATTTATAATATTAGTATGGTAGTTCAAACAGATGACGCTTAGCGACAAAAATTCGCATAGTAACAAAAAGGTCACGTGACAGTTAGTAACAGGTAGAAAAATTCGGAGACTACCCACCTGCTATGGGTGGTGTAGGGGTATAGCACGCGTCACGGAATGACGAGGATCCGGGTTCGATTCCCGGCCATAGCTTTACTTTTCGGATTTTTCTATGTGTTCTAATTTTCAATGACATTTAGAAATTTAATTTCTAACGGTAAAACCGAAAAAGTAAAACATAAAAAAAATCAAGAAATAAAATTTCTTGATTCATTTGATAGTACCTATTAGTAGGGATTATATTTTTGGAAATATTATTTGTCAGCCGAACAGTTTTATTTGCTCCTTATTAAATAACAAAGGTTTAATAATCATGCATGTCTTAACAGACATGGTTAATTACATATATAAAAGTGTGATTTCTACAGATTTATACGGTACCCAAAAAAGACGTTATCAGCTTGATCATTTTGTTATGTCACTGTTATCTTGAATTTGGTAGCGCCAACAGTGAGCGACCTGTTGACACCGAGTCGAGTTGTGCCCAAGATTTAAAATGCTATCGCGAGTTAAAAGTAGTCCGGGCATTATTTGCGGAGAGCACAATTTCAGTTTTCCGACTCATATGAATTACGGGGTTTTCGTCGTGGAGAAGTTATTACATTTTAAAAATAAAAAAGCCTTAGTAAGTTTTAAGTACATAAGTTTTAGTTACAAAAAGAGAGTTTTTTCCTACTGCCATGCATTCCTAAGATTTTCGCCCATCACACATCACACATCATCACATCATAGCATCATGTTATAGGCGATGCGGCTAGCAACCCATCACTATTTTGATTCCCCTTTCCACCTATACGCTCACCTGTGGCCTTAAGGTTTTGTTAACTTAGGCTCTGTCTACCCCGTAAGGGATAAACACGTGATATATGTATGTATGTATGTATGTCTTACATTCGCCGTATGTGTACCAAATTTCAAGAGAACCCGACCACAAGATCTGGGTTAGATACTCGCAGGATTTGACTCAAATAAATATAAAAAAAACCGGTCAAGTGCGAGTCGGACTCGCGCACCGAGGGTTCCGTATCATTATCTATAAATATCTTTAAACCAGTGTAAGCAGAGCCCTGCTCCAAAGCAAAATGTACGCAGTGTGGGGTTACTTTATATTGGTCACTGCTATATACAGACATACATACACATTTACGGTTTTCGCAATTATTCTTTAATCTGTGCTATAAGACCTACCTTCATACCAAATTTCAAGATTCTGCGTTCACGGGAAGTACCTTGTAGGTTTTGATTCCCTTGAGAGTTGAAAATTTGCGGAAATTTGCGGCATAAACGGCTGTATCTTTTGATTGCGTTGGCTTAGAAGTTTGATTTTTTCACAGCTTCAAGAGACAGTAGACTTGAGTAATTGATATAAATTTCAGCTTCATACCTCCACGCGTTCCTGAGAAAAAGGGTCTTGACAGACGGACGGACGGACGGACAGACAGACGGACAACAAAGTGATCCTATAAGGGTTCCGTTTTTTCCTTTTGAGGTACGGAACCCTAAAAATAACAAGTCAAGATGAACAATAGCTTGTTATCCAACTTTGTTTGAACAACCAATAGAATTAAGGTAATATTTATTGATTAATTGTCAATTTTAAAGATCAATGGCGCGATTGGCGAGGAGCTTACGTTCGCAGAACTGGCACATAAGATTGTCATTGCTGCGTCATCCTTAGCAGAGTTCGGAGTGAAGAAAGGAGATGTTGTCGCGTTTATAAGTGAAAACAGGAGTGAATTGGTCACCGCTTCCCTCGCTGCCTTGTGCTCCGGGGCTAGTGCCACATTCATCAACAGCGCCTACACCAAAGGTGCAGTTATGTACTTTTAATTTACAAAATACATCCATACTTTCAAAATTTCCACCATGTCGCATATGGTCAGACAGATGGACAACGATAAAACTATAAAGGTTTTGTTCTTGCAATTTTGAAACCCAAACAATTGGCGTGCAAAGCCATGTTATCTATAACAGTTTTTAAATAAGTAGGGTTAGCAAGCTGTCAGACTATAGAACTCTTTGTTATAGACACTAGCTGCAAACTTTGTTCCGAGTGTACAAGTCACTTGTGACATGGGTTGGGAAGGCTTGTATATATAATCCTGTATATAAGTTACATCCCTGTTAAAGACTGTCCGGGCTGCATGGTACTTAAAAACTAAATATTTTTTTTTTTCAGGAGAAATACTACACGCAACGAACATATCAAAACCAAAATATGTGTTCCTATCAATAACTGCTTACAAGAACCATGCTGAAACCTTGAAATCGCAGGCGTTTGTGAGCAAATTATTTGTTTTTGGAAATTCTCCATCCGCAGAGGTGATAAGTTACGATGAACTCGCCAGCAAAAAAACTGATCTTTCATCATACAGACCAGTGGATTATTATGGTAAATTAAATTTAAATTTGGAAGTATGAAATAAAGACAGAAAATAATTTTCTACCTACTGGCCTTTTTAAAAATAATACTGTCTTAGTGTCTTTAGTATAGTTATATCAAATGCTAGTTGTTTCGCAGCAAATACTTAGGACTAATAACAGGAATATAACAATGTCACAATGGAAGTTCAATTTTACTAGTATCTTGCTGTCACTGACGCACTTAACACTTGTTTAGAATAACAGTTGTAGCATGTTTCACTACCCTGATGTTACAAAACTTTATATTAGGTCGGGTGGAAACAGCCCTTATAATGTATTCGTCGGGCACGACGGGGCTGCCAAAAGGCGCTAAGGTGACCCACGCGAACTTAATCGCCGCGGCCCAGCAAAACGAGTGAGTTAAATATGTATAACATCACACTACCTTAGGACCGATTTTCGACACCGTCAAACTTTTACTGCAATACTCAGGAACGTCACATAACTGTGATCGTACCTACAATCGGTCTACTTTGAAAATTTGAGAAAGCAATAATAGAAAGTTGCAAGCACACGATTAAATTTTAAAGTTTTCCGTCTCCGAGTGTCGCTTTGTGATTAAACGTCAATTCGAATGTGGCGTATTTGGTGCCTAATAAAGACCGTGGTAGCCTCACCACCACAAGCAATTGCACTTACATCGGTACATCGCATTCCTTTGACGGAAATTCCGTTCCAATACAACACAACACAAAATAGACCGCTTTTTAACCCAACTGCTTATTGTTGAACAAAATGTAAAATTCCTAACCGTTCTTCTTTCACGTTGCCGTGTGGGAAGTACGTTTATTGAGCTGAATATTGTTCCGTGTTTTATATAGTGTCGCTTTCTTAAAACTTTATGGAAATGTAAAATAATATTTGATACATATTTTTAGACCTTGTCCGAATATGTCAATGCTAACAGTGGCACCTTGGTGTAATACACTAGGTTACATGACCATGATGAGAGCCCTAGTCAACGGTAAAGTTGTCATTTTTCTACAAAAATTTCAAGAGAATCAGTATTTGGAGACTGTTCAAAAATACAAGGTAATAATAAAATATTTTATTCATAATAAGTTACAAACCCTGAAACTTATAGTGTAATGGATGTTTTGTCCGTGTCACTCAAAGACATTCAAAGTAACATATTATAAAGACAAACGAACGTTAAGTTGACATAAACTTAACGAGCGCCTGGAAAAAGAAGGAAAGAAGCCCTTCTCGGGTAAGCATAGTGTCAATTTCTGACCATCTATAGTTATGGGTTCAGATTTGATTTTATTATTTCAGGCACAATCTTTGCTCGTAGCCCCACCATTGGTGGTCTTACTAAGCAAGTCGCCACAAGTGGACAAGTACGATTTGAGTTCTGTTCAAATTATTTACTCTGGTGGAGCGCCTCTGGACGATAATGTAATAAAACAAGTCAAAACAAGGTAAGTTTTATCTTTGCCGTTACTAAACACAACATATCTATTCCTGTCACTATTCCATAGAAATTCACTGTTGCTAAATTTATTGAAACTACCTTGAAATTATTTCGTTCGTAAATTAGGTTTACATCATTACAACTTCGGTTTCTCAATTCTCCTGGACATTAAAAAATGTATCTCCTAATAAAGATAGTGAAACTTAATTTTCCCAGGTTGCCAAAAGTGCAGGGTGTGCTGCAAGGGTATGGTATGACGGAAGCAACGGGAGCCGTCACAGAAGAGACGGTTAGTGAGGCCAAACAAGGCAGCGTTGGAAAAGTAGTCCAAGGAAATGTATTAAAGGTGCCTAAATCATAGCTTTATATCAAAATGGCTATTTTCCACTGAGTATAACATTCGGTCCTTAATGTTTAAACTCTATTCTTGCCTATCAAGATGAGTATTGCGGTTTTATTGTAAAGAGATAGCAGACAGGCAGACAGACAGGGAGACAGGGAGTCGGAGCTACTTTCGTATTTACCATTATTGGTGTGGAGTTTGTATAAATGATTCAAAAGGCTAACAACATTCAAAATGCCTTTGTAAGCCGGACACTACTGACCTATGTCACTAATGTATTTACTTACTGCATAGGTAGCCGATGCCACTGAATTCCTGAACTAAAGTATTTGCAACGTTTAACCTTTATTATAAATGAAGAATTCAATAAGGTAGAGTGAGTGTGAGTTATTTAATAGCCCAGGTTTTAGAACTTTGCGTTCACTAGAATGACTATAAATTTTACGTAAATATTTTACGAGTAGAAAATATGTTATTAATAAGTTTTATATTATACTTTTAGATTGTGGACATAGAAACAAGAAAAACCTTAGGTCCGGGACAGCCTGGTGAGGTCTGTGTAAACGGAGTTGTGCTGTTCGACGGTTATATTGGAAAAGCTAAGAACGAAGATTTTGACGAAGATGGATTTTACAGATCAGGAGACGTTGCTTATTATGATGAGGATGGATACTTCTTCATAATAGACAGACTCAAAGAGCTAATAAAATACAAGGCATGGCAGGTAAATTGCGTTGTTATTGTATTTGATGTAAAAACAATACTCTTTTTATCTTTATGACGTTTTTATTTTTTTATTGTGATTGTGTTGATTGCGTATCTTCGTCGTCTCATATCTTAGCCAGTGACATGACATTAACGCTCCCAGGTATTGAAGATACCGATAACATTTTCCCACAAAAGTAATGATTTTGCAGAATTTCCATTTCATCGTATAGGTTATCGTATTTGCAGAAATACAAATATTCTGATTAAGCGGCGAAATTCTACCAGGTATTAGCATTACGACAAGGTGATTTAATAGATATATAGGACCTAGGTACTAGTAACTTACTATTGAGTCTGAACCTAAAGCACAATTTTAGTCTTATAATGATCGAAAATCACGTTAATAACTTTTACATGAAATTTATAAATTAGAGAAGACTCATGCAGTATTTTTTCATTTGCTATTAAGTTCATTATAAATATATATATATTCACAGGTGTCTCCAGCAGAATTAGAAGCAGTGCTATTGGAGCACCCAGCAGTACGAGATGCAGGTGTGACCGGAGCACCAGACCCCTCTGTTGGGGAGTTGCCGACCGCATTCGTGGTCAAGCAACCTGGTCACGAGATCATGGAACAGGAAATTATTGAATTTGTAGCGTCGAAGGTTAGTGCAGAATCATGATTTGATTGGAACAGCGGTGTAAATGTTAAGTAAAGGCAATGTTAAGCTTACATGAAGGCAGTCTTATCGCAAGCGATCTCTTCCAGACAACTAACTATGAAACTTTTAGAACGGGAACTAAAAGACAGCAAGATGATATTTATGGTATTATGCAAACGAATACGACATTCCCCTCATTATGAAAGGAGGCCTGTAGCATTTAATAGAAAATTAGTTGTGAGTTGAGAATTATGTTGCAATTACTAAAATTCATACGATTTTATAAAAAAAATAACGGCTATTAAAAATGTTTTCGCGATAATAATATTCATTAAGCCAACTTAATTTAACAAAGAGCACTTACCGCGAGAACTATTTAACACCGTGTGATGTTAATATTTACCTCTTTATACCAGTTACGTAATTGTATTCGTTATAAAATCAATTTTTCTCAAAAATGTCCATTAAAGACGTCATTGTTAACTACATATCAGAACAGGAAGTTAATTGTTGCCGGTCAGTCCAAAATAAAAATAAAAAACATTACTGTAGCGCTAAACTTTCCAGTAATGTTGCATACAAATTCTTCCTATTAACTTTTTAAAAATGCAAATCACCATTATAAAAAAAAGGCACAAGACTTAAAACACCAAAGTAAAAAAAAAAAGCTAGTAGCTACGACAACGTGTTTATCTGTGTCTGAAATAGCTTTTGGTGTTCTGGGTAGAAAAATACTCTCTTCAAATGCCATTAATAGAAAAAGGCGGCAAAGCAAAACAATTTTCACTAGGTATTTTGTTTTCATTTTTTGTTGTTGTTTTATTTTCGATTTTTGAGAAAAGCACTATACTTGCCTCGGCCAGATTAGCATTGCTGGCTTCGTATTATTAAACGGACTCGCAAGCTCGTCAGTTCAAACCAATACTCAGCCAGCAATTGCCTACTTCCTGACCTAGACAGTAATGTACTGTTATTCGAATAAATATAACGATGTTCATTTTAAATATAAGTCGGAAAATCATAAGTAATGACTTTTCCAGTATTAAATATTTTATTAGCATCGTAAACGTACGTGATTCCGTGAAACTACCACTGCCATTTCCGCTAAGTCATATTTTACAATAGTGCCAATTTAAATAAAAGAACAATATCAAAACGGCTTTTTATAGTTGACCAAGTCAAGTGCTTTACCATTGTTTTACTATGCGACAGTTCCTACACTACAACAAAAAAATAACACTTATTTGTCACATTGACTTGCAAATGACTATAGTCTTAAGTATTCTAATCTAAGCCATACAAATGACATTGAAGCCTTAGGATGGTAAAGGATTTTTTAGGCTTTAAATATTTCAGTTTGAGTTTGAGTTTGAGTCAAGAAACAAAGGCAGCTTGTTTGGTATAATACTTATACTACCCACCAACGGTAACAGGTTATTTTGGTACAAAATGCTTGTAAAATGTCATGTCAAAGAGCGTGTTGAACATTTTGACCTCAGAGTATTCTGTCCTGAAAACTTTCAGAAACAAAAGACATCTAGGCCATAATAAAAGCTGCCTTGGAAACATTTTGTCTAAAAGTGCATGTTGGCCATAGCATATTTTGCCCCTAAAATATTCAGACAAATTGACCTGGAGGCACAAACATTTTGTAGTTTTCGACAGTGCTACATCTCAACATTACCAAA
Organism: Pandemis corylana; assembly: GCA_949127965.1. Taxonomy (NCBI): domain Eukaryota; kingdom Metazoa; phylum Arthropoda; class Insecta; order Lepidoptera; family Tortricidae; genus Pandemis; species Pandemis corylana. The sequence goes on along the minus strand of OX421851.1, from coordinate 10,717,731 downwards.
ATGACCTGTTACCATACCAACAGTCGTCCAAGTATGAATATCGTCTGTTTAGACCTAAGTCGATTACTAACAAACGCTCCTACTTCCCGACAACCCCTTCACTCATGTGGGGTAAAAACCAGACCCTTTAGAATTAAGTTGTCACTCTAATTCTAGCTTCGGACACGTTAGTCCTATAATAATCTTAAAAGGATCTAGACGGCTGGAATTCCCTATTTGCTCGTCGCTCAGTAGCACTCTTCCTGCTTGACTAGTTAGACAGGGACAACATAGCATTAGTATGTACATAGTTAGGTTAGTGACAGTTCCCCGGTCACAGGTGCCTGTCATCTTGGCTGAGGCCTAAGCCACCGCAAGAGGTTCGCGGCTCTACTTCAAATACCGCAATACGCGATGTGTCTGTGGGCCTTAATGCTAAAACGACAGATGCGGCCGACACAGAATTTTGTGTATTTAAAGGCTGTGAATTTCTAGAAAAAGCAACAGTTTTTTAATTATAATTTGGACGATACGTTATCGACTAATGAATACCTACAGTTACCGCATTTTTGTACATAAAAAAACACACGTGCGATACTGTAAGCGACCAGTACCTAAACCAGTCAATCTTACATGATAGGTACGTGCGCACACGGCGGTTCCGTTTAACAGAAGTGAAGTGACGAAATGTGCGAATGTGCGTAATTCAATTCCTACTGAAATTCTCCCATGGTGGATTTGTATCTGTAAATTAACACACTTGGTTCTTGCACTTCTCACCCTAGCGAGGTCTTCCACTTCAGCACGGGTTTGTGCCGTCGTCTAAGGGTCCTTGCTTATAAACAGTAGCATGCAATGAAGGGTCGCTGCGTAGGCAGCAGTAGGTAGCAGAAAGGTGACGGAACACAATATTGTACTCATTGCCTACCCCCCACAACACGCCCTAGCTGAATCAGCAATTCATTCATCCATTCAATACAACAATCTACAAAATATAGAAAACTCCCGATGGCTGATTGTTAAATTGAATTTAGAGAGAAGAGATACCTACTATGACAATTTTTGAAACCAAGTAACGTTCATCCTTATGGTGTGTATTTGTAAATGGTACTTAACTCGTATTGAGTGGTATTTTCCCTTGCAGGTGTCACCGTGGAAACAGTTGCGTGGTGGTGTGAGATATGTCAACGAAATACCAAAGAATGGAAGCGGTAAAATACTTCGGCGAATAATGCGCGATATGCTCAAGGCACAAAGCAAGCTATAATTAAGTGTAAAGGCATAAAACGAGTTTTATTAGTTGTCTGTAATAATTATGTGTTAAAAAATCATCGTTTGTTTTATTTTTAAGGTTCCGTGTGTCATTGGAAAAATGAAGTAATCCTTATAGAATCGCTTTGTTATCCATTAGTCTAGCTTTCTGGGTGTCTATCACCACTGAGTTAAAGTGATAGTTTAAATTGGTCTCAAATGGTAAGTTACTAAGTTCACGCGATCAAAAAACAAACTCACAACCTTTGGAAACTGTATTGTACTGGGTGTCTAAACCTTCAGCGTAAATTCCTCACGTTGGCAATAAGCAATACCTATCTCACAGCACAAGATAAGGAAAAGAGTGTAGTTCGTTTACCTGATATCCATTCTTATACATATTTATTGTATGTAACTATATCTATAAAAAACAAGATTTTGTTTGGGCAAAAAAAGATGTAGGTATGAAAAATTAAAAGTGTAATCATGTTTTTAAAATGTCTACGACATCTTCAGTGATTGTTATTGCTAGCTATTGGGTACTCGCACCTGCGTGATTAGCATCACTCATCTCTTTCAAACCAACATGATTAGATAAAGACGCACCGAGCCAAAAGAAATTATAACGGGCATAGTGGATCATTTTGGAGTTTTTTTTTTTCAGCTACGATGGCCTGTTGGTATCCACCATCTGGTTCCAAATACCCAGTAGGTATCATCAGCCAAATATGTGGTCTGGCACCCTATGGTTGACCATCCTTTGCACGTCGTAAAATCTCTATAAAAAAGGTCTATAAGACGTGGCTTTCAACTTAAAAAAAAAACTTAAAAGTTTGAGCGATATTTTCTTTTGACAGGAAGTTGAATGTAAAGTAGTAGAACACTTATTTAGCCGACCGTACGTATTTACTACCTACCGACTTTATAACACCTCCTAATAAGCGCGATAAGACACTAGTTACCTGTATATTCTTCCAACTGCTATAGCCTGAAATTACGATTACTTACAGCAACTCGTATTGTAATTGTAATTAGTACTATAAAAAATCAATATTTTTGTATCTTGTTGTTACTCCAGGGTCCAAAGTCCAGGGGAAATTTTTACAAGGTGAATCCGAATAAAAGACTTTATTTTTAAATTTGATCCCAAAAGTATGAAACGTGACTAGAGTGCTACAAAATTACTTCACGCATCTCAAAGTATAAAGTATCAATATACAGGTTGTTCTGAAATTATTAAACAAGAAAATGATATTTCTCCGTAAATAGGTAATGTAACTAAATGTCCTTAAAAATATTTTCAATTAAGTATAGGTATAGGCTCTGTCTACCCCGTAAGGGATAAAGACGTGATTTGTGTATGTATGTATAGGTTGGATTAAGTGTATGTACTGTACATATTTCAAAATGTGCACCATTCACTCCATTCTCTCTCCTAGTTTAATGCTCCTCTCATCTACTCAAAGGTTAACTGGTAGAGATCCCTTAATGGGATAAGTTCCCATTTGTATTTATTATCAATGTGTTAGTTTCATTCGTTTGCTACAATAAAGCATTTACTTGCTAATATTCATACTTTGTCAACTCGTTGATGAAAGAATTACTGAGTGATCTTAATTACTTCAGTAGTATTGCGGCATTTAGAAATCAGCATTCCGAGGCAGTAAAATCTAACAAAATCGCCAACAAATTGTAGCTTAATTTAATTTAAGTACCTACAACCTACTCAGCTATTGGTAGTATGAACAGGGAAATTTAAATTAGAGAGTACTAGGAGCAAACTAAATAATTTAATTAAAAACGGTAGTTAATTATTCCCATTTCAGGATAAAATACAGTCGGCACTTTAATCACATTCCTTGTTCGTAAATTAATTTTCCTCTTCGAGGTATCTATAATACCAACACCGCCTTGGAAGATGGGCTATCGTAAGTTAAGTAGTTTTTAAGCTCTTTCATTCTTTGGAATAATTGGTTGAGCTTAAATTCCAAAAATAACAGAATATTTCTGTTTATAACTATACTTTTACATCTTACTATACTTAGTTAAATGTATTCAGCATCTATGTTCTGCAAATGCTAATTAAATTCTGTAATGATGATATTTATTTTGCTGCCGGTACATAAGACTCTTACGCTTTATTTGCGGGGAACAACAAGCCCACCCGACCGAGCAAAGCTGACCCATCTCATTTAATTATTGCGTCTCTACGACCCGAGTTACGTATGCATGACGAAATTATTACTGCCAACGTTCGAATGGTCCAGCGTAAGCAGAAAACGAGCTCCGAAATAAAATCACCCTGTAATAACAAGTTTTAGTACCCTTTTCTATTTCATACTAGAGCCACCCCGCGGCGACGCCTGCTGCGCGCTGTCCGAGTTTATGACCACCGGACTATTTTAAAACATGCCCTTTAATTCTCATCGTTTATTGGTACAGAAGTCAACCAATACAAGCTACCGGTTTGTTTACATTGTGTCATAATCAACGGCTAAACATTACGCAAATGAAAACCCGGATGTAGCAAATTTATCTAGTTTCGTCGAAATATTTGAAATTTCATGTTCATAACGGCTTCCGACCTCATTCGTGAATTACTTTTAACTTTATCTATACTGACGAGCAAAAATAACGGGTCACTTTCCATACAATGTTGTATGAAAAACGATCCTGTATTTTTGCTCGTCAGTGTATTTTTGACAGTAGTGTGAAATAATAGACGTTCGATTTGAACCTCCTATTGGTAGATACTATGACTATCGTCAAGGACGAATGAGAAACAAGTGACGTAACGGCGTAGACGTACCTATCAAAATGAGTAGGGTAATAGGTTAGCCGTTACAAATATACCCGCAGTCAAAAATTATTCAATACCACTCAAATTTAGAATATGCTACCTTTAGATTAGATCGGGTAGAAAAGTTGAACTAAGACGAAACTGATAAACGACACAGCGTGTCTAAGAAAAATTGGCTTTATTTTTTCATTAATGAGTGTTGCGAAGTAATCAGTATTTAAACTGTATATTTATACATCGTACAGATACAGGGCGTACGCCTCCAAATTTAGGTATATGCGGAATACGCAACAAAGTATAGTGAGGAAATTTTGAACATAGATAGATTATAGTCTGGAATAACTCATAGGCTACTTTTTATCCCGGAAAATTGCGTAATTCCTGCGGGATAGCGATAAACGAATTCTATGCAGACGAAGTTGCGGGCAACAGCTAGTTATTAATAAAGGAACCATGAACAATAAGTATTGACCTTGACCGACATTCATCGAATTATTAATGACCGGAAAATAAGCATTAAATTTAACGCATACAATGCATGTGCATAATTGATTATGAGAATATTTTGTATCGTGATTTAAATATAGTACCAATTTATAAATAAAAGCCATAAACAATTCGCAAATAATTTGCGATACAGAATTAGAATGAAACTGTAACATAGATTTGCCTAAGCAATAGAATAAGCCTCATAACAGCGACATGACCGGCATAGTAATAAGCGCTTCAGCAAATTTAAATAGTAATCGTTCACGATATCTTACCAATTTTATTCATATTAAGTTGTTTCTTCATTGCAATAATTTACATGTTATTTATAAATTTATAATACAAAGCTTACAAATCCTAAGCAGATAATAAACAGACAGTTTGGATAATTTAGTTGCCTTAGTGTTCTTGGAAATGTAAAGAATTATTCAAAGTGGGCATAATATGCATATGGGCCGTAAGACATTGACTTTTTTATGTTCTCGTCGGAGTAAATTGCATGGTGCGACCTGCGCCCACGCCTGCACCGCTATGGCGCTAATAGCGGTGCGCACAACCATTACAAAGCTTTAGTCTATTGTTCGGTCATCTCAATGTCGAAAGCGAAATCTTAAAGCGTATTTTGACCACATTAAACGGAACTAAATTACTTTGAATACGTTTTCGGAGTAAAATGAAATCTATTGTGTTTGAAAATCGAGTTGGTAGAAAGAGATTTATTAAATGTTCTATGTCGCTTCAGAGTAAACCTATCCAGCTCTTATAACTTGCAACAGCTAACACTATTTTATTCTACGTTTTTTGTGTTAAAAATAAACACGCCCAGGTTCAAGAGTAAAGCTAAGAGCATCTATAAAGAACGTCGAAACCCCTTGTTTTGTTTTTAATTTGTGTTAAATGTCTCACTATTATTTTTACCGAAGGCGACGTTAATCTTGATCCTGATTGATGAAGGTGCATGGTCTGGCAATCAATTAACTTCGATTAAATGCATTATTTATACTCATATTTAAAAAATAAATACACCAATTCACTACCAAGTCTTAAGCAACTTTGTAAATAATGACCCGTTTTATTCTGTAAGACAAGTAAACATGCTCATAGTTCAATACTCAGAAGAATGTCGTACAGTTACAAATAACATAATGAGAACTAGCAAATAAGCGCGGACAGTTTTATAGCCTACACACTCGAGCATGCCGACACCTTATTCGTACTTGACAACAAATATTTACCTTTCAAAGCCGCATTTACTCTGTCCAAATCGTAAAGTGACAGTGGAAGAGGCTCGTTCAACAGGCGCAGCCGGGGCGCGTTCCCACTGCCGAAGCCTTTATGGGATCCGTCGCTCAGGAATATTCCCGAGGAATGTCTGTACAGTTTGTAAGCGCAGTTATTCGTCCGAAGCCAGTCTACAAACACAATTGCGCCATTCAAAGTGCGCGCGTCCCCTGAAAAGACGTGACTTTTCAACTCCTCCGCGTCTCCTTTCATAAGTAGGCGAATGTATAGTTTGTAGAACATAAACACTTTTGCATTTGGTTTACTGCCATGCTTTATCTTCCTCACGCTTAAGACCCTAGCTGTGAAAATGTACTTAGACTCAGACACGGCAGACGACAGAATCTCGTAGTCATTAGTAATCGTCTCGTTTAAAACACATTTGGGAGCATTTATATTTTTCTTGCGGTGTATCGTGTCCCGCTTCTTTACAACTCCCCTTACACGGAACTGGGCATGAATTATCGTGAAGCTGTAAAGTAACAGCACTAAACAGTGTAGCTTCATTTTTATTGTGTGAGCTTTTTTGTGTGGCGGTACATACGAATGTAAATAAAACCCATTTTTGTGTTAGTGCTTGGAAGCTTTGATTGAGATGGCTCGTAAACACGCGGCAAATACAAGGTTGCGCAAGAGTCGGTGGCGCCGCCGAGACGCGTGCGCGAGCGCAGCCTCACGCGTAGACTGGAGACCTCGCAATTCGCTGCAACCTTCGACAACGTAAACAAACGTGGACTTACCGTAAGCTATTGTGGCATTTCTAATTAAGGAGTTTGTTACGGCACAAACCCACTCGAGTGAACATGCAGAGATGGCAAAAAGCCGTGCAAACTAATTTACGAGATCGCTTTCGACCTGATTTGGGGAAGTTAGCTTTAATAATGTAGCAGACTTGTCATAGACTAAATGGGTGCAAGTTAACAGTTATTGCTAAACGTGCCAGCTGACTGCGCGGCTGAATATTCATGTGGGAGCGCCGAGGGAGAATTGCTCCGTGCAGCTGTAGGAAGGGTGAATAAAAACTTTGCTGCAGTATTTAATGCTCTTTAGATATTCTTAATTTTTGCATGTTAAGCTAAAGTTTCCGCTGATTGTACTAACTACGCTTCAACTTCGTCAATTATTCAAGGCAAAATTAAAATTTCATATCGTTCGGAAACAACGGCTATTGGCGGTTAAATTACTTGACAGTTTTACTTAAAAGCGTAATACGTACAAGTAGAGTTTGTTGCTTTTTGCTATCGTAGCACGTAAGTAAGTGATTGCAAGTGCTTACACGAGGAATTTGGAAAGTGGTACGGGCGTGGGCGGGCGAGTCGCCGGCGAGCGTCGCCGCGTCGCCGTCGCCGTCGCCGCCTGACGAATCTCCGCCGTGCTTGCCGCTCGCCGCGCCGTTAACATTTCTCATTTGCTTTAATTTGACTGTCTTACTTAATATCTCGGACGACTGAAGGTCATTTAATCAATATTCAATCTAATCAGAATATTATGGTAAACACAATTTTTGTCTCGTAAAAAACAGTTAAAACTGTTATTGTTTTAATCTTATGACTTTTAAGAAATTAAATAGATGGTTTGGTTGAATTTATATTGAAATAGTTTCGTGATATTTTGTGATAAGCTAGTTCGTTGGATCCGATATAAGAAAATATTCAAATGTAAATTTTTAGTTGTGTAACACATAAAGTAGACCGATGGAACCGAACGTCGTTGAAATTATGCACAACGTGATACGATCGGATTGCAACGAAGCTGCAAATTAAACGATAGATTTTTTACTTCGTGTGCGGTAAAGTTCTATCGTGATGGCAGAACTCAACCATTACTTTCCCTGCGGCCCGCCTCCTGCGATGTTGTCGAAGATACAACCACCGGTACACACTTTACCGGTAACTATCGAAAAATCGATGCGGTAGGTACTAAAACCACCTATTACGGTTAATTACTCATTTAATTGCGGGCTTCGTTGTCATGACAGATTGATTTCTTATATACTTCGTTGTACTAGTTAAGTACCATAATGGTAGCAGTAAATTAAGGAGTAATAAAATGTGACATTCGTAGTAAGATTAACAGTTAATTCAAAGTAAGAATTTGTAAGCGGAGATGGCGAGATGATTTCACATATTCGGTCAAACTTAACTCAGAATTAAACAAAATGAAGAACAGATAAGTCTTTGCTTAGCTGTGCGACATTTTCCCACGCTAGTGAAAATTATACAATTAAAAATGTGATAAAATTTTAGTCTCTGCCACAATATTAAACGTCTTCGGTTTTATACTTATTTTAATTATCAGTAATTAACAAAAGAAGACGGTATACAAACCAAAACAAAGCCCACTACTTATGAATTCGTTATGCAATACAAAGCTACATGTATCTGAATCTATCAACGTAGGTATGCAAGATGCAAGATTCTCTTAATCACAGACGTGCTATGTGGAGACAAAACCTATTTATCTCCTCACGGATATCTGTCGTGCATCTCTAAACTTGCAGTGCCTTGATGTCTAATGAAGCAGATTAAATCACATACGCCTTTGAATCTGGTGGTTTATCTTGCGGGGTTTCTCACGCGCTCCTTTGATACGTATCGTGGCGCCTGCGCTGGTAAAGATTACCACAACAAGACGCAGGGCCAAAGAAAAAGTAAAAGAAAAAATAAAGAGTTCTTATGTCGAGGATTTTAACTTTTAATTTTACTGAAACGTAATATTTTCTGCTTTACTTCAAGCCTAAATAATTCTGCAGGTTTTAAATGTGTGCGGTCAATGCACTGTCAGTCACAACAATTTTCGTAAATACCTAATAATAAATCTTTAAATAATTGGTACGGATGGAATGAACTTTTCTGTAGCGTGTCCGCCAACGCATGTAACTTTGTACTATGTTTAATTAGCATTCTTAGGGATTACTTTTACTGCCGCTTTCTCATTCTCAAAGCGCAAGGCCGTCCTTTCGATTTTCGACCCGATAAATGACTATTTGCATACAGAATCATCCCGTTCTCAAGCCAATACGATTACTTACATTTCCAATGAATCTAGAGAGCTACATTTTATTACTTATATATTACTGCATCGCAAGAGCCGGACTCTAAAGTTGAGACAGTGAGATACTAATCTACTCGAGGGATTATGCGAGACATATGGATTTCAGCTTAAAGGCTTGTGATATTTATCGCTTGCCACTTTGATAAATAGAATGTAAATGCAGTTAATATCGCTGAATATTTAGGTCAGAATTTGGCATTACGACCTATAATCGTATTACAATACGATAAGCCCAAGTCGTCTTACGATTATAGAATACTAGCTTCTGCCCGCGACTTCGTCTGGGTAGAATTATACATAAAAACCTTCCTCTTGAATCACTCTATCTATTAAAAAAAACCGCATCAAAATCCGTTATGTAATTTTGAAGATCTAAGCATACATAGGGCCATAGGGACACAGGGACAGAGAAAGCGACTTTGTTTTATACTATGTAGTGATAGTGATGATGTTGCGGATTCCTTTATTTTTTTTCAAGTAAAATAGGTATTAATGAGCTGCCTAGTTTAAGTTTAACCAAAACCTGTTAACCAAAAACAAATTGCCGAACATTTCACTAAGTACTAGGTATAAGGTTGTTTACGGAAGCCCTGAGCCAAATATATATTTTGAACCATTAGCATGATGTTTGTGTTCACCATTGTCAGCAAACACAAACGGAGCAAACGCATTCGCTCCATTAAGTTAACGAACAGTTGTCGAGATGTCGATCAAAATCACCTCTTAATGCCTTCACATCGTACAACAGGCGACAACCGTGTGCATTTACACCCTTATCTCTTCTTTATAAGAAACATAACCGACTGTGTTGCCCACTGTAAGCCGTGCTTTACGGGCACAACACCCACACTTCATTACAATATATATGATCTTGAACCAATGATTGTATGCCGTGTGGCTTGCTCTATTTTCTTGTTGCAGTCGTTCTTCATTATCCTGTCAGTTAACTTTTCTTCTTTTAACAGGATTAACAATCGAACGCACGCCAGTAATAAATTAAAATAAAAAAACGTAGCTTATTTAAAGCTTTTGGTTTACTAATCAGGGTCGAAATCGCGTGATTTTCTTAATACGTAGGTGTCCGTGAGTAGTTTTACGAGCGCCAGTCTCTCACTGCCTGTCAAATGTTATGTCCTTTTCGTTAAGCGGTATTGCTGTTAGCTGATGAATCATTCGGGTCATTGCGTATTTAAGTGTGATAGGCGCTATAAATTCGGGAGATCGTTCGCGTCGCAGTATTGTAAGACAAAAGATTTTAACTGTATAATAAATACTTGAGCAGCAAGGGAAACGAAAGCTTACCTTTCACAGCAGCATTGATCCTGTCGAGATGATAAAGAGTCAAGGGCACTGGGTCAGTCAGTAGCTGCAGATGCGGCGTGGGGCCGCGTATTGCAGGATTGTAACTCACGTCACTGAAGAAAATCCCCGACAATCGCGGCCTCGGTCCCGGGGCACACGAGTCCCGGACCCGCGGCAGCTCCGCCGTCAGTACAGAACCACTCAACGTCTCAGGAGACCCCTCCGACTTCACAAACGCCCTCAGCGCTCTCACATCTCCTTTAAGCACACGACGCAAATGCACTTTGTACAAGTCCGAACGCTTCCGATTATCCTGCATCGATCTGTACTTCTTCGCGTTTAAGACCTTGCCGGTGAATATGTACTTTGATTTCCCTATCGCCTCCATCAGCGACCACTCGTTCTCGATAATGGTCTCGTTAAAAGGACAAGGTGGCAGAATCGCGCGGTGCCGCCGGTGCGCGCTGGACCTTTTTCTCACTTTGCCGCGGATCCTGATCTCCGCGCCGACGATCGCCGCCGCGATAACATAAACAATAACCATTGAGAGCTTCATGTCGCACAATCGCTGGTTAAACACTCCTAAATGCGGTTACTACAAATGTATCTGTCACATCATGCCTGTTATTTATATGTGCCGAAGGGCATAAAGTAGCGGCGGCGGTTTATTAAAGAGGCGAGGCGTTGACATCTCAGTAACAGAAAGTCGTCAAATTGAATATTTAATTTCCAGATGTAATCTGTTTAGAATGCAAGTGACTTTCATGCTAGATTGGTAGTCATATTTGTGCGGCGGCAGTTCTCACAGTCAGTGCATAGATGTTATCGTGCTGGTAAACAATCGTAGGGCCCGTTAATGGCGGTCGTGTAATGCGGCGGGGACGCGTGCGCGCGCGCTGCTAACCGGCGCCGACTGGAGGCTATGACGCAGCCTCCCCGGAGAAATAAGCCCATGGTGCCCACAAGTATTGTACTAAAACACTTAACTCTATGCTTTTATGTTAGCTTTGTTTATTGCTTTTATTGCAGTACCCAATGTACGCTTTGTGCTTATAAATCTTAATAGGTACCTGGAATATATTCTTCTTCTAGAGTCGCTACACTTAGTCATCAACATCACACGTTGATACGTGTAATGCTCCACCTACTAACAGTAAATAAATTGAACTATTGAAAGTACAGTTATGTTTAAACGAAGATACAATCCTGACAAATCGGCCCATCCTTTAATCATGTTCAGCAGATAAGATCCTCGGTTTCGAAGTCACAAACAAATCGCCTCGATCGTACTTTGAGTGATACAGTGATTCTATACTGAAGTAATAGGAGCGTATAGGTGACAGTGACAATGACGCGAGCGCGTAGCAAGCAGAGCGAGTCGGCGTTAAGACCGCGCGACGGCTAGACGCTAAGAGTGCATCTCTGTTCATTGCGCAGTTGATACACTCATCACGCAGTTTCTTATTAGCAAAAACGCAGTGGATTAGAAGAACGTTCGCCGCGTCGCCGGTCGCGTTTAGTAGTGGAGGGGTAAGACGTGAAAGCGATGCGTGCGGCGCGTGGGCGGACGGGCTTTGGCGCCGCTCGCCTGCACTGTGGTGCAAGGTTAAAGCGTATGCGATGTTTATACAACCATTAACCGCTGATGGTTTTGTCATCAAATCCTGATGAATGAAGGATTACGTCATGTTTTAATACCCTTACGTGTTATACCATTAAACCATTATACATATTCGTAGTACCTAACCTACATGATTAACATAAATTAATTTCGTAGAAAATGTACTTTGAACTTTACCTTAGGATGACATTACGATAGAATTATCGTTTTAAACGTAATCCTATATGATAATTTTCAATACTGAATAGAGTGCCTTGGCATTAGATTAAATTAAACCAATAAAGAGCACAGGTTTTCGCTTTTAATTTATTTATCGGTCGGTAACCACTTCGAATATGGCAAATCAGTAAAATGTGTACTTAATTGTAGTACAGTCGAGTCCTTCAGTATTTTGACTGGCAACCATAAAAAACATTTATTAGACCTTATGATTATTAACAACTGCATAATATTTATTTATGAATTTACATTTATATAGTGACGGTGACAAATATTTACTATCAGCTCCTACATAGCAGATGCTACCGAAACCTTATTCGAATGATTACCAAAGCGCCTTGTCACTTCGTCGTTCAATCAATGCTCAAACAATTAACTAAACCTTCTTCAAGGCTCTCCATGATTTTTCCCTTACTATAATCTGCCAGGTTCTAATAAGTTAGAATTTATTCGTTTTATAACCAACTGACCAATTGTAAAGCCTGGTAAAAATCTCTATGTATTTAAAACTGTAATGAGAACAAAAACACACGCCGCCGCGTCTTTTTAATCTCGCTCGCTTCGTGAACATTCTCATTACTAAAACATAAATGGCGAATCCATGTACCTGTGGCGCCAAGATAATGAAATATGATTTAAGTAAATACCGATCTAAATATTCATAAGACAGGTATTTAATAGTGAGGGACCGAAAACTGGATTAACACAATTAGAGCGACCGTTCTTGCCTCCCGTCACACCTACTTAGAACTAGGTGTGAAATTTAGTACGGAAATTTGAGTGAGACGAGAGCGAAAAGGCGAGAGTTAATTCCTGTTTTAAACCATATAACTAATTTAGTTTAAGCAGCTTTACATTGCGGTGCGCCATCGGTCACTTATAATTCGTTGTCTCATCTAGCCCGTAATGAACTTGCGTTAAATTACATGCATGGTGCAACTGAGCTTTAAGGTTATACACACGCACAGTTCGATGTAGGAAAACCTCCGCATTTGTCATGCAAGTCAATGGCGTACATGAAGTTTGTAATTTGCGCTGGACTCGCGTGGGAACTACAGCCCATGGTTTCTCATTCTGAAAGGTCACTCGATGTCCAGTAGTGGGCCGTTTCTAGAGGAAATACATGACCTACCTATTTTTTTTAAGTCCCTATTCAGTGTTATTTGTTACATTAGACTTTTATTGAGTATTTTGCACGTTTTTACTTAATTATAAAATGAATGCCAACTTTCTTTACAAAAGAAAATTACGTCTCCACATAAAATTGTATTTTCAAAACTACGTGTAGCCAGTTTGGGAGCTGAACTAATCTTACAGATTGTTACAAAGACAAACTGTAGACTCGTAAGCAATCACATCTAGGGTTACCAAACTTCTGGATTTTTCCAGTTTTTCAGTCTTTTTGAAGTACTTCGTTGTTACGGCTACGCGTCTATTCAAGGTCATCAATATGTATACACCACAACGTCGCAAAATAATGTATACTTACACCATATTGTAACCATATTTTGACCTTGACTGTCCACCACGGAATTGCGAGAAAGCAGTTACTATGCGAAGACAGTAATCTATGGGAAAGCAGCGCCGAGCGACACTAGGAAAATAAGAAAACCCACACATTTATAGACTACAGGCCCACGTACAAAAAATGTGGGTCATACGAACCACCAGGTGACGTATATAGGACGATATAAGAGCATAAAATAATAAGATTCAGCACTATGCCGTCACTTGTAAGCTGTCCAACTGGGTGCTGGTGAGAATTCAAAAGTGCAACCCTCGATTTTTTCTCCTTGTCGCATGATTTTTGTACGGCGTTGCGGAATAATGGATTAGAAGCTGTATTGAAACAGTATGAAACTGATGCCGTACAGAATCAAATGACCAAATTTACCCTGGAAATGGTCAGAAAATCAAAAAAAAATACCGACTTTGTGGCGCACCATTTGTACGGCATCAATTTCATACTGTTTTAATACAGCTTCTAATCCATTATTCCGCAACGCCGTACAAAAATCATGCGACAAGGGGAAAAAATCGAGGGTTGCACTTTTGAATTCTCACCAGCACCCAGTTGGACAGCTTACAAGTGACGGCATAGTGCTGAATCTTATTATTTTATGCTCTTATATCGTCCTATATACGTCACCTGGTGGTTCATATGACCCACTTTTTTTGTACGTGGGCCTGTAGTCTATTACGGATGTTTTGAAGTATAAGTACCTAATTTTATTATACAAGTTGAATGAATTTTAACACAAATAAATGTGTATTGCAATTGGTTTTAGTTTTCGAGTTTCTGACTAAATTCCTCAGCTTTTTAATTTGCCCGTTCTAGAAGTGTATTTCAAATGAATGTCGTGCTAAATTACTACCTACTGATAATAAAAGCTTTTTTCTTATAATAGTAGTTAATAGATTAATCTCATAATAGCATAATGCTTAATCCATTTCGTTAAAATTTGCATGATAACCACTTCAGGGGTCCCTTACAGTCAAAAAGAGTTTTACAAATTGGGCTCAAGCAAACTTTGAGATCCCACGCGCCATCTCTTCCTGTAAAATTTGTGCTGAGCCTTAACTTTCATGACTACTTCGGTACCTACATTCCTAGAAATGTCCTGTTTTATGTCGATTTTTTCCAAATATCGTTATGGTAACCCTATGCGCCCACGCTGCACACTGGCATGTACTTATAACTGCATTATGTTCCGAGAGGTTCACATGCAGTTGTTTCGTGTATCTACATTAATATTCTTGTATTTAATGTAGGCCGCTTATTATGAATGTTAATGTTTGTCTGTAGATCATGTACTTAAGGACCGACTTTGATCGTAAGGCTTTGGGAATAACTTGCCACCTGGTTATTTAGGTATTGTAAGTAAATGAAATTAATGTACTAAGTATACTATTGTATTTATAAAGGGGGAGGGGATCAGTAAGGCAGAAATAGTCGTTTTGTTTGAACGCGGTTGTTTGTCCATATTATCGTTTGGAAATTGTACTTTCGTATAATTAAATTATTAGAGAAGGGTCTGTATGAAATCATGAAACTTGAAAGCTGACATACAATCATCTGAATCGAGCCCTGCGTTATGCCGAACAAGCTATAAACAACCCTAAATTAATATTGTAATCTATTTTCAATTTCAGCCAGCATTAATATTGACACAGATTAATAATTCCCGAAACGAGTACACAGCACTTTCCCCGCAATAATTCACGCTTCGGTCTCACCCCCACTAATCCCGATTTACTGAAACGATCACGGCGCGATATTAAATCACTCTGTCAAACTACAACAAGCCGCTCATTAAGCCCTCCCTAGTAAATACCGATACACCCCTATTATACAAGACTAACTCAATTAATGTACACACACGCACCCACACAGTCTTAACAACGAAAAAATGCACACGCCGTAACACTCCTTCGCTTAAATAATCTTAAAGTCTTTAATACCGTGCGTTGGTTAAGCAAATTGAAAATGCAAATCGACGCTAACAGTAGGCTTATTAAGATTACTTTCTTGTAAATTATATTTTATAGAGAACGTATAACCAGAGGCGTATCGTCAGTTAATGGGCGTTTTCAACGGTAATTATCGTAAAATGATGTTGTCAATTTCCTTCCAGCTTCCTCTTCATAAAGTAATTTGTGGCTCGACTTAATGGGTGGTCGTCTGAAACAATATTGAGTAAATTAAAAGATGAAACTCTGAGAGCCCAACAACTTGAGGACGATTATTGCGAGAATCGCGTTTTATTTTTAGCATTCTACTTTTGTTCATTTTATTATCTGTCGAGTTCTAAGGTACTACAAAACAATAATGTGCAATCATGGCTCTTATATCATGAAATAAAACACTTCACCTGTTACTTTAATAAATTAATAAAGGTATGTAAATAAATAAATAAATAAAGTTACAGGGATGTGCAGCTGTCAAATCCAGCATAATATTACGCTATGCATCTATAGTCGTAGTAGGCACGAAAGTTCTGTTTGTTATTGTTTGGGTTTACACTATTTAAAATTCTATGTAAGTATACACACTACACAGTATGCGCTCTTATTTTAATGAGATAATTAAATTAAATTTATTTATTTATAGTACAAACTATTAAGAACTAAATAACAATAAAGAATACTTAAACTAGGAAGTTAAATTGTTTTTTACTTTACAAAATATTTAATTTGATATTCCCACCTATGAGAATTAACCTTTGAGACTCAATCTTAATAGGTACCAAATAAAAATACATTTACATTTAATAAACATGTACATGATTGAATTTTCTCGTATTCAATTCATCCACAAAACATCACAATACATAGCGATATGAAAACATGTAAAAGCTACCGATTATGTTAAAAAAAAATCGTTTGTGAATGTGAACTCGAAATCGTTAGGCATGTTCGCTTCACTGGCTACTTCTAAACGGGACTCTACTGGACAGGCTATTTGTTAGATATATTTTTAGAAAAAGATGTACGAGAATGCGATTGACTGACTGTTAACTGAGTATCAGACAGACAACGGAAGCGTTATCTTGAAAGTCGGCATAAATAGGTATTCCTTGAAGATCATAGAGATGAGTTAAGAAAAGATTTTTATAAATTCCTACGAGTTGAGAAACTGGCGAGTTTTCTTTCGCGTGGGTGAAGGGGCGGACATAAGCTAATTACTTAAGTATTAAATGATTATAAAAATAAAATGGCACAAAATCTACTTCTCTTGGGTATAGCGGATCGTATCCCGCGGCCCAGCAACGCGAAAATCAATGTCTCGATTTTCCTTTAATAGGTACTGTTGAACTGCGGAAACTCATGTAAACTTAGTTCACTTTTATCTTTAATACATATGTATACTCGTATAATATTAAGCTGTTGAACCTTTCGTTGAATACTTCGACAATTATACCGCCTGAGACTGAAAAGTCTGCCTTTATTTTACTTCCGCAATTCAAAAGAGAATAAAGTCTACCAACCACTTCAAATGCTGGGAACGGAAATTGGGGACATCATTAGTGTCTTACAGATTTCAGACAAGATGGCAAAGCACAAAGGTGTCAACTGGCGAACCGGACGGAACTACACCCCGTCCGCTTGAAGAGCGGCGACGCGACACAACATCGGGGCTCGGAAAAAGAGCGCTGGCTTTTCTCACTTCCAAATTGCAATTTTGGGGTTGACCTACTTGCACTCATTACGAGTAAAAAAGACCAACCACAATTCTTAGCGAAATTACTCTAAATCGGCTTCGCAAAACATTTCATTTAAATGAGAAGCCAGAAATGACCCTAATATTGAAGAGATTGTAGTTTACGATACAATTTACTTGTCATTAATAAATAAATCCCGTCTTTATCCTTTACGGGGTAGACAGAGCCTAAGGTATCAAGGCCACTTTTAGCATGATTGTGGGCGTAAACATGGAAAGGGGAATCAAAATATGGATTATTCTATTATGGATTATGGATGCAAGTCTGGAATAAAAATCATTTCATTTCATTTTCATTTCAAAATAGTGATGAGTGGCTAGCCGCATCGCCTAATAACATGATTCCTAAGATTTCACTCATTCCCTCAATGGGCTTTTACTATCTGCGCGGGAAGACAAGCAACTGGTACGGTCAAGTGCAACAATAAGTATCGATAGGAACTTCTCAAAAATATGTCCCACGACCATTACGCTGGTGTGAAAGCGTATGGTACCTACTTATTTTTGAAACTTTGTCTAGATACATATTATTAAACTTGACTGTACTTTCTATGTTTTTTCTTTACTCCCAGACATACGTAGTCAAAATTGTATTTAGCAAAATAAATCTTAATATTATCTAGGAATACATCACAGAAGCATATAACTTATGCTTTATCTTTCGGTTATAGTTCAACTGAACAAACAAAGCTTGAGCGTATTTATTTAACCAACAAAGCGAATCAAATGTGACGTACATTCCGTCTGACTTACTAATATCATGAATATAAATTGAAACATCATGGATATTTATGCGGGGTTGCCCGCGGATATTGCTCACGCCGGCGGTACGCGACGGGCAGGTGTTCAGACAATGTGCCCGCCGGCAATAGATTCCTGATACCGATATTTATGCCTATTACCAACCGACCCGTTCAGAAGAAATACAATACCGTAATTTCAAAACACTGATATTCATAGCCGCCCCAAATATTTCGTAATCTTTCCATTATTCGTAACGCAGAGGGATCGTGCCGCGCCGTCACGCGCTGCCGTGACTAAACTGAAAAGAGCTCAGATTTTTAAGACTTAATTAAAGTCAAACTGTGTACGAACCGTCAGTACGAGAATATGAAGAGGATTCAGAATCGTGACGAAATTATGAACTTGTGACTAAATATTTGTCCTTTATCTAAACTTCCGAAAGTATCTTTTAACTTCTATCCTTTTCAAAACTATGTGCTCGTCTTTGGATTAAAGGAGTTGCAGTTTAAACTAGTATGAATAACAAATAATAACATTGAATAAAGGATTAAAAACAAGTATTTTATTTAAATTAAGTACAAACTGCCATTAACGATTACCGCCAAGCAAAAAGAGCAATAAGCGCTGATAACCGTGTCGAATTCAATTAATATAATCTCATAATGTGTAAAAAATAATGCGATTCCTTGCTCCACGCCACAGTAAAAAAACGCTTAAGTGCAAAAATGAGACCACATTACAGACGCCGTAAGGGGCACTAAAGTAGATGATATATTACTGTATTAAGTGGTAAGAATCTCTTACATTGATTTATATCAGTTCAATCTTAGAATATAGAATTTGGATTTTTTTTTACGGAATATGCATGATTTCCGCTGTATTTTGATCAAAACTGAAGTAAGTTCAAAATTTACTGCTGAAAGAGAGACCAAAATAGCCATTAACTTTTTCCAGATTTGAACTAAGTAGGTACTGTGGATATTTTTTACTCAGAATCGGAATCGTATATCATATCGATCCTTATATTTTAAAAAATGTTACTCGAGGCAACTACAATGGCTAATGCTAAAGACCTGAAACTTAATGGTACCCAAATTCCTCAGACTGATGTAGCCAGATACTTAGGTCTTTTTCTGGACCGGCGTTTGACATGGAGAACTCACTTATTTACAAAACGCAAGGCTCTGAGCCAACAAATGCGCAAGATACATTGACTTATGAACAACAAATCCCAACTCAACATGAAAAATAAAATACTTTTATACAAGTGCATCCCTAAACCAATTTGGACATACGGCCTACAATTGTGGGGAACGTCTGCCAAATCAAACGTCGAAATCATCCAGCGATACCAATCCAAAGTACTGCGTATGATTGTCAAGGCACCTTGGTATGTCAGAAACGCTACAATTCCAACTACAAAAGAAGAAATCCAGTCACGCATGCGCAGATACAAGATGAGAATGCAGTACCACCCCAACAAATTGGCAAATGACCTAATGAAGGAATGTGCCACTTTTAATCGACTGAAGAGACGAGCCCCCCAAGATCTACTGGAATAGATAACAGCCTATAGACGGGCGCGTCACTGGACACGCACCATCCAAGACAATGCATACACATGAAAAAAACTATTTTATTCCCCTATCCACCTATACGTCTACCCCGTAAGGAATAAAGCCGTGATATCTGTATGTATGTATGTAGCATTATTTTCGGTAGATCCGGAATAGATTCGTTTTCTTTTTGTTTCAGCATTTTTTGTTCAGTTCTCGCTGAAAAATGGCTATAGATTGACTCTGGTAAAAATAAAATCTAACTCTAGTTCAATAGTTTTACTATAGCATCACACATGTAGAAGTACGACTTACCCGTCAGTCACTCCAAACAAAAACACTACAGAGCCCCTATTTGTCTCCGTCAAAGTGATATAGCAGCAGTATGAAAGTGAGATTTGGTTCTCCTTCTTACCCACGGCCTTAGCGGCTTTGTTGTACAACTTGAACCGTGAAGAAATAGTGATTCCAGTCACAGTATAAGACCAGTAACCAGTCTAAAACCAACGCGTCCATACGTAGCTCCTTCATTTTAGCCAGTGGAAATTCAGCGCATTATTTGTGTTTATATTGCATGAACTATTAAATATTCTGTGGTTAGTTACTGGGTTTATACTGTGCTCTAGTGCCGGCGCCAATCGTATCGCAGATATGCGTCAAGCTATTCCGACCACGGAGCCTACAGCGAATAGCATTCCTTTGATATCGACTATCCGGATAATGTAGGCGGTAATAGATGGAAAGTGCGCTAACGCTGATTTACAGTAGGCGTAGGACTAAACATCGACTTTAAACTTGATAATGATTTGTGAATCTTATTTTCATCAATAAATAAAAGCGTGGGAATTGAGAGATTGATACTGTCTTCTTTTTAATAAGTGCTATCATGCGGACAGATATGAATTACTTTGATGTAGGAAAGTGGTTAAACAACCACCATGACCAAACAACCAGATCAGATCATGCTAAGCGTAACCTTTGTGTCTTATTACACTAGGCTCTGTATATAGATAAAGACGTGATTTATGTTTATACAATCCAACAGCATTTACTCCTAATAAAAATGGTCCCTACTAAGCATGCTCAATGATGGCTTACACCAGGCGCTTGTCTACAACATTACCCGCGAAAAGATTCGCAACCCCTTGCAGACGGTGTTTATTCAAACCTCCTTTTCAAACAGCATCATTTGGTCGACATATTCACCGCAAATCATATATAAAACGGAAAGCGACCCTCCCTACGATAAATCTCGTACGTCGTAATAACAAAATTTTGTAAACCTAAGCGGTATGTAACCTAACGAGCCATTTCCCAGAGTCTGTGTACGCTCAGTAATCACTGGCAGTCCCTCGAGACGGAATATCGAGCGCATAATAGACCCCCAGGCGATAACTGCGTCCAGTTGAGGCTTCGATCAAACCAACCGTTCCGAGTGGACTATTAGAAGCCTGAAACGTATGCGGTCGGCTTCGTCCCGCCCGAATACAGACATTCCATTAATTAACACCCAACTTAGCTCCGCCCTGCCACCAAACCCCCGCAACGGAACGCACTTACGTGTGAAAACATATCGCCAGCATTTTGTTACCATGCTACAAAGTTACTTATAGTTATATTTACATATTTTTACTTATCGGATACGCTCTTGCGTTTGTGTGAATAGATCTGAGTTAGAGGTTTTTGACAGTTTTGCTGTATCAAAAATTATTTCCGGTAACCGTAATGTGCAAAAGCAACCAGACAAAGGTAAAAATGTAACATAACTCCGTAAGAGAAACGCGCTGCCGCAATCTCTAACCCTTTTAATTTATTTACTGCGTGCAAATACGGATAGACCATCACTAATATGATTGAAGTCACTTTTAACGGCATCTATTCGTTGACAAGTCCAATATTTTATATTCACTCGACTGTTTAGCAGACGCGTCAGGTTTTCAATTATGTTAATTGAAGAGAGCGGGAGGAGCTGCATTTCTTGCCGGCGAAGCGTGGCGTCGCCGAGTGGTCTGCGCTCAGCGGGCCGCAACAGCAAACAATATACCATTTCGTCCAAAATACGCCTTGCGAATACAATGTTACCAACCTTATTGGAATACATTATAAGCAATAGCCATCGGCAACTGTCGCTTTGTTATCATCTTTTTCTGTCCTTTCGCAATACGGATCAAATGCAAAAACAAAAAGCAACATGGAATGCGCTTGTTTGCCAAGCTAGTTTCCTCCAATAGTGGCGCCGCAGTTTGGGGTGTCAAAAACACTCCCTATGAAACCACACTATCTTGTTTTCATAAACATAGTTTCATTAATCTTTTCGACTCTTTACATCATTCGCTAAATGGCTGCACCACTATTCTAGGATATTTTATCTCACAACATGCTGCAATTAAAAAAAACGATCAAAAAATTTACTGTGCATAACAAAGTTCTAAGCTAACAAAGGTAAGTGTAACACGGGATATTTTTTAATCGAAATAGTACCTATGTAGTCTCAAAATAAATTCGTTACGAAAATATAGTTCACAACGGTACAAAGAATTGGTTACCAAACCCATTTTTTTTTGTAAATTTCTTTTAGTTACAATCTTTTCAGTGCATTATTTTCAGGAAAAAAATTACGTTAAGTACTATGACGTCACAAGGTTGAATGAGTTTGCACGAATAGTATTTTACGGTGCTTAAAAGGATTATTGGAAATTCCACCGTGCAGAAAATGTTCACATTGTTTTCATTTTAATCGCGCATGTTCTACCTCTCGTACCTCGTATATTTTGGTAAATGAAAAATCTGAAAATTGCTTTAGCCAAACGACATACCTACCGCATACTTATTACCTCCAAGAACTGACAACAACAGTTTTATTTTACGTGTCTCCCTTTGTCATCAAAACGTTAATGGATTCGTTTCTGTTAAAAATACTTGAAAACTGATTTCAAAATGTCCTTTACATACTTGAATTCCGACAAATAGCAACTAACTAAAGTATCGTATTAATGCTTCCAAATTAAATGCCATTAAATTTAACTCGATCATTATTCACACACCTCAACAGCGCACCATTACGCATACTAACACGAGTAATTGTTATTTATTGCCAAATGGGCCACTATTTACGTCCTATCAAATATATTCAGGATTATCCATCCGACAAGGACTTTAATCTTTGGATATCTGCAAGCCCTCGTTGGTGTTATTGTTATATTTCAGTTTTATGGAGTTGGTCAAACGAGCGGCTATTGTGCCGTTTAAGACTGGATAGCTATCGATTTAAAAGCCACATTGTGCTGTTAACGTCAACAATTTGCAGGCGGAGCTACCATAACATGGAAAAACGACTGCGAAATATGATTGCAGCGCTCGGTAGGTTTACCGTAAACTACTATTCGATGTTATGAACAATAGCAACATTTTGCTGTCGCACGCCGTTTTTATTAGTCGATTCTTTCAAATCCTTTTCGAAAATGTTTTACACTCGTGTCTTTTAATTTTTGCTAAAAAACGTTTGACTATAATATAACGAACTGAAATATAATTATTATTCTTGAATTGATCTTTCTTTTTATCAGCTTAACACTTAATTTTCATTATATTGCAAGTCAAGTCTCATCCTCTTCCAGTGAAAAAAATATTATTATTATTATTATTATAAGTAGATAGGTAGGTACAGTAAAAACGTTCATCGTTTTGTTCTTTTTGTCACTTAAATTTAAACATTTTATTATTTACCCTTCGTATTTAAATGCGAAGCCCTAGTTAATATAAAAAACAGGTTATCCATATTGTCTGTCATAATAATCTTAATATAATATTAATACCTAGGTACATGGAAAAAGTCGACTT
Source organism: Pandemis corylana (assembly GCA_949127965.1). Classification (NCBI taxonomy): domain Eukaryota; kingdom Metazoa; phylum Arthropoda; class Insecta; order Lepidoptera; family Tortricidae; genus Pandemis; species Pandemis corylana. Next base: position 10,694,374 of record OX421851.1, on the reverse strand, counting down.
GACTCATCAAAGTCCCTTGAACTTAGAATGCTCAAATTTTCCACACAGCTTTCCCTTTTGTGATATTGTCAGTAAAAAAGGACGGATTTTGCTTAATTCCCACGAGATAGGGAGTTCTGCAACGGGAACGAAGCAAGCTCCACATTTTATTTTTCAATCATGTGTAATTGATTGAGTCAGGCCTTAGGTAGGAATGTATCTATTTATGTAGGACTAGCTGTTGCCCGCGACTTCGTCCGCGTGTGTTTTTGTGATACTTACGGCTTTTCTCGATATCAAAATTATTATTATTATGACTATTAACTTCGTCACATGAACCACTGAAAGTATGTACGAAACTATACTTTTAGAATTACGTCATGAAAATAATAATTTGCGACACGGAATCTTGAAAAAAAAATCAAGTGCAAACTGGTTAATGACTCATCACATTTATTTATACTTTATTTTACAAATAGTTTTATTTATAGTTTTGTTTATAGTTTCTTTATTCAAAAAAGCTAAGTACAGTTTTAATTACATCACTATTAATTTCGCCAAACTATGACGCTTATTGGCGAATACTGCGCTCACTTTAACGATATTTGTACCCGGATTAATTTAAAAAATTTAATCTATTCTAACCAAATAATACATAAATGTTTACCTGTTTTTACCTTACAACTAACAATTCATTTACTAATCCGTTTTAATTAATATTTTGCGACTCAATTTTTTCTAGCAGAAGCTTTTTTAATTTATTTTCTTGGTTTAAGTAGGTACGTAATTACAGATTATTAACACTTATTATCATTCTACAAATTAATTACCTACAGGGGCCTTGCCATAGTTGCCATGATGTCTTAATGCGATTCAGTTTAGGTTCGCTCGCTGTCAGATTTATACTAAAAGCACCAACTTTTCACAATAAAATTCTGACATGTTCGTAGCGCAGGCGTAAACGCGCCCTTTGATTTTGCTTTTTATAGGCAAAGGTACCAAGAACATACAGCCAAGCGTTTCACGCCGCCCTCATATTAATATCAGGTTTTCAAATAAGAGTGCGTTCAAAAACCGAACACGTTGTTAATAATGGCGCAATAAATAAAAACAAAAGTAACGGTATTGCATATTGAACTTTAGGTGTTAGGTAAAGAACACAATTTAGGACGCCAATTTAAGTTGATTTAGGATCGACAAAAATCTCTTCGTTGAAAAAATGCCTGTACAGCATGTAATTATTATATTAATGTTTTTTCAAAATTGACACGCCTTTTCGGCTATTATGTCTTATGTACATTTGTATCTATCTATTTTCTTCGTAGTATTATTTTGTTTGTAACTATTACCAACTACTTATACCGAGGAAGCTGATTTTCTTGAGTTCCGCTATTTTGTGCGTAATCACCTCAAAAATCAAATTTCAAGGAAACTGAGAAATTATATTTACCTGTATTAAATTGGAAGTATTATTTAGCAATTTCAAAAGGTTACGCTTCATTGGTTTTTATTGTATAGGTGTATGAAGTTAATTAATTTTAAACACAAAACCCTCTTTTTTGCGCCTCTGGATGAGATTTAAAAAAAATGCTGAAACAGGTATTTCTTTATTTTTTATTACTAAGTATTTATTCTGAGTTTCATGATTCTAGAACAATCTAATTTTCTTTTTTCATACAAACTTTAACCCCCCTTTTCACCCCCTTTTTCCAAAATTTTCCGCAATTTCTGTAGCCTATATCCTATTCTGAATTTATTGGAATCGATTTGTGAACATTTCATTAATATCCGTTCAGTAGTTTTTACGTGATGCTCAGTCAAACAAACAAACAAACAAACAAACAAAAAATTTAAAAATGGTTTTAATATGTTCAGTTACCGATTTTAAGTCACCCTGGTCGGTTTTTTTTTTTAAATCTTCAATGTACAGATTTTTTGGTCTCAACGATTTTATTATATGTATAGATTATAATTTTATAAAAAAAAGTTATGTCTTAGTCTATGGGAGTAGCGGGGAGAGGGGATTCGTGAATGATGGCGGATAGCTTGAAATACGAAGCTTGTTGTAATTATTTCTGTGTTTTAAAAATTAATTAAAAATAGTATGTGTTAATTCTGGGGTTTTATTTTAAATACTACATTTTGGGGGCTCGTCCGGGATGAATTTTAACTGTTTAGAAGAATTGATGTTGCGAAAATTGAAAAAGACGTTTTATGAAGAATATTTGAAGAAAAGATGGCGACGTAAAAAGAAAGATGAAATAAAAGTTGAATTAAGTCGATAAAGGTGTTACTTAAAGGTGTTATTAAAGGTGTTATTTAAAGGTGTTATTAAAGGTGTTACTTAAAGGTGTTATTTAAAGGTGTTATTTAAAGGTGTTAAAAGAAGTTGTTCAAGGTATAAAAGGTGTTAAAGGTGAAATAGAAGGCAAGAAACATGGCGGAAAAAGATGGTTGGTTAAATTTTCGGGAACAGATATGACTTTCCCGGTATCGCCGCGGGGGAGAACGAGACAGAACATGGAATGGCAACGAACGCGGTACAGGAGAGAGCAGCGGAGCACGAACATCGAGTTGGCAACCGTCGCGCGCAATGTACGTGAACTCTGAACAAAACGCCGAACGAGATAGTGATGCGCGCGCAGAGGGCGCCGCTGAAGACCAAAATGGCGAACGCTCCGGCTGTCATCAATGTCATTGTCAAAAGAACCGGCAATGACGCCAAAACATAACCAAGTCAAGTCGAATAAAGGAGGATTTTTCTGTAAAGACGTTAAAAGTTGACGGTGTAACAATGAATTGTTTGATTGATTCAGGTACTGAGCTTAATTTACTGTCTGTTAATTTACTTTCTCAGTTAAATATTATGTTTTATGTCAAAGATGAGACTATGATAACAGGGCTTGGATTAGTGAAAGTTTTTGCTATTGGAAAATGTTATACGGTGTTGCAAATCGACGATTATTGTTATGAGTGAGTAGTTTTAAATGTGTTTTTTTTTAATCCGTTGACTCAATGGTTTTATAAGGTGTTACATGCAAGGGGGTTCTAGTTGGTAGGTGTATGTTTACCTTAAAGATTTATTTTGTTTACCTTAGGTGAAAACCTTATGAATTAATTTGAACAAAGTTATTTTATTTATAGAGCTGTGGTTCTAAATGTTGAGAAGTTTCAATTAACTATGTTTTATTTAGTGTAAGATGTAAACATTTTTATTTGGGTCAGTATGCAGTAAGACAACATTTTTTTTTTGTTTGAGTGCATAAGTATAGTTATGTATAAGTTGTCTGAGGCCATACAACAGCAGGATGGCCGAGTTGTAGGATTATAATTTTATAAAAAAAAGTTATGTCTTAGTCTATGGGAGTAGCGGGGAGAGGGGATTCGTGAATGATGGCGGATAGCTTGAAATACGAAGCTTGTTGTAATTATTTCTGTGTTTTAAAAATTAATTAAAAATAGTATGTGTTAATTCTGGGGTTTTATTTTAAATACTACATTTATGCGACAGTGACATTATCCTATAAGAAGCCATGATCGTAATAAATAATTTATTTTCCATGATACCAGGTTATGAAAAGCACGGCTGTATTTTCACAATATTCACAGGGTTCCGTAGCATAGCTACTTTGAATAAATTTAGGTAATACCAGCCCATCGACATCGTCGGGCGGGTGCTGATGCCAGCCTGAAACATGCAAATGAAGACATGACGTCGACATCGGATGTTTATGCTCGGCTCGGCTCGGGAGAGCCCAGATGTTAACACTAGTGTCGTGTTATCGCTCTCGCCACCATCTTAAACGCGTTTTACGTAACGTCGAGCACTTGATAGCTATCTACATAAATTTGCGGTTATTTGTAGTCTCATAACAGCGTAATTTGCGGGAACAACGTTTAAGTGCTCGCGCTCCTATTCGTTTGATGTTTGTGTAATAATATTAGGCGCGTGCGTGTTTAATGATGCAGGAAATATTTGGATTATGTTATTGAATAGCTATAAAATGTGTTTTCATTATATGTATTTTCGTAACCTTTCATATCCTGAATACAATTGCGTGCTCGGAACACAAATGAGATGTTTTAATGAGCATGTTCGTAGCGGCCGGGGAGGGATCAGTTGCTATTGGGGTTAGGAACGCTTTCATTTATTATACTCTTATTCGAATTCAAGTTTTGTTATGTCATATTTCCTACAGCGCTTTTACTGTCTGGCTTGGTGGTCTATGAGACTTTAAATTGGAAATTGCCAATTTTTTACATTAGCATATCATATCTTTATTTTCTGTGATGTTAAGTAATTCTAGTACCCTTTCGTTATTTTGGTAATATTAAATACGAATACGAATTATTTTGCTGATATTTTTAGAAATACAAATCAGATTGGTAAATAACCTAAATGCCGCTTTAAACCTTTTTCAACCGATATTTTAACGGCGCTGTGTCAGCCACAGTTGCGAGATAAAATATCGGGAAATAAATATTTCCTCCCTCGATTCTGAACAAAGAGCGGCTTAATAATAATGTATTGCAACAGTGCGTAAATAGGACGCGAATTTCTAAAAAAAATGTTAATCAAGTGTAGGCACCAATTAGGGACGATAAGAAATATGTACTTATGTAACTTAATAGTCTTAGATAATAATATAATATAAGGTTTGATCTAATTTAATTTAACGTGGCTGATTATGAGATATTTACGAAATTGACAGTATTTTACTATGATTTAAATTTAAATAGATCCATCCTTTTTCGGTCAACACTGTAGACCAACAGAGTGACCAGTGCAAACTTCAAGCACCCAACAAGCTCCCAACCCTTCTTTTTCTCTAGTTACAATGAAGAAAATAGAGTTATATCAATGACGCTTGCATCGTACGAACCATTAAACCTTTGTCTTAAAGTGTAATTAAGGCGAATGGTTCGTAATGCCCACGCGCACCATTAAGCGCTCCCCTCTCTCCACTTCCATTTCGCCGTGAAATAAGTGGCAGAGGCTAGCAATTTGTCTCATTGATCCCTTTGCATACGTCTCAGTCAATGCGCGCGGGCGACGGCTTTAGGTAATCTCATAACCATTCGACCATATCCAATGAGATTGCATAGCACCATCCTCTTCATACGTGCCGATCACGTTGCAAGCAAGACTGAGACAGCATTATTTCCACGTACGATAGTGCTGCCTGCGAGTGATTGTGAATCGGACAGCTCCCTGCTGAAACAGATTTACGACGATTTCGTACAACCGGGCAACAGAGTGAGGAAATCGGTGTCGAATTACGTAAATAATGATCAATTTATTCAGTGTCACGTATTTTAACCCCTGCAAAATATAATATATATTATATATAATAGGGTGTTAGGATGGTGAAGACAAAAATGTGTCAATGCAATGTTTATATTTCCATATTTATAGTCCTTGTAAGTTCTTGCGAAATTCACAATCTTTTGAAAGTGTATTTTCAGATAAAAACCGCGAATATCAATTCACTTTCAAGAGGTTGTACTTTTCGGTCGTGAGAACGAGTCCACAAAGAACTTCTTTTTTTACGGTTTGTAAGAGACCTTAATATTCCATACTTATTTCAACTTGATACCTTCAGAGGTATCTACGTGTTCTTGAGAAAAAGAGCATCTAGACACACAGATACGCAACATGCAACACTGTGCTCCTGCAAAGTTTCCATTCTTCTTTTTGAGGTTACGAACCCCAATAAGAAATTGGATAGACTGTGTAATTTAGACTATTAGAACCATTCCCTACTTTCAGGATACGCTAGCTATTATTTAATATAAAAGAGTAGCTCGGTCATCCTGTAGTTAAGCGGGGATATTAGTGTGGAGCAGTTGCTTAAACTTTACCTCATTAAAAGAGCATCAGGAAGGTGTGCGACCGGTGCCGTTGCATGCGAGTAAACTAAAAAGCCACGATGAAGGTAGTCCAACATTATTAATATACCTGCACTGTGTCCCAAAACCAATCCGGAATACTTCAACAGGTGGTTAAAATACCTTACACCTTAGTGAATGTTTTTTAAATACTTTATAAAAAAAATGGTGGAAAAAGTTTTTTACGTCGATGATTTAATTTTAAATAAATAATACGATAAAAAACCTTTACAAGAGTTGACAATCGAACTAACTCAATCATCTGCTAAAATATTCAGAAACACTCCGAGGCTCCTTGTATCAAAGACTATAAAGTGTATCATTCTTGATATTGAACTGTTAAGGATCAAGATAACCTTCGGAAATAGACATGTGACCCAAATATTCCGATTTTTGAACCTTAAATTGACGTAATTTTAAAAAGTTCATGGTTCAAGCGTCATCGTAATTTCGGAATCCTAAATCCTATCCTTCGATCATGTGACTTGTAGGACACGCTGCCACTTTAAATATCTTATTTGAATTATTTCACAGGTTGAAGTCGAGCACTCTGTGCATCAAATCTTCAACGTAAAAAGTTTGTTATGGGCATTATATTAACCAGTCATTTAAGATACCGAAGCATCACAAGAAAGCTTCACAAAGCGAAAAAATCCTGAAGTTCTCGCATAAATTACGATTCTCAGGTGTGTCGGGGTCTGGTTGCTTAAAACTTGTCAAAAAGTCATGGGAAATGGCTTCGTAAGGCTAAAAACGCTCGAAAAATTGTATTTTATGTGGTATACAATAGTATTTAAAATGGATGTAAAAGGGATATTTTATGTATGTGTGAGTAAAATACAAACAATTTGCATTAAACATTAATGTTAGGTACCTACGCAACTGTTAGGCATTTTACTGACAAAACATCTTGTTGCCGTGGAATATCATCCCAAAATATCTTGTTACTCGTAAGTCTCAATCCGAGCTTAAACGACGCGAATACGTATGATTAGTGTACAAACTCGGTATTCATGCCGCTGTTGAGCACGCGAAGCTCTCGTTAGCCAAACAATTCAACCCTAAATAATAAATATATTACACGCACAAAAAACTACGGCAAATGGTAGTAATTTTTCTCGCATTGTTAATATTTTAATAGGTGCTAATGACTTCCTGTGCCACGGTGTTGTCTGAACTAATAAGTCGTTCTAAATCTAAAAGATCATGCCGATGATTCAGGTACAGTAAGTTTTGATAAAATTTATAAGAAAAGATTAGATTTGAAATAATTAGAGCCCCGCAACCACCCAGAATATCGCTCTTTTTTAGCGTAGCGTGTATAGTCAATAAAGCCACAAAAAATCGATTTAAAGCCGCAGCTTTATTTATTGTATATAAATTGAAATAACAATTGCGTAAGTTCCATTCGATTATTAGAGGTTTACTAATTCGGTATCGAGCTTTAGTTAAGGCAGCGGTGAAACATTATTGAGCTAAATAAGTAAGTATGCCTGTTTTAACCCTTTTGCATCTTAGTATTATATTTGGTTTTCGTTTCGAAGCCATTGCACTTGAAATTAAATCCATCTCATATCTCATAGTTAAGTCTTGTCGTGCCCTTCCGATAATGTAATTACGGCCACTTTGGCCGCGGCTATCTTAACTGTACTGTTTAAGATAAATTCTTATTAGAGGAGTTTAGTCGCTGCATGTGATTCAACTCTAGAACATTAAACAAGTAGAAATTATGACGTGGTGTACTATTGTGACTACTAGTGTGTATACTTTTCTGTTTTACACATACAAAGAAACCGAAATAAGTACGGCTTTCCAAAAGACTTGCAACTTTCTTGCAAAAAAACAATTAATTGCTAACTGTATTTCAGAAGGATATAAGTTTGATCGCTTAGTCAAGATTTTTGTTTTTAGAGAGTGATTTATTAATTTATCCAAATAACTTCCCATCGCTGAAGACTAACATTTAAATCTTTAAAAAGAAGTTACCTTAGTACAGTAAGCCATTGTTGAGTCAATCTGTACTAAGTAACATTTAAAATATTCAAAATATTGTGGACCAAATAACTTCGATCGATTTTTATCAAATAGGCTACCAACATCAACCTAAACAAATTTGAATAATTCAAAATTTTAGCATGTAGCCAAACAAAACAGCATTAAACACATTAAAATAACAACAATTCAGCACGCGTCGCTTGCACGACTGAAATGGGAACCGCCACCAATCGTAAAGGTTTAAATTTAATGGACGCTGGCACCATAACACTGGCTGTTTTCAATTTATGCGTCGAAACACGCTCCCGACTAAAGCCTTATTTAGATGATGATGCGAGAAACAGAGTGTGTTGCGGTACATTGCTGTTGATGATCGATTCCCCATTTATCCATAGCTGCGCGGCACTACAATGCAAGCAACTAGCGCTAAGTTTCTCACGCCTTTCAGGTAAGGTTTTAAGCTCCTAGCATTAGGAGTCAATGCTGACTCTATAGGTGAGACGTCATTAGCCAGTTCGTTCAAAGTTCAGACTGGAGAGAAGTAAATTTTAGTCATAGTTAGAGCGTACGTTTTTGAACGTTACAGATACACAGATTGAAAACTATGTTCTGCAATTTCTAATGAGCAGTGAACACACCTTCAAAATTAACTGAATGAAATTAATGCTAAACCGTAGTGGGTACTTAAAGCAAAGAATTATCAGTTTTAAAATTATTAACAGTCTACAATGACCTTGTAACAAGAATATAATTTTAGAAGATACCCTGCTGATACTGTTTGACACTGGTCAACGGTTATCCAAGTAGGTACGGACAAACCCTTACTTCAAAACCCAAAATTACGAGTTTGTATCATAAAATCCGCAAACGGACCTCGGAATATTTCGTAGTTTTAGATTAATCGCCGGACTTATTTGTTCGGCCATCATAATACATATTCATCACAAAATCAGCATTTTCACGGACGTCCATTTTTAGGCATGCCGTTTATTCAAACGCTGCGAAAACGTGTGAACATTAATCTCTGATATGTTGTAAATCGACCCTAAATCGGATAAAGTTCTTTCTGACCCAAATTTGTTGTTTATACGGGCGGGACACATCACAAGGATTTCATTTTCCCACTCTTCGACGTTATACCCTCGCTAATTACCTAAACCGCAATATAATTATTTTGCGATTTGGGTGGGATAAAACAATTTAACGAGATTAATAATTAATTAATCATTGACAAATCCATTTAATCATTTGCTTTGTGCCCTCCTGGCTGCTACGGTCTGGGATTAAACGCATTAATATAAAGGTAAAACTCAGCTTTTTTATAAATGACTCAGGCTTCGATAAAAATCTGATTGGCTTTAACGTCACATGAAGCCACGGAGCTGACACTATTGACGCAGACGCAACGTATTATATGTATAGGTACGAGTATGGTGCCTAGCCTAGTCCTACTTCTTTTTTAAATAGCTGTATATAATTCATGCTGTAAAGACTATTTTAATGCAACAAAACTGTAGGTACATAGGTATTTAAGAAGTTTTGCAGTTGAAATCGATCAATCGATAACCACAATGATTGCTGAGCCACTAACACAAAGAGGCCGAAATAAGTATGGCTATCCAAAAGAATTGCAACATTCTTGCAAAAAAACAATTATTTGTTAACTGTATTTCACAAGGGTAAGTCACTAAAGACATACAAATCTTGATCGCTTAATCAAGATTTTTGGTTTTTGGTTTGATTCATTAAAGTATTGAAATAACTTACCATCGCTGAAGACTAAAATTTTAAATCTTTAAAAAGTAACCTTAGTATCTAATTTCATTTTAGGTATTTTGGTCACGGAACCCTAAAAAGAAGTCTGAAATTTCTTAGTCCGCTACTTGGTAGCGGTGTAGTAAGGTAAATGTTTTTGTTCATTGAAATGGCCCTTCGCAAAGTAACGCCTGATCCAAGAAAAGAAAATCTTTATCATTTATATTTTATATCAAGGCCCGCTTCACAAAGGTAGGGTGCCTAATTAATTACAATTTGAATAACAAGGGCAAGAATCTATGCGAGTAGCAATCATGTGGGAAGACTGTGCGGCTCCGCGCTCAGGTTATAATATTCATAGTGTTGTTTTAGGACTACGTCAACGTGAGAACTCAGCTCCGACGAAACATTAATTGAAACTGACCAAAATTTGTTTCCTTGTACCTCCTTGAAAACACAAAGGCGAGGCATAGATGTAGGTACATAATATAACGTTACATAAACATTCACGCATGGTACGATTTTATTGTTTCAATAAGGATGTACCTACAATAAAAGTTTTAGGAATTTCTAACCTAATATTTATTTCATACTAGCTGTTGCCCGCGACTCTCTCTGCGCAGAAGTCGCTTATTGCAATCCCGCGCGAATTATGCAATTTTCCGGGATAAAAAATTTCCTATGTTCTTCCGACTCAAACTATCTGTATACCAAATTTCATCTAAATCCGACCGGCGGTTTAAGCGTGATAAGGTAACAGACAAACAGACAGAGTTACTTTCGCATTTATAATATTAGTAGGGATGTTACAAATCATGGCATCCTCCTCCCTGCTAAACGTATGTAATTTGTGGATGCTCCTAGCTCAAAAAAGTTCAATATTTCCATTTTAAAGCCCAATAATTCGTATACCGCTTAACTGATTTTGATGAACTCTAGCTTAAGAGTAAATTGTGACTAAACTTTTTACTCAAAACAAACCTCGTCCAAATCAATCCATCCGTTTGAGAGCTACAATAAGTTAGAAACAGACGTTAAAATTGTGGAAAGTGTAAATTTAACGTATCTTTAAAAATAATAATCAAAAACATTGCTTTAAAAGATGAAGTTAGCAAGACTTTATGTCGTTACTACCTGGTCGACATAGTTTGTTTGCAGAAGCGTGAAACAGTTAATACGCTCGTTGCTCAGGTGCCGTAAGCACGTTCAGTAAACTGTACTCCACTAATCGAATCGACCTATAACTTGCTAGGCGCGTCCACTTTACTATCCTGTACCAGATTTAACAACGCTATAAACCTTCTCGTATAAACTTAGTACTTGAATTTAAAATCACACTTCAACACGTAATTAAACACTCGTGCCCCCCGATGGCCACTAAAAGTTGCTCAAAAGAGCATTCTAAAAGGCTCGTGTGAATGCTGCGGCAATGTAAAAACGCATGCGTATGGCTGCGTGATATGACAGCTCGTTGTGTGTAGTGTTTTATGAAATTTTATGCCTTTGACTGGCCCCTGTCAGTTGCTGCTTTAATTGAATCGCGCGTCAGAGCCGTGATATACGAGAGGCGAGCCGCGTCCGCGCCGCCGGCCGTCCGCCGACCGAGCCCAGACCGGACAATTAATCCGGCATAAACAATTTATTCGAAGACCAATTTATATTCGATAAATTCGACGCATCAGACACTGAAACTGTCATAGTTTTTCATATCATTTGAACCTGGGACAAGTTAATTACAATCAAGTCTTAATGTTTTACGATTCAATATCGAAACGCCCTCAGGTAATGTGATTCAATTTAATAATTAAGTGAAACGATCGTCTTGTCCCCGTAAGCGTGTTTGCGATTCAGCGGAGTTTGTAGCCGGTGTTGTTTCCCCAAAGGATCCAAAGTTACACTAAGCTGAAGTGAACTCGATCATCAACTTTAACGACCTGCAAAGTTTAGACATTAAACTCTACTTTTACTTAGTTATCAATATTTTGATGACGTAACCGATGAGTCTCGATATTTTATAACTAGCGAAGTTCTGGTTGGCTAATTCAGGGCTCTAACTTGAACTTTATTGCATTTAAATCGACTTCATAACGATCTGTAGTAAAACGATTCTAATATAAAGTTGCATTTAGTTTAAATATTTCATTGAGAGTACCAATTTTTCTTGGGTAGGTACTTACTACATTTAACCATGTTTATCCAGGTTACATGGTTAAGTAGAATTTTATTTAGTTTTTTTTATAACTAACGATCTGTAGTAAAACGATTCTAATATAAAGTTGCATTTAGTTTAAATATTTCATTGAGAGTACCAATTTTTCTTGGGTAGGTACTTACTACATTTAACCATGTTTATCCAGGTTACATGGTTAAGTAGAATTTTATTTAGTTTTTTTTATAACTAATTGTTGGGTAACTCTTTAGAAGCTTAGCAGTCTCATGGGAAAGCATAGTTGTTGGTGATAGGAGATTAACTAATCTCCGATTCGTCGATGACATTGTTCTTTTTTCCCAAACAGCTCAAGAACTCGAGTCAATGCTACAAGATCTCACCTTGGCGAGCCTTATGGTTGGACTAACGATGAATGAATAGGTCAAAAACTCAACTCGTGACCAATAGCACGAAACTTAGGGTAACGGTAGATGGACAGGTAATGCGATATATTGACGAGTATATCTATTTGGGCCAGGCAGTCTCAATAGACAAGATAAAGAAGTCGAAAGACGCGTAGATAACGCCTGGAAGAGCTACTGGTCCATGAAAGAGCTTATGAAGGGAAACCTTCCAGTAACACTTAAGCGAAAACTTGCCGATATGTGCATCCTGCTCATCCTAACCTATCGTGCACAGACATGGTCTTTCACCGAAAATCATAAGTCCAGGCTTAAACTTTGCCAAAGAGCAATGGGTAAAAAGGGCATATATAGAATCCGAAACACCATGCTGCGCTCAAAAACACGCATAGCTGACGTCGGGGAAAGACTACTAAGCGGAAATGCCTGCCACTTGGTGGGTGCCAGAGAATGGCCAACGACGAGGCAGACCTAGAAGGCGATGACGGGACAATTCCGGGGAATTCGCGAAATGCTAACGACAGTAAGCCTGATCTAACACACCAATTATCATTGATTTTATTTTGAAGCATTATTGGGGCTGGCTATTTAAAATCATCATAAATTTAAGTTTATTACAAGTACCTATTTTATTGCGTTATTCTTTTAACATTTGATTGTCATCGCTAACCATACGGAGCATACTAAATGTTTACAGATACAAGCAAAAGGCGTGTGAAATATATAAGAACAAAATAAACCAAATTGAGTCTCATTTTTATAACTCGGCAAATAAGTCATTGTCAGAGCTTGAGAGTTTATTCCCCATGATCGAGTCGTAAAAGCAAGCGAGTTCCACGCAAGTCGCGCGTTTTTATTGAAATCGGTATGTTTTATTGTTGTTGAATCCGCCTCCATTTCATAAATAGAAAAGGGAAAATTGTTTCCAAGTCATAATTTCATCAATCCTTTTAATCATCCTACAAAATCTTTTTCAAGATTGCGTATCAAGAGCTAAGTTTACGGTTGAAAATTTGTTCTATGATTACCAAACTTCGACGAACAACATTAAGTAGACAGATTCAACCATTCGCAAACAGAAGTTAACTATTTCATAAAATTAATATCTCGTGGCGCAGCAGGTAGGAAAACGAAACTTCGGAACGCGAAGGAACTTCCTGGAGACAAGAAACTAGAAAATTAAATATTCCTGTGGCTTGTAGTTATTCGTTATAGTTCACATGCAAGGAGAAAGTCGGCCTCAACATAGTGTGCTTTAGACAGCAATTTTCAAAAGAAGGACACAAGAACGTAGAGCTTCTTCATCTTTTCCTTTGCCAGTTTTGAGATGAAATGGCGCTAATGCCATTTAATTTCCACTCTTTTCCATTTCACTCCACGCCGGGATATAACAGCAAAGGCATTGCAGCCTAGCCCAGACTTGTAAGTGAGATGGTGGTAGCGATCCAAATGGACCGTGTTCAAGGACTTACCATCCGCAAACTTTCCGTGATCGGCAACCGCAGTAATTTGCGTCACTGCGGTCCGTCATGCTGCCCCGCCCTCTAGCTAATTGCCGCCTACATGTTTATTTATTTACGCACTCACATTAAAATATGTGCCCAGTTTTAAACGTAAAGAGGTGCTTTTAAGTTTCATGAATAATAACGTAGTTGGAGACCACAATGTAATGGCAAATGTAAGTAGCCTTATGGAGTATACCTAATGTTTATTTGTGATGACGCGAATTGGCCATAATGCACCTTCGCTGAGGCAATTAATTTAAGTTTCAATTAACCATACATCTTTGGGGATCGATCGACTCCATGCCGCAGTGAACGTGCTCAAAAATACCGACTGTTTAAAGCTATGGGTATAACAAGGTTACCTTTTACAGCAGAATCAATCATTTCAACGTTACGTAACGTCAACGGCACTGGTTCTGCAACTAAGTCTAACTGAGGGTGGCCAGCATCACGTTTCTTCTCCGTCAGAAATATGGCGTAGGATCTCAGGCGGAGCAGAGGACACTTGAACACGTGAAAACTTTCCACCAAAATAGTAGCGCCACTAAAACGCAGATCTTTCGCAGCACCAAACTTCACCTCAACACCTACATCGTTCAAATCACCCTTTAAAACACGACGAATTGTCACTTTATAAGTTCTCGAATCATTATAACCTATGTTCACTCCATAAACTTTCCCAGTAAAAACATATTTCGACAGTAAAGAAACACGTTTCAAAAAAACTTTACTGTAAACAATGCTGTTACAGTTAAACGAGGCAAACCGTTGGCGTCTGTGAAGCACTCTTGCACGGCGCCCCGATAATTGCGCGTCCATATTGACGGTGCCAAATATGAGGGCCAACAATACGAACACTGCGACAGCCCGCATTTCGGATAAATAAACAATTACGACATGCAGTTCAGTAGGTCAAAAAACTGGCGGTGCTTTTTAAGGCGAGTGTTTCCGTTATCACAAAAAGAGTAACGCCACAAGGGATCGTGAAGGGCGTGCGCACGAGCGCGACTCGCGCCGGAGGCTGCGCGGCGCGCCCGGCCTGCACCCACTCACTCCAGATCATTCACCTACCCCACATATTTCCATACTGATTGGTCTCGCGTAAATGACACCACGCACCTTGTAATAGGACACCCGGCGATTGGATGCGACGTTTATCGCCGACACCATCTTGATTTGTCGCGGAACAAACTAATGCTTCCTTTTCCAGGTCTTTATAGAACGACCATTCGTTACCCAAATGTCTCTATAAACGTAATGTAGTACAAAAGATGCCAATAAATAAAGCAGCGCAGGTTCTATATTTTATAGACACGCTTCGTACGACGCAGCGGCGAGTATCTTTTCATCGCAGGTATAATAAACAATTGAATGTATCATTGTCTAGACGGATATTTATTTACGTTACGCATTAAAAAACACGAGATTATTATATTACACACTAGCTTCTGCCCGCGACTTCATCTGCGTAGAATTATAAATAAAAACCTTCCTCTTGAATCATTCTATCTATTAAAAAAAACCGCATCAAAATCCGTTGTGTAGTTTTGAAGATATAAGCATACATAGGGGCATAGAGACATAGGGACATGGGGACAGAGAAAGCGACTTTGTTTTAGGTGTGTATTTTTAGTGTCACACTACTGACTGCGTGTATTAGCGGAGAATCTTCAAATCAAACCGGTAACACATTAACTTGGAATCAAATTTTCGCGATTATCGTTTTCACTCGAGCATTAAAATCATAATCATTATTGCAGATTCACGCCTACGCTCCGCAGTAATATTCGAGGTACCCACGACGAACGTAAAGCTGATTGAATGTGCTTGATTATGGGTACGGGCTGGGAAGTACCTGACACGTGAGCAATTAGGGATTAACATGTTAACCTACTGTAGGATCAGATAAATTGGTAAGTAATATAGGAAGTTACTACGTTGAATGCGTGAAGTTCGAGAATCTAGCTTCAGTAGTTTTACTAAATTAGTAGATCTAACTAATTCAACCCGCGGGGAGTTTCCAAACTAAGCAGATATGAATTTCCATTTAAAACGTGATTGAGTTGGAACCTTTTTTGGCGTCCTCCTATTTTTGCATAAACTAAATCTTTACTTGGCACTTCTTTTCAAATTCAACCACGATCCGTTTTCTAAATCATTTAGTTGTAACATTAAAAAGAACAGTGAGGAAGGAAGGACACGGGTTTTTCTTTTTCCCACGTGTAAAATATGAGTCTTATTATAATAGCTTACGATGTTTAAAGAGAAAATTATGTAGCAGGAGGAAAAGGTTCGTGAATAACACGGAAACGTTACCGGGAATAATTATCGCGTCGCAAGCGACATCAAAAATCAATTTATTTCTTGTCGCCTACGTCGCGCCGCGTCGGCTTTCTGTCGTTTTTGCCGAGAAACAAATAATTCTGCAAAATACGATTTGTAACAGTCAATTACTGAGATTTGCGTAACCTAAGTAGGCCTTGGAAGATGAAATGCGCTGAAGCTTTTGAAATCCGTTTTCTGGATCGATGTAATGATTACTGTATGGTAAAACGATTTCAGAGCATTTTTTTTCACAAAATGTGCTCCATTGGCACATTCTTGGACCGAGGGCAGGCTATAAATTAGGACTATCTGTTACCGCACCCAACCAGAACGACACCTGCGACTGGAATCCGGCACTGATCTGGTGCAATTTTACAAGGATTTACTATTAGCGTTATTGATCGGAAATATAATTTAAGCACAACCCCGTGCGTATTCGACGTTGAAATATTGGTTTAAAATTTCGTTAAAAAATATAACAACTTTGTTTTTGTTTCGATGGCGCTACGTCAACATCAGCGTGTGTGCGATGTTAACGTAAGCGTCAAATAATTAAAATTCATGGCTACAAAGGCGTCCTAGTGGAGTTGCAATTAATATGAAAATCTCTGGGCAATATTTATAACACTGACACAGGCGAAATTATAGCAGAGTTTAATATTTACTGACGGCCATATTTTATGGACAAGGGGATTACGTGCGAAAATAAACGTAAGCTGCGTTATCCAAATTTAATGGTTGCTATTTGACACTTGATCATTCGCCGGGCGAACGACTCATTTCCAGTGGCGCAGTAACAACCTCGGTTTATTATTGCTGACAGGCAGGCCAGCGAGCGCCGTTTATTTACTCTTATACGATCCGCTAAGTAGCCACGCCGCTCGGTAGGAACCTGGCCGTAAAGCGTCTTGTAAATAAATAAGGACAGGTACATTAATGTCGAGTGGAAAACCGTATCCGCGCACACCTGCAAAGCATTCACTTCGGCTTATTTAAAATTTGTCAGCACGCCGGGACAATCGGGCTGAAATAAATCCGGTATCCATAATACATTCCGTCAGTGCATCGCAAACGAGCTCGCGGGAGCCCCACTCGCCGGGTACAATACGTACAGCCTACAGCGGGATAATTTCCGACATGTTTGCAGCGATTAGTTTCGCAACTGCCACCCGGCCGCGGCTGTGTGAAATATGACCGCACCTACGTTTACGTTTTCAAATAATCTCTGTGCTCGCGAATTATAACCCGTGAATACATAAAAGGACGCGCGCGGCGGGCTGTAATTCCGCGAGGGAAGAGCCGTAAATAATTGTCATGGCTTTAGCGTTAATTCTTCACCAAGAGTGAATCTATGAGATCACTTGTGGGGTTTGTTATATAAGTTTCTGTTTTGCTTTGTGATTCGAATTTAAGTATTCGTAGATACAAACGCGTACGTACCTATGCATACATGAATCTTATGTATATATAAGAAAGTCATGTTAGTTACACTATTTATAACTCGAGAACGGCTGAACCGATTTGGCTGAAAATTGGTAGGGAGCTTAGAACTAGGAGACGGACATAGAATACTTTTTATCCCGATTTTCCCACAGGATTGAAAAATTCCAAAATGTTGTACTAATAAAGCTACAGACATTAAATTTAGCATGCCTACACACATTATTCCTTGATTAGCATAAAGATGCACTTGGAAAGGAATTTTTCAAATTTAAGGCGGAACAAAGTTCGCCGGGTCAGCTAGTTGGTTATAAATTTAATTGAAAAAACCTATCAATTGTGTGTCGAGCCACGCGCATTGTACTAATAACTCCGGACTATACATATGCGGCAAGTGAATTGAAAAAAGGCTTTCGCAAACTTATTTTTGAAAGAACTATCCAGTAAAATTCCACCCTGTGAGAAAGACGAGTACAAAAAACATTTCCACTTTACTCCCCGGTTACTTCTACCCGGTTGGTTGGCAAGGGCTGATCCACCGTTGTGGGCACGATGGGCATGCCCACAACCTTAATAGACTTGTGACGTCACACTTTTACTTGCATGATTGTTAATGAGCATGTTCATGCTCCGACTCGTACTTAGCCGATTTTCTAGTAGCTGTGACCACAACCTTTTTTGAGGGCTGGATCCGCGCTTGTTGGTTGGCATTGGGACATTGGGATATTTTAAGTTTTGAATTGAATAAACATTATTACTAAAAATAAAACAAGAACAATCCGTTTCATAGTGGGTCTTCCAACATTAATTCCACAGAACTACAGAAAAGTGGTGCGTTCCTGCAAGACGAGGGGGGTTGTGTTGGCGCCAACTGTCTCCGGCTCCCAGGATGTCATAGCGGTAATTAAACATTCCAGCGCCGCTCTTGATATTAACCCGTTTGAAAATTCTAACAATGTCGCCTGCTAGGCGCTTCCTATGAAAATATCCCGCAGTAAACAACACGTTATATGCACGCACGGAGCTATTCCGAAAGCTTTCATCTTTAAACGCTAAATTCCGCGTACTTGTAATCGCTCTATAGTGGCCATAATGCTAATTTGATTTGCCGCGATTATAATAACTGTGTCTATAGAGTTTGCAAAGGAAATCTGCAGCTTACGAATGAGATGAGTGCAATAAACACATTAGCTGATGATTCTAATGCTGTTACAAAACGGAAATAATGATCAATTACCTTCATGGTGCTCACGGCGGTCGTGAGATTGCCATTAAAGCACCGGCTAGGGACATAATGTACGGGGTTTGCAAAATAATTGTATTTTCCAGTGAAAATTCGTGGTTTCGGACTGAGTGCAGAAAATCATCAATACCAGTACGAGTAGGTACTAACCTGTGCTTATCGTTTACAGTCTACCATTAACTCTAAAACCGATTTTGCTTCCCTTCTTTGTTGTTTAACCTACGTATGTGTAGCTACTAATCCGTCTGTGGCTCTAGAATTACATATTATTAATATAGAGCCTTTCCCGCAATACAAGAAAATAGGTAAAGCAATGTGCAGATAAGCCCGTAATCGCGACACCACGTCAGACCTCAGTAACACCTCTTATAAACTTCCCTTTGTTACACTCGACCGTTCCTGTAATTCGACCCATGACACCGACCTTTTACCTTTCGCCAGCCGAAGATACGCCTACTTATTGTTTTCGAGCTCGTTTGAAAACTACTTTAGCAGCATGCCAAATACTTTGTTGCGAATCTAGATAAAGCTATAGGCGATTAACTAACTTAACTTACTTGAGGGCAAGCTGGAGTGGAAACTGGCATTCTGATCCAAACTATCTGAGTTGATCTGAACGAGACGTGGGGTGTCGAGTTTATACGTAACAAAGTTGGTAAAGCAGTAGGTACTTGGCTGTTTTTGATATTTTATCTACGCATTTTTATTCGGTAGTTTTTTAAATTGGATTATAAAATGCAATGTGTCACAAAAAGTAGGAATATTAGAATTTACTCGTATTTACTGATTCTCCAGTATTTATTCAAGAAACGTGTTTATTTTCTGTTATTATTTCAGAATTTACCGTCTTAGTACCTAAGCATAACTAAATTACCAAATTGTAACAAAATCTAAGAAAACTTATACCTATTACATATTAGGTAAGAAACAAGCTTGACTAGTATGCTACGGTGGGGCCAGAAGTAAACCTGAATTCCAATATGGGACATAATATAACACCAAATATACTTATAGGTATAGGTTTCTATCTTCCTACATAAGACGATATTGATCCGTGCCTCACATATACCCTCATATTTCACTCATTCCGTCTTATTTCGTCATTGAAATTCGGCGCTCGCAGACGGAATCGTAAAGCTAGTCCATTTCAGGAGCATCGGTTCGGCTCAGCGAACAAATCCGCCTATTATTTACTGTTTATGTGCATCCTGATGTGCCGAGTGCCGTCCTAGAAAATTAAATCTGTTATAAACTGGTAATTTCTATTTGAAATTGATGTCGAATTTCATGATTGCAGTGAAACGTTCTGAAGATTATCATTATGGATCCTTTTCCAGGTTTCGAATATTTGATTTTTACCAACAGTAAATTAAAATGCTCTTACGTGGCTTGCAAATAATTAATAAAACTGACCACAAACACAAACGGAACACGAGTATACTGATAAAACTACTAACTCAACACCAGCACTGTATTAAGAAACTTGAGCTTCCGCCAATTTTCCCTCGATTTGAAATTCAAAATCTCACCGCACCCTAATTTTCATCTCATTTCGTTTAGAAAAAAGTCCCGTCGGTAACGACAAGCGTACGCGAGCGATGTAGGGGAGCGGTGTGAATGGTGGCTTTTAGCGATATTACTGGCTGGCAGGCGATTAAGCAAACGACTGTTATGACAAAATTAATGCCTCCAGCCTAAGTGAGTGCTCATGTGGCTGCAGGCTCCACATGAGCAATGGCACCATCTTTTCTTTCTGACACGGTGTACCTTGAGTAGATGATGATAATGACGATTGCACTGGTTTGTGCGGTTTTCTTTATTTTTAATGATAATTATATTATACGAACATCCGCATACGATACAGAAAAAGAGTACCTAGTTATATCGACCTTATAAAATTCCAACAGTAGATTGAAATAAAATTTACTTACGGAAGCTTCGAATTTTTCCTTATGCTAAACAGAAAAGGCAGAAGCTCAGGTATTTGACGTTAAGAAGGACTTGTCCTCGTGTAATAGGTGTTTACACTGGCTGACTTGTGGTAATGGTGGATATATTGGTTGATACTTATTCATTACAAGGGACTTCTTTATCATCGTTACATTGATAAGGAAAAACTGGTAAAAAATAAACTTTTTACGACTTGCTTTCAGTTGTTCGCCTACCAGTAGCGGGATAATGGTTTTAAATTTGAAGTCCTTGGCTTTTATGAAGTAGACAGCGATAAGAGGGATTATAAAGGAAAGAGGGGCCGAAATGTAGATAAGAAAATAATGGGCTGCCGACGACGATGAAAACTGAGCGAAACGACTAGAAATTTATCTGCTTAGTCTATTATTACGTATCAACACTGCGTAAATTATAACTCGACTTGTAAAGTGTAATAAAAGTTGGCGAGCCCGTTTCAAATCGTAAAACACAGGACCTATGTTGAACTGTAAAACCTTTGAAATAGCGAACTTTAGCAGCGACATTATATATGTATTAAGATAAAAGGCTTTATCAGATCTCCGCTTTATCACTTATGTTGTACGTAGCTAGCTATAAGTGCGTAAATAATCAACAATTTCACTTCACAAAAGTAAATAACATTTTAAATAAACCTAGGTACCTACCTAGTTTATTTTTCATTTTATTTTGACGAAAAATGAGGTAGGTATCAAAATTGCACCGTCTCTTACCTACTTTTGTACAGTTAGGTAGTTTGCTAGGTTTTGAAAGCCTAAAAATGCTCATACGTTAGTGCTCAGTAGTCAGTGAAACTTTTGTAGATATTTTTGAGGTATTCAATAGTTTCATTTCTGCTCCTGTTTGCTGTACCAGTTCTTCTTAATTGATCACCACACTTTGAAATCAATGATTTTCAAAAGTGTGAACTTAGTCAAGTATTTACCTCTTTCAGTTTCAGGGATAACATGACCCTGTAAAATCTGTTGGTGAGTATACCCTGCTATTCATAAACGCTTGTTGAACTCTAAAATTTGCTTTAAAATTTGCCTCTGTGAGACGGACAAAATTGTATTATAAAGGTGGTTATACTTGGTTGTAAAAGATAGCTGTAAAAGAAAAATAGGGTCGGAGGTGCAAACTAGCAAAATCATTTTCATAACAAGATACTTTAATAAAAATGCACAGTAAGAGTGTTTGATATGTTATAGAAAATAGTGATACATTATGATATTTCATTAAGAAACGAGTAAGATTATCACATTTTTTATTTAAATTTAACTAGATTATTCCAGTACGAAGAGCGACAGCAGTTTTAGTTAAAAGTGCCTACTTTTAAATTGCAGGAGGTTCTCAATTCGTTGGAATATTTTTAATTGCTTAAATTTTACAGTCATTTCTTTAGGCTTATTACTCAGTTTTAAATCCACATAGCTTCTCAGCATTTACAATTCACCCATTCCTTTCCATTTCAAATATTTGGCAAAAACCATCACAAAGTTTTTTTGGCACCTTACTCGAAAATTAGGGTCTTACTCGTAATATCCAATCAATTTCGTCCATCATTACTTACTTTTAATAACACAATGTAATTTTTACTCCTAAATTCTAGTTTATTCTCCCAGCTCTTAGTATTAACAATATTTTTTTTTTATAGCAATTAGGTATCCACAATCAGAGAAGGTGAATGTACCAATTAGCATAGTTATCAACAATGTAGGTATTAAAATTGCAAAACAATGCTGCAGTTCCTGATTCTTTTTTATTGTAGGTAACCTACCTAATAACAGTACCGTAACAATTAATTTGGTAAAATTTTAAAAAGTTGTTGAATCAAAGTTTAAAACTCGTTTTGAATCGAGACCCAGAATTATTTACTCAAAAAAATATGATAAAAACATATCTATTTTTAGTTTTACAGGATAAGGTGTATTTACTAGCTAATGCGTTGAATCGTAGAGTTAATTATTTCAGCTCTATGGCTTGGCTCTTGGCTAGGTACTGTGACTTTTGTCTTTACTTTATAGTGTAATTTTATTTTTTATTTTATTTTTATTGTGTTTATGGGTATGTGGGTTCTACGTCTAAAGGCGGAACTACCGAAAATATACATAAATATGAGTAGTACCCAAAAACAATATGATGCGAAGAGGTACTCTTAGCATCATAATTTTTTATGAAGCTTTTTAATTACCTTGCTTTCATTTTTTCAAGTTGTAAGTAACCTTATTATGGATTGGGCCTGTACACATGGGTCACGTAGAGCCCATCATGATTCAATTGATGAGTGTAGGAACTGTGGCATACTTAGTCTGATGTTTCATGTCATAGTAGAGTAACAGTAACAGAGCAGGCAGAGGAATGTGCTTCATATCTGCATCAAGGCATACCTACAGTTCAAACAGTCATAGAAATTCATTTATTTTATTCGATGAAACAGTTTCTTGTTTGTTGTTTCATCCTCAATATTGAGTAGCAAAAAAAGAAACATTTTCCTATAAAGTTGTTGCCACATTCAAACATTAACGACAAAAATTTGGAAATATAGTAGTAACTTTTTTTTATTGATGCAAGCAATACTTTATTATGCCACTATTGGTAAATCCTCTGGAGGTCCTACGAGCATAATCGGAGATAGGCGATGTTACAACGGTTTGGTCCATCCACCTTATACCAGGCACCCTTATTTAATTTCTACTCTTTATAGTGGCAGTCTATGCTAACCCACTGTTACAACTAACGGTCAAGGGGCTTCCAGACGGGCTACAATTTTCATGAAGGTTAAGAAAAGTCAAAATTTACGTAACTAATGAATCGCCGTGGCGTCCCAGCGGCTGAGCGCTCTCAACTAGTGTTGCCGCTCAATAGTCCACTATCGATAGTGTTTCGATAGACTATCGATAGTTTTGGTACACTACTACAGTACTATCGATATTATTGATCCTTGATGTCGAACAAATTATCGATAGTATCGATATTATTGCTTTTCACTATTATATAAACTATTGATACTATCGATAGTATCAGTAACAATCGATTGTTACCTTTATTTCCGCAGTATCAATATAGCATCGATAGTGTCGATAGTTTTTGTAATTTTCTGTACAATGCTATCGATAGTATAGGCTTACCGATGTTATGGCATTTTTCCGTTATAACTATTTAAGTTAAAATAGGGAAACTATCGATTGTGCGGCAACGCTAGTCTCAATCTGAACTATATGAAGTTAGGGGCACACAAGTTGGGCCAGGTTCCTCGGCGTGCAGGGGCGGAGGCCGTGCGCGGAGACGTGCAGCCCGCGCGCCGGCGGGATCACGTCGCGGCCACTCACGCGCAGGCGGTGCACGCAGCCCACGAACCCGGACAGAGCGGGCGCGCCGAACAATCTGCCAAAACCAAAAAATACATTACGGCCTAGACCTCGAAGTTAGCAACTGACATTGGTTTAAGTAGAAGAGTTTGCGAGTTCGATTAGTACGAAGCCAGAAATTGCAGTTCCGGCCGAGGAGAAGGTAGACGCCGAGGAGCAGAAGGAATAAGTGAAATACTATGAAGATTGATAATTTGTGACACTAGAGTTGGACTTTCATGAAATCTTGAGTGATATTACATCGTTGACGGGCTTAATTCAACGCCAAAAAAAATTATACATAATAAATAGAGACTTGTTTCGTTCACCAAAATAAGGCAGAATCCCCGAACTTTGTATGTATTTACCTCTTAGTGACATTTTCAGGCGGATGACCGATGTATACAAAGGGGTCGACGTCAAGCGAACTCATACGCCCCGGCGCCGAACCTCTGACAGTCAATGATCCGACCCGTAGCATAGCATCCTTCTTGTATCTCCTCGCCGATATCTTCGACCGGCCGTCAGTTCTCACTCTCCCTGAACGCAGCTCCATCGGCCCGCTGCCCGCGTTCCAACGCAATATCGATTTGTTCTCGCCGAATCCCAGCCACAAATGGTCTCTCGTTCCAGCCGCACTCAGTAAAGTCCCCTGCCCGCACACAGCGGACACCTCCGCCCAGATATCAAACCGCTTCGCTGGCAGCCTCGTCCGAGCCGTCATCCTCGCACGGCCGTCGAACAATGGCGCTCTATATACTTCTTCGACGCTGTCCTCTAAATCCTCATACGTAGAATATTCATCTTCTATTTCATTAGTGGTCTCTTCTTCGATCTGTTTCGCTAGCATTTCGCTCACAGGGTGCGTCCGAATGCAATTGGACTGAACTTCGTTATTTTGTAAAGGAGTGTCATTGTCGAACTTTTCTGCAAATTGAATCGATAGGTAGATTTTAAGATAGGAAAGACTCTAGAGGTGCTTCTAGCAAATCTTACAATGAGTAAATTGTGCGATAATGTCACTAGCTTCTAACGATATCCGAGCGGCGGAAGGATGTCGACGCAGGTGAGCTCGGGCTCGGGGCTGTCCGGTTTGCCGCTGTCGCTGGTGTCCACGGAGGGGGAGTCGACGCGGCCGGACCTATCGCGTTTCGGCGCTAGCGAGTTCGATCCGGATGGGGTGCGGATGCGCGTGAAGGTGACTTTGCCGATGGAGCGACTACCTCGCCTAACGTGAGGGGCTTCGTCTCCGCAGGGGCCGAAGGCTTGCGCGACGATGTCAGATTGCGTCCTACAGGCGTGCGTGCGGAGGTGGCAAGCGGAGAGGTAGGTGCGTCCGTCGCTACCGCAGACTGAGGGCGCGGCGGGCGCGGGCGGCGCGGGCGCGGGGCAGGCGGCGCCCGCGCACTCGCACGCCGCCAGCCCGCTGCGCACCACGCACTGCGCGCCGAAGTAGCACGCCATGCGCTCGCAGCTCGTCGCCGGCAGCTGCGTCGACTCCGCTGATAAATACAAACCGACGAATTGAGAACCTCTTATTTTTAAAGTCACTTATTTAAATTAAACACCGATACGACAAATTGTAAGTTTCTCAAGACCGGATTTTTTTATCACGATAGTAAATTCCCAATATTTACTTACCAATGGACTTCTTTTCTACTTATCACTTTCTACGATTAGGCATCTCGCATGAAAATCTTGTTTTTCGGTAAATATCTAATCAATGATAGGTACATACTATCCACCCCAAAACTGTATAGTGTACTTAGTAAGAATAACTTAAATAGTATTGTTAATAGGTACTTACGATCGAAGCAGCCGTTAGGTCCCAGCGTGTGTTCGTGGTTGGAGCAGACGGTGCACTTCTGGCCTTGGATGCCAGGCTTGCACACGCACCGCCCCGTCATCTGCTCGCAGTCCTCCCGCACCGACCCGAAGGCGGAGCAGCCGCATGCTAAGAAGAAACAGCTTAGCATTGGGTCAAATCGATAGGTATAAAAGATCACAACTTTAACATGATTATAAGTAAGTATAGACTTTTTCGCCATTCGGTTATAGTCAATTATAAAAAAGCTAGCTGAGCAGTCCCAGTTCCACCAACGCCGCTTCGGCAGTCACATTGGCCGCTCTCGTCACAATGCTCAAATGAGGGAGCCGTTTGAAGACTTACGAATGCATCCAGTATTTTCAGTGCCGATCCTCGGCAGTCCCCAGAAGCCGGGCTTACACCGATCACACTTCTGGTCACCAACGCCGGGGCGGCAGTCGCACTGGCCGCTCTCATCACAATGCTCAAACTGAGAGTCGATTAAAGACTTACGAATGCATCCAGTATGTCCAGTGCCGATCCTCGGCAACCCCCAGTAGCCGGGCTCACACCGGTCACACTTCTGGCCACCGACGCCGGGGCGGCAGTCGCACTGGCCGCTCTCGTCGCACTGCTCGGAGACGGAGCCGAGCCGGTGGCAGCCGCACTGGGACGGGCAGCCGCTGCCGCCGGGACCGCGCGCAGGCGTGACGCCGTCCGCGCAACAGCCGTGCCACGATTCCTGGCAACCTTTTTTCTCGATTTGAGTTTTATCTGAAAATAAGTAAATATTTGTATCTTCATCCAATCTACACAATTAGGTATGCGTAATTTGACTTTTGATTTGAAAACCAAACACGGCAAATCAATGATATTTTTTTAAACAAAACGAATTATTTTGGGTCAAGCTTTTTGTTGACGATACGATATAACTTAAAGGTTTGTAAAATACCCCGTAATACAAAAGAAAACATAAGAACTGACAACTACTAATCTACCTAATTCTACATTTTCGTAAAACAAAAATAAACATTGCTTTTAAACTACCCAAACTCCACTCATGGAAGAAACAGAAGCGCACCTTTTCGACAGCAGCGAGCGGCTTTGGTGGTGTGATGGCAATAGCTGCCGACGGGACAGTCTTTGCGGTGCGGTCCACCGCCGCAGTCCATCGGGCGACCTTCCGCGTCTGTCAGTGGCTCATCGTCACCACACGGCCTAAACTGTGAACGTGAAACCAAACATCAATATCGCAACAGAAATTGCACGGGTATATAGCTATGATAAGTATGTTTTATTTTGGCATGCTCAAAATATGAAGACACAAAGAACCTGTGCTGCTTATTACCATAATAATATTATGTTTTTTCGTTACGATTTTCTTTATTTGTTTTCGTGTCGCATTTACACCGCTAATCTTCTACCCGCCAGTCCATGTATAGCTTTCCATCTACCCGTCGTTTACGATGTGCTAAATGTGCTGTATATACTGCCGTATTCTCTGAAGCTCTTGTTGACGACAAGACATCAGCTTCGTTTAGCAAAGAGTAAGGTAAACCTGCAAATCCGAAGCGCAGTAGAGCGCAATGGCCTCAGGATTGGCTCTCACTTGAACAAGCAGAACAGCAAGGCTGTCCGTTGGACTCCAGAGCGCAGCTTACTTTCAACACATTAGAACGTACGTAGAAGTAACTGACCTCTAACCCTCTGCACAACGCCAACGGCCTCAGTCTCAGATCCTCTTGCCGTCGACAAGACTCCAGCTTCATATGGCACAGTGTGGGATACAGTCGTAAGTCTGATGCACAGACAGGCGCAGACGTCGCAGCGGCGGCAGCGGCTGCCGCGCAGTCGAACAAGCACGCACAGCGCGGCTGCCCATTCGAGTCCACTGCGCAGGTCGCTTCGTACGCGCATTGGACGCGCGCGCACACCGCCGTGCCCGCTCCTGGCTCGCTAGAGCTCTCGGTGTCGTCAGAGGAACGGATGTCGTTTGTGATGTCGGTGAGTTTAACTGTTTTGTTTGTACCTGAAGTAATAAAATTGACGTAGGTAAATAAGGCATGATTGTGGGCGTATAGGTGGAAAAGGGGATCAAAATAGTGATGGGTTACTAGCCGCATCGCCTATAACATCATTCCTAAGATTTTCGCCCATTCCCTCGATGGGCGTTTACCATCTGCGCGGGAAGAGAAGCAAATACACTCATTGCAAAATTAATTGTGAGTAGGTATTTCAATTTATTTTGTATTTTTTATCCATCCATCCATAGCAGCCCTTAATTTGTTGGTCTTCGGCCATAGACGTCCTCACGCCTGACGATATGTTTTATTTTTGTCAGTAAGAGGAGACTACCCTTTTCTTTCTGGCACCCTCAACGCCCCTCCTGATAGTATACTTTCAGTACCCCTGGACCACTTTGGAAACAAGCTCTACGTTCCTCCTTATTTCGAACGCCTCCTACCAGCAGTAGCGTTTTCATCCTGCGTGTCAGCGCACTCGCCGTAGTAGGCGACGCGGATGGGCGGTTCGCCGCGCATGCGCGCCTCGCAGGCGGCCCGCTGCAGCGCGCACTCGTGCACGAACGTGGCGGCCGAGGTGGAGCAGACGGGCTCGCGCGGCGCGTCGGCGCACGGCGTCGCGCACGCACACGCGCCGCGCGCGCACCACGTGCCCGCCGGGCACTCCACGCCCGCACAAGATTCTGAAATATTAACGTGGAACCTTGACACATCGTCACAAATCCTAGCATCCACAAAGAAGGCAACCGTCGGATCCAACTCGCCTGGCCTTTCGGTAAGCTACTACCATGACTCGAGACAAAGTCTATAACTAGTCTGTGTTGCCAGGGATGAGTCCCTTACAATGGGTGTCATAAGACTCAAGGTCATTCAAAGGGTAATGGAATGCGAGAGGTCTGCCAAGGCAAGTCACTCCAGAACCTGATGGCACCAAGGGTCATCAATTCTACGAGCCCATGCCACATGAGTAGTGCAATTTTCTTTTAAGCCATTCTGAGTTTAACAGGGATCTCACCGCATGAGCCCATGTGTTTGGCGTGTAGACGGAGTTTCTCACGGCAGGCTACGTCACGCAGTGAACAAACGCTGCTGTAAGTTTTATTATCGTTCCCGCATACTTCTTCAGTCTCCTGAAATACCACCATACGAAAGGATATCAATACATTTACCAAGCTGTATTACAAGATTATATTTGATTTTTAATTTAAATGTTAGTAAAAAATACTAACAGTTCCCTCCTCACAGTGCTTGGGGCAAACGCAGCTGGCTTCAGAAACACCATCGCTCTCGCAGATCGCATAAAACTCGCATTTCTTGTTTTCACAGCCATCTGAAAACAATAATAACAGTTGAAACAGCTATTTTTAAATCAAGACAAGGAAAGCAACCGCAATAAAAACTATCAATGTTGCTATTCTACATTGCATGTCAGATAGGTATTCATCCTTCCAATACACAGGTAGAGCCTAAACTCAAAAAGAAGACCAACTTACTGCACGGTCCGTCATAAAGCACTTGCACATCCCTTCGATGTCGGCACGCTTCCAGCTGCAGCTTGCAGCGGTTGCCATAGGAGATGCCGTCGGAGCCGCAGACGGGCGCGAACTCGTTGGAGCACCGCGGGCAGCGGCACACGCCGCGGTCGCCCGACGCCACACACTCGCCGCCGTGTGGGCACACGCGGCCGGCGCAGATACCGTTCGAACCTGGAAAATCAGTTTTGGTTTTGATTAAGTCTCCGCGGAAAATGAAGTTACAATAATGTCACCATCATCAACTTATCACAGTCCACTTCTGGATGTTATACTAGTCTCCCAAAGCGTGCCACTGAAACCAATCTTTGCATCCAGTTACTGGCAGCCCTACGCCGATTGTCGCTTCATCTAGTCGAGAGAAGTCTCACACTACGTCTTTCGAGACGAAGTCATCACTACCGCAGAACTGGTCTGCCCTAAACTGCTTTTTTATGGTTGTGGAATCAAAATAGCGAAAACAGAACCCAGTTTCGCAATGTCCATCCGTCCGCCGGTCCGTGGCTAAGCTCAGAGACTCTTAGTAGGGGTACAAGAAAAATGTGGCACATTTTCAAATAGCAGCAGGATTTGCTAGTATGCTGACAGTAGTGATCTGGACGGATCCTTCTTAAGCTAGCACCAGCTACTTCAAACTTACAGTAGTTGCTCGCAGTTCACACATACCGCAGGGTCCAGCGTGCAGTACTCTTAGTTCGCGGCCAAGCAGGCAGGCAGCGCGGCGCAGCTCGCACTCGCTGTCGTGCGTGCGCGCGTCCGAGCCGCAGACCGGCCGCAGCACGGGCTCGCAGGGCGGCGGGCACGCGCACACGGCCACCCCGGCGCCCTCCACGCGGCACTCAGCGCCGTGCCGGCATTCAACCTCCGCGCACGGGTTTACACCTGGTAAGCCCAATGAACAGAGGCTTAGTAATTTTGCACGTACCTAAGTAGCGGAGTAGCAAGGTAAATATTTTTTGTTCAAACCCAATGAAATAATGCTTGTGTTCAGGTATACCTACCTCAAAAAGTTGGAATAAAAAAGAAAAGATAAGGCAAGACTAACTTAACCTCCGTGGTTATTGTGATTGTGACTTATATATTGGTATGTTCTTGACGGCCGGTTTCTAAGGTCTTGGATCTTGCCTACTTTCAATGGTTTTATTAAGTTTGGTTAATTTGGTAGACGTTCAATAAAAGTAGACACTAAAATCCCGTGACTTTTGCTGCTTTTTTTTTTAAAGCGAAAAGAACGCTTAGGTAGTATAACTTTGTCATTAAAATAATTCTGCCTTTAATACCTACTACACTTCGCATCCTACGTACCAGTGCTACACTGTCCTTTGAATATGATCCTCAATTGTTTCCTGGCGCGGCAGGACTCGCGGTGCATCTGGCACTCGTTGGAGTAAGTCTTGCCGTCGGAAGCGCAGACGGGCGAGAATTCGAGCGGGCACGGCTCTGCGCAGCGGCACGATGGCGCGCGGTGCTCGTCCAGCTGACACAGCTCGGGGTCAGGGCAGGTCACGCCGGCACACGGGTCTGTGAAAGGTATTAAGTCAGATACTCATCTGCGACCTGAAACCGGAGCTGTTGCACGGTTACAGTAACCAAAAACATTAGCCTCGAGCCTTCCGTGAGCGGAACGCCATGTCCACGCTAAGTAGGCTTTTAATTTGGTTAAGTAAGTACTAGGTTATAACGTGCAACGGTGACGGTGACAGCTCGTAGAGATGAGTACCCGGCTTTAAGATCTTGGCGGTCTATTTGCAAAATAAACTTTGTGAATTTTAGAAGTACCTAGGTAAGTTAGACATATATCCTTTTTATCTGTAGGCATCTGGTATGACGTCCCAATGCAGCCTTGGCAGAGGTACACGCATCATACCTAGTCTAACGCGCGGGCGCTCAACCACATTCACCATCTCAGTGATCTCGTTGTTTAAACTTTAAACATGATGAAAATGTCCAATTAAACTTATAGTTTTGCGGGTGACAGAACCTTTTGCAAAGTTCGTCCGGTCCGAATCGCTCCCATCTTACTCGCTAATCCTGCGGCCAAGCAGCAGTGTTTGCGCTGCTGTGTTCGCTGCGGTGAAAATACTGGCACGTGAGGTATTCCATCTTAGCCCTCTAAGCTGGCAACACATCTGCAATCCTTTGGTTTTAGCTACGAATGTCCATCACTCACCATCAGGTACTTGCTTGCTCATTTGCAACCCTACTTATGAAAAAAGTGCACTCACCGCATTTACCATAATACTTGAAGGTGATATTGGCATTGGTTTCGCAAGCGGCCCTGCGCATCTCACACTCGCCGGGGTAGTCGCGGGCGTCGCTGGCGCAGAGTGGTCGCGAGCCCTCGTGGTCGCCGTAGCTCGGGCACGACGACGGACACTCGCAGTTATAGGATTGGGCGTCAGCCGTCGGACGGCATTGTGCGCCGGGGCCGCACGTGACGCCGATGCAAGGGTCGACTACGTCTGGACAAGCATAACAGTACAGTCCGTGAGCTCTTAGAATCCCTTGCCGACTCACTCACTCTCATGAGGGTGACAGCAAAACAAACTCGAATGGCATTCTAATAGTCCTGTCTAAAAGACTGTAGTTGGGTAGGTACCTAAAGTTTTTTTAATGCTAAGTTTTGTAATGTTTTTTGGAGCATCTTCAACGTTTACTTACAGTTTATCAAATTTGACAGTTCTGACTCGAAAGATTTAAATTTAGTAGACAGTAGTCTCTGCGAAATATAAATGGTTCCATGCAACCCCAGCCTTCTCTGCTTCCACCATGAATCACATATACACAAACTTAACTATCAAAAGCAAGTCATTCGTTCTTTAACATCTTTTGCAAAGTGTTTATGGATAATCCAAATGTTATTAGGTAGGTACGTTCGTTCCATTACAACAACGGCATCTTAAGGGCCTCCACTCCTCGATTAAGTATTTAATATATCGATAACATATTATATATAATACATCTGTAACAGCTGACACTACAACTCTAAGCAGCTAAAAGTGAAGCTCACGATATTAACGGGACGTAGGTACCCGTTCGGTTACCGTTACTTTAGTTAGAGCTTATTGTGAATTACGAATAGATACTAACCGCTGGGAAAGAGATAGCATCCGCTAACAGCCGCCACCAACAAAGAGAGCAGCGTCGCCCGGGCAGTCACCATCCTCCGACCGTGGCGCACGCGGACCGCTCTGGCATCATCACGCATTGTCATCGAGCATTATTCTTAGGTAAGTAGGTACTCTGAAAATTTCACCCCATGAACCAGTGGCGCGCAGTTTGAGGTCGCCAGGATAGGGAGCGGTAAAATGATGCAACACAATTTGTACGCGCTGCCTACTCTAATGATCCCCCACTGCACGCCATAGCATAAAACCCTGGAAAACCTGTGGGGACGCCACCAAGAAGGCTCGCATTAGTGACAGTCTAGCATAGCAATCATTAACAGAAAAGCAGATAACTTAGATACACGTACCTACCAGTAAACTTAGGTAGTAGGTGACTTGGCTTTCTATCTTAGACTAGGTCTATCAGTTATCTTATTTACCTACCTACTTGTCTGTAAGTTTTAAGATACTCGCCAACTTGAAGACTAAAGGATGCGGCTTAATAGTCTGGCCTAGCGGTAATCGGACTGCGTAACTATTAAATAAAAAGTTAAGTAGAGCTAGTAGTTAGTAGTAGGAAGAGCTTCGTGCAACCCAGCACTTGTTTTATTCGAATTTTTATGAAATTAACTAGGAACTCACTGACAAAAAATAAGGTAACTAACTTCAATAAAATTGTCTTTGTCCTTTATTTAGCAAAAGTTACAAATAACAAAATAAAAACATAAATCAAGTTTAGTCAAGGCCTCCTCTGGCCAATTCTTCGTGGCATGATACGTTTTGGGTGCCCGGTTTTTTTACAAATGGGTTTAATTTAATGTATAAAGAGAATAGAGAATCAGCATGCTCTTTTAAAAAAAGACTGAATAAACAGCCGAGAATAAGAGAATAACCGGTCCACTCAGCCATAAAAATACAAAATACCTTCCCTAATTATTCAATAAGAAAAGCAGGTCATGGCTATAGCCAATGCATCCTAAATTAGTTTGAAACTAAAATAGACCTTAATTCAAGCCGATCGATAAGGCTTTGTTTTTGTTAGTATCAATTTAATTAACGGTCTAATAGGATATCATAAAAACTAAGATTTACTTGATCCAGGCTGCAAATTAAAGCCTCGTATCAACGTAGTACATACACTAAACTACTGTTCGATTAATCTACTAAACAATATAAACATTGCTCACCTAAGCTATCTGGAGTAGGAAGAGTTGCGATGTTTCTACCTCAAATCTACAGAGTGACTGGGGCTCCTAGACTGAATGAACTCAGAGCATGCGCAGTAACAGAACTGCATAAGTTAGGTTTCGCATAAGTAAGTATATTATTAACTATGTAGTTATAATATTCTCTCCATATAAATCGACGTAAACAGAAAATGTCATGAGCATTTTTCAATTGAAATAAATTAGGAAGTTTGTCTATGTTAATCAATACTACCTACCTAGCTACTTTGAATAAAGCAATACCTATAGAGAAAAAAATGTTTATTAAATATACCGACTGAGCTGAAATTTATAGGAAACGATGAAAATTAACAGAATAAGACTGACTGAACTGATTTTGACGGCGTTTTACGGGTAGATTGATTTACCATTGGACCTGAACAAATCAATCAATATTGGTCCAACTACAGCTTGTCCAGCTGGATTTCGACGGAGCTAAAACCACCAAAGGGTGGAGCTCCTTTTTCTGAATATTTTGCCCTTCGGACAACTGAATATATCTAACTAACCTAACCTACCTATTTTTGTAAAATAATGGCAGCATTTTGTTCTGGGTTGGACAAATTAGTTAATGTATTGCCCGTGGTTCTACTAATTTGTCCTAGTCGCAAAAAATGCTGCCATTATTTTGAATCATTCAATATTTTAATACAAAAATAGGAAGGTAGTTTAGTTAGGTATCTTCGGTTTCCCGAAGGGCAAAATACCCAGAAAAAGGAGCTCCGCCCTTGGCGTCGAAAACCAGTAGGACAAGGTGTAGTAGGGTAGGACCACGAGCAACTGAGGAATTGGTTGACAACGGGTCAGTAGCTAAATGTTCAGGGCTATTTCAGTTGCCCGAAAGGCAAAATACCCGGAAAAAGCCCTTCAGACCCATCCTACCTCCAGGGGTTGAATCATACCACCATAGTAGTGCTGGGATTAGAGAAATTGAAAAAAAAACACCTGGGTGGTTTGCCCTTCGGGAATAAGCTACCTAACTAACCTAACCTACCTAATACCCGTAACTTACAGCACTGCGACGGTATGGTTCAGCCCCACCCTACCCCCAGGTGGTAGTGCCTGGAGTATGGTGGGTCCAGACGCGTTCATCCCTTACAGGCATATAAGCAGTGCTTGTAAGCATACGTAAATGTGCCCGACATGCTTCGTACCAATACGGGTTTTGTTGTCAATATGCCTACCCTCTGCCAAAACCCACTGCACGCCCCTGGGTGGGTCTTAATGGACCACAGATTGAGACTTAGTGTGAGCTTAGTCATCCATACGAAGTTCAAATATCGTAACGTCTAGAGTATGGCCAGGTTATAGCTGTATATAATATAGAAAAACAAACAATTAACTTTAATATGTTTATTATCATGGTTTATACCATAAAGACGCTTTCATGCTCTTATTACATTAAATTGCATGTAACAGAGAATAAGACTTTACATAATGTATAAAAATAGGACTGTATGAGCCCCAACGGGACTCGAAAATGCATGTAGAACGAGAAACGAATGTACAAATAAAACTTTTTCCTGCCCACTGCTAAAATGCAATGACAAAGTTTATGTGCCCCTTTCATCAAGCTATACATTCCGAAATTGCACATGATTTTCAATAATATGCAAGCTTACTAACAATCGCTAATTTTGTACAATCACTATGAACTATATCACCTGTGTTTCTGTCTAATTAAACATTAAGATAATCTTGACGAGGCATCAAATAAATATAAAATCAGATTGTAAAATATTTAAGCGATAAATTCGGCAACAAAATTGAAGTAATATAAAAAAAATCAATGGTATTCATCTATAATCTGTACATCAACAATAGACAGATTGAGTAATAAATAAATTTACTATACAGTCTCACTTACAAAACACAGTCAATGAAAACATTTAAAGTCTCCGGTCGTAATCGATGCGCTCCGCTTATCACATAGATAAAAACCACAGCACTATTTGTCACTTACACTTTACAGTTTCACAGTTCAACCGTCCTGGGGAAAGTATTCTCTACTACTAATTAAAACTAGAATGTACACTATATTTACATTTTTAAGCGTCAGTGATGTCGTGAGTTAAGTGGGCGGAGCGCGGCGGTCATAGTCGCGACGGTAGACCTCTCGCTCGTAGTCGCGCTCCTCATAGTAGTCTGGCTGCGAGTACGGTCGCCAGTCCTCGGGGTAGCTGCGCGCCGCCGGGAATCCCATGCCGCTGGCCATGGCAGCACCCTCGTAGTAGCCGCTGTAGCCGCCCGCCATTGCGCCGTATCCGTACCTGCTAAACATTAATATCCTCTATTAGGTCTATTTACCTTTCGCAGTTCAAACACAGATTTTCTTCAACACGAAATCGCCAATAAATAGCTAAAACGTGTTGTAATTATTCATAGCGAGATTCTATACAAGGTATCTTGGAATTATACTGGAATATTTCAGCAGATTGGATTAGTTTGATCGAATCGCTCACTCCTGTAAAGGTTTTTCATTGTAACTTAGGATTTAACACTGAAAAGTCAAAGGCATAAATATACGTACGTTACCAATACGTCAAAGACATCTATATACCTGTGCAAGACTGCACCGCCTTTATAGATAGTTTTTTTTACCTTTTTAATTGTTTATGGTTTTTTTTTTCGGTGAAATCAAATCTAATCTGTCAATCATCTTTAAAATCATAAACAATTAAAAAAGGTAAAAAAACTATCTAAAAAGGTGTTGCAGTCTTGCACAACACCTTTACGCCACAAACAATAAGGTTGGTGACATGTATTTGACATGATGGCTGTATCGATATTTTATGCCCTCTATTCCAACCAAATGCAAGGAAACAATTGCCAAACACACAAAAAAATCCTTAAATCTACACAATGTGTTACCTCCTCTTATCATGAGGACGCGGGTTCCGGTCGCCTCGGTACTGCCGCGGGCCAGGGTAGGCGGGCGGCGTCCAGCCGGGGTGGGCGGGGTGTGCGGGGTGAGCAGGGTGCGCGGCGTGGTCGGGATGCGGATGCGCCGGCGGGTAGGCGGGACGCACGCGCGGCGTGCCCGCGCCGCCGCTGTCCCGCCGTGTTCGCGACCGGTCCCTGTCTCGGTCTCGGTCTCGGTCCCGCTCCCGATCCCTATCCCGGTCTCGGTCGCGATCCCGCTCCCGCTCCCTGTCTCGTTCTCGCTCCGACCGACTACGCTCTCTGTAGGTCAAATCATCGCGCTTCAGGCTCCTATCCTTGCTCGAGTGCCTGTGTTTATGTCTGAGGGGTGTAAAAGCGATATGGCGATGAAAATATGCCTACAGGGTTATTATAAAAACTAGATGTCAAATGAAGCCGAGAATGCTAAAATGAATATGGCCTATACACTGAATGATATTGATGGATGCACTGACATGACAATACATAATATAATAGTATTCTAAAATGTAAATGGTGTTTTTCAGTGTAATAGTCGCGACATTCTTTCAAAACAAAGTAAATAAACCAGATTAAGGTATCCCACAAAAACGCCCTAAAATCAGGCATAAACATGCAGAGCAGAGACCCCATACAATAATAACTTAACTGACTATTTAGAAGAACAACAAAATTACCTCTCATGACGTTTGTTTTCACTGGGTTCAGGGTCACATTCACCTTCTTCCAGCTTTCTCTTCACGCCAGACGAGTGAGGTACTTTGTCGTTTGTTTTATCTGACTTTTCCTTCTCTAACTTGGGTCTCTTTTCTTTCTTCACATTATTTTCATCATTCTTTTTCTCTTTATTATTCTTTACATGGTTGTTTGAGTTGTGATTATTTTTTACCTGTTAAACAAAAGCATAGGCAATACAGTAAAGTAAGTAATAGGTATTACGGTAAAGGAATTAATTTAGTCACATTAAGCAATTATTAGATATAAAAACCATACCTTTACATTTTCTTTATGCTTAATTTCTTTCTTTTGCTTGCCAGGTGAGTCTGATTTCTTAAGACCATACTTATATAACCTATACAATTGCTTTGCATCAAAATTTGTAAATTTTGATACAAAATACCAGAGATTACTCCTCCATTCAACCTTCTTTTCTGGATCTGGGTATTCTTCTAAACATACATCTATTTGACTTCCTATTTGAGTAAGGCATGTCCGTGTCCTAGTTACTTGCTCCGATTCAGACAATGTTTGGTCAGGATTATCTAATGCTCTTAAGGCTTTTTTTACTGGTCTCATCTTTTCTTTGCACTGAAAGAAAAATATCAGTTTTAGTTCAACAGGCATTAACCGTGAATGTTACGTGATAGATAAAAACGAACGAATATTTATGTAAATGTAATCTATCTATATACGAGGGGTGGCTGATAAGTAATCTATCTCACCTATTTGTAACGCGAGAAAAATACTGGCCACTATGATTTCGCATTCACCGGTTATTCTATTTTCAAAATATAGGACATTCATTTGTTTATGGTGTCTCGTTCTCTTTTGTCACTTGATTGTTCGCATCATGTCGCAGGAAAATTTGAAAATAAAGACAATTGAGTAACGTGCTGTTATAAAATTCCTCTCTAAAGAGGGAAATACCCCAAGCAGATAAAACAGCGTATATTACCAGTGTTTGGTGATTCGTGCCCATCTGATTTCACCATCAAGTTTTGGTCAAAACAATTTAAGTGTGGTCGTGATAGCCTCGAAGATGATCTTCGAAGTGGGCGGCCAATTTCCGCAGTCACCGAAGAAAATGTTGCCCACGTGCAAAAAAATATATTAGAGGACCGGCGAGTGAAGCAGTGGCAGATAGCCAGAGATGTTGGGATTAGCAAGGAACGAGTAAATACAATATTTCACGAACATTTAAAGATGTCCAAAGTTAGTGCACGCTGGGTGCCTAGAATGCTGACTTCCTTCGATATGGAGAGAAGAGTTCGATGTTGTGAGGACTTTATAGAAATGAGTCGTGGTAAGGAGGAAACTATATCTCGAATAGTAACCTGCAATGAGACCTGGATTAGGCAATGGAGTCCCGAAAGTAAACAAGAGTCATTGCAGTGGAAATTTAAAGATGAGAAGCCACCCAGGAAGTTCAAGGTTCGTCCATCAGCAGGTACACTCATGGCAACAATTTTTTGGGACGCGGATAGGATTTTACTAATTGTTTACCTGCCAAAAAAAACTACAATTAATGCTGATTATTACGCAATTTTACTACATCAGCTTAGAGAATCAATAAAAGAAAAACGAAGAGGCAAACTGAGCAAAGGAATTTTGCTGTTGCACGACAATGCCCCAGTGCTCACAGCTCGCACAACAAAGTTGGCCATGTCCAAAAATGGCTTCGAAGAAATCAGTCACCCTCCTGCCCAGACCTGGCTCTTTGCGACTATTTTCTGTTCAGACTCCTGAAGGAAGATTTCCCAGAGAAAGGGGACGCTGATTTTTGACGGACGAAGACATGAAATCTGCGGTAATCGAGTATTTTGACGATAAGCCGGTTTTTTTTTAGTTGTTTAATGTCACTATTTGAAAAGTGTAACAAGTGCATTTAGAGAAATGCGAGAGCGCAGATTACACAGAAAAATTAAAAAAAATCACCGTCACTAGTCTGCTTTCTTTGCTTTCGTAGATTACTTTTCAGCCGCCCCTCGTATATATAAAAATGAATCCCTATTTCCCTTGGTCACGGCATCACGCGTGAACGCCTGGCCCGATTTTCCTAATCTTTTCTTGTGGTGTTTGTTATTGTCAGGTTTTATATGTAACAATATTTTGAAAAAAAAAACCTGGTATGGGGGCGAAGCCGCGAGTAACAGCTATTTTTAATATAAATATGAGGTATACATATATAATTTTCATCTTAAAACAAAAGCATCTAGTTTAATTTTAAAAATTACCTCTTCAAACACCGCAGGGTCCAGATCACCTAGCACTTCCAACGCTCGCGGCTCGTGGTTCGCTGTGAAATGCATAGGTCCTGCTGGCTTCTTACGTCCCTTTGCTTTTCCTCCTTTAACCCGCTCTTTACCATCTTTCTTTGAACGTTTCTTGTTTTTATCCTTTTTATCGTTAGCTTCATCATGTGAAACTTCATCTGTTTTATGTTTATTCTAGAAAAAAAAAACAAAATGAGATGTTATACAAAATACATTTCAGGTTCATATTGAAGAAACACAGGAATGGAGTAAAATATTTACGAACCTTATCTGCTTTATCATTCTTTATTTTATTTCCTTTCTTCTCATCCCCAGAACTAATGTCGTCCTCCACTATGTCTTTAGTAACAGGTTCTTTGCCTTTCTTCATTCGCGGTTTTCGCTGTTTTTGTTTACCATTCTTCTGATCAAGAAGTTTTTTGATGAGTTTCAGTAAGTATTCAGATCGGGACTGTAAATGTTTTGCTTGCGGCTTCTTGTCCTCATTTGTCAGAATCTTTTCTCCTATTTCGAATGATGAATCCATTTTGATGGCCTCCCACGAACCCATTCCATATTGATAAATTCCAGCAAGTAGTTTAGAATCATCCGCTACAGTCCACTCAATATCGAAATTAGCCGGCCTTGTCCTAATAATAATATACAAGTAAAATTAGACCACACACACCTATCAATGATATAACAAAATTAAACCGAAAACGATCTTCTTTAACTTACCTAAAGTCTAATTGCCATTTTAACCTGTCTTCTTTTGTGTCTGGCAAGAAATCATCCAATGGGGCAAGCTCGTCTTGGCAAGCTGCCATTGTTTTGGCATTGACAGGTACTCCTCCAAGTTTGAAAGTTTTTCTAGCATTCTTACGTCCATCGTTTTGTTCATCTAAAATAAAATACACACTGTAAGATCTTTTATTTAGAAAATATACTTAACTTAACTTAAAAATAGGTATTGGTAATGTTACATCAGTGCACCAGTTTTGCCTTAATTTAGAAAGAACATACGTATACCTTTCATATTGAACACTATTTGAACATCACCACTGCTCAACAGTTGGCAGTCCAAGACCGTTCGTTTTACGCGGAACTTCTTGCCACGCACTCACGGTTAACTCTAGAGTCAGCTAGCGGCACCAATTTTCCCGGACCGGTATGACTTAGGGATCTTCAAAAAAAATCGGCCTATTATTTTCTTAAAGGGCCGGCGACACGCTCTTAACGCCCTATGATATGAGTGTCTATGGGCAGTGATGATTACTTTCCATCAGGTGACCCGCTTGCTCGTTTTTCCCCTATCATGTATAATAAAAAAAAACATTGATAACTATAGATAGATATTATTCTGCTACTTACTCGTTTGTTCAGAGGTGTCATTCAAAACCGCTTTACACCTCTCCTGAAGTATCTCCCCTAGTTTCTTTAGTTCAGCTAGTGGTTTTTCTTGCAGTTCTGCGTCACATGCTATACTATCGAGGTGCTTAAGAGGTGCCGAAAACTTCTTAAAACTTTTAACATATCTCCGTATCTATATAGAACAATGTAGAAACAGGCTTTGTTATTTTCAATGTTCAGTTCCTGGTTCATAATCATGAAAGTTTTGTAATACTTAATTTTGAAGTTCGTTTTATATAAATGTACTTTAGGTTATATGAATTACCAGGTCAGTTAGGTATATATTATGTTAGGAATGTTTTGCTAGTAACTCTCAAGTACGCACCTCTTGGTCAGTGAATCCTTTGATCTTTTCCCGATGTGAAGCAGGCGGCCGTCCTCGCTTTCGCGGACGATCGTCGTCGGCGCTGGCGTCGCCTTCGGACGCATAGCTGTCATCCGCCTCACCTTCACCGTCGCCCTCTCCGCCATCAGCCGAACCCCGCCCGCCGCGCTTGCGATTCCGTCCTGACAATAAAACC
This sequence comes from Pandemis corylana, assembly GCA_949127965.1. Classification (NCBI taxonomy): domain Eukaryota; kingdom Metazoa; phylum Arthropoda; class Insecta; order Lepidoptera; family Tortricidae; genus Pandemis; species Pandemis corylana. The sequence goes on along the minus strand of OX421851.1, from coordinate 10,652,878 downwards.
TAACATAAATAAAAATTCAAGAAGAGCCAATAATACAAAACTAGCCAATTCCACTTACTGCTTTCGGCACTATTGCTTTGTAGATTTTTTCTTCTTGGTGGTAAATATAGATCTTCCATCTCCTTGTTCTTTTCTTCATCGGCAATAGTTTTACGTACGTTCTCTGGTATGATGTCATCCTAGAAACAACGATTAATCAGTACCAGCCAGAATACAGAATCACAATAAATCACTGGAAAGCCTAAATCAGTCAAAGAGAAACTCACCCAATCTTTGGTATCCTCCTCCGCGGATTCTTTTTTCACTTCCATGACAGCCTTTTCTTCGTCAAAAGCAAAGCTAGCAACTTTGAACGCAGATAAAAGTTCATCTCCGACCATAGCCGGACCCTCGTCACGAGTTTCAGCGCGTTGTAGAATCTCGTCAATATCACACTGAAATCAAAAAGATATAAGTTAAATGTGTGGTTTGAGTCAGTTTCGGCAAAAAACAATGTCAAACGAGCATACAAGCAGCACTAAGTATTAATTTATAGTGGGACAATTGATACTTACGACAGGCTCCTCGTCATTTTCGTCGTCATCTTTAAACAACTCCTCTGCACCAAACTTCAAAATGGCATTCAAATCCTCTTTATTGAACGGATTATTCGCCGTCGTGCCAGAAGAATCGCGTTTATTGAGTACGGTCCTACCGGTTGTATCCATTCTCTGTATGACGAGGTGGTCCAACACCATTTTCCTTTTCGCGCGTTCGACAATATCCTCTTCCACAGACCGTGCCGTAACTAATCGGTAAATATTAACCTGTAATAGTTTGTACTTATAAAAATTGCATCATACTGAGTCGTGGCTATTGCGTAAAAACAAAAAGTTATGTAATATAACTAAAATTACGTCACAATGAACACAGTAGAAATTAGTAAATAGAGACTAAATTTTTTTTATTTTAAATTAAAGGATGTAGGATTACCTGATTCTTCTGCCCGATACGATGTGCGCGAGCTTGAGCTTGCAGATCATTTTGGGGATTCCAATCAGAATCAAAAATTATCACAGTATCAGCTGTAGCCAGATTAATACCTAACCCACCAGCCCTCGTCGACAGAAGGAAACAGAAATCAGATGAACCTTCCGCATTGAAATGATCCAGGGCTTGTTTCCTGATTTCTCCTTTTATACTGCCGTCAAGACGTTGGAAAGGAAAGTGTCTTCTCTGCAAATATTCTGCCAAGATATCTAACATTCGAACCATTTGTGAAAAGATTAGAACCCTGTGGCCAGTTTCCTTTAATCTGCACAGCAATTTATCTAGAAGAAGTAGTTTTCCAGATCCCCTTAGAAGTTTCTGCAAATTATTGAAATTATTAAGTATTTAAACAATGTATAAATAATTACATATAAACGGATAACACGTATAAAAGTCGAGTGATGCTCGACATGTATAAATACAATAAAATACAATGATTCTTTATTGAACACCATATAATAAACAGCTTCAGATGTAAGCAGATCTAATCATAATCGTTTTGAGTTAACATAAGGTATACTAACTAAGCAGGTATTATACTATGGAATTTAATTAAATATGAAACTCAGTTGTGCTTAGTACCTCAACGGCGTCGGTAGTGGCAAGGGACGCTCTTGATTCGAAATCTTCAGGTTTTGTCAAAAGTGCATGATTGCAACACTTTTTTAGCTCTATAACGATATTAATAAACGTATTTATCGAACCCTTCACACCTTTGCGCAAAGCACTGTAATTTTTTGTGAGGATCCATTTGTAGTATTGCTTTTGGATGGAAGTCATTTCCACTCTTAGTATCTGCTCTACTTTGGCAGGTAGCGACTTTTCTACGTCTTTCTTTTGCCTCCTTAATATGAAGGGTTCTAATTGTTTGTGCAATTTTTCATAACCCTTGGTCGCGGCATCTTCATGGTCCTTTTCGAAGTCTTCCCATGTCTCAAACCTGAAAATAATTTCTTTAAGTTTACCTTTGAAGGTTACTTTAGTACATTTTTTTGTATTTATCGTGGAATAAAATAAACAATTGGCAATGTCATGTCAAAGATGCAAGCCATCGCTCCTCTAGCTAGAAGATATAACTTCTCTATAAAATTGCCCATATGCACCTATATAACGCGGCAGACTTATCGAGCATTTCTAAAATAATATAAAGTAAATCTCATTTAGCCCTAGAGTAGTCGCGCCTTCTCGTGAAACGCGAGTGATCGCGCGGGAGCATTTTGCCGCCCGTACTTAATACGATTTATTTTTGTTAATACGAGTCATACGCATTTGTAATTATGTTTCAACGATAAAATATAACACCAACTATAAGAATAGGAAACACTTATTAAAGTTTTATAGTTAGAAATTAGAAAACAATGCTTTAGGAAATCTTAGGTCATTATTTTTGTTTTTTCGGAACTTCTTCATTATTATTTATACAAAAAAATTAAATATGAAACTTAATAACTAAATTATGCGTTTTCATCATCTACAGCATGTATTTCTCCAAAACAATCCTAGCACATGTACATGCAATGCTCGTTGCACAGTAACTTTGCACATCTATTGCACCCTTTTTTTGTCCTTCTATTTTTGTTCGATGGACATACTGCGCATATACCTTCTCGAACTATTTTGTTGTTCCGGTGGCACAAATCGAGCAATTTGGTACCTCAGATGTTTCTGTAAAGTGTTCACGCCGGATCTTCTAATGATATGTGTTCTAGTCATAGCCAGGGCAATTTCTTTCAGAAATGTTCGGCGTAATAGTAATTGGCCAGTATTGTATTATTGTATGCCCAATAATGAATTAAAACTAACTAAAATTAATATCATACCATATTTACATTAAAATAATACTATACGGAATGAAAACAAATAATATTTCAACGATAATAAAAACTAAGACCCACAAACTTTACTAACGTGAGCAGTCGCGCGCTGAGCAATTTGCCGCCAAACGCGACCCACCACCAATAACCTTTGTCTCCTGCGGTCATCCGCGCTCGGATTTAATTCTAATTTCTAAAACAAGAAGGCGAGGGACGGGGGGGCAGCTACACGGACGCTAGACCTTGACAAATGCATAGTGTATAAAATAAAACGAAAATTGTGCCGCGGGCGGCAAAATGCTCATAGCGCGAGCACTCTAGGGTTAAGATTTCAAATTTCACAAAAATTTGCAGGGTGAATAAAATTGAGTATGTCATGCATTGAGCATAAAACATGGTATTGGTGTCCCAAAATGTCCAAAATACACTAACATAAAAATGTATGGTTAATATTTTATCTTTCAGCTGCCCCACAATGGGTGGTAGCGCTAGAGGATGGGATTTAGGACATTTCCACTTGTTTTCTCTGTACTGTGGAATTTTCCATGTCTAATTTGAGCTCCATGGCTCCATCCAACCGTTGGAATTGAGTGAAACATGGCAACTGACTTAGAAAACTGAATGCAGAATGACATGCATATTCGCAAATTATACTTTATAATAAATCAATAATACCTTTTTATCACATTAAGGAACCAAGGCAACACTTCGATACTTACTTGTTTGGCATAATAAAATGCAGAAGTGCCCACAGCTCTTTCAGAGAATTTTGCAAAGGGGTACCAGTGACTAGTAGCCTATGATTTGTATCAAATTCTTTCAAGGCTTTGTACAACAAAGAGTCATCGTTTTTCAATCTGTGAGCTTCGTCCACTAACAAGCATGCCCATCCAAATGATCTTAAAAACTGCCTGTCTTTAAGCAATATTTCATAGGTGGTAAGGATGGCATTAAATTTCAATCTCTTGGAGGGATGAAAGCTCCATTCAAACTGCCTGATCTAGAAACAATAAGACCTTAAATAATTTTTTATCTATCTTGATGATGTTGACTATGAAATGTTTATGAACTTAAAAATAATATAGAATTCTGCAAATTCTTACAATGTCTCTGCTAACGACGTCACCAATGTAAGTGACTACATTGATATCAGGTGCCCACTGCTGAAACTCTCTTTGCCATGCAGTCATAGTACTTAGTGGTACGACACAAAGGAATGGTCCGTAAAGTTGTTGAGATTTAAACAAGTAATACAAGAAACATATTGTCTGTAAAAAAAAATAAGGTTTAGTTCGTTTTTATAATAACACAAATAACTTAAATGAATGCAAGTAATATTTCAGTTACCTGAATAGTCTTCCCTAGACCCATCTCATCAGCTAATATAACTGAGTTTTCTTTACACCAAGAATGTATCAACCAATTTAATCCATCCATTTGATAATCTCGCAATACATAAGACTGTAAGAAAAAAAACATTGAAGGCTATTGAAGAAATGTGTATAAGTTAGTCAAAATATTCACTAATTATTTTAAGAAAATCCTGATATCATAATGAAATTACCAATTTCACAAAAAAAACGATGACAATTGGTACTTTTTTGACACATTAGATTAGACAATTATTTTTGGAAGTGACCATGCAAAAATGTGGTCGCCCAGGCACAGTATATACAGGTTGTTAGGTAATGAGTGGATAATCCTTGAACTATGGATAGAGGGCACTTAGGGCGTTATAATAAAGCTATAATAGGTTTAGTAAAAGTTGCACGGTTTCCGAGATATTCAGACTTTTAGGTTTTTTTTGAAAATGAACAGCCTTGTTCAATGTTTTGATCATAGCACCATTTAAAGCTAATTTTTTCAATTTTTTATTTTTGCTTAATATTCTTGAGTACGTGTGTTTTCAGATAGGCATTACCATTTTTGTGAGACTACATTGGATTTAAAAAAAAATCGCAAACTTAATTTTTGCTTTTTCAATCGTACATTGATAGAATTTTCAGCTCTCATGGTAAAAATAAATACACTACCGCCAATAAACTTAAAAACATGCCAATTTATTGACAATTTAAAAATAGTAATTACCTTTTGAATTTAAATTCAAAATGCCAAAATGAAAAAAAAATACACGCTAGCCCCCATTTTTCCCGATTTACTTTTTGTATTGCGGGCGGAGAATTCAAACCTTTTTGTTGCAAAAATAACATTACTGGCCACTTATTTAAATGCAAATGGCATTTAAATAATTCCAAATTTTTAAAAAATGTTGATTGCATTTTGTTTTTTTATTGGACATCGATTTTCAATTTCGCTATTATTGCAACTAGGCAGTAGTGTATTTTTTTTTTCACCATGAGAGCTGAAAATTCTATCAATGTACGATTGAAAGAGCAAAAATTAAGTTTGCGATTTTTTTTTAAATCCAATGTAGTCTCACAAAAATGGTAATGCCTATCTGAAAACACGAGTACTCGAGAATATTAAGCAAAAATAAAAATTTAAAAAAATTAGCTTAAAATGATGCTATGATCAAAACATTGAACAAGGGTGTTCATATTCGAAAAAACCTAAAAGTCCGATTATCTCGGAAACCGTGCTACTTTTACTAAACCTATTATAGCTTTATTATAACGTCCGAAGTGCCCTCTATCCATAGTTCAAGGATTATCCACTCATTACCTAACAGCCTGTATTATAAGTTAAAGCAGTAAGGAAACTACGAACAAAACGGTCGATACGAACGCACACATAGACGCGCGCTTCTACAAGGCCCCTAAGCGGATCTCGCAGTGCCGTCAGTCGCAAGTGCCGCGTTCACAGAGTACTTTTTTAATACTGCCGCGTTGAGACGAGCGGCCGTCTGTTACGTGCACCCAGACAGTCCGCGATCTTTTCGTTTTAAACATACCAAGAGCGTATGCGCAGTGTGTCCATGTTTCCCAATAGTTTATATGAGAGTAACGTGGCCTTAAGGTTTTGTTACCTTTGGCTCTGTCTACCCCGTAAGGGATAAAGACGTGATATATGCATGCATGCATGCATTGTATGAGAAAGCTATTCATACAGATGAGAATTTTTCATATCATAAAATTTAATAATAGAGCTTTCCCAACGTGTTGTAGCAGGCGAAAGTATTTTTCAGTAAGTAATATATAATTCTTACCTACCGACGATTAAAAAACCATTAAAATGTTGGAAGTTTTTTTAAATACCCTATTTTATTTATATAAACGAGTTAATTTATTCGAGTATTTAATTATTATAGAACCCAAATAAACGTTCGTTTCTTTTTTACGAAATATAGGGTGCCAACCCTAATACTCTTAATTAAGTGTAGCTAGTTACTTTAAAACAGGCCTTACTAGCTGACATAGCGCTAACTAAACCAAAAGCGTTTAAATTTTTCAAAAATTAAATCGACAACCCTAACGCTCTATTGGAGCGTAGGTATTTATTTCAAAAAATAAGCCTAGTTTCCATACTGCTCTATTTATTTACTGTGCTCAGGTGTGATCAATTTTGAAATTATGTAAATTTCATTAAAGGAGGACTATGACCTTTTAAGGAAATGGTCAATATGACAGTCAACAAATAATTTTAGGAAGTAGTCATAATAGAACAAAAGGATTATTATAAGTCGTTTTAAAAAAAAAGTACATAGTTAAGGGCTTAACCACAACAAAAATTAATTGATTCCTTTGTGTTACGACCGTTTCACCTTTATTCCATTGCAATAAGGGTGAGAAAGTCGTAACACAAAGGAAATAATTAACTTAGTCTTTAATTAAGGCCCCTAACTATGTACATGTGTTTTGAAAAATTACTCTTATGTAAATCTTGCTGGTCACTACCTGATCTGAGCCCATGTACTCGGGTTGTTCTTTGACTTGATGAAACTTTGGCCTTCGTCTCAACACAGGACAATGTCTGGAGGGAGTTGTATTAGCAGCTTCTCTAGTTTTAAACTGTTCCACCTGAACTGGCCACTTTCTCTCTATTAACGCGGAATCTTCCCAAGTGGCATCACAGTAAGGAAGTGACTCCCATTTACAAAAGTATTCATGAGCAGTTCCACCACCTTCCAGTTCTCGAGTCTGCACCGCTAAATGTGAATTAAATTATGTCATTTACCTTTTTTAGACATTTCACTAGAGTACCTAACTAAAATATGAGAATGCTATTTAAAAAAAACTTAACTGCAAACATGTGTCTATTAACATAAATGACTGTCTTATTGACACAAGTAGTTAAATAATTATATTCATAATTACCTATAATTCTTTCTACATTGTTGTATGTTTTGACTAATTCTTGTTGTAATTCAGCTTGGCATTCAAAATAGTCTATGTCCTCAGGTCCCGCTTGTTGTCTCCACCAAGATAAGTCTGTTTCTTTCTTAATGTAGTTTTCTAATTTTTTAAGGCCTTTTACTTTTTGTTCAGCAAGCGACTTTTCAGACTCATATGTGTTATGTATATGAGACCACCCCTTCCATTTGATCAGGTACTGTGGTTCAGTTGAATCCTCATCGGTAGGATCACAACCTTCATTGGGATCTCCATTCTCTTCGATATAGTAAATGGTAGTCACATTCCCAGTGACTGCACAACGATAAGAAGACATTAGCTAAAATTCAACATCAACATTTGCACCTAAATGCAAATTATAGCTCACAAAATAAGTCAATTTAATTTCATCATTAACAACATATTCTAATTAATATAAATGAGGACATACCTCCTTTTTTTCCTCTTCTGTGACCTAGAACTCTTTCAATAGTCTCACTGTGATCTTCTACTTCTGGTTCAGCCTCAACTTCACCATCACCAGCTTCCACCTCCAGAAGATCTGAAGAATCTGTTTGTTCGTCACTAGCTTCCTTATAACTAACTGCTGCTGCACCTGTCCTTCGTGTTGCTGCTCGACTGAGAAAAAACATATTTTTAGTAATATTTTAATAGAAGAATTGACAGAAGAACTGACATTGTGTTTTATGCAGTAGTAAATTACTTTCTTGATTCTTCATCAGAGCCTTCTGTGCTTTCATCATCCTCACTTGATAACCTTCTTCGTCTTGCTGGTTTCTTCTTTCTGAGAGGTACACTTCTTTGGCCTGGTCGTTTAGAAGGTGGGGGAGGGGAGCCTTTCATGTCACTATCACTCTCAGATGAATCGGAATTCCATGAGTCACTAAAAACAATTATGATAAAGAAATATGTTTAATTAGTAAGAAGATATGATATTTACCTTGATTCAACAGCCATTTTTTTTCTCAATATGATTTGTTACTTAACCCTTTTCCAGGCCCTGCTAATTTATGTAAGCTACTACAAAATTAATCAAAGATAAACAATTATTATATTTTATGATTTTTGTAACATATTGTAAATGTAGCAAGGTTGTATCTCTGTACATTATATACACTATGCCTGGAAAAGGGTTAAATTGCACTTGTTATCAATGTTTATGTTATTAGTTGTAAATACTTTGTATAAATTAATAATTTCTGTATGCCTAATTACATTTTCACAACATTTAATAACAAACATGAATGAATCTCCACAAATTAAACTATGATTCAATAAACTTTTAATAATTTACAGGGTCATTAAAATTGCAAGAGAAAAATGATTTATTATTGCAAATTATATTCAGCCAGGCAAGGCAAGCTTATGTTATAATGGGGGAGAAAATTATAAATTTAGGGAAATATACCTTCTTTTTCTGCTCTTTCTGTTGTGACTTCGTCCTTTTTCACTTGAATCACTATCTGCTATTTTAAGTCTGTCTGGTTCCTTTCGAGATCGAGATGATCTTCTAATACCATAGATGTCGGGATTGTCTTCCCAAAGATCGGAATTAACCTTTCCATGGTTACTCGATTTGGATTTGGAATGGAAGTCATCTGAAGAATCTTTATCAGTGTGATGATCAGATTTAGAGGAATTTGCATTACTATGCTTAGGTGAAGATTTGGAGTAATCACTGTGGTGTCCATCGCCTGCAGAAGATTTCTCGGATCCTGACCTTGCCCCAGATCCAGATCCTGAAGAACTTGAACCGCTATCACTGTCAAATGACATAATTTATTAATGACTAAGTCCATCAATGACAAATTGAAGAACAACTGGAACTGAATATACCTTTCACTTCCTGAACCAGATCCACTAGAGTTGCTCTTGTTGCCTTTCTCAGTAGCCGAATCACTGCCCGATTCTGTCATCGAGCCATTCTGAAACAAGTTGAGGAATTTTACATTATTTACACTTAATTGATCTAAACATACTCCAGCAATAATTCAGACTCAATAAACTCTTTAAAACTTCATTATAATATAGTTTTTTTACATAAATATCTTGAAACTGACAGTACCTACAATAATAATGTTGGAGAAAAATATAGAAATGCATGCTAGAGAAAATTTCATTGATATATTGATTAAATGAATAATGGCTATGGTACTGAAAACCCAATGAGATCATTATTGTCATATAAGCAGATGAAAGCGGACATAGCTCGCTGTATTTCTCATGGATATGGATCTGGTTTCAAAGTCTCAAAACTGATCTACACCCTAATTCCAAATTATAATTATACCGGCCCAAAGAATTAAAGAAATACAAAAAAATACAAAAACTATGCCCAAAAACAGAAAGCATAACCTCAAATTATTATCTTTTCTTCTAAAAAAGACAAGATTTTTGAGTTAATTAAGGTCAAAATTGGCTTTACAAATTGAGAATAACACCACAGAAAGCAAGCTATTTTAAGCATCATATTCAAAGGAATATATGGCTACATATTTGAACATAACCTGTATGGCATTTATTTACATGGGCACTCAATATGAAGACGAATTTTCAAAGGCAAATTGCAAAAAGGGGTCCTTTCCCAATTCCATTTACATTAGCCTGTATGGAAGGGTTACGTAATCAAAAATCATTGGGAATGAGTTGTTAAGCAGGATAATAACATTTTCATACATAAAAACAAGGAAATCCATTGTAAACAATCACAGAAACCCTTAAAACTGAAATTACGTCTTAAAAATTCACCCTCTATCAGGGCCACACCCTAGACTTCTAGAAGCTTCCGCGAATATTCAAAACCCAAGAATTAAAATAAAGGAATAAAATACACCAAAACATTGATGAAATAAGCTTTAAAAACACTTACCAGGTGCATTTTGAAGAAAATATGTTGAATACACTATAACTAAGAAAATCGATGAATGAAGTTAGCTTCAATTGATGATTTCATTGAGAAAAGGCACATAAAATAATTTGATAATAAGTTTTTAAACATTCTTCTATGTTAAACCGATAAAATATGAAAAATAAATTTGCAGTAAAATCTTGTCAAGCGACGCCATTTTGTCGTCGCATGAATCTGATGACGAAGGAGTTGAAAAACCAGGAATTCATACACACAAAATTAGTTAAAACAATGTAAACATAAGCAAAGACAGCTAAAAAATTAAAACAGAAACTTTTGAGACGCCGGAATTGCTTCGACTACACTGGAAACGATGTGAGCACCGCACACTACCAGCGAAACTTGAACGCTACAGCCATATTGCCATCTGTCCGCCTGGCTGGCTGGAAAATGTAGTGAAAAAAATTGGTGTGGCCATCCGCAAGCTACGCAACTTCCGCTTGTGTATTTTTTTTAAAAGAGAATCCAAATTATAATAATATGAATACGATCCTTAACTAAGTCAAAAAAAGAATTGAGAAGGTGGTGAGCTCAACATACTCTAAGTTTTTCGCTGCCGACAAGATTCGTATCATCACGGCTTTATGTTGTTATAAATACTTCCTACAAACTATATCAAGTACTTGATGAAGTAATGTGTGGGAGATTATTTTAATCATCGTTAAGAAAATGTATCGTCTTTCATAACGGTTTTGGTTTTTTGTCATATATCTAAATGCACAATAGTCTAAACGTAATAAATATTCAGAAATGGAGCCTTCATGTGGTCAAATAAAACTATCAATGAATTCATTGAATTATATCGAAAAGAGAATCGACTGGACATACAAACCACAATCGCATTACGTTCCGTAGATATTTTCATTTTTTCATTTTAATGGCAACGCATTGGTAACTTTTTTGAAATTTAATTAGTGCGATTACTATAAATAGGTGACAAAGAGATGTGAATGTTTGAAACTTGAAACTCGAAGTAGGAGCGGAATCAAAATAAACTTCGAGCAGGCGACGTCTACTACTCACAGAGCCATAAGTTTTTGAGATTCTAGAAGATTTTTATGTTGTTTGCAAAAGTTACTTTCATTTGGAAGAAACTAATGATTCTGAAGATATGTTTTAAATCATGTAAATTATAATTCAAAGCAAATATGTTCCCACACATAGGTACATGAGAAAATTCAATTAGATTTATTAAAATACTGGTCACACCCGGAAATCCGCAAAAAAAATGAAAAATCCCACTGTAATTTCGCAATATACATCCATGTTCCTCGTTTAAATTCACATTAAGGTCATCTTATGAAATATTTTTAGCTTAATAGGTAGGTGGTACTAGGCCTGGTAGCTTTTGCCTTGACTTCTCTTCTTGTGCATTAGTCAATAACTTTAATCTGGAGATGATGATGATACATGTACATCTACACATAAATATTAATCAGTTTCAAGTATAGATATCGTTTTGTCGCAGTTCAGCCAGGGATGCGAACAAGTAGTTTTTTTTAATTTCCCGCTAAATTTCGTTTTAGAGACGAGAAAGAGAATACTACTTGAGATCTTCCTGGCATGGTCCGGAAACGGAAACCATTGTAAACTGTTTTAATTTCATTGCGAGTCTTGCCAATAGAAATAATTACAAATTTTACTTGGCAGCAATTTTTTTTCTCTAATTTTTGTGAATAAGCAAAGTAATCTTAGACCACACAGCTGCATGTTTTATGACACAATGCTCTGTAAATAGTTTGCGTATACTATCATGTTTTCGTGGGTTGAATACCAACACGTGCTGACATTTTTAAAATAAAAATCACCCCCAAATAACCTGCTTCTTCTGTCAGTCGGGACACTTTTTTTTTAGCGGGGATACAAAACCCGGACAGTCTTATGACAATTGCATCATGGCAACTGGTTTACTTTGATAGAATTATGGTAACACTTTCATTGTTCAATGTGTGTCAGCAACTTTATATAGTAGACTGAATAGGTCAGCATTCATGCCAAATTAAAAAAAAAGTATCTGTCAATTTCATTGATCGAAAATTTGTTTTGTTTGTATTGTATTGTGATTGTATTGTAATAAAAGTTTTTGCCGACATTTTGTCACAAGATTTTTTAATTATATTTTTGTTACTTTGACATTGGCGAAGTTGTCGTCGCTATAATGACTTGTCAACGCCACAAATAAGAAGATAAAAGTTTTTTAAAATAAACTGTTTTTAGTTAAAGAGTAGATTGTACGGTAAGCAATCTATTATATATATATAAAAAATCGTGATTAAAAACTACTTCTTCAATATTAAGCTGTTCTGTGATTTTAGGATTTTATCGCCATGAACCACCACCGGCCCTTGAATCTGCTAGATCTCCCAGAAGAAATTTTAATTAAAATTGTGAGAAGACTGGATTCGCACTCATTGGTTTACGTATACAGCACATGTTCATACTTGAGAAATATTGTAGGTATGCAGGGTGTCATTAAAGAGTTTAGCATATCACTCAGCCGCTTGGCCACCACACAGTCCTTTAATTTGGATTTCTATAAGGACATCGCAGGTCACTTGAACAAGCTTGATGTAAGCTGTGTTCCTAATTTGAACAAGTCATTGTTACTAAAGAGCATGATGAAATTGAAATCCTTGAAGATTTTGAATGTATCATATACCTCAATTAATATCATGGATTTGTTTGAAATACACCAGGTGTGCCCGACTATGAATGATATCTCTATGAATTTTGATTTTGGTGTAACACCATGGGTAAACATTCCACCAGACATACAGGAAAAATGTCAAGTTCTGTTTAACAAATTCCAAAACATTCATTTTGTTGGAAATTTTGAAAGCTTATACTTTTCAAATTTACCACTTTCTCTCTTGCAAAAAGCTAAGTTGAACAAATTACAGCTTACTATAACAGACTGCAATCTTCCACCATATGAAGATTCTGAAGATTTTGAAAAGTTGGTTGATGTTGTTGAAATGACAGTATATTTATTAAATTGGAAAAATAAACACAAATCCCATTCAGATTTTGATGGCTTTTTTCTAGCATCAGCCCTGGATGTCAGTAAGTGTGAATTTATCATCATTGTGTGGTTGGAAATAATTATAAGAGCTGTGTATGTTTCTCCACTGTTTAAAGAGTTCTTCAAAGATAAATTCAACATTCAAGCAGAATGTTTAACAGAAATGGCTCCCCGGGTCCTTGGAGGAAATGTTGTTTTAATGATCTGGAATAAGGAATCAACTATTTTTGATGAAACTTTTTTTGAATCTCTATTTAATCGTCTGCAAGCCTACTTTCCACATCACCATGAGTCCCTCTGTGGCACTTCAGTGTTGCCACAGGGCTGTGATTGGCTATACATCACCCAATTCCAAACAAACTTCAGCCCTGATCGAGAGATAGATCTGTTTAATCAGGTATTAGATCTTGATGCAATGACTGCAGATAAAGATTCATTCAAATTAAGCATTCATTTAGAGCGTGTTCATTTCGAAAACTTTATAACAATTCCCATAGAAGGAAAGTATTTGAAAAAGTTAACATATGTTGATTTAAGCTCTATAATGTGCTTTAGTGGAGATTTATTTACTATTTTATTTTCTTATTGCACTAAACTGGAAACATTAAATATGATATTTGATGACTTTTCCATAACTGCATTGTATTGTTTCACTGAAAGTCTACCACTGAGTAATAGTGTAAAGAATGTTAGGGTTGTTTCCCCTAGTCTCGACTTGCCGTCAATGTTAGTCAGTTTAAGCAAATGTAGAAATTTAGAAAATATTCAATTAATTGATAAGTTCAGTGACCCTCAACCTTTGTCATTTTCAAGAGCAATATTCGAAAACTGTGAAAATTTATACAACTACAGTGTTGCCATGGAAATGACTGCAGATGTAAGAGCTAGAAAACTAAATATCTTAAATAATTTTAAAATGGAATATGGTCGAGATCATCTGAACATTGAATTATATTCGTCAGATCGATACAGTCAGTATAGTTATGATCCATTTATAGGGATTTTTAATATTTGTCCTATAAAGCCACTTTAAACATGTTCTTACCAAGTAGTATTTTTAGAAGTCCCATGATCATATTTTTAATGACTAGCAACCCAAAGGACATTTGAAGTAGATTTTTATCTTAAATCTTCTAATTTATTTAAAACTTCGAGCCTGGCAGAAAGTGGCACAAAATATTAAAAAAGATGTCAATGTTTATGGACATCTTAAATTTATAAATTTGTAAAATATGCTTTATAGATCTCAGTGAAGTCTTTTTATTCAAATAATAGGACTTAGTATAATTTTCAAGAGTTTGACTTTTATGATATAGTTTTTCGCTTTGATGTTATTCTTGTTAGAATTAATGAGATGGTGCCCAGCACTGCGCTGCCTCCGCAGGCATAGGTCAACACCCCTCTGTAGTACTCTGGACAGTCTGCTGCGTTGCGGCATTTACTGAAAAGAGTTAACATTAAACAATTTTATTACGCAGATGAGTAAGTAAATACTCCAATGTTAGGTTTGTAATTAAACCCGCTATTCAACAAACACAAGATATGTATCACGCAACGAAATTATCTCTGTAGCCGTTATCGTTTTAGTAGTTGCTATGGATTAACTACGTGACGATACTGTTAGACCAAATACAATATAATAACAGATTTCTGTGCACATCAAAGTGAGGCCGGATGAAACTACGCCTCGCCTCGTGCCAGGCTTTACGAAGTTTGATTGCACTTGTGTGCATGCAAATGTATGGTCATAGCAAGGTGTACTTTTATCGGTTTCGCTTTACCATTCGCAGAACTCGGTTTTTACATTTAATAACTTACCGCATACTTACATAATTATTTCGATAACTGTTTATCTGTTATTTATGTCTATTAGTCAGGTAATATACCTACCTAAAGTGTTGCACAAAAGATCCCTGTGGGTCGAAGTGTATCAGTAAGAAACGCTAATGTTAATATTAGGTGTTGTTCCTTTAGGAATACATCAAGAAGTAATGTACTCATTTTGCTAGCATTTTGCCCCAAAAAGAAGTGGACGAGATGGATCTTTGTGCTATTTAGCTAAGTATTTTTAAGTAGGTACATACCTACCTACTTATAAGAAAGAAGCTGATACTCACTAATTTTCAATAGCAACAACGGCAATTCCTGTAACCAGCTTGTCAGCGAAAGTAACTATAGAGTAAATGGCAGCGCCTTGGTGTGAATGGGGTCCTATCAGATCTGCTGTGACGCACAAGCTGGAAACTAGCGTGATAGAGCTGCCGGCACCTGAAACAGCACTAATGTTACAATACGCTAGTCTCTGAATCTCAAAACCACCGTTTTTCATGACACGAGGTCTATCTACTCGTTCAGAAAAAGGCGCGAAGTGAAAAGACGGCTAACTACGCGTATGTTAAATTTTTGCGAAAGTAGGTATCTGGGTGTGCGAAAGTGGATCTTTGGATTCAAAACGGCCAATCAGCACCGAGTTGTTCAAAATATTACCTTCGTCTATATATGAATCTGAATGAAATAATGAAAAAAGTATACGTTCCTGCAAGATTACGTTATAACGCAGGCATAGGTTTTAATTTTATTAGGTTGGAACTACTCATTAAACTAATTCAGGATAATTAATCTGACATATTTTTTGTGTTAACAAGCTGTGTTCGTTTCGACTTAGAATTTAGTAAATTAAATTAATAAGGGCTAAAGCCAGACAATGTATTTGAAAGAATGTGATAAGTGCACCTAAGAGCTTAAGTAATTTAGCGATTTTTGCTAAATATTATTATAGGTACTACCTATTGTTGTATAGTTTATTAAAATCATATTTTAACTTGCCCATCAAAGCTGCCACTAAGTATATTTGGACTATGCTGGCATGTGGGTCGACGCCTAGCGCAATCCACAAGCAGCTCACGAAGCTCAGGCAACTTCCTATTATGTACGCCACCTAAGGATTTAAAACCGACTTTATAATGATGCAGTCGTTGTTGACATTTTAATGCTGAAAATGTACTACGTAACATACAGAGAGGAAAGATCGAATGCCACATGGATGGCAACTACCTTACATATTGGAAACAAATTCTGCATTTATGCATTTTTGAAACATCGGTTGTAGTCTGGACTCGAACCGGTCAAATGTATTTTATGATGCAGATCGAGAAAGGGTTGCGGATAAGATAGGTAAGGTATTTGTCTATTAAACAAATCAGTGAAATTCTTTAAAAAAAATTGTTATTGTTAAGTAATCATATTCTTGACTGAATATTTTTTGACAACCCATTTGCAATAGGTATATTTATTGACATATTTTATTGAATATACTACTTTTCATCCATTAACCAGCTCGGCGCAAGTCGTTCTATGGAGGGATCCTCTACTATGTGCTATTTCCAATATTTAAGGTAATTGCCATCCATGTGGCATCCGATATTTCTACCTTGTACAGTCAGCGTCATATAGTTTGAAGCATCCATGTCGACCAAATAGTTCGGTACACCATAGAAATAGTATGGTGTGTCGAACTTTTTGGTCACCTTGAATGTTTCATAGTATATGACGCTGACTGTACTTAAGCATATGTAAGAAGATCTTGCGATTCAGCAAGTTCACGAGTTCTATTTAAAATTAAGCATTATCTACATAGCATAATTGCATAACCTTAATTGCGTACCTACAGAGCTCTCGCGGTCGAATAGGAACTGAAAGCCTTTTCAGAGCTCAACAACCAGTATATCCAAATATTAATGTTACAGGGAGAATTGACAGCTGGGCAAATTTAAACGAATCGTTGAAGCTCCAATCTCGTCGGCAAATTGGAGGTGGTTTGTTACTGACACCGTAAAGCGCCTATTATGTTTCATTAGCCATGTTGAATGTAAGAGTAATAACTAATTAGGACCTAACCTTTTGCTACTTACCTGGTTTCCACACATGGTAATCTTGCTTTTGAGTAGTAGAGATGAGAAAAATGAGGAAATGTATAAGACTAGTGGCACGCTGGCAACAAGTTCTGACCCTGCACTAGGGTTGACAGATAACCGTTCTTCCAGGAATAGAGGCACATATACCAGAGTTAGAGCCCAATATAAGCGCGAGAATACGTATCTGCAATAAATAAGTAGATGTGCGCTTTTGTCAAGTTCTGAGGCATGTAACGCGCGGAAGCTCGTAATCACTTTCACCGTCTCTTTCTAGCCTCACCCTATACAGTTTGACAGAAAGATAATGGTAAATGTGATTACGATTTCGAGCGCAATAGACTTCTGAATTAGGATCAAAAAGTGCGAACTTCGCACTGCGAAGATTTTTACTTTCACTAGAAGTAAAGTCGTAGGTATTTTTAAGATTTATGTATTTAAGTATAACTAGGTTCGTATGGATTACAAGTATCTCTATTGAATCTCCTGTATTCTTGTCGTGTAAGTGCACTAAGTGATATTTTGATTAGAGATTATTTTAAATTCAAAGGATTAATCTTTTCAAGTCTGTTCAGTATAAAGCTTTAAATGTTTATCTGTAAGGTACTACAACTTTTAATCTAATAATGGTGTTTAGAGTAAGTTGTTCATAAATAAATGTTAAGTCGCTCTCAGATAACTATATCGAGTGGTCAAGGTTCTCAAAAATTAAGATATTTTGTAGGTATCTGTTCTGTTGGTCGCGTCACTAGGTACTTATAATATTACATTTTACTACACTCGTCTGTGTCAAATATATGTCTGACGACTTGTTAAAAACTCAAAAAGACGCTCAAATATACGGTCAAGTGCAAAAATCGATACGAACTTCTCAAAAATATGTCCCACGACCTTATTACGCCGGTGTAAGAGCGTATGGTACTTATTTTTGAAACTTTGTCTAAATTCATAATATTATATTACACTTGGCTGTACCCACGCTCTGTGGGTATATTTAAATGACTTAAGTTAATTTTTGTCTTATAACTTATAATCAAGGGGCGTGTTGATTGATACACAATGTAGATGTCATCCACTGTCCTGTTCTCATAATTTTGATATACCTATTGGTCACTCAGTGACACAAACTTATCTATCCTGATGACGGCGTCGCTGTTGATTAATTTATACATACATACATACACAACTCACGTCTTTAACTTATACAATGTTGCTAAATGGAAGATATCAAAATAATGTGAAACGTTATTTGAAAGTACCAGTCAAGAGTGGTGAAAAATTGTACTGAATTTAAAATACGAGTAGCGCAGAAGATAATTCCTGCTCTAATTAATCTTGACAACTACTTAATTCAAAATTATATTGACCTGTATTTTATCGAATGGTACGTACTTTCGAATGATGTGCTTTCAAAAATCGAGTCCCTAGTTCCGGTATATTTGTCAGTTTGTCATTTACATTACTGTTTATAGCTTATGCATTGTCAATAAAATATTTACTCACAAGCAAAGCATGTCATTAGCATCCTCTCTTCTCTTACTGGCCAGCATTTTTAAAGCTACCGATACTTACAACAAACTTGTTTGATACAATAGAGGCATTCGAAGAAAGTGATATATTTTTGAGTTCGGAATGAGTTCGTCTCTCTGTTTTTCCGTGTCTTGCTCCTCAGTCTTCAGTAGCGACGGTGTTCCGTTGGCTATGGTGTGACCGTTTCCGTTTTTCTTTGGTGTTCTCAATTTAAACAGAATATGGAATAGTGTAAAGGTGGTTACACCTATGCCGGTTACAATCAGCGCCACATCCTAGAATCAGAAATAGTTTAATTATACCTACGTATGGCAACCCTGATTGATTAGCCAGGAAAATATTTTAAAGCCGGTGAAATAAAAACCGGCCAAGTGGAGTCGGACTCGCGCACCGAGGGTTCCGTAAAGATTTGTAAAATATATGCAGTACGAGGGCATTTTATATTGGTTCCTTAAATAGGCAGACATTAAAAAAATAATTTTTGGTTTTCTTTCATTTTAGTTGTGCTATAAGACCCAGGACCTGTATACCAAATTTCAAATTTCTATGATAACTGGAAGTACCTCATCTTACTTTTTGGGAGCTCGGCAATTTGTATAGAAACACCTTTTTCTAATGACTTTTTCAGGAAACTTTGAACTTGATGATGATGGATCTATAGTTTTTCACAGCTTCAAGGGACCGCAGATCTCAGTATTTGATATCAATTTCAATTTTATATCTCTATGCGTTCCTGAGAAATAGGGTCTTGACTGACAGACGGACAGACGGACAACGAAGTGATCTTATAAGAGTTCCTTCTTTCCTTAAGTGGCACGAAACCAAAAAGAAGAATAACTTGTATCTAATAAGGTTTAAACCCTAGAACCTTTAGGCATTCATAAAAATTGCTTAGTCTCTCCCTCGCGGTGGATCAAAACGACATTATAAAGCTATACCTACGTAAATGTCTTTATTTTTACTCAAGTCAATTAAGTTAGCGCTATCTTAGCTGGTATAAGGTCTAAGGTTAAAAAACCGGTCAAGTGCGAGTCGGACTCGCGCACCGAGGGTTCCGTATCATTATCTATAAATATCTAAAACCAGTGTAAGCAGAGCCCTGTTCCAAAGCAAAATGTACGCAGTGTGGGGTTACTTTATATTGGTCACTGCTATATACAGACATACATACACATTTACGGTTTTCGCAATTATTCTTTAATCTGTGCTATAAGACCTACCTTCATACCAAATTTCAAGATTCTGCGTTCACGGGAACTACCTTGTAGGTTTTGATTCCCTTGAGAGTTGAAAATTTGCGGAAATTTGCGGCATAAACGGCTGTATCTTTTGATTGCGTTGGCTTAGAAGTTTGATTTTTTCACAGCTTCAAGGGACAGTAGACCTGAGTAATTGATATAAATTTCAGCTTCATACCTCCACGCGTTACTGAGAAAAAGGGTCTTGACAGACGGACGGACGGACGGACAGACGGACAACAAAGTGATCCTATAAGGGTTCCGTTTTTTCCTTTTGAGGTACGGAACCCTAAAAATCCAAATTGTAACAAAAATAAAGCCGGGTAAGGTCTGGGATCTACGATGGCCAGACACACGTTTGACTTATAACACCCCTCTGATTGCGACGGGGTCAGATATGAACTTACACGTAATTTGTAGTCGTCCGATGGTCCAATGAATGTACTGTAGTTAGTTGCTCTTAATACGACCCAGGTTATAAGGTAGACCGCTATGCTTGACGTCACTGAAGCCATATACCTGAAAGATAATAAGAGTACCTACAGTTCCTAGGTGTTCATTACTGTTTCAGTTGAAGATCTACTTAATGTGGAATCGTTACAACATGAATAATTTTGAGATATAGGTAACTAAATTAAGTGGTTTTTGTTTTTCTCCCAATTCAAATTGACTATCGAAATTGACTTCGTGTACGGTCCGTTCTGATCGCTACCACCAATCTCACTCGCTAATCCTGCCGCCATTGCTTGCGCTGCTTGCTGTGTTCTAGAAATGCACAGTGAGACATCCAGTGGAATCACATGATGAATAATTATGCTTAGACCTCTAGGCTAGCCGTTCCAATGCTCCGGGTTGACGGTGTCTATGGGCAATGGTGATTGCTTACCATCATGTAACCCACTTGCTCGTTTAGCTTCTTTGGTGGAAGTATATACAAAAAATAGTCTGGCTATTTGACAGTTTTTAGAACGCTAGTGATTCAGAAATCCCTAATTCCGTCCTTTTGATTTAGGACGACAGTGTAGGTACCTCTTAATGTTAAATAATCAACTTAAAGCACTTACCTAATAGACGTGAGCTCTGAACGGACTTGCAAGCTGTCTGAAATACTTGGGATCATGGCAAGATGTGATATCTGAACTATGGCCCAGCCAATCTGGAAGAAAGCTATGAGAATAGCGTAGTATAGCGGCATCCACCATGAGAGGTAATCCGGATCTCCGCCTATGTAACATCCCCAGCACCTCACAAATAGCATTGGGAATGTGCATGTTACTAGTATACTACCTGTTAAATACAATACACCATTTAAAATCTCAGAATGAAACGTTTTATTTTTTCAAAGTTCTAACAACTGTCTAGATCTATTTACCCATTAGATGCCAGGACTTTTTGGTGCCGTACTTGTCGGCCATAACACCCACTATTGGCGTAGCTATCGCGTCAACTATCTGGCCTGGAAAATAACATGCATTTAAAATTAAAAAGAAACGTACATCTATTTCGTAATATTTAATGTAAGTCGTGGCCAAAATCTGTAGTTATAATAAATCTTAAGCCCTTTGACTTATACCTAAGTCTTCGGGTACTTAATGCCAATGGGTTTACCCTTACGAGTTACGAGAGCGGCTTTAGATTAATTTCTTAATTTAAACAAGCAAGTACTTAAAATCTAGTAAAAACTTGAATTACAAATGAATTTATTCTTGTTTTCTTTATTGAGGAAAAACAGATTCAGATACAATTGTAAAAAACAATTAGGAACGTAATGCAATATGTATACAGGGGCGTAGCAACCAAAGGGTTAGGCGAGGCGGTGCCCCGAGGCCCCCAAACTCGTGGGGCCCTTAAAACCTGATTAGCAAACCTCTTATTGAAATAGCAAAAAAACTTCGTCCCTGGGAATCTAAATAAAATAAGTTGCAACTTTACCTAAACAATCTAGGACCCCAAGGGATCGTCGTCACTTAGCTATTCCACTGTACCTATACATAGCCACTCTAAACCGATTCTCAATAAAAGTTTGTGGTAGATGTGGCAACGATCAGAAATTTACCCGTCATCAGCAAAAATCCAGCCACACCAGATCTCATTTCGAGAACTGCTTGGAAGAAAAGCATCATGTACGAGAACCACATCGCGGCACAGAGGTCGTTGTGTATGTGGCCCAGCCCATACAACACGTGCTGGTGATCTCGCCACCATTGCCGTCTTCTCGTTGCACTGGAAAGAAACCTCCAATTAGTTTCTAAAATTTGAAAGTAAGTTATCGCCAGCCGGACTGTTGGTTACCATCTGTGGAGGATGCATTAAGTGAGACGAGTAAAGGACACCGACAATGGCCGCTAAGCGTACATATCCGCAGAACTTTAAACCTTGAAAACCTGATTGACTTGTAACATTAAAGTGCATCGTCAAAAGCGACACCAATGCAGATATGTGAGCATTAGGATTTAAAGAGTTAATTATGTAGAGCTAAATCGTTTGGTGTGAAAGGCGTGAAACGACGGCATAGCATTTTTAAAATGTAGGTACTTACTTATGTAGTAGATGCATTTATAATTTACTAACTTCTGCCCACGACTTCGTCTGCGTATTATAGATATAAACCTTCCTCTCGAATCACTCTATCCTATCTATTAAAAAATCCGTTGCGTAGTTTTAAAGATATAAGCATACATAAGGACAGACAGCGGAAAGCGACTTTGTTTTATATTTTGTAGAGATGATGCTATTTCAAAATTTTAGTATTCTGCTCAAAAAGTAGAACCAAGTATTATGTTTGTTACCTACTTACCTAAGATTTTGTATATGTATTAATTCGATGGACTGTTGTTTCATACGGTATTTATGTTATTTCTTGCTACCGAGCGATTCCAATTCGAGTGAGCATGTAAGAAATTGACCAAATTGTGGATAGTGTACAGAATTAGATAATGCGTGGATGTTACGACGTAAATTACCTTAAATCAATTTCGACGTCCGCTTCCTCCGCGTTTTGCACTGTCAACTCATCAGTTGCTCCATATTTGGAGCTCATATTCTTTTTTCAATAAGTTTAACTCCTTTAACCCAAGTTATTTGTTCAGAGTTTTAGAAGGATAAGATTTTCACTTGCGAACTTTGGACCTGCACTGTTCTTTAGTTACCGCTTTTAATTTATCATTTCGCACTTTCACTTATCATGTATTTAAATTACGTGATTAAATTAGCATTTTGCCATATAATTATTCAGCCGATTGTCATCGTATAATAATTAATCACTAATAAACTGAAACTCCGCACGCGTGTGCCGCGAAAGAAGCCGAATAGCCGTTTGAATTTGATGCCGCCCTATCCCGGCTATTGCTGGATAAACGAAGCAATAATTGATATCGTCTGGAATCAGCATAAGACTGCATTCAGCCATTACATTGCAAATTATAACGATACAATCGGGGCAGGATATTCTATATACCTCAAAAATAAAAGCTTGCGTACACCTACACGTGTTGCGGTCATTACTTTAGATTCTTGAGGGGGCTCATCTTAATGGTCTCTAGCTTTGTTTTTGTGAATTCTGAATAAACAAAATAGACAATTAATATTATTAAACTAGTCTAGATCCGGTCGTCGGCCGAGCGAGAAGGGGTGATTATACTTAGCGGTGGCTTCCGTAAGTACTGGGGTATTGGGTTTCGTCCAGGGTTTACGCTTCACTGGTTACGAAACTTGTATGGACGTTGTGACCCGAATGTTAGCCACAGCGTTTGCTTGACATTTTACAATCTCTTCGCACCACGTTATTAAATTTCATTAGCTACTAAACTATTGATAGGAGTAGGTATCAAATAACAAAAAAAAACTATCAACTTTTAAGTAACTATACCTGAAATCGAACGGCAGCTTAATGTTGGGATGGGAGGTATTTATTGTGTTTGTATGATACATCATTTAGCTACCTGAGCGCTGGAGATTCAATTCAATTACCTAATCCAAACAAAAAAACGAAGAAAATTGTAGTAGGCGGTATACTTTTCTTATTGCTTAAAAAAACTTGACCCTTAATATAATGAGCCTACAAAAATATTTTTTTGTCTTGTCTTGTATCCTTACAGTTTTCGTACCTAACTTTTTTTGTAATTATGTAGTAATTTATGTATGTATCTTTAATAGTGTCCCTAGCCGATCGCACACCATCTGTTACTAATGCCTATCACACTACTGCCCTCTACCGATTTGTGCTAGCAACATTTTCATAGCTGGCTTGCTCTTTAATTTTAATAGCTCTACCTACATCCATAAGCTGAACGAAAGACGCCGTCGTCACTGAACGAAATAAACAGATGGCAGCAGCAGTCTTGAAAATTTGAGATTTCCTAATTTGGAACCTGATTGGAACCACAACTAACATAGCTAAAATTGAAATAGAAACGGTAAGACAAGATAGGTAGAGCTTGAAAATCTGCGTTCTAAGATTAAAATAGTCTAATTTATATTTTTTTGACAACGAATTTGTTTCCAATAAAACATTAATGTGCAGTAGAGCATAAACAGGGTTTTATTTTATTACATAAGTAGAAGTAACTACTAAAATACATAAAAAGTATCAAGTTTTGTTACAGCTAAATTATTTTCTGTTTGCCTGAAACTGTTAAAGACAAAAGAATGTTATGTGAAATATGAAAATTATTCAAATAAACCATGAATTAATATTATTAATAATAATATTATTATTAAAAATTCTGCTTGTACGTAGGGTAGTCGATTGGCCAACTATTCTTTAGGTTATATAAGTACTTGGGGTACTTCTAAAACAAAAATGTTTTAATTCGATCTTTAATTGAGTTAAGCTAACCTATCACGGCAAATCTAATAATATTGGGATTTCAGCAGTCCATTGCTTATAGGAGATATGATCTAAATTATGTAAATGAACAAATTGCAAAAACTGCAGTTGAATAAATGATTGCGATGTCGCTTAGGCATATTTTTTACATCCAATCCAATCCGGTGAAAAGGACGGTTTCACCGAAACCCATTGTCCTAGCCGGCAATGCAGGCCATTAAAAAACGGGCTGATCACGATCGGTCACAACCGATTGCACAATCCGACCTATGCACTACACCCCTTGATTTATGAGCCGGCCGCCGCCCTGCCCAGACATGACTGCAGTCACGATAATTAAATCCATTAATTGATATAACTAGCGGCACTAATGACATTTTTAAATTATAACCATGTGTATTTTGTTGTGCGTTAATAACGATGACAAAGCTCATCTAAGATATTAAAACTTTTTAGGTACTCACTTTTTTTGTGGAAAGACTTCTCAGATACCTATCTATGTGTTAAATTATTGGCTATTAGCCAGCTATTATCAGCATTTTCCCTAAAGGTTGGTGACGGGACCCTTACATGAAGTCTCCGACGTCTGTCCGTCTGTTAGAGCATGACTTACTTTCGTTCTAGAAAAAGACGGGTAATCTATCTAGCGCGTGGCACAGCTCTCGCGCGCTCTTGTGCTAAGCCGGTCGGAGCTATATATTGTCAGTTGTAATAGGTAGAGTCTACCTTGAAGAATCTTGAAAATTTCATAGAGTTTGTATTGTACTATGCCAGCTATAATAACTACAGATAATAAAATTAAAAGAAAATTTTATCCTCAGGGGGTTTAATATACCGATGGGTACCTACAAGAAACGCGTTTCTTTCAGTAGGTATGTACGTAGAGACAGAACCCTCCACTTGGCCGATAACTATCCGTTGGGTTGGGTAAGTAACAATCAGTTGATAGCTTAAAAACAACTGTTCCCCGTTATTATAATATTGAAACAACTTCACCACTATCATAATTACCGACACTAAACTAGTTTTAAACGTTACCACTTCGGTTGACCTTAAGCTAGCCAGCGTAGGTAATTTAACTTTTT
Source organism: Pandemis corylana (assembly GCA_949127965.1). Lineage (NCBI taxonomy): Eukaryota > Metazoa > Arthropoda > Insecta > Lepidoptera > Tortricidae > Pandemis > Pandemis corylana. The sequence goes on along the minus strand of OX421851.1, from coordinate 10,627,203 downwards.
TGTGAATAAAACATTAATTTCCTACTAAAGTTTATTTTTAACAAATTTAAATATCAGGACACTGACACGAGCTGTAAAAAGGTCATACAAGTAAAAGGTGCCTGTACCGAAACAGGTTTCAAAATCGAGTCAACCTTCGATCGACGACACAAAGATTTGTAACGAGAGTTGCCTTTTAGCGTATGTCGTTGTAATGCATTTTTTACTACGGGATAAACGGTAATGTATACACGTACGGCAGATGTCTACACTCATATAAAAATGTGTTACGTCTTTACAAACTCTAGTCGAAACGAAACACGCACCACAGCTTAAAACATCACAAAGTGGTCATTGTCTGTCTTATTTCTCGGCAGAGTAAGTCCTGTCATAATTGCTTTGAGCTAGACCACGGAGTTTAAACTTTCAGTCGCATAGGTAACAGCTGTTTGAGTCTATCCATTCTCAATCAGCGGAGAACAATGGAACTGCGACAGCTAAATGTAATTATGCATCTATCTCAGCTCAGCAGGGATCAAGACAGTTTGGATTTAAGTTCACTTTACCAAGTAAGAAATTCGAAATCACATAAGGACTTGACTATATTAAAGACAGGTTTGCTTGTATTGGAGTTGCACGTTTGAGGTAAGTACCTCTACTTTTTACAAGATTGTGAGTCAAATTTGACCCCTTTCTAGTGGTGACTGACTGAAAATGAAAGTTCGTCTCTAAAAAGTGTTCTTCTGTTTAAGGGGCAGAAGTTTTCAAATCAACAACCATAAATAGAAATCAATGGAGTGAATGCCTTCTGAATATTCATCGGCGCGTATAATAAGGAGCTCTACATCTTATTTTAGAATAGGAGACAATTTTATTAATCTATGCCGACGACCGGTCTCGATTCGACTGGATCGCATCGCATACAGTGTTGTGCCGGTCAATGTCATTACCTGAGTTATTTATATGAAAACTAGCTTCTGCCCGCGACTTCGTCTGCGTAGAATTATACATAAAAACCTTCCTCTTGAATCACTCTATCTATTAAAAAAACCGCATCAAAATCCGTTGCGTAGTTTTGAAGATATAAGCATACATAGGGACATAGGGACAGAGAAAGCGACTTTGTTTTATACTACGTAGTGATAGTGATAGTAAAAAAATCTACATACATACATACACAGATCACGTCTTTTTCCCTTACGGGGTAGACACAGCCCAAGGTGACAAGACCTACAGGCCACGTTTAGCAAGATTATGGGCGTATAGATGGAATATGGAATCAAAATAGTGATGGGTTGCTAGCCGCATCGCCTATAACACGATTTCTACGATTTTCGCCGATTCCCTCAATGGGCTTTTACCATCTGCGCGGGAAGAGAAGCAACTGGTACATTCTATGTTTTTTCTTTGCTCCCAGACCAGCATGGAAGAATCTAAGCGGTTAAAAATACTTTAACAAGCTAAATGCCCGAAACCTGATTTTTATAATCACATTTGTGTAAATACCGCTCGAAAGAGGTAAAAATTCACGAACCATGTAAAGTGAAGACACAGATTGATGATGATGATGATTTTATGATTGTGCAAAACAAGCGCACGCTTCAAAAGTTATCTGTCGTGTCCGTACGAACGAACCAATCCTTACTAATACCTAATAATAATGTGAAATCGTCATACCCTCAAGTCCCGTGAATTATTACGTAAAACCAGATTCGGAGGTTTTTGGGATCAGAACGTCGTATAAACGAATGGTTAAGCTCCCATATTTCCCTGAATGTCACGGACTGATTGAAGTCTGCTCCTGTTTTTACGCTGCAGATGGTAAAACGGTGTCGTAACTTTTAACAACGGATACGCTATGTGGGAGGACGGTGCTGAATTATAGCATTTGGCTTTATTATGCATTTAGGTCTATTTTATGAATTATTTATGTCCCCAGTAAAGCTGCTTTGGGCCTACAATGCAATATGACTTCGGAATCTATAGAACTACTTATACTCAAAGTTAGAGGGAGCTAAGAATCTACTTACCTACTCTACGTTTCAAAAAGTCAATGTATATATAGCTACCCAGCCAATAAAGTCCTCAAATGAGTGGACATATAAAAACTTAAATCATCTGTTAAGGAAAAATCAGAAACAAGGAGTTGTTCAATCCTTGTCTTCTTACAATGAAATAACGATTACATAATATGACCAAAAAAAGTCGCTGAGGCGGTATATAAAAGGAGTATAATTTACGAAGTCTACGAACCGCAAACGCGACATCGGTACGACCTAAGATCAACCCACGTAATGTTTGTTAACATTTTAACAATAATAATATCCAATTTCATAACATAAATTAAGTACTAAATAAGTACGCTATTCAGCTAGTATATTTTGATCTACACACAGATAAAAAATTGGTTCATTTCTGTTCGTAATGTTTTCGAGTAAAGTGAATTACGGTTTTTTTCTCTTGCTATTGTTTAATTACTTAGGCATAGGGGTGACAAACAATTGATTGCATTAGACGTCACTTTGCGGAAGTCCATATTAAATTAAGTAATGAAAGAAAACAAGACGCCTTGCTACTTCGCCACCATACTCGCAAGACTATGTCTGTGTGACTCATATATATGTATATTTATTTGAAAAACCCGCCCCACTCCGCTTTCACACATAAATAAACAGTACCTACCTGGGTGACCAAGCTTTGCTCGGTATTTTTTTTTTGGTACGTTTTCTAAAAATGTAACCTAACTAGATTGATTTATCGCCCCTGAAACCCCCTACATACCAAATTTCATGAAAATCATTGGAGCCGTTTCCGAGATACAGATCATGTAATTTATAACAGAGTTCCGTTGCCTAAAAAAAACATACAGCCGAACATAAAACCTCCTTTTTTAAAGTCGGTATAAAAGTAGGATAGGATCCTAATAGGGTTTATGAGTAAAGGCTCACGTTTTCTTTTATGCACACACGTTTTAGTATTCTAAGAGTTTTCTCAATTAAGCGAGGTTTATTAACGATGCTATTAAAACGGAAAGGAAACGCAGATTAAATCCAAGGGGTAACTACGACATGCAAAATAGTCTACCGTTAACGACCCTTGGAGGTCTTATACGAATTTTATGCAAAAATATTTTATCCATACAGTGCATTAGTTTAGTGCGACACACCCACACACACGCACATAAATCACGTCTTTAACCCTTACGGGGTAGACAGAACCTAGATAACAAGACCTAAAGGCCACGTTTAGCATGATTGTGGGCGTAGAGGTGGAAAGGGGATACACACCCTATAATAATCTATACATATAAAATTCAAAGTCCTGACTGACTGACTGACTGACTGACTGACTGACTTAACTATATATCAACGCACAGCCCACACCACTGGACTTAGAGACTTGAAATTTTGCACATAGATTCCTTATACAGTGTAGGCATCCACTAAGGAAGGATTTGTGGAAATTCCCACGGGATAAGAAAAAAACGGGAATTATATATTCGACTCCGAGTGACGCTCATCATCATCATCATCATCAGCCTATATTAGTCCACTGCTGGACATAGGCCTCCCCTAATGAGCGCCATAGCGCCCTGTCTTCAGCTTGACGCATCCAGCATCTGCCTGCAGCCTTTCGCAGATCGTCATCCCACCTGGCCGGAGGGCGTACTACACTACGTTTGTCGAGTCGCGGTCTCCACTCAAGAACACGTATAATAACTAGACTCTTCAAATTTGATACAAAAGTAGGTGATTACAAAACGAAGAAACTAATTTCAGGATTTTTAGAAATTCCCACGGGATAAGGAAAACAACGGGATTTATACATTCAGTTTAACGAAATCCTATGAACTATGATTACTAGACTTCAAATTTGGCATAGAAGTAGGTGATTATAATAGTAAAATAATGTTTTAATGATTTTTGGAAATTTCCACGGGATAAGGAAAAAAACGGGATTTGTATATTCAGTTCTACGGGATCGAGTTTTCGTTTTACTGGTCGTATAAAACTGAAATTTGGCCTTCAAGTTCCCTTGGGGAGTGTAGGGGAGCACTAAAAAAAGGATTTCCCGAAATTCCCACGGGAACGGGAAAAACGGGACTTTTCGATTTACTGGTTGCAGAAAGCTGAAATTCGGCATGTAGGTTGCTTTGGGAGTGCTGAGGAGCATTAAGAGAGTACTTTCCAAAATTCCCACGGGAACGGGAAAAATATTTGTTTACAAAGAAATACTGCGGTAAGCATAATATGGCTAGAAACTTGAAATTTGGCACACATATACCTTGAGTATCCTAGAGGTGCACACTAAGAAGGTATTTTTCGAAATTCCCACGGGATAGGGAAAAACGGGATTTTTCGTTTTACTGGTCGTAGAAAGATGAAATTTAGCATTTAGCTTCCTTAGGGAGCGTAAGGGAGCATTAACAAAGGATTTCCTAACATTTTGACGGGAACGGGAAAAACCGGGATTTTACGTTTTACCAACTGGACATAAAAAGTTGAAATTTGTCACGTAGTTTTATTCGGGAGTGTAGGGGAACACTAAAACGGGAAAAAACGGGATTTTATGTTTCCAGACGAAACAGCGGAAGAAAGAGACTTAACATTTATAAAGTGTGTTTCTTTAGTGTACTCCGAAAGCACTCCCCAAAATTTTCACGGGAACGTGAAAAAACTTATTTTTTCGTTTTACATCTTAGCGCGTACGAAGTCGCGGGCAAAAGCTATTTAGGATAGGTTAGGTTAGGTTTGTTTTATAAAAATCCTGCAATATTTACAGTTTCAGAAAAATTAAGGCAGCGGGGCAATGCGGGGGCTTGCTTGGATGCTTGCTTGAGTCCTTGCTTTGCATGCTTGATTGCATACTTGCTTTCATGCATGCTTGCATGCTTGCTTGCATGCATGCATGCTTGCGTGCTTACTTGCATGCATGCTTGCTTGCACGCTTGCTTGCATGCATGCTTGCTTGCACGCTTGCTTGCATGCATGCTTACTTGCACGCTTGCTTGCATGCTTGCTTGCCTGCTTGCATGCCTGCTTGCATACTTACATGCTTGCAGGTTTGGGTGCTCGCTTACTTGATTGCTAGCTTCTTTGAAATGCTCATGGTTCACGCGTGCGAAGCCGCGGGCAAAAGCTAGTCCTGTATAAAACCTAATCGATAAAATTTAAGAAGCTCCTATATTACATGGAGTCTATGCAATTGCGTGTCATTCCACTAAAAAGTTATCATTTGCTCAAAAAACAAAATCAATATTATGTTACATTGCTTTTTGTTGCCTATTGGGTATTTTAGGAGTAAAGCCGGTCCCATGTGTTACGAATGTACGCACATGAAGCAAGACCAAAGTTACTAGGTGAAGAAATGTATGTAGTGTATGTGTGGTCGCAAGTAGCAGGTAATCGGTCTTAGTTTGTAGAAATATTAGTTAATTTTTGATACACACGGGAAACGGCATTTGAGATTTGAGATGCTTAGCAATCCTACCCTTAACTAGGTATTTAGGTACTAATTACATACCTGGATTTCATGACTCTTCCAAGTGAACTGTGTTATTTTAAGCGTGACTATATTTAGTTGATTTACTTTACAGATAACTTCATAACGGAACGACTAACAACATCCAAGAAATGTTGATAACAATTTGATTATTCGTTGGCTCCCTTAGCCGCTGCTGCTAACGTTTTAAGGTAATTATAACTAACGATTTGAGCAGCATCCTACGGTTTAATACACGAACAATTTTCACACAAATGCCTCTTATCTGATCAATTAGCGTGTACTGAAACTGAATGCAAATGTGAATTATTTTCTCAATTTGAAAACGCGCCCGTCGCTTCTGCATGCTGATTATGAAATGACAAAGTTTAAAAATTGTTAACGGATTCGTTTGCATTCATTTGTTGAGACTCAAATTCTTTCTCACAATTCAGAAGTAGAAATACTAGTCAACATATGTAAAAAAAGCTCATTGCTTCCGAGAAACAATTTTTTAATAATAACTTTACTGAACTTAACGAATTTTGCTACCTCATTCATAAACCGTATTTTTACAGCTCTATTTTATGTTTAGATAAATTATGCATCACTAATTATTAAACATGAGCGTGCTTCCTCGAGCATTAAGTAATATACAGCCAGGAAACAACCAGGTTTCTCGATAATCAATGGTGCGGCTAAAGGAAAAGTAATGGTAAACTAAAACCGGTCAGGTGCAACCATCGCGTGCATCGGGCTGCGATAAAGGTTCAATACTCCCTCTATGGTCATAATGCGGGATAATTTATAGCATTGACTCTATTGCTGGTACACTCGTATGACGTCTTTAACGATTGTAGTTGGTATCTTCCCAGGATACTACATGAACATGTGAAATACCTAAGCTTTATTGAATATGTTAGCTTAACTGATTATGTTTGCGCTCAAATGGGTGAGGTCCAAAAAGTTACACACCGTTAAAGTTGCGTTAAGGTAATTAAAATTCGCTAACTTTTGTAACACGAACATTAGTCATACATTTATATGGATAACTTTCGTGTCACAATGGAAAAAGTTAGCGAATTTTAACTACCTTACTAACGTAACTTTAACAGTGTGTAACTATTTGGTCCTCAACCAAATTACATATCTTAAAAATTTGTCTAGGAAAGTCGGTGATTGATGTTACTGATGCAGCATTGACTCGGTTTACTAGTCGGAGAGTTGAATCTTCCACTCTGAGTGTGGCAGATGCTTATACATTATTATACGTACACCGCCATCTTATAGTTGTTTATTTAAAGATTAACTATTGAAATGGAAGATGGTATTTAACATACAAATGCGTGTGCACTTGGAATCTGTTCATAGGTATATACATTGTATGAGCGTAAGAGCCTTCTGTTAAAAAAGCAAGTTGAAAACGCTAAAGAATATTCCATATTATTATTGCCTGTGGGTAGGTCACCGTAAATAAAGTTTATTACAAAGGTCTACGTCCTGAGCGAAGCTCCCCCGCGTGATTCCGTGCAAAAACGCTATTGGCGCTATACCGAAATACTTAGGTTCATTTATTTTTAGTACAACTATGACCCACTTCGCATGTGGTAAATCTATTATTTAATATCTAACGATGTCGTATTCAAGTGAGTAGGCCAGATGGTGGAATAAGCTATTCTAAGATCAGAAATCAATAACAGATCTCATTCGTTCTAAATAAACAAATAACGCAACCATAAAAACATCGTCAAATTTACAACTTCGTAATATTTTTTTAAAATCTTGAATGGGTTCTAAATAAAAGATTTATTTATGAACAGAAAGAGTGATTTAATGTATGTCTTCGAGACAGATGAATCCTTTAAAATTCTATTATAAAAAGAAGGCAACCTAAACAAAGGTGAAGTTAAAAATTAAAAAAAGGAATATAATGGAACTTTCTGGCTTTGTTGATCCTGCTTACATTTATAAAAATTTTGCTATTCCATTCAAATATTTCTCGGATTTTTATATTGTAAAGTCCTCAGTACTGTGAAGCTATCTTGGAGAGGTACTTTTTCTAGTACTGGGAACGTTAAAAATGTCCTAATCAAACGTGTAGGGGGCTTAAGGCCAATAAATTAAATATTGGATTAACAAAGTCTACGTTTTATTTGATTATTTGAAACATAACATATAATATTGTATTTTGTCTTGTTTATTTTGCACAATAATGAGTTTACATACCGACACACCCTAAGAAAAAGTGTGTATCTGCCTGATACTTAGTTATGCGACTATTGCATTTTCGTAGTCTACGGTATCGACTTTATCATTTACATTAAGAAAAACAAGAAAAAAGTGGTCCAAACATATTTTTTCCCAAACGTAGAACTAAATATCTACATTCATTGCTAAAAAAACTCCAGAGCAAAACTTAATATTTGCCTCTTATTCAATATTACGCGGGAACCCATTGAGCGGGTGGAATAAAAAGTATGTGTAAATACCAATTATACTTTTATTTTATAAGTAAATCACCATGAACAAATGTGCATCTGCCATATACAGATTACTGAATAAGGCAGTTAATAAAGATAAATGTGTATCAACCACTACCAGTCCTTATCTTGGGAAAGGCTGTACAATATCTGTCATTTGATTAATCTAGTGTAAAATTTGGAACTACATATACATATATATAATATGTATATCTGGTAGAAACTGTTTCGTCAAAGTTAAATATACCTAGAACAAGTATGTATCCTGCTACTTGCACGTCAGAGTTGACGAAATATTATCACGTATAAGTGAATAACTGTAATTATTAAGAAACTACCGTGTTCAATAATATATAAAAAATCACGAATACATATTGTCACAATATTGTACTCCATGCCAAATTTCAATCCTCTGGTATATATAGTTACCACGCAATTGCGATTTTAAATTTATGGAAACTTTAAAACGCTCTCCTGTAAAATTTGGTTTTTGTAGATACACACTTTTTCTTAGGGTGTGTCGATACATACATACATACATGATACCATGGGAAGTGGTTTCGATCACCGTTCAGGTTGGTCTGAGGCCCGTCTCTCTGTTCTTAAAAAAACAATCAACGTAAAATCGAATTCGATTTGTAAACCTCGAGACTAGCCACTTACCAGCCAGCCCGATGAAATATCCTACCTTACCTAACCCTACAGTATTTATCAGGACGGTAGGTTCGAACATTTTAAGCAAAAGAAAACTTATTAGGTATTATTTTTATTTAAAAATGTTTATTACTTCTTCATTCTTCATTTTTCCACATCATTCAATGTAAATGTAAGATTACATGGAACCAAAAAATAGATTCGTGCATTTAAGCGTTAGCAACCAGCGTTAGCCAACATAAGTACATAAGTACTAATATCCCGCAGATATTGAGATGTGGATCACGCCTGCCCGAATTCATGAGGGCGCAAGTAAGACCTTGGCAGGCGTACGCGAATTATCTAAATGCGTTGCCATCTGTTATCATCACTGCAAACGTGCCGCAAACGATGCTTATATTTCTAGCCTACACGTTCAAATGCCAAATTGAAATGTGTAAAATTTGTAGTTATAACACGAATTTGCTGCCCTTCCGAGGTTTGAATATCATTAGGGTCATGAAGATTCAGAGCTTTTTAACACACCGGCATCAGAAAAAGAGAGAAAGAAAAAAAGTTACATACATACATACATACATAAATCACGTCTTTATCCCTTACGGGGTAGACAGAGCCTAAGGTAACAAGACCTTAAGGCAACGTTTAGCATAGTTGTAGGCGTATAGGTGGAAAGGGGAATCAAAATAGTGATGGGTTGCTAGCCGCATCGCCTATAAAATGATTCCTAGGATTTTTGCCCATTCCCTCGATGGGCTTTTACCATCTGCGCGGGAAGAGAAGCAACTGAAACATTCTATGTTTTTTCTTTGCTCCCAGACCAGCATGGAAGTACAAAAAAAGTTAATTTATGAAAATCGCAAAAGTAGTTGAAAAACGAAAAACATAAAAGCTAGGTAAATAAAAATAAATTGTCACAAAATGGTCCCAACTCAGCATTTGCTGGCCTTACAGGCAACGCTGGTCTTCCGTTGGGGCCATCGGGTGAAGTGTACATTAAAAAATAAATATATAAACATCACGCAAGCTTGTCAGTTGTAGTAGACCAAGGATTTCCTATAGACCACCCTGAGGCCCCATTGGGCAAATGACATTTCATTTGTACATGAAAGACTAATGTGTCATAAAAAAAATTATAAAATAACATATAATTTTGCTTGTTACTACTCAATTAAAAACTTTTTCAGAACTGTTTCGGCTCTACGATACAGACAGAGGTCTCAACATTTTAAGAAGAATAAGTAACAATAATTCTTCTCCGTTTGCTTTTAAAAACAGTTTTAAAGACCGTCTGTGGTTGCCTTTGAGATTTAAGAGTTCTTTTGAAAGCAATTTTTTGCTAAGATTAGACTAAACACTAGCCTGTGTTAGGATTTTATCTGTGCAAATGCTTTAGTGGGTAAAGTGCAATATTTTAAATTCCATTAGATTGTGACCTCAGAGGCAAAAAGCCAGCGACTAAACTGCTGCGGCAACGAGCGTTTAACGAGAGTCGAATAACGATTTTGTCGAAAAGTGTGTCACTGCCACTGCATCAGCGACAATCAGCATATCGGAACTCAATCAACAAACTTTGTATCGTTACGGTCTTTTAAAACGCTGGATTGGTTTTTCAAGTGTTAACATTATTTTACTATTCCTAGTTTCAGACAACGTCTATAGGTTCAGTCTAGAGCTTTGAAAATAATAATGGGTGGAGTTTGATTGTCTTAACACTGTTCTTGATTACGGGCTGCCAAACTATACGTAGATAGCAGTGGATCTTGTAAAAGGTAATTATTTACAGAGTAGTAGGATACAGTAGGCTCATGAATAGAGAAATGAAATAAAGTAATTAAAATATACAAAAGCTCCTTAAATTTAAATTTGCGTCTAAAAACTTTTGTCGCTTAGAACCCACACGTTAAACGATATGTTTGTCTGGGCGTGGGCAGAGTTTCGATCTTCAGCCTACATGTTTGTGTCGCTGACATAATTTGCATAGTAATTAATTACTATCGCATTAGACCCTTTATGCTCAATTGATTATAATTATGCATCAAACAAAGTTGTGATTTATGGTCTCATCACAAGAATACAAATTGTTCATTAGGAACTAGTGGTGTCGTTAGGACTCAGTACAAATTGTCGTTATGCAAAATAAACTGCATTTTCATTAGCATAATATATAGACTAGTTTTAAAATTCAAATGTTGTAAACGCGAAGTTGGGTTTTCATGGCAAGTAAGCCGGAGGGCAACCAGGAGACTTCTTTGTTTCAAAGTAACTAATAAATAACCTAGTAGGCTACAAAATTTCTACCTTACCTATTCTACTTTAGTTTAAATGCATGCGATTAGACACCTTCACTGTGAGTGTGATCAATAAGTATTCCAATGCCACATAACACGTAAATACGCCAATTCGAGAAACATGTCTGATTAAGAAAAAAAATACAATACATAAAAACGAAAAATAATCCCACTCAAAGTGCAAAAGAAAATTTTATACATGTTTCTCGTCACGAATATGTGACACGATCAACTATGCGGGGCGCGCACGACAATATCATGGTAATACGTTCTCCAAAAGTTCGCCAACAGTTTTATTTATAACATATCGATGTTACACGCAAAGCAAATGTTTAACGAGTTGCGGGTAAACACGAGGACACACTGTTTTTTGGAAACGGAAAGACAAATTGCAATCCGCTATAAAACATGGCGTTAGAGTCGCGCTGAATTGTTCTGTAGTTCAAGTTTGAAGTCTTGATTGAAGAATCATGACTAACATTTAAACTCAAATTACTTTTGGAAAATGTACTAAGTACCTATTCTTTAATTTTAAAATATTAACTGTTAGACCTCTTGATAAAAATAAATATTTATCTGTGTAATATTTTTTCGCAAGTCGTAAAGGACACACATCAAAATATGTTGTTAACTTTTCACAGTCTCGTTAAATGTAATATAAACCCTTTGGTTTTTGTTAGGACCAGTAACTTTTAACAAACATTAAGCTTGCGCCTAACAACGTAAAGCACATAAACACATAGTTCCTCAACTTTTTGAACTAAAAAATAAATTGGACGCACATGTATTACGGTACAAACTTAAACACATTAGTCTACTTTGTGTGTAAATATACTCGAAAATAAACTCTACAAACATGAACGTGGCCCGTTTCGTGTACAGTTGGAAAGTGGCGCAGCCATTACAGACCAGACAATTGCCATGTCTGTGCGAGTCTTAGCGGAAAACATAAATCCAAGTATATATATTACATTGTTTTGATTAACTATCGATTTAGGATTTATTTTCTAGTGGACGGTGGACAGGTGCGTTGGACTGCATTCCCGACTGCTAGAAAAACTGGATCCAGAGCCTGTTCTCCGCCGGTGCTAGTGTCGAGCGAGATTAGATACCCGATACAAAATAATTTTACTATCGGTGTTAACTGCTCGGAAACAATTACGTTAACGAGATACAAGGAAGTAACATCTAGTAAATCAGCAGCCATAAACTGCCGTAAAATGTTACGGCATTCGGGAATCATTTTCTAGTACATTAGTGATTTTATTTAATGCTGTAAGTAGGTCTGCTCTACATATTAGACTTATCAGAGAGTTGCATTCATAACGCAAAATTTGAAAATTGAAAAAATAAATTGCACGTAACTTTAAGAGTATCCTCATTATACATTATAAATAAATAAAATGAAATAGTAAAAGTATGTTTGCTAGCCATATTATGAACTCTTTTTCAGACACAGACAAAAAATTACTTTCGCTAAATAGAATTACCTAGTAACCATAATACGAGTAAAATTATATATTCGGCCATGAACACCGTATTTAGAGTTCTGTTAAACTGATTAAAATTTTCTTTGTATTTACTTAATCTTATTTCATAGAAAGCGCGACTAGAATCTAGCTACCATGAATAGGTATGGAATAATCACATATTCATAAACTTCTAGATAACTATCTAACGTGGACTTATTCTTGCCCTTAGAGATCTAAATGTCAAGAATTGCTCGAGTTGCGTCAAGCGTGCCATTCGTAGTCATTGACAGCACCACAATAGTGGTCCTAATGGCAATGAACCACTTTCAGAGGACAATGGTAGTGCTTGTGTTCATATTAAACACGATCGAACACTTATAGGCCAATGTATGAAAGTAAAACTGAATAAGTAATGACCACCGTTTTTATCTTTGCTTGCGACACTTCAAGATAAATTTACGATCACCTTTGAAAATTTAAGTTTCGTTTCCGTCAGTCGAGATGAAAACGATGATTAATATAATGTGACAAAGTTTATAAGCATTTATATGTACAATATACTACGCCTTGCACATTGCTGGTCAATGCTAATGTACACACAGCAAAATAATGCGGTTAGCACAGCCACGCACACGTCTATGCGTGTTGAGTATCGACATGAACGTTAAGTAGAATCTATGACATGTGAATGTGTGAGTGAGTTCGATCATAAAATCTACCCCCTAAGTACAGATTTTTTAGCAACAAGATGAATGAGCAATGCCGCTGTAAATTACCTGTTTATTGAATAAACAACAACTAACTATAAAATAACAATGAAGAAAGTTACAACTATTTAAGTTAGTTTATAATAAATTAAGTAAAAAATAATTACAAATTAAATGAAAATAATCCCCCCCGGTATCGTGTCACACTCAAAGGCTGAAAATGCAATATCTCCGGTTTCAGTTACTTCTACAAAAATAATGTAAAAGTATTTTTTTTATTTAGACTGTCCTAAAAATATTTTACCTAATCTTACATTGGATATTGACATCCCCAGTGTAAGCGAGAGAACCGAATCGAAGCTTCCTTCGACCTTGAATCTTCAAATTTATGCAATCCCACGCATTGAACTATTATTACTAGCGAAGAGTAGTTACCATCTCACTGATGCGACGATGTTATATTATTATTTCTCAACAAGTCTGAGATTCCAATTCCAAAGCAATATTCCTCACAACCAGCATGGCCATTGAAATAACATCCAAAAATGTCATTTTATTATTACTATTTTATATTCCGTTTTCTTCGGATACGAACCCGGTTCACTAAAGCAGAAGTCAAATCTTCGACCTGTCTTTGACCGCTAGGCCACCGAGGTATGCAAGTTACATGGTGAATTTATGAATTATGTTCAATCTGCGACTACTGTATTGCAATTTGTGTAAATAGCTGTTTTATGAGCTTTGAAATAAGGTTGAAATTATAATTTATTTTTTTCCGTAACTATTTAATTTTATGGTGGTTGCAGTCTGTTGTATGTTTAATTTTACTCTTATATAATATGTTAAAAACGCAAACGCATTGTGTTTTCTTTTAATATAATTATTAATAGGTATGACTCTTTTTACTGGAGTTTAAAAGTTGCTAGCTGATGGCTATTTTGGTCGTTATCGTCTTAAACAATATAAAGTGTTTTCTACCCTCAAATTTCTAATAATATGATTTTGTGAACAAACAACTGTCACCGCTGGCAGCCATTATTAGCTGCGGGATGAACCGTGTGTTATACTTACGAACTGTTTAATTTTGCCTTTCGAATACCTTGTGATTTGCAAAACATGGATTTTCATTTATCTTTGTTGAAAAGAGCAAAACAATATAACTATTTATATAAGGAATCGCTAGGCGTTTTTTGATATGGGTAAGTAGACAAACGGTGTTAAAAACAATGTTATTATTTTATCGGTAATGTTTTAAACAACTTTCTTTGACGAAAAATGTTTTTATTTAAACTTCATTTATTTTGCAGCGGAAGACTGTGCCATTATGGATTCACCCTTACGCAGATTTCGGACACGATAAAAATATTCGTTCTGGGCCTAAACCTATTATGTAGTTGCCGCACCCGCTAGTGACCCATTTCACAGCAACAAGACACAATGCTACGTTGCAACCTGTGCGAAACCATCTGCATGCTGCAGGATTGCATTGCCGTATACCAGCAAAAAACATGCTTTAACGGACCAGCATAGAAGAAACCTTTGCTCGTGAATATCTTGACTTTGATTATTGTGATTTTTAGTGATGAAGACGAAATATATTAACTTAATTAAATATATAAACACAGTAATGTTTTACAGTGCAGAACGAGTGGCAGTGTTACTTTAGGCTATGGGGTTGGATGTCATCGATGGGCCCTGGTGTCCAAATCCAAACCAAATCGAGATAGGTAGCTTAGTCGCTTCAAAGTGGAGATTATAACCCAGTGTGAAATGATGTTATTGTTAATGGCTGTCATTTAACATGTCTATTCATTTCACCACTGACTTACACGTCCGCAAATAAAACGTTTCGTTCATCTTTATCAGACTTAAACCTAATAAACCAGAATTTAAGATATTAATTATGTGTCATCTTAAAAATAGCCCTATTATGGTTGTGTATTCAATTTGCAAGATAATTATTATGTTAGTGACATAAGACTTTTTAGTAAACATAAAATCATACTGGCCTCTAAAGTGTGTGTTATTTTATGAATATTATTCTATAAGGAAAAGTGTGCAGTTTTATTTAGCTAATTTACCACCTACTTAAACTGTCTCCAACTTATTTAGCTTTTTGGTTGTCTGGAAGAGATCGCTATTAAGCGATAAGACCGCCTATTGTCTACTTTGTTCTTTGTTTCTATATTGTTTTGTACTGATTTGTGGTGTTTAATAAAGAGTATTTGTATTGTTGTATTGTAATTTAATTACTTTTGGTAATAATAATAATAACACAAATAGAGGCTAATACAATAAAAATTAAAAGTAGCAATAAACAATTTGAACCAATAATTGCATTTTATTGTTTTATTCTTTTACGTCCTTTTTTTCTTGTTTTAGGTAAGTTTATTTTGAGATTAGTAATTTAAAATTGAAAACAAAAAAAGAAACACTTGTGCAGGATTCGAACCCGGTTCTTTAGGTTTCATAACTCTAGGTCAATACACCTGAGCCACCACGCTTATAATACTGGTGGTAAAATTATGCTTCCATTGAACAAAATACCAGCAGGTTTGAATAACTATGCGTGAAGGTAGTCAGAAAACACAATTAGCACAGATAGGGCATTTTGTTGTGTGCGTAATAAGGCAGCGGATAAGTGCGGATGTGTGTATAGAATGACACACGGGGATAACTAGGGTGCTCACCGATTCGCTTTGCTGTGTGTACATAGTTAGTCGATTTAGTTAAAGTTTTAACGTACATAGCACTATGTCGATCAATTGCAATCACATTATGCAAATGTGCTGACACAGCAGTCTGGCGGATAGTGGACTCGTCCGTTGAGTGGAGAATGACTAGTGCCTCATACAAGGTGCAAATCAACTAATGCAGATTGCCATGCATGTCAACTTTACAGCGTCAAAGCGTAATGAGATAAAACGCCCCGGCTAACGGTTAGGATTAACACCGTATAATAAGGGGTGTCTAAATAGTGTCCATTAATAAAAGTGTAAAAATGTATGTGCTACTTATTTATGTGATTATCCGGATTATCGAAAACGCGACATCATAAATCTCTCTCATTGTTTACCTAAATGTAAACCTATTTCTGACAGTTACATTGTTTACCTACAGCAAAATCCAATCTGTCTCGTTGTACACACGATTATTTAAGCAAATAAGTGATAAACTCAAGTCTGATATTTAATACTGGCATTGACAAAATAAGCACATTATTACTTTGATAAAGTAGAACCGTTTTGTGGGCTAAAACGTCCATAAAGTAAACTGGGTGACTACTTGAACGCAGTGTTGTTTTATTTAGTTTGCGTAACACCGCGCCCGCAAATGAAATTGTCAGTGAAAGTTGTTGTTTTTTCCCGTGTCGTGTTCAGCGATTATAACTCATATCGCCTGCGGCCGGTGTCACACTCGCCGCCAGCTCGCATGGCGGGGACGTGGGCCGAATCAAGGCACAACCTGAGCACCAACCCCATAACTTACTTGCAAAATTGGAGCTTTTTGATGTAAATTAGTGACCGCGTTGACTATCCCACTTTCATTAACAAATTATTTGCTAATTTGTATGTAGCACGAGTACACTAGCTCACGGCAAGGGTAACGCGGAGTTTAATCTACTTCATTATACTGGCTTTAGTGATAAGTAATTAACACAGAGCGCTACGATTTCCCACAATTTCGAGGTTTACTCGAGACCTGGGAACGGAATTGTTCATTTCCTTTCATTTGCATTTTGTTACCTTTACCAACATATTAGGGCTGGTGAGGGGTGATTTAATCTTAATAGCCTGTACAGACATGTACGTAGCGGAATATTTGCATGCTTCAAGTAAATTCATATGACATTCATTTATTAATCACACTTGTAGATGTAGGTATTGCATAGGTGACAAAAGAGTGAGTACCTACCTAAAGAGCGCATGAAGACGAGTTATAAACTATTGATTTTTGTTATTTTGTAGAAGCTGATAATCGTTTTGGGCTGTTTCCTTTAGCAGAGCAGATTTCGTATGAAAGAGCTAATTACAAAGTAAACTCACTGGACTACTTTGTTCAAAACTATGTAACCTCATTTCGAAGAGGTGCTACTTACAGCTCAAGGCTTCATATTTTTGATTTTATTTACTCGTAATGGTGCTTATTGAATATCCAGTAGGTAGGTATCCAATTTTTTAACCGACTTCAAAAAAAGGTGGAGTTCTCAATTCGGTTGTATTTTCATTTAATTTTTTAATAACGCGAGAATGATAGTCGTGTCGATGATAGTCGCAAATTATTGATATTTACGCATGTCTAATTCGAAATAAGAATTGATGTTCGTGGCAGAGGTAAAAATGTAATGGTTCGTATTGCGCAACTAGAATAGCAAGTTAATATGAAAGAGCGATCGATGCGCCGGCGCCGTGATCAATGCGTCCCGCCTGACATTTCCGACGCTTTGCATAACGTAACCTGACATTATGCTTGATTGAAGTGAGGACATCCAGCAGTTGCCGAAGCTTCCAAATAAGCAGGTTTAAAATCAATCAACACTGAGACTTCTGGTATGTGACAGCACGCGGCAAATGAATTCTTACGGTCTGTTTCAATAAGAAAGGATTGGGTGACAGATCCACAGAATGTAACTGTTAGCGTTCACGAAAGTTTTGACAGCAAAATAAATACAAAATTAAATTACATAGAAATAATTTAACACTTGGTACTGCACATTAAATATAGATATAAATAATTTATAATAATAAATAGGTATTGTACGTGCGAAATGGAGAAACTGTTGAAACTTATAAAAATCATGTTATCATAATTGTACACGGTTTTATACAATAAACGTTTCTTATTTGTTATTTCTAAAAAGAATCACGGCTATGTTTTTTGCGTTTACATAATTTTCACGTACAAATTTACAATATATGCCATTATTTACAAGACGATGCTAGGTTACATTCTATGGTCATTAAAACTAAAGAGGTGACTATGTATAATTGGGTATAACCAAAAATCCAAAGACAACCTTCAAAAATATGAAGTGAGTATTTTACATTCTTTCACACTGGCTACACAATACAAATCGAGTTTATTGGTAATAAATACAATTGCTTAGAACTTCAATTACATAAATTAATTAAGTTAAATAATATTTTATACAACCTATTTCGTTGAAAAAGCACAACTTGTCAAAAAGCGTAAAATAAGAATTATAATTATTACATCCTAGCAAACTGATAATCGTTTCATGTGAAAGGTGTCACAAGGTAGCCTCATTTCTAGATTTGTCAAAATGAATGTCACAGCCAATCCTTCCTTATTGAAACAGACCGTAGATCTGCACTTCACATTCTATTAATAAAAAAAATAGTAAAAAAACATCATATTTCGTACAAGATGCCCTAAGTCTTTTTGCCGTCGTTTATCACATTGTTGGGTACTGGCTGGGTTGCGGTCTGTTTTAGTTTTGATATGTGTCAACGTAACCAGACTCCTTGCGCGGTCATAGTGTTGGAATCTTTATATACTTTGTCTTAAAATAACGTCTAAAATATACGTCTAAAAGTGTTTCCATCATCCTCCATTCGCTTTAGTATACAGTCCTCACCAGTAGCTATCAACATAGATACATTTAGGTAGGTATTTACAAGGTTTAAAGTCTTACCGAAACATAAAGTCCTGCTTAATTGAGTTATGTAACGTTAATTACTTACAGGCAGCTACGACTAACACGTGGAATGAATACGTAAGAGGCTGTAATCAAAATAAACAAGAACTAATCGAAATTAAATTCAATAACGTTACACTATCGAAATCACGCTACCGACAATGCATATAATCGAGCGGGTGAAATCTTAAGTACTAAAAACTAACATAGACTTCGAAATGGGGATATTTTATAACATCTGTCTGTACAAGCATACAGACAGCATCAGAAGTCGATAACCAGTCGAAAAAATCAAAATTATCTACACACTCTTATTACCTTGGCGATCCAGTCGTCTGTAGATAATTTTGAGCTCTTCGACTGTTTATCATCTTCTGATGCTGACAATACATACCTGGGGTCTTACCATGACGTCTAGGTGCGATTCAATTCCGGTTCAGTGTAGGTTCGCTCGCTGTCAGTCAAATCCATACTAAAAATGACAGCTAAAACCTGAACTGAGTCGGAATTGAATTGCATTAAGGCGTCATGGTAAGGCCCCTGTAAGAGAACAGTACTTAGAGATAATAAATCTGAACATTAAAGACATTTGAGAAAAACTTCCCCACACGCTCTATTTATATACTATCCTTTTAAATGGCTTAAACGCTAAATACGTGTAGGTACTGGAGGCACTTATGTTCTCAGTTATTCATTTTCCATCGATAATATAAATAATACAGTCAGGTCAGCTCTATATTGTTTATAGCACTACCTTAGCAGGTCTATGTGCACCTTAAATTCATATTTGTGGCATAAAGCAACAATCAATTAGTCGTGGTTCGCTTTGGAAAGTGATTGGCGTATCAACAGAAGGCGAGCTAACTGATTTACTTTACAAGAAGCATTCACGCTACCTATCGATTTCTTTCAATAAATGTCAATACAAGTGTACAGTTGGATTATTAAAATGGCGTGCTCTTTGTCTTTTAAGATTGTTGTGTAACGCGACAATCAGTTCCTTTCGATTATGGTTCACTTATTTTCAAGTACAAAATGGGGTCGACTATGTCAATAGTGGATTAAAATGCGAATTTGTCTCTCAACGAGTGAAGGCAGGATTAAACAGCGCGTAATGCCGCAAGCAAATACGAGGCGACCCTCGTTCCGAGGGAATCGTCCAACTACAAATAATTGCCTCCACACACGCTCTATTTGCGCTCTACTTTGCTAAATGCTAAATACATTTTGAAGTCGTTATTAAATGTGACTATTTTTGCCAAAACTCAGCTGTTTTGCGTGCCACAGGCGTGTAAGCAAGTACATATTAATTATTTAGGGGAGATTTATTGAGGTTAGGGCTAGGTTGTCGCGGGTACCAACCTTAATTTTGCAGTTGCTATCAAAACTTGCATAAAACTTATATAGGTTAAACTTGTGACTTGGCACGAATCTTCGAACAGGCTGACGCTGCACAAATTCCAACTTAGCTCTAGCCTTCTTATCGAAGCCTATGTGTGCCAAATGCTGTCAATCATTGAAATATACGCAGCCTGTTTTAGATATATGAATTATACCACAAACAATTTGAATGAAAAAAGTTTAATTCAGTCATTGTTTGGTGTAATATTGAGATTTAATTCGGACGGGTTCCTAGTCCTACTACTGTGTTCCTTTAATGTGCCCATATATAGTTTATAATATACTAGCTTCTGCCCGCGACTTCGTCTGCGTAGAATTATACATAAAAACCTTCCTCTTGAATCACTCTATCTATTAAAAAAACCGCATCAAAATCCGTTGTGTAGTTTTGAAGATATAAGCATACATACGGACATAGGGATATAGGGACATGGGGACAGAGAAAGCGACTTTGTTTTATACTATAATAATATATAATATATATATTCGTCAGTTTAGGTGGGTGCTTCGCTAATATGTGCTGCATTTCAAATTTGAATTCGAAAACAATTCTTCGAATGCTTGTCAAAGTAGACAGAATTGTGTTAGTCTCTTTCAGGTATTGATGTTGTGAGGTTCCGAATCCTATCCTACTAATAATATAAATACAAAAGTTTCCGACGATGTGAGTGAGTATGTTTGTTCCTTCTTCACGCTAAAACGACTGGACGGATTCGGATAAAATATGGAACGAAGATAGCTAGTAACCTAGATTAAAACATAGGCTACTTTTTATCCCGGAAAATTTCATACTTCCCGCGGGATAGCGATAAACATGTTAAAGGTCGTAGCTGTCTAGAGTCGCAACGTTAGTAATTGTAGAAGAATATAGTAAAACTTGAACGTGGGCCGTTCTCAGAGAAGTCAGTAAATGATTATTAGAACTTAATAGACGTCTCTCAGTGTGAAAGTCAACTTTAATTGTTCTGTCGGTTGTATTGACTGACGGTGTAAATTCAGAACTGTTTTAGCGTTTTCTCGGACCAAGTTCAAGTTTTAATTTATCATCCCTGCGGTAACCGAAGATACAAAGGAATAAATTGCCCTTTAATAGGTTAATTAGCGTTTCTTAGTGTGAAAGTTAACTTTTGCGTTCTAGATCTATTCTTCTTTCTGCGGTATAGGTACAGAATATGTATAGTTTTTCCGCTGATTGCTTTCAAAATCGATATATAAGGGTACGAGTGGTCTTCAAACATGAATCCGTTATCAGACATGGAAAAAGTGGCCGCCATTTTGAAAGTTTTCGTTTTTCAACCAATTGCTTTCAAAATCGATATTTGAGGGTCCGAGTGGCCCCCAAGCATTATCCGTTGTCATAAATTGAAAAAGTGGTCACCATTTTGAAATCTTTAGTTTTTGGGCCGATTGTTTTCAAAATCGATATCTGAGGATCCGAGTGGTCCCCAAGGATGAATTCATTATCAAATATTGGAAAAGTGGCCGCCATTTTGAAATCGTTAGTTTTTGGGCCGATTGCTTTCAAAATCGATATCTGACTATCCGAGTGGTCCCCAAACACCTATTCGTTATCAGAAATGGAAAAGTGGCCGCCATTTCAAAACATTTAGTTTTTTGGCCGATTGATTTCTAAATCGATATCCGAGGATCTAGAAAAGCGAACGCCTAATATTCACACTTGACCGTTTTATTAGAATCATATTTAGCATACACACAACAGCTTACAAAAATTTCATCGCAATCGAGTCAATAAAGCAGGAATTTTACTTTTCAACACTTAAATCCGACTCACCCTCGATATTTTATTTTTTGTCGACAACTTTCTCAGCATGCACACAACCAGCTCACAAAAATGAATTAATAGACGTCACGTTATTTACGATACAGTACTAACTTGCCTTGAAAATTTTAGTTTAGTTCAATATAGTTTAATTGTTGCGTAACAGAATAGATAAATTGTAAACGAATTGCTAATTCTACGCGGATGAAAACGCGGGCAGAAACTAGTAAACAGATAATATCTGTTTACTAGTTTATATTATATTTTATCACGATAGTGTCTTCCTTCGAGTCAGCCACTCTAGAGTACTGAAAGTTGCTATCGCAATTGGTACTTTTTGTAAAGTTGATGCTTGTTTCCCGCACCATTACCATTACATAGTAGGTACTTTACTAATACGGGCTACCAACATGTCAATCTTCACATGAAAATGTGCCACGTGAATTCCCTAAACCGACACACCGACATCGCGTGCAATCAAATATAGGAAAGTAATCCCTAGTTTGAGGTGATCACGCCTGCAGCTACATGATTGTGCTATTATTATATTAGTACCCAATATGAGAGTTATGATCGCGCGAGCACAACAGTACATATCGATGTAGAATCATAACTATATTGACGTTGACGCAATTAACTTGGGGCCTCAGTACTGAGGGGTTTGCTCCAACCGATTAAAACCGGAACTGGGGGATTTTGTGTTTACCCTTACTCTGGCTATACGGCTATGAATTTTAATAGTTTCATTATAGACTATTGATTATACGATCGTTTCTAGACCAGCAGTTCCAGACAAGAGTGTAGTAGATTGATTTGTTAAAGAGGGTCCCAAAAACATTATTTTCTTCATCGGCACGATTTTTCCACATCTACATTACTTAATAAGGGTGATCAAAGATAAATTTATGTGGCAGTAGCTACGTAGGCAGTGAAGAACATAGGTATCTTAGTAGGTATGAGTGTTCACTACATTGGATTTGGAATGGAATCGATGAGCATTCAGCCTGACGTCCAAAAATGGGTGTCAGTTACTGCTTCATTTTTCAATGTCCGTGCGCGTGCAGGCGTGTGTTGTGTGCAAATGACATATTGCATGCGCGGGTAGATTCAGTACGTTGTGCAGTTGCAATCAGTCGCATTGACAGCCCCCGCTCGCGACTATACTTTTCATTCCCCTGACAGCGCTTTATGCCGAGGTAAGTTGCAATGAATGTGAAAAGTTCTAACGGACCGTTGTGCCATATTTTTATAAATGCACTGCGGCGGAGGTAATGTTCATGACTACCGGTACACGCTTACCTACCTACGCGTTGAGAACTGAATTATTTTTAATTCGCACGCTACAGTCAATAACTATGTTTAAGGAGCAGTGTTATGAGCGTATATGTATCTAAGTGCGAGTAGGTAACTGAAATTAGTCTAAGTGGTCCCATTTACCACGATAGTCTAGAAGTACCTAAATATTATGGGAGCTTATTTCGGAAAATTTATTTAATTGGAGTACTCAATTTTGGTCAGCTTTTTATTTTACACTTAACACCATTCAAGCCGACGTAAACAAAGAAAAAGAAAGAATAAGTAAGCGGTTGCTTGCAATTGTGTCTGAAATAGAAACAGGGAATCGTGTACTGAAGACGTGTTTATGGCAGCATATGGTTCGATTAACGCGTTCTCTAAGTACAGCGCAATGAAGCTAAACTATAGGCAGGAAATCGGTACCCATTGAAAGTCCCTGTGATTACTGCGAGCGATCATTTACGCCGCAGGTTGCAGATAATGAATTGCCGAGGCATTGCTTGCTTGCAGAATCCAGCCAGGCGTCCTATCCGCATCTAACGAGGTTAGCCGCTCCACATTTTGAGTCAAATTCAACAGCAATCGAGTATCTTTTACGCCAACCGATATATGCAAATTCTCATTGGTTGAAGAGAGACGACGGAACGTGCAAACTGAACCGTTTGTTTGAATTGATCGAATAAGGACGGCGTTCACTCAGGAGCCCGGTTTGCTGTTGCGTCGTGACTCGGGATGCCTTCGGGAGCGCTCACAGGCGAATTATCCTCGAAATGAAGGATATTGAGTTATCAATATAATACATTTTATTGCTTTCAAATCGCGATTTTTTTTTCTTTCTGTCCTACATTCATATACATGTATAAACAAAATGTATTCTGGTATGCGCGTAAAGCGAAAAAAGCCGTTAGGCGACTAAACCACTCCCGTCGTGTTGTATGTGCTGCCAAATTAGAAAAAGTAAATTGAACGTTCGTTGAAATGTGGACGCGATAAAGCGCTTTTATCGGCGATTTTACGGCTCCTTTCGCACTATCCCCGCTATAAACGCCGAATCAGATGAAGTGAGAAACCGCGGGTGGCATAGCAAAAAATAACTCCATTTACTCCACCCTACATAAACTTGAATCTTCGATATTGCCCTCGCACAAATTTTTATTACGTGCTTACGTGACGAAAAATAAAGTGATTTATAGTGGTAAAATTTTATTTCAATGATAGCGTTAACTCAAAATCTTATTATTTCGTCAATGAAGCAAAACACTACCAAAAGGTAAAATTTTAATGAAAATACATTCCAAACAAGAACGAAGTGCACACCTAAAATAGAAGGAATGGCATCAGATTTGGCCAAAAGGGTCAAGTCAGCTATAAGGCTGGGAATTTACCGAGCTCTTCACACCGGCGAGTGCTCGATAATACGCGTCGGAGCCAGCGGTGGCACTCAATTACCACTCCTGATATGCTCTGCTGCTGACGGTAGTTTTAGGCGAAATCTTTTCACATCATTTCTAGGTCTAACACCGTTCACAGTTCGCTTCACAGTTTAAAAATGGAAAATTTACTATTTTTCAAATAAAAATTCAGCTCACGGTTCAGTTGACAACGCTTCCGGTATTGGAAAAAGTAAAATAATAAATTCAAATTCGAAATAGTAAAAATAGGACCAACGCTAGGCCCATTTAAATGTTTCGTCCGACATTAACCGCGTGTAACATGTGCTTATTCAAGCGACGAAAATCGTAAAACAAGTGGCAAATGGAAATGAAAATATTTCAATCAATTTAAAGCGGGTTACACACTGGGGATTTGCAGGCTTGGACTGATTTCTCTGTACCTATATAGCCCGCTTGAAGATGAAATCTACCCTGTAAAGCACGCACATGATTTAATTGTTTCCGAAATTTCCCAGTAATAAACTGCATCCTAAATTTACGAAAAAGATTAACTAATTAAAGAGCACTGGAAACGTTTCGTGACGGCCAATGACGGTTGCTCAATAAGCGATACGACCCCCACGACTATGGAAATCCGTCTAACCGCCGCGGCACGACGCCACCGGCCAAATTCTGTAAACACGCCAATTTTGGACATAATAGCTGACAACGACAATAAAGATTTAAGACCGTGGGAGTAAGGAAATTACAACCCACAGATGTGATTGGACTTGAACGCTTAAAATAAGTTTTGAGATTATACACAATTAAGTGCTTGCAGATAATTATCGTGCCTCGCGAAAAGAGAAAAGATGTATTATATATAACACAACCATCTAATATGAGACGCTAATGTTTGTTACGTCCATAATTTAGAAATAACATCCCTAATTATTATGTATAAGTACGTTGGCCTAACGGGATCTCTTTTGAGGGTTTCGTACCTCTAATGGCAAAAAGGAATCCTTATAAGATCATTTCGTTGCCTGTCTGTCTGTCTGTCGGTCTGTCTGGCAAGACCCTATTTCTCAGGAACGTGTAAAGGTATAATATTGAAATGAATACCAAATACTGAAGTCTGCGATTTCTTGGAGCTGTGAAAAAAATCAAGCCTGTAAGTCTACGCACTCAAAAGATACAGTCATTAGAAAATGTTTTTCTATACAAATTGTCGTGCTATCAAAACCTAACATTCAGTTGTCCAGGAAAATTGAATTTGGTATGAAGGTTGCTTTTTTAGGACATCTAATGAAATAAATCTATTTTTTTATTTTACGAATAAGTAATATAAAATGACCTCATACTTCCTACATTTTGCTTGCTTGCTAATAATGGATTAATATTCACTTGGCGAATTTTTATTTATTGTCTGGGGGCTCATTGGCATTATGAGATAGACGAGTTAGAATTATACGCTTAATTTACGAATGCGAGTAAATATTGCCCGTGTTACTAGATCTGTGCCGTAAAGTATATCACGCAAATCACGCACGTTTGAAATAGGAATGGATTATGTCGTATTATTCAATACCGCCGTCGTAATAAACTTAACTTACAGTTTAAGTAGTAAAATATTGCTTATCTACGAGTGCCATTAGAATACTGTCATAAAATACGCATGCTGTTTGTTTATAGTCGTTTTATAAACAGAATTTTACGAATTGGTTAACCTAAGTACCTATACAAATCAGCGGCTGTAGCGTTCAAGGCCTGTATAAAGCTACGTAAAAAATAAGAAAATAAAAACCAATGCGCTCGTAGTAGACACACTTTCAAAGACAATTGGGAACCTGCAATTAAAGTTAGCTAATGTACCACTCAATAATAATTGCACATATTCGTGGTAGCGACCTAGTGCTATGATACGTAACGACAACTTTTGTTGGAACGTGTAATTTAGCCATTAGATCCAAAATTATTCGGACGTGATACTAGTGACATAACGTAAATACTATTACGTATAAACCTCTTTGTAGCTTTGATACGTCGTAATTACATGTCATGACTGGCAATGATTTTTTGTAATGTTGCTTGTGCTAAATATGTGTACGTACTGCTATTGCTGTCATCAGTTACTCAACCGTCCCAGATCTAGCTCAGCAATTACAGGCACAAAAAAGAAAAGAAAGTATTTTTTAAATACAAACTCTTAAGCGACAAAAACGCTATATCTACCAAATTAATTTCACGTCGAGGTCGCGAGTAAACGAAAACATAAAAACATGCCCACTCTTTTGAATAATAACGGTCGTATTCCAGAGCCTACTTTCGATAGGATATTACTTTTAATAAGATACTTAGGGATAGCTTCAACACGAGAAAAGCCGGAGCTCTTAAATATTTTTCTTTTTCCTTATTTGACAACAGTAATTTTTTTTAACAAAAACGTTAAGCTTTCACATTTGTAAGCGTCTTATGCAGATCAAAACAGGCAGACGTGTTACGTGAAAATGATATAATAATAAAAAATAAGATACAATTTTCATGGTCATGTAAGTACTTTAAACAATAAGTTCAATTGCACACGTACTTTACAATCATCGTGCCAGCCGAAAGACGTCCACTGCTGGGCATAGGCCTCCCCCAAGGTAGATTACAATAATGTTAAGGATTAATAACAAATGTAGACAGGACATATATATCTAGTTCAGCGTCAGTAGCGAACTTGCGAACTTGCGACTCAGGAAATTGAAATTTCTACAACTATCATTCGCCGATATCCGGCGAAACGATGGTTGAATAAGCTAAATGTAACAACGATTATTATACAGAGCTGGTTCACAAAGTTCACTTTTTATCCAGATGGCACGTTCTCAAGGCAGATGCGCCGCCGCGTCCCGATAACGACAAAGTTTGTAACTTTTCGCATTTCCTCGTCGCGTGGCGCGTAGCAATCTCGACCGGCATAGACACATGCTATAAATTACTTATCCGCCACACGGGAGCCGGCATTGTTGCGGATCTGTAGGTAACCTGGTATCAGCAGTGTTTATGCACAAATATTCAGAAGCATTGCCAAATTACAGTGCTAATAGTGGTCAAACATTCAGAGTGGCATTATGTGGGTATAATTAGTGCAGTCATTACTTAAGTTAGAGCCGATTTATTATGCATAATAGGTGTTTGGGCGAGCGCAGTGAGTGGGCGGTCGGGGTGCGGCGGGCGGAGATACGGCGGCCGCGGCCCGTTGCCTCTGAATTACCGAACTTGACCGCGACCACGACAGAGCTTTGTTTGCGCGCCTGGTTCCGGTCACTACAGCTCTCTGTTCTGGAGACGAAACTGCGCTCTATAAACGATATTGAACTGCCAGAAGGTCCCAAAGAATCTGTATTTTGGAAACTTGACGTAACATTTTGATGGAAATAAGAGCCTCAACTTTATCCTCTTGAATTGGGTACCTACGCGCATCAATATGATCATACAGTAATATGCATATAATATATATTATTATATATAATAATAATATTGTAGCCATTCTACGTCTAATAAATATTGTAACTTATTTACTTCTCCCTTTTCTGCTTTTTCAATAAAACGCAACTGAGTTCTTCGTCTTAATTTTTCAAAAATAGGAAATAGGGTGGCCATATCACCCTAGTGCAATGCAAAATTTTCAACTATGTACTTGTGTTTTCCCAAACTATATATTCCATCCCAGAAATATTTTGTTTTCGATACGTATTGTTATAATCGTTCGTAAATACTGTTTGAGTTCGTGAAATATTTCAACTGGGTTACTAGAGGCAGAAGGGTCCAATGGGCTATAAATGCTTGAAATTCTGCTTCAAGATAGTCAGATGTCCTCATTTGTGGAGGATGACTGCGGCATTGCGGTCAGATGGCTGCGAGTCCGGTCAATTCCAGACACATCTTGGATAATTTACACAGATGACTCGTCATTTTGCTGATTGCATAATATAAAACAAGCAGTCGCACCCGTTCGACATAACTATAATAGGCAAGTAGCCTTTTCTCTAACGATATTTTAGGAAAATTACCAAGATTATCAAATTTTTCAATGGAGTTTGTGATTGTGTCGTACAGACAAAGAAAGAAAAAGAAAGAAAGCGAGCTTTCCTTTTCCTCAAAGGGCCGGCAACGCACTAGTGATTCCCCAGGTCTTGCAGGTGTCCCTGGGTGACGGTGATTGCTTTCCATCAGGTGACCCGTCTGCTCGTTTGCCCCCTTTTATATAAAAAAAAAAAAAAAAAGACACATCATTCAAACAGATGACGCTTAGCGACAAAAATTCGCATAGTAACAAAGGTCACGTGACAGTTAGTAACAGGTAAAAAATTCGGAGACTTACCCACCTGCTATGGGTGGTGTAGGAGTATAGCACGCGTCACGGAATGACGAGGATCCGAGTTCGATTCCCGGCCATAGCTTTACTTTTCGGATTTTTCTGTGTTCTAATTTTCACTGACATTTAGAAATTTAATTTTTTAATCATCAAAATTATCAAATTTCTAATGCGGAGGTACCAGTATACACATAAACCGAGCTACACGGCGAGGAAATAGCCAAGCTAAATAAATATACATTTGCACGCCCACGAACAACGAGCTGTTACTTTTCAATTAATTAATAGGCATTTAATTTGCTTACAGTATAGCGAAATATTAGAAAGTCGGTTCACGGGTAGCGGTCTCGAGGTCATCGCTATTATTCTTGTTCGAGTTGAGCATTATGGGCATCTTTCACCTTAATCCACTCAATCATTTCGGAAGCTTTAAGTGTCAAGTGGAATTGAAAAATAAATTATACAGCCGAAATACACGAGTCATCTAGTACATTGAAGCAAAATGGGACAGCTGAAATTGTCGTCAGCATTTGTTTTTTAAGATTTATAACAGAATGCCAATTGAATGCCTAAGACAAAACGAATTCCAAGAAACACTTGTGGGAAAAAAATAATTGTACGAACCTACCTAATTAAGAACGTAGAGAAAACATATGAATACCACAAACTAAACTTGTACTTAATATAACATTTAATTATTGTTCATATTTAAAAATATTATTGTTTTATAATATTCTTTTAAATACGTAAAAGGCGTAAAATTTGTTATTATTAAGTAGAGCAGGTATTTATAAAAATAGAGATTTAATTTTTTTATTATTTAGTCTAGATCAAAAACTAATTTGCTGTGACATTCAACACTAACTATATAAAAAATAATCATAACACGTCGACAATTTGTTTTTCATTAAATCATTATACTGAATAACTTATGCATGCTGCATTCAAAGAACGCCACATTCATATGTGTTCCTTATGGATTAGAAGAAGCATAGCATTTTATTATTATGCTCCGAGGAATATCGATTATTAAGAAAGCAAATTATTGATTTGCTCGAGTACCTATTTACATCGAGGTATCGTGCTGCAAGTCAACTATGTCACCCTCTTCTTGTGTGAGCTTAGTGTAGAGCGGCTGACACCTTTTTATTGCATGCGTAGTTAGTTACTTTTACCGCAAGAGCCATTTTAAACCAAATAGTTAGTAGTACTCATTAAAGTCGATGCACGCGATTGTAATTTGTACATTAAACTAACGGCCAATAAAAGCGGTTTGTCCAAAGTACGTCACAGAAGTGCTCATCATGCAATAATTTGTCCTAGTTCCGTTGATTCGTTTAAATTGACTACACTTGGCTTACATTTATTTGACCTAGAATGTGAACTTCAAAATTACGCTGGTAAACGCGTCGCGAATATTTTCATCTGAAAGAAGCATTATGTTCACAAGTAAACATAATACGAAGCTAAACTACTTACACGCTGTTTAATATAAGAGTTTCAGTTTTTAATAGAGTCGGGTCGCAAACACTTGTTTGATGTAGTTTGCGGAACCTTAATGGGTTTAGTTTTATACAATCATGTTTCACAAGCCAACTTAAAGCAGCTTCATTTAAAAAGTTATCTGGACTCCAAGTTCTCGGACACGAGCGTAATTATGCAATCAATGAACAGGTTGCTGTTGCATCCGTGCAGCGCCATGTTAATTAAGTTCACATGTATTTCTATCAGGCCCATTAGCTGCGCGACTTCCCCGAACGTCCCCGTATACAGTTGTTTAGTTGTTCGTACTTCACGAAATAATCGCAAACAGATCTAGAAGCAAATTAATTAGTCCCGCACAAATCGTAGCATTCGTAGCACTAATAGTGTCTACTATTACTTACCTCCACATTTGCAAAACCAACGCTCAGCATTCAAGTCAAGCTTTAAAGCAAATCGCGCGTGTGATCATTCGTTGCGTTGAGCGCATCCCTAAATCATTTTCCCGATATTGTTTGCTAATATTGTGATCTTTTAACGGATAACACGAACAATAGCCGTAGTGCTAAATTGAGGATTACATTTTTCGTGCTTTGTTCGCAGATACAGTTGACAAAAATATAGGATAGGTATGCGTACTTTGGCGTGTGATAGCGCAGGGAATTTATTCGTTACGCATTGCGATTGCGGCGCATTGTAGTTTATAAAGCGTAGCTTTGAAAAATTGACATTGTGTGATGGAAACAGTGCTTCGGTACTGCAGTGGAAACTCAGAAATATGAAAAACCGCTACATATTTATTGTTATCAACGGAATTTTATTCGTCGCCTTCCATTTTAAATATTTATGAATCTAAACCACTCCTGCTATGACACGATCGTATTCAAGAAAGTGTACCTACAGCGCGACTTCCATTATTCATTATTACTTCATTAATATGTATGATTAATTATTTTAGTAAATTGTAATGGGGGGGGAATAAAGTTCGTAGCGTTCACAATAGAGAGTTACTCCGAATAGAAGCAAGGAATGCGCGAGTTGGAGTTGGTAGTAGCTGGAGGGAGGGCGGGGCGAGCGGGGGAGGAAAGTTTGCGTGACTTTGATATTCAATAACCTCATCGACGTTGGGCTTAAACTACTTGGGATCCGGCGTAGTGTGAAAACGACTCGTGCGGCTGCTCCTTTCGCCGCACGGAAAATCATTAATTACAGATAATTAATTAACTGCAATTGAGATCGCTGTGCCGGAACGGAGTCTTTATTCAAAGATCGAAGCAAATTATTGATACAACATTCATTTGTTGAGCCGAAGCTATTAATATTACTCAACGGAACCCAAGCGATCTATGGCTATGTCTATGTTGTCCGAGCAGAATTAAATATAGCCTATGTTCTTCTGGGATAATGTAGTAAAAAGGGTAAAACAATTTTTCAAATCTGTCCTTAGTTTCCGAGGCTATTCAATGCAAACAAACAAAGTATGAAAGTAACAATTAAATATTTTTTCTTTATATTATTATTATTATATCCCTAGTGTAGATTTACTGATTCGAACCAACTTTTTAAACATTTAATTCCCTACTTTATTAAATTAAAGTAAGTAAAGTAAGTAACTACTTAGGTAAGTAGATTTTATTTTAACCCAATGTCTGTTAACTATGTTAAAAAGTACCCACCTTCTTACTTCATATGCTACGCAAATAAAGGGCGTTAATTGAGCTATTAATACATCAAATGGAAGTAACCTCCGACCCGGATCCAAGCGACCCTCATTCGAACCCTTATATAAAATTTATCACAAGATTTTCAAGGCGGAAAAGATCGCGAGGCACTTTTTTAACGTTCTCAATTTATTTTCTGTGTACTCGTTATAAAACATTTAGCTTGTGAACACTTTATACTCAAAATGTTTCTATTACAAAACAAGTAGTAACCATCCTACCTCTATGTACTTCTATGTACCTATTCTAATCATTTCATAATCAGTCTACTATCTAAAACTTACACCTCGGATTATTCAAGGTGGGTTTTGAAGTTTGACTTTGACCTCGGGGTTGGCTTCGTCGGTGTGTAGATATTGCTGCGGTATAACTTGTTGGATATATTTAATTAGATACCTAACCTAAGTACTTCACGTCAGCCAGTGAAATCTAATTAACTGTAACAATTTGGACATAACCGCACCGCTCCGACTACGGCTTCTCGTACCTCACGAACAAAACGCTCGGTGTTGGTAGCCTCATCTGAATAGAAAAGTCAACGAAAGTCACGCGAACAACAACACCCTCGGGGTGTAAAGAGAATATTAAGTTATATTGGAGTTAAATAAGTTATAGTAGTGTTGTAGGTACGACTAAGTAGGTACATTAATTTAGCCCTTATTTTTACTTTACTTTGGTAACTGATTGTGAAGATAAGCCTTAAAGTACGTTGGCAAGCTTGCTATAGATGTTTACACTTTACTGAGACAGGGCTCTGTAGTAAATTTATTGAATTAGTTCAATACCTAATGACAAAATAGGCAAGGTCGTTTCTATAGCTTTAAGGAGCCCGACCAATGTACTAAAGTGTAGTTGGTTTAAAAATAGCACGTACATAAGCAATTACATTTTCTCAGGACTTAGCTATAGTGCCTACGCGAGCTTCATGCAAATTAAGGGCTTTATGTGTTTGCTGTACTAAGACCTGGTTTTAAAATTCAGCCTCTATTTGATATTTCAACTCACCTTAGTTTTTGTATAGGACTAGTTATTACTTAAATTATTTAAAAAAGAAGATAGAACAATCATCTGGAAAGTAGAGATCTAAAACAAAAAATAACTTGATACGCTTTATTAAACTTTGTATACCTACTAATTTATTTTTGAGTGTTCGTAATGCACTGTTCAGCTAGTCAGCATTGCACTGAATATACTCTGCATACAACTAATAATCATTATGTTGCTCATCGTTTATTAAATCCATCCCATGCGATAGAAAGTAAAGGCATGCATATCGCGAAATACATCCTGCAATGAGAGCAAGTTCTGCAAACAAGCAACCTATAATGAAAATCCCGGCTGTTGCTTGAAAAAAGCAGCGGTAGGAGCCTTATACTTAGACTTATTTATTATACGAAAAAGAAAAATTACGTTTAGTAACGCAAGTTACGCATGTATACGGTCTTTACAACCGCACAATGTCGACGCAGCACTTCCGCCGCTAACTCATAATATTAATAATTGCATATTTAACTTGTACTGTGTCAATTCTAACATAGCAAGCGTGTAGTACACTTGTGTTTATCAATTTACGTATTAATCAAACCAATCGTTCTATCAGTATATTATCATATCAGTGTATCAGTATCAATACAAATCAGCTATAGCAGTCTCAGATCAGTATCAAGAACATATCAATATCAATAAATAAATAAATATCAGCATCACTAAGAGTTGTACTGGGTGCATCAAGAACCCAGACAACGCACACGTAGAAATAATAAAGAAAATTACTTACACAAGGCATATATAAAACAAACACAAAACAAATTTTTAACCTCAAACATTAACAAATAACAAAAAAAGAGTGCCAAAAGCGCCAATAAGGGCCAAGCTGACACGAAACACGATGCTGCGGCTAGCCGCAATGTTGGTTTTCAGTGTGACCCTTTTACTCAACTTTTTTGTAGGATGAGGTTCTCAATTCGTCCGTATGTACTATGTATATTTAGTTTGGTAAACTACCTACCTTTAGTTTAAATTTGGTCAGTCGTTGGTGTAAATAATGAAAAAATGTACGTACCTATGTAATGTAATGTATGAAGAAATTGTTCAAATAACCTTTGTAAATACGATAAAAAAAGTTCTTCGTCCGAATTTGTATCACTTTCCTGTGTTTCCTGTAATGTGTCAAGGCAAAAAATTTAATCCTTCTTGAAAGCGGTGAAAGCGGATAGTGACTAAATAAGGACAACCTATTACTGACCTGTGACCTCAAAATCAGACACGAGCATATACCAAGATGCTATTAAAACATATGTTAGAGATATTTACATAGGTAGTTAGGTAAATAAATAAATGTTTAATAACTTAGGTTCATAGTCAGGTGAATGGCTGCGGGGCAAGCAATAAGTTGTTTGCTTATAATAGACAGACATTGTTCAAGCGTCCAAGCAAAAACTAAAGATGTAGCTTGTTAACTTGATATTGTTTATACCTGATATTGATTAGTGCGTTATACAAAAACGGCATCATCCACAAAAGAAAGATATTTGTTACAGGTTTATCTAGATACAGTTTTTTTTTGCGCAAAGAGTTCTTGTACGAGTTTCGCTTCGAGCTAAGCTCTTGGAAATGAACTCGGCAAGCAATCTTTGTGGGACTCGTTGGTATGAAAACGGCTTCCGGCCCGTCTCGCTGCCCATAGAAGGAGACGTCCAATGTAAATACCGGCTAGCGCCAAAGATGACCCGAGGAAGACTGGTCCAACATTAGCCACAGGGCGCACCGGTTTATGACGAGATTTTTATTGCAAACACGAATAGAGATAAAATGAAATGGCATTCAAACCCTAACTTCGGAAATACAACACTAGTGTATTTTAAAATTAGTAACTTTTAAGAAGGGGTTCTCAGTAACTTCGGAGTAATGTCATTATAAAGATGTTTGATTTTTCAACAGCTTAATAAAATAAAAACAATTTAAAGTGGCGGGAGGCAAAAATTAAAAGCTATTGAAGCGGATAAAAGTAAGTGGACTGTAGTTAAAGATCTATCTCAATGACAGCAAAAATACTTCAACTGACAAAAGACATATCAAAATCAAAATCAAATTATAAAAATACATAAATGACATAAAAAAGGCAAAGAGTTCGCAACAGGCATCTAGTATTTATTTTACACTAGCGACCCGCCCCGGCTTCGCACGGGTACTATCAGTGTTTCTCTACTATATTATACATATTAACCTTCCTCTTGAATCACTCTATCTATTAAAAAAACGCTTCAAAATCCGTTGCGTAGTTTTAAAGATTTAAGCATACATAGGGACAGACAGATAGCGACAGCAACTTTGTTTTATACTATGTAGTGATATTTAGGAATACTAATATGCAGTGGTAGCCTAGTGACTATAGTTTTTCAAGCAGAGAATCGTGGTTTCGAACACGGATCCGCAGCTCTGAGTTTTCGGAATGGTGTGTAGGTAGGAGTCAGAGAAACCCAATTTAACCCGAACGAAAGCTTACTAATATATTAATTTTATACCTACGCCATAAAATTCGTTCTTAAAAATTGCACGAGAAACTACGAACTTGAGATACCTATTAAACATTCATCAATTACGTATTCACAGATTCACATACGGCGTGTCAACATACTTTATTCATTCATTCATAGGTAGGTACTTCAAAACTCAATGACTGGGTTCCATTTTCCGGCGTGGGATGTGAGTCAACAACACACAAAAACTTCGGAGCTAAGTAGGTTGGGGCTAATATTTGTAAAGTAACCGCGACGTGATAGAAGAAAGACAAGAACTGTGGCCGGGTGGAGCTTGCGAGTCTTGTGATCCACTTCTTAAAAGTAACAAGCTTTTACGTATACAAAATTATTTTAGACACGTTTAATAGTTAAGGTACATTGGGGAAAATTCGAAATTGAGGGAATTTCGAAACTCATGGAAATCCACTAAACGGGGAACAATTACATAATCTAGCAACGCTTACCTAGAAGCTCCAATGTCTTTAGCTTCTAGATAAGCGTTGCCAGATTATGGAATTGTTCCCCGTTTAGTGGATATCGACGATATTCGAAATTCCCCCAATTTCGAATTTACCCCAATGCACCTTAACTATTAAACGTGTCTAAAATAATTTTCATCCTTAAAACATCCTTACATACCTAGGTATTATAATGCAAAGATTTTTAATAACCTCATCATTCGCAATTACTTTATGATTGCGAATAAAAATAAGTTAGCGTAAGTGTTAAGCATAAAAACTGTTTATCATAGTAATGTCAAATGTGACATTAGCCTGTTATCGGGTTTCAATTATGTTTTAATTAAGTAGTGGAAATAATATGATCCTAAAGTAGAAACCAACGCAAGGTAAACTTATTAAACAACATAATATAGAAAAATCCAAAGAAAAAAAAGGCAATTTCTCACCATGTTATACCACGAATAATCTGCATTTGTTTATGTAGCCCTTTGCCTGAAAATTAAACGCAATTTAAATCATTTAAAAATTTATGACCCTCTAAAAGTACTTAAAATGTAACAAATCGTAGCCAAATGATAACTTATGCAGTAGAAAGGTATGCATCTTAATTTGTACAGTAGCAAAATGAAGCTAAACCATTTATTTGAGGGTACAGCCTGGTGGATTAGTTATCTGCGCCATTTTATAATATCGGATGGTTCAAATACTTTTTACTTACTGAAAATGAAGGTGCTAATTTTTTTTTAGGTTTTATGGCCCAGAAAACATGGTAAAAAGTTCAAAGCGTCTACTAAAAAGAGCAAAAAATATTGGTTCAATGACTAAGCGATTTCTATAATAGGTATTATTCTACGTTTGCTGTCGTGTTTTAAACGAACCAGTTTCCCAGAACGCGGCGGCGGAAGTCGGGCCTTGCCTCTGACTCACGGAGTTTAAGACACTGGCAACACTGGATGCGACTTTCGGATCGGTAAATGGAAGACAGTTTCGCACGACTCTTGCGAAATATAACGGTCGAATGCGCTATGTCGTGGAATGAAAACAAAGTCATGTTACCGACTATGCAGCGCCAACATGCGATTACTGGATAATTAAAATGATAAGAGGGAAAGTCAGTACAAGTATTTTCCTATGTAAGTATAATATAACATTATAATTTTAGTCAGAATTCCACACGAGATATTACACACAAGCTTGACGGAAATGGTGCAACTATTATTTTAAAACTTTAATGCAGTATGTATATACCTAGTTATAGAAATAAATATTAGAATCACAGACAGGAAAAACAAACGGAAACGATTCTATTCCTCTTATTATTAGTTCTGTGCAGTGACCTGAGTGGATTTGTATGCAGAGAACGTAATTATTACTTTTCGACAATTTACTAATTTTACATTTTCTAACAACAATGTGGTTGTCAATGAAAGTTTGCAGGAATCCCATGTACTTGTATGGTTGTAACATGTGGTCGATTGCTAATAAGGTTTATTTAGCCAGCCAAGGAAGAATTATTACTACATGCCATTAATGCGACAAAACGTGTCGTAACTGTCGTATGAATCGTCGAAATCCGTCATCTCTGGAGGCCGCAGCTGCGACTTTTAGTCACCGCCATGCAATCTTGGCCATTGATCCACCGTGAAGGTCAGTGTGCCCACTATTACTGAACCTGGGTGAACACAGTAGCATGGGCGTCATTACATTCTTGTTATACAATAGTTTTTGCAGTAACGAAAGGGCCAAGCCACATATTTTAACTAAGGTGAAGAGCTTGTGAACTTAGGACTTGTAGAGTTAGAAGGTTTCAAGTTAGAAGCTTGGCTCCAGTTATTTAAGATAACTTTTTGTGGTTTCGTCTTGTCAACATTTTACAAGAAAATGTTAGATGGGATAAATTTATTCCAAAAATTCCCTAAAAACACATTTCTTGAACGCCCTTTCATTTTAAATTTACGTTATTTTTATTGTTTGTTGTTAAAGAGATATATAAAATACATGTTTATCTACTGTGTTTTAATTTAAGGTACCTATTACGGTTAAGAAGATACAGAACTTTGACAAATAGAGACAAATGGACAGAAAGTGGAGCCTTTAGTAATTTACACCCTTCGAGTACAATACAAGCCTAAAAATCGTCTCTCAAGTTTTTATTATTCAATTAAAAGTTCATGAAAGTTTAGATAGTGATGGAATGAGCCAATATTCGTAGAAATATGTGAAATTTAATCAGGAGCAGAATTCCTTGATACGAGATTAACAATTTAAATATTACCAATGACCCCGGCCCAGAGGCTGCCGGCACGCCTGTTTGACCTTGTATTGATTACCCGGGATCGCATAGAATAATAAATAATGATCGGATAAAGCAAGATAAGCTTTTCAATATTTCAGATTGCTTCTGAAAGGGTGCTATAAAATGCATTTTTCTTACTTACTCACTCACCAAGGGACTGGAACTAAAGTTATGTTTTAGCTATTCATTGCTTTCTTGGCTTAAGTTGAATTTATGATGCACGCGCCCGAGGAGACACTAAACTGCGTAAACGCATTTTTCTTTCGCATTAATTTATATTTTTTTGTCACAAGTTTAAAAAAAGAGATTGGAAGGAATATTTAGTTAAGTACCTACTTTATAAACTTAATTTTATTTTTTTACATTATTATTGAGTAGCATTACCATCCAATGTGCTCCAGTGTATGAAAATATGTGTGCAAATGTCAAATCAATGCAAGGTCTTTCAAAGAAATAAATGTATTGTATTTATTTAGTTTTAAGTTTTGTATATTTAGTTAACTTTTAGATTTTATCATAGTTTAATTTTTTTTGTAATTCGATATAAATATTTATCAAATGTATGTATAATGTAGTTTAATTAAACGATTAAATTTGCATTGTTTTTAGTGTAAGGTCTTGATAACTTAGTGGTACTTGGTAACTTAGAAAAAACATAGAATGTAGGTGCTTCTCTTCCCGCGCAGATGGTAAAAGCCCATCGAGGGAATCTTAGGAGTCATGTTGTAAGCGATGCAGCTAGCAACCCGTCACTATTTTGATTCCCCTTTCCAACTATACGCCCACAATCACGCTAAACGTGGCATGTAGGTCTTGTTACCCTCCCTTGTGGAACTACAGTCCAAGCCCTTTCATTCTGTGAGAAAGCTCGAGCCTGGCAAAGGGAAGTATACAGGCGGAATACGTCTTTTCAGTATATGAAACACATTGTACAAATGTCCCTTTACAACAATACAAGTTTAGTTTCCACCTGATGGATAGTGGTCAGGAAAGCCAGATTATTATTATTGCGCATTTTCGGATGAATGGCAGGGGCTGTGGTTAATTCTGAGCACACCGGGTATTTCTCTAAATAGATTTCGAACTTTTGTTCACGTGAACCGAACTGTCACACGTCCTCTCCCGCGTCATCGATTAGCTTTGTGTCTCATATTAATCAAAACCCGAATATAGACCATGTAAACACACGGTAACAGAATCTCTAAGCCCTTAGCCCGCAAGCAACATCTTGTCACGAAGCATAGCCTACGTAAGCTAATAAATAAAGGTTAAATATATGAATATCTGTAATACGTCTACATCGATCGCCTGACTTATACCACGTTAGCTCACTCATCTCTATAGCTGTTATACCTTTTCGTTCTTTCTTTTGTCATTTTTATTTTAATAAGGTTTTAAATTATCTACTGAAACTGAATGGAATTTGTCAAATGCCAATTAATTGTGCTTTACGCTGCAGTAGTTGCTGGGCATCCTTCACCGAGCGTAGGTAACCCTTTTTCCTTTTCTCGGCAACAACCGTCGCTATTGGACCGCGAAACGTGTTTTTTTCAAACCGCTCGCTCCCGACTATATTACTCCTCTTTATGATTCCGGCCCGCCCGTTCTCTTCGGAAACTAATTGAAGATAACAAGCTTGTTTTTTCACCTATCTGGGGTATTCTTTTTTAATCATGGCCGATGAAGTGAACGATGTTGTTTTCTCTTGCCGTTTTTACCGGGCTTCGAGTCGGGAAGCGCCGTCTCGCTATCAGGAGTCATGCTGAGATTTTTGCATTAATTTAAATGTTACATTAAAGTTTTATTTTCTTTTTATGCAGTGAACGACAGAAAAAGTTCAAAGGATCGCAAAGAAATAATCAAGTGTGACCGACGACGCCTAGAGCGACGGCGGACCGGGACAGCGCACGTGATCGCGTCAACGGGTCCTCTTCTAAAACCAATAAAGCCTCTTCGTGCGTGAAATTCTGTTAGTCATCACGAGCAACACTTCCGCACCCCGAGAAGCAATACAAAGTTATATCTTATGCCGCTTATATCGCAACTACCCACGTAAAAGACCTTCACGGAAGACTCAACATATTTAATAGAGGTATGTAATAACTAACCTTTTTTTTATACTACAGTAAGGTAAACAAGCAAGTGGTCAACTTGATGGTAAGTGGGCACTGCCACCACTAGAGGATTGCAGATGCGTCGGGACCTGCCTTTTTAGATACCTACCGAAAGACTGCCAACGGGCACTCCTAAGCTTTTGCTGTCCGTCCGTCTCTTAGGGCTATGTCTTTTTAATGAGGCAGGCATGACATTTCCACAGATTTTGTAAAAGCAAAGATGAAGTTCTGCAAGAGGCAAAGTGAAAAAACGATGCCTCTCTGTTTGCATACAGTTGCAGTAGTTGAACGTACACTACCTACCTACACAAGCGCAACCAAACTTCGCCAAGCAAACTGGTTGAGACACACACATGCAAGAGATGAGGTGTAGTTCTACCACGCCAGCCACTCTTTGTTGTTCACGGAATTCTGTCTTTAGGTAGGTACATTTACAACAAATAATAAATCAGGCGTTACTTTGTAGAAGTCTATGTTAGGTATACTCGTATCCATGAACTAAACTAATTCGACTGCAGAGTAGTAAGGTAAAAAGTTTAAAATTAGAAGAATGCGAGAGATGTACAAGAAATTAGGTATGGTGGCATTACTCCCTCTGACTCAGACTTAACCTGTTATCTAGAAACATTGAATGATCCGAATGTACCTAGACATCTAAACATAGTGCAGAACTATTTATAGATTTAATTTTCATGGAAAACGAGTGTAATCACCTGAGATCTTTTAATGGTGAACACTTTTTGTGGCGGCTTATTCTGTTCGTGCGCCAGTCATCGACCGCATAATTTTCGCGTGAATTACCGTCACGAAAGTTTGTTGGTTTTGAAAAGGAGCCCCGGCCATCGACCCTGAGCTTTACTTTATTTAACAATGACTTTCATATTCTTATTTTTATAGATCACAAACAATGGAAAAAACAGACGAGCAACGAGGTAAGCGATGCTAATTTTAGAAATGTGCATGACAAGTTCACATGCTTCTAAATTAGACCGAGAACGTTATGCTTATATGCGTGCTTTAAAACAGTTTGATAAAAATAAGCAGGGTAGCATAAGGGTTAAACATCGCAAACATTGCAACGCTTGGAAAGCCTCGCCTCTTAATATGAATATTCTTGTCATAATAGAGAAACCTTTTTACTGGTACAAAAATAATTCGTGTATTCACAAATACCTATTCTATATATTTTGTATTAGATTTGTACTTAATAGGATAAAACAACTAGTACTACTTAGATAATGTTTTTTTCTGGTCTATAGATGATACTATGAACATTCCATTTTACGAAGCTCTTACTACTCATACCGTCTCCTATCTTGACCAATAAAAGGCCAGGTTCATTGGGCAATCAAAAATGAATATTCAATAAGGTGTCTGTTGGCCTGGCCGTCCACTCGCCTTCATTATCTGTCCACTATTTCCTGCTTCACACTTAACTGAGGGTATCTTAAATTTTATTGCTCTACCATTCTCCCTAATGTCCTCTCTTATATTGCCTTTGGCTGTTATAAGATCATCTTTTACAAGCGCAGTGCATTAAACCAACCACAGCCGGAAAACGTAACTCTATCCGAAACATTGTCGCGTAAAAATAAGCCAAGTCTTCCCAGTCCTAATGAAAAAATTTAAGCTACTTACAAAACACGTAATGGTTTTTTGAATGTCACAAACCTGTGTGTCAAATTAGTAGTTACAAGAGTCACAAAATATACGTTCACTGTTATAAATATAATATAATCTAAATGTGTAAATATAAAACAATTGCCGCATGTATGAAAAGTCATTAAGTACTCGAGCGTTTTATATCGAGAAAGAGTAAAGTTCCTGGAGGACACAGACTAAGCAACAGCTAATAAAATGTTAAACCCCCCCCCCCCCCTTTTTTAATAAAAAGTTACAGACTTGTTATGCATAACCAAATCAGTTTAGTGTCTGGAGAACGTAAATATCAATGTGACAGATAAAGACAAATGTGACTTATTTAAAATAGGGATAGTAGAATACGTTCGTGTTGTCTTGGCCGACCACCGCCGTGCCCCCAAATAGAAACGGGTGTTGTACTTGATTCTAATAATGGCCCCAAACTTGAGGAATATGATAAGCAATAACATTGATTTGATGACGACCACGTTTGCCAGTTAGTCGATAGTAGGTACATTTGAAACATTATGACAATTTAAGGGTTAACGGTTATAATAAACTACATCGTAGATGAAATTCGTGAGTCCGGTTACATTAGTTCAATCTTTAAACATTGTGTAATTTACACATACATACACACATAAATCACGTCTTTATCCCTTACGGGGTAGACATAGCCTAAAGTAACCAGACCTGAAGGCTAGGCTTGTATGTGAAATTTATGGTATTCAAATTTGAGATGAATTAAATTTAATAACAAATATGTTCCTACCTCGCCTACTAGTTAGGTAGCAGCTTCACTACTGGCCGTTTTAATATGTATTTTTATTGAATCCGCATCACATTCACTTTATTGTTACCATGTTTTAGTACTAAACGAACACAACTGAAACTGATTAAACACAAACATAACAACCGAGTACTGAAGTAATGGCCACGCTACGCAATTGAATAGATAAGCCGTTGAACAGTTTACGTCACTTTGCGAATTAGTAACTATACCATCATTCATTACATCTAAACCATGGTATAATTATACCTACCACACGAAATAAGGGGTATTAAAAGAACTCCAAATCAATGTAACATTGGAGACATTCCTTTCTAATGCAGACGTGAAATTATTATGTAGGTCAAATTTAATATGCCATATGATGTAAGCATAACAAAAAGGCGATTGCTAATCTAATCTCAATATCATTCGCTATCTAAATAATTTGTATCACGACTATTGTGTATAGTGTGTTTTGCTGTGCATTTCAATAGGGCAGTTAGACTAGGGACTGATTGTCGAGATTACATAAATGGAACGGACGGGTATCAATGGCTTAAAATGGTGCTAGACAGAAGTTGAGCTCAAGGGAGGACGTCAGTGGCGATTCAATTCAGAAGTACGTGTTTGAAAAATCTATTGCCTTTTCATCAATCTGAATGGATCCCTGAACCCAGGGCGATAAGAACAACCGCAGTTCCCGTGAATATTGTCAAATTCGAGGTCTGACTCTTTACGATTGCCCAGTCCAAAACATGGTTTTTGGTTTTTTTTTAAAAAACGAACGTATCCCTTCCACGCAACGCAAGCGCAGCTTTAAGTAAAGACTCCATGTTATATTACAAAAGAGCCAGGGTAATGGAGTTACCGATATCCGCTCACCTCATCTCTGAGGCTTATTGTGCCTCGAAGCGATCGTTTATCAAATGAGACAACGAAGCCGATGTCCGCACAGTCCAAGGTTAGTGGAAGTGCGCGAGCGCAGGCGGTAATTCTTCACCCAATATTACACCACCCACGGCCAGTCTCACCATGGGTGTCTTTTCATTCCCCTCTACCAGTTTATCATACGTTTAAAAATATATATAAATAAAAAATGTTGTCATAATTACATTTACATTTTATGTCTTTATTCTGTATTAATGTTAGCGATGAATTCAAGAACCTGTATTTCCTCAATTCAGGGCTTTTATAAATATACCGACACACTGGATTGTTGCTGTGGATTGAAGCGTTTAGTCAAACCAGCTGCATTGATTTAAATTTTATAGTACTTACTTACCTCGAGAAGGAATATAATAAGCGGTATAATAGTCTGTCATCTTATTTTATTGTAATTGGCAAAGCGTTATCGAAAAATACACCAAGTCGTAAAATGCGAAACATCAAGGCTTGCAATACATAAAAGTGCCTGTGAATTATCAAAAGAGGCGCAATGTCAAGTTAAGTAAAAGAGCAAAGTAGAATCTTATAGGTATTCAGTTAGATTTAAAATCATACAATACAACTCGTTCACTCCAGTAAATTTTATTCCACTTAGAAGTTAACAAAATACTCTGATCTTATTTCGTCTAGAAGCAAGTTTGGTGCGTTATCTGTTAAAAGCTTTCACTAGACTACCCTCAGAACTGCAGATGAGTAATTTAAAGTTATAAATATTTTGGTCCGTATAAACGCCAGTCTAGGGTAAATGCATCGAGTTCTTTAGTTAGCGTGAGTTCCAAGCCCACGCAGAATTAGATCGCAAATTAAACCCACACTAATAAAAACCATTTTTTTTGCAGCACAAGGACTTCACGAACTAGATCTTGGAATTACATTTTCTCAGCAGTAATGGGGCGTTTATGCAGATTTAGTTCCTGAACGTTTTGCTCGAGTTAT
Organism: Pandemis corylana; assembly: GCA_949127965.1. Lineage (NCBI taxonomy): Eukaryota > Metazoa > Arthropoda > Insecta > Lepidoptera > Tortricidae > Pandemis > Pandemis corylana. The sequence continues at coordinate 10,582,378 of OX421851.1, read as the reverse complement.
GAATGGGCGTCCTAGATTTGCTGCAATCATCTGGTGTGGCGGAGCGGGCTAAGGAAGCCCTGTGTCGCGGCCCGCGACCTGCACGGAAACGTCTAACTGCCCCGAATGGCTCCCCTATTCCTATGTTAATTCCACACCCGACTAAGGTATTAATAGAGACGCGATTTGCATTCCTCGTAGCCCTTCATGCCAAAACCGGCACAAGAGGCATACTATCGCTGCGAATTGGGTATCGTTTGTTGAACCGAATCAGCTAACTTCACATGAATAACAAGCATCTTCTAATAGACAATGGTTATAGAACAAGGTGAAGTGATTTGCCATTCATTTTAGACGTATGAGTGGGCGCTAGTGTTGCAGCCTGTATGTACCGCAGTCGTCGCGGTGCCCGTACACTCGAACCTGACGTGACTTGAATAATTTAGTTCAGTGGCGGCAGAGATAGCACGGAACACTTCCAGTTCGATTTCTATCATTAATTAAAATTCGATCCGCTTCCATATTACGATGCATAATTAATTTATGTAGCGTGCCGAACAGTCCTTCCACCAAGATTTGTTAATATTCTGTATTATAACTAATGTTTACTACATTTCCTGTCATTGCAGAATAGGTACACGATTTAAGTAAAAAATAGACTAATGTTACTTTAACTTCATAGAACAAACCAACTTTGTGTTTATCATTTGTGATAAAAAAAGTAAATTGATCGACATCAGAGCTATAATCGCTAAGGAAATTCTAATAGATTGGTATCAATTACATATAATGTATTTCTTGCATGACGCGAATGAATGCGTACGCGACGTCTTGTGGACGCTTGGAAAGAAGGGTGCTATTTCCTCTAATGGCGGGGCACGGCTGTGAACCGAACCGGCGCAGAATCTCGGCGACTCGACTACGTAGAAGCAATTATGACTTTTTCCCTCCGGCGCATCGGTATCCGGTGGCCGGTCTCAGAATGTTGCTTTCTTGCAGCATACGAGTGACTAGTATGACGGATGCCTAGACGTAACTGGTATCGCATCCCTCACTCACTCCTTTAGTTGCAGTTTCTTCCTTTAAGTACTTAAAAGGGAGTAACTTAACTTGCCTCGGTAAATCAAGTTTGATAGTCTGATAATTATATGGACTGTAAAGAGTAGTCCTCTTTATTATTCGTAGTTCAAATATACCTAAGACAATGCAATGCGGTGTATCAGGTGCCATTGGCTATTTCGTTGCTGTCCTTTTAGAAGTTCAGGAATCTGAATTTCGAAATCACAACAATCACTCGAAAGTACCATTTAAAGTGGTAAAAACCGGCCAAATGCGTGTAGGGTCACCAGCAGTAGGTACCTATAAGGCTCCGTACTAGACAAATTAAAAGAACTTAAACACAATAAAACTTGGCAAATATTTAGTATTTAGTTTTGATCGACTATAACTCGTTAACTTGCAAAGCCTACGTAACCATGACAGTTACGTTTTGTAGTTTGTCATGAATCAGACAATTTAAATCGGAGTAAAATATCAAACTATAACATCGACGAGAGACTGTTTAATTCACATAGTTTAACATTCTATCACCTGCTCATGGCGTGGTAACGCGTGAAGGTGTTGCAACCTAAATTATTTAAATTCCTAATAGTTTTATTGCTCGCATCATCCCATCACGGAATGGAATCTACGGAGCTTGTTCTATATAAAGTAATTTGTTTTCGGCTTCCGATGGCCCTCAGATTATAATCACGGCAGGAATGTTGGAACGGATTATCAATTCGATTCAGAGCTCTTTTTGTACACATACTGGTTCATTATAACAACGCAGTAACGAGCACTAGCATATACACACTAAGATAAATACGAGGAATAACCTTGAGGGCATTTTAGATGGGATCCACGTTAAATTGAAAAGGCTCGGTTGAGTGCGGTGGAGCAGCGTCGGCAGTTTTAATCTTCCGGATATTAGATATATAAAAAATATTCTTTCCCGTGTTAGGTATTCGAGAGTTTCGACACAGTATGTTACCCACGTACCTAATTAAGTATTATATCACGGCTTCGTTTAAGCCCGCAGACCGGAGGCAATCTCAAAGTTAACGCGCTGTGAAAATGATTCATTAGTGCGAACAAGATTTATTAAGCAGGATGGGCCTATACTACGACAATATGGGAGAAATTGCACAAGCTTGTCGCGTCTATAATCGTAAGTATCTATTTTCCAGTGGTTGACATGCATACAATTTGACAGGCGCGAGTCTTGGCAGCAAATCAACGTTGTGAGAATGCACGATATTTAGGACAGAATCATTGAACTGTCATTGGAGGAGCGGGCGATTGTGAGCCAGGAAGGGACGTCCGTCAAACAGTGGTTAACTTGACGAAGATGTACGTGGAAGGAAGACGTTACGCGGACCCTTACAAATGTCATGACGTCTCTTTACGAGTAAGCATATCGGATTGATCGCCAGTCCTGTTTGCTTTTTGTTGCATGTCTTCCTATTAAATAGTAGGTAGGTTTGTTATCGTTGTTTTTCGTTCGTATCGGAACGTTAGTAACATTAAATCATTATCGGTTACCGTTCCGTAGAAGTAGGTTTAATCGTTCATGCTAAACGTGGTCTTTAGGTATTGTTACCTTAGGCTATGTCTACTCCGTAAAGGATATATACCGATTAAACAAAGTCGTATGTATTTAATCGGTTTAATTGTTATGTCTAGGTAGATACTTCTAACCTGTATGTGAGTAAAGGAGCCAGGATGGTGTATTAAAATACATCCTTCCTCGTGGTAACTAGCCATAGCATTCGTTTTACGTCACGTTATAAGGCATTCGATCGTAAATCCCCAAATTATTGACTGAAACCCGTCCCTGTTGCGTTTGTCCACTACACCATTATTACCACGGAACAAATTCTTCCGATTCTTTAATAATTATTTTTCATGCTCGAAATAATGAATGGCGTAGAATATGACAGGCTTTCTCCAGCAGTGGCGTACAAGGCTAGTTTAAAAAAGCCTATCAAGTGCGAGTCGGACATGTACTCTAAGAGTTCAGTAGTTTTTTTAAACGAGCTTTTGAATTCAGATGTACTGTTTAAAGTTGGTGTCTGAGCGCGTGGCTTACATTATGTTAGGTACCTACCTAAGTCAGAATCATGAATTTAAAAAAAAGTTAAACAATGCGTTTGTTAAAGAATGATGAAACAAAAACGTTACGAGTACATACAATAAAGTAAGCTTTTGTCAGACCTATCTTTTTCCACAAGCAAATTATTTAAATTTCTAAATGTGACTGAAAATTAGAACAGAAAAATCCGAAAAGTAAAGCTATGGCCGGGAATCGAACCCGGATCCTCGTCATTCCGTGACGCGTGCTATACCCTACACCACCCATAAGCAGGACGTGGGTAGTCTTCGAATTTTTCTACCTGTTACTAGCTGTTACGTGACCTTGTTGCTATGCGATTTTTGTCGCTAAGCGTCATCTGTTTGAATGATGCGTTTATACGACACAATTACAAACTCCCGTGGAACATCTACTGCTCACCAGGGACGAGAGAAGGCGCTGTGTTTCAAATGCAAATTTTTGTACAGTAAGGGAAATGTATCCACCTACCACCGTAGAAGCCTAACGCAATGAGATAACATATGACTCGAGTTTGCGTGACGGCGTTCTGTCTATTGCAAAAGGAGCCCAAGGTAAATTTGAAAAAAAAAACTAACATTAGTTGGTACAAAACGAAACCGTATTTTATTTTTGTCGCTATATCGGGTCATGGTATAATGGATACAAGCTCTTAGTGTCATAAAGCTGAAATTGTTATAGCTTATAGCAAATACAAGAAAATAGTCGATGGTTATGGAGCAACGTTGTCGCCCCTGCGCGAATTTTATCATGTTACCAAAGAACTCGAGAAGATGAAAAATGCAAGGTGATTTAAATGTTATTCCCTCGGTTTATGCTCATAGTCGAAATGCTTAAAGCATCGTTAGGCTTCGTTGTCTTAAAAACTAACTAGGAACGAAAATGTAACCAAAACTCATTTGATTCCAAGGTTCCGCTACGTTTTTAAGTTCGTACAAAAGAAGAAGCTAACGCTTTGAATAAAGTACCTACTTAGGAAACTGACTTCAACTTGTTTTAACTTTTTTATAAAAAATGTTACTATTCTCTTATAGCTTAATTATTAAAGTACTTGAATTAACTTTACGAAGTATGCAAAGTGGCAGATAAAACAAGAAATGTTTTTCTAACCTAAGTAAACATTTTCGAATAAGGTGCTAGAATATTCCACAAACGATACAGGAGCTAAATCACTCAGTTCAGTTTAAACCCTAAATATGGAGCACAGTTTCAGAACAATGGTTTGTCACATATATCCGTGGATTCCGAGGCCGGCTGCATTCACGAATAACTGAAATATCATCGGAATATAGGAGTCCAAATCTGCCCGAGGCGTTATTCGACACTGTCAGGATGACACAGAAGCAGCTTAGAGCGAAAACTTTGATGTGGACGAAATGGGGTTTGAAATTATCTAGGGAACTCTATCTGGCGTTCTCGTAAATAAGTAGGTGAGCGTTTCCAAAAAAAAGTCCACATGTTTTTTTCCACAATTTAAATATTTTGGGTTTTTCTTACTCAGAATCGTTTACCCTATCGATTCTCATGCAAGAAAAAATGTATCCCAGATGTGCAAGTATTTTGAATAGTAATCAATTTTAGGGTTTCAACCTTTTTGGCTGTTGGTGGCTGGCTGGCGCTTGTCCATTGCCACGCGCCGCGCCACTGAATAAAAAGAACAATAAGGCGGCTGTCACTTCTTTTTAAATTGTCGGTGCACGGTCGGTCTTTTATGCGGATTTATGTTTAAATTATTGTAAATATGAATTAGTGTGTGTACCATTTGGTGTAAAAGTGTAATTAGTGTATATAATACCACGGATAGTCTTCGCGGGTGTGTATTTATTATGCGGCGACAGTGGCTAAAAGACTACGGGCGAACTCTACACAGCGTTGGTCGAAGCCGGCTTCCTCAAGGTTTGTGGCTCTGAAATTGATTGTTAGACCTAATACTGCACAAGGGACAGCTAAACCACGGCCTTGGTAACAGTCACTATTTATCTATCGAAGGTATATTAAACACCAGATTTTACTATGGTTTTTTTTCCTGTTCGTCTCGTTCCATATCTATAGGTACCTATTTTAAAAATAGAGACGAACTGGAATGGATTTTTGGGACACATTTTTTCTTATACAAGGATCGATAGGGTAAACGATTCTGAGTAAGAAAAACCCAAAATAGTTAAATTCTGAAAAAATTATCATGTGGACTTTTTTTTTGGAAAACGCTCAGGTAATTAATTAATATTAATATTAGTGTCAATTTTCAGCATAATAAAATAAAAGAATATCCACCCTTTAGACTTTTACATTTAATTAGTCTTCGTGTACAAGGTATTCACAAGGCAACGTAATGAGGTTTAACTTCGTCAATTGTACAAAAAATGTTCCGAAACAAAAGAATTATGAACCATTGTACTTTTTTGGTTTCTTTGGTTAAGTAGTTACGAACCCCATAGAAATAACTTAAGAGAACAAACAAATAAAACCCAAGTTTGTTAGGCAAATGGAAATATTCGTTTCCGTATATAACATTTTTAATAGCAATGTTACAGAGCGTAATGATTTAGTAAAGCAAATCATTCTCGTTTTTCCTCCATCCCGCTGCAGCACTGTCTCAATTTCATTTCCAGCCCTTCATAAAGCGAAATGGGTTTATATTCCTACTTGAAAAGTTATAACAATGTAATTAGGGAGTAATAAGCGGATATAAACGGAGTTCGTTTTCATGTTCGGCTTACGATATTCACGGTGTATCTTTTAGGTTCAGCGGGACGTTTTTTACAAAGGTTCCGTACTACACGAAGCAAAAAATGGCACGGGGATAATTATTGTTATAATCAAGGAGGATTAAGTAATTTACAAATGCCCGGGAGCTTGAAGTGGGGTGCAGAGAGCAGTGTTCCGTTTTACGTACAGGAAACTCGAAGGCTTTGTACGTGTGTTACAGAGAGATACAATCTTTCACTGTTTTGAGGTTTATAAAATAAACAAGTATTTACAACAATATTTATTCACGTTTGAATCCCTACTATTCCTACTATCCCTACCAATCTTATAAATACGAAACGTACTCTGTTTATCCTGCCTGTCCGTCATCTCATCACCTCTTCACTCTTAAATGACCAGTTTAGCCCAATTGTCAAACTTAAACCAGATTTAATGTCAAAAATCAGATTTTACCCCCTATTCAGATAATGTTACGAAGCTGTTAAGAAATAATTATTATGTTTAGCCTGTGTCTGACTGTATGTTAAGTTAACATAAACTTAACTTGACAACGTTTATGTGCCTATAAGAGAGTTATTGTTTGCAAGACAATCTTGAAACATTTCTGCTGCAAATGGACCTTAGTTTGTTAACTGCTATTTTTAAAGATTTTATGTCGGATAGCGAAGAGCTTGTATGTTTACTTGGCGTACGTAGAGAAGCTGCTGTAGGACCGGATATTAAGACAAAAATTATTAAGGGTACCTATCAAGAATAAACCATGCGCCTAACGCAACGTTATATCTTGTTTATTCTGCAAACATGCGATGGAAATGTAATAATGTCGCCAAACAGAAAGTCACTTTATGTTGCCATGAACTTTGCGCAAGGGCGGGCGGTCGCGAACGAAGCCGCCCGCCCAGTATCGCGCCGGCCGCCCATCGCGAAGCACGTATACTATGACGTCACGGAATACATACGTATCGTGATTAATATCGACAACGCCTTGCCGACTTATCGATAAACAGACAGAAACTGTTAACAGCTGTACTTATCGTGTTGCAAAAGCTTTGAATCGTTGCTGCATCAGTTTAGATACTTAGTTCAAAAACTTTTGCTTGGTTAACTTTAAAACTTTTAGTACAATCGCAATAGAGTGCGAGTGACGTGATTAAACAAATATTAAGCGACTCTGCGCTCTGTGTATTGTAATATTGAAAGTGAATGGTTACCTGCTGAAAACTATGCTGGAACTTTTTAGATATGAAAAGTTGGCGCGCAAGTTTTGAATAAATCAACGACCAATTTGTCATTGTTAGTGTAACCATAGCAGAAGAGCCTGAGGTACGTGTTAGTTTTTATGAAAGAATGTACTTTATACATACACATACCTACCCAAATCACGTCTTTATCCCTTACGAAGTACATAGAGCGTAAGGTAAGAAGACCTACAGGCCACGTTTAGCAAGACTATGGGCGTATAGGTGGAAAGTGGAATCAAAATAGTGATGAGTTACTAGCGACATCGCCTATAACATGATTCTTATGATTTTCGCCTATTCCCTCGATGGGTTTTTACCATCTGGGCGGGAAGAGAAACAACTGCTACATTAAATGTTTTCTCTTTGCTCTTAAAGCAGCATGGAAGTGTAGGTACCTTATTTTTTTGTAAGGTACTTATTTACTACCTACCGGACGGAAACCGACATAATACCCATGGTATGTATATAATTCCAACAGAAACGTTTCTTGTATTATCAGATACGAATATTTAAGAGTTTATTTTATTCCTCCACTGCTTATGCAGTTTGATATTTTTGGAGACTTAAAAACGTATAATTCTATTATCTTGACGGATTATTTCGTAGATTCGTTAAATAATTTTTATTTTTCGACGCTTGGAATTGTAGACATACTCGTATGAAACCATGTGAGACGGTTTGCCCAATCACTCACTTTTGTTGCGTTCGATCAATAGACGTTTTAGCATTATGCAAATAATCCGTTTCACATCGTGCATTTTTATTTTTGTATTCGAGCGTTCAATCAAAAACCATACTGAGACATTTTTCAGTTCACAATGGCTGTATACCATATCTACATGTATTATATCGTTACCGAAGTCGTGATTTGGGTTAAAGTTTCTACATATTTGCGTTGAAATAATATACTTACCAAAGTTTCGTTCAAAAACATCGCCGTAGGATTTATTGTAGCTCTGTTAAATGCCTACATTAACATTCAACCGTTCTGAAAATATAGGGAAGCTAAAAAGGGGTATCCCTTGACGCGCCCTCGCTTGAGTGCCCTAGGTTGTTCAAGTGCCTAACTTTGTTTCATTTTCCCTTACGTGTAGGTATTTTAAGCTGTCAAAAGTCCCTAAAATTGTTCTCATGTAAGTTTAACGAGTGGTAGGCCACTGATTTATCCCTAGTACCTACTGTGGTTCGAAGGTAAAGGCTGCGAGACGTCTTAACCGCCATATCCCGTGTGTTACGAATATGTCTATGCACTTAAAAGGTCATAGTTACACGGCGAGCACGTGTAGTGTGGTGTGTGTGGTTGCAAATAGCAAGATGGTCGCAGTTGATGGAAATATTCGTCGATTTTTTTAACACACATGATTCGGCATTTCATGGCCTTCCGCTGGAATAAAAGGTAGAGTGTTTATTATTTAGAAATCGGTAAAGCGAAAAATATGAACGTGCGATAGGCAAAATAGGATTTAAGCGTTATACTAGGAAAGTTTGCACTTGTTATAAGCAGAGAATTTTATGTCCGGCAGTGGGTCGTATACTTAGAATGTGCAGTAAACGAAAAGATGAGGAATATTTACGACTGGTGCCATAGTTTTTCTATAAGTATGTAGAAGAGATACGCGTGAAGTTCGCGAATAAGCGACGTCTTACATCGATGTGGATAATAGTTAAGCATTTCTCCTGTCTCTATCGTAGTGGACGCATATCGGCATGCTTGTGCGTTTATCAAATTTGTTTTGTACTAGGTCCATCCATCCTATCCTTAAGTTGCACTATCACAGGAAATAATAAACCATGTATGTAGAGAATTTCCGTTATTAGAAATCCTAGGAACAAGTAATGTTTTCCTTTATTGATAACTTTAGTGGGCCGCCTTAGGGAAATCGAAAAACAACCAAGCGTCGCCTTGGGACGTAAACGTAAACATAAATCTAACCTAGGTTAATGAACAACAAATACAAACATCTTCGGTATTCAAACTAACAGTACACACTGGCAGCCAAAGTAAATTAACCGCAGGGATTGTATTTCACAAATTGTGCCAATATTGTTGTTTGAATGTTATGCCTACTCGGATCGCTTAAAGTGGCATAATAGTCGCAAGTTTATTCCCAAGGAATAAACAGAGATTGTATCATAGATAGCGGGCACTTAAAATATCAGGACCTCAACAGAGAGTGGTGAAACCAGCCATCAATGTTCTTTAGGACTACCTACACTGTCCAAAATTTATGTAGACATCAAATGAGTACGAGAATTCATACAGGATTAATCCTTACACATTTTTGAAGTACAGTTTTAATCGTCAAGACGGTTAAAGACATGAACATAAGAACAGAGGTTTTTTATTCTGCTTTTAATCGTTAACAATTTGTGTGTTGGATATAATTTTTAAACAGTTTACATAATAATGTTATTAGTCATAAGCGGAATAGTATTTACACAATGAAACAGAGAGGGTTCAAAACACAAAATCCCCCATAAAAATCCTTAAGATACAAGAAATCCATCCACAGTTTCAGTACAAAGGAAACCATTAAAACTACAAATATGTAGGAGACAGATAATCAGCAATGAGTGTAGGGCTGTGGGCTGTAAAAGAAAAATACGAGCATCAAACTCAGAAGTGGCAGACGACGACGTGCGACGCACTGATTGCGCAAAAGGACTATCGGGGACACAAAAACTGATAAAAATACTCGTAGCAGGAAGCGAGACTTATTTCCGCAGATTTACTCGTATGACACAGACTTTTAGAGAAATGTATCGATGGGTACGATATCACTTTCGTCTTTCTTATTTAAAAATGGTTTATACAGAACTTTTCACTAGTTTGTTTGATCACACTAGGTACAGTTTTGATTCTTTGACTTAAAAACTTCATATGTTTTGCATGTATAGAAATCAGAGCAACTTTGTGGAGTTATTTATTTGAAGTGACGTAGAACGCCACTGTGTTGTAACAATATGCGTCCATAGAAAGACTATCAAAGAAAGACTATATAAAGTACGGTAAGAGGGTCAAAATATTAAAAAGATTTAGGGAATCCTCCAACTTTCATGTCAATAAAACCAACATACGAGTATTTATACGACTTACGGCCTCGACTCAACTCACACTAAGTAAGCTCGTTCTGACGAACCAGCTGCCATGCACATAACCTGTGACTTTTTATTGCTCCAGAAGTTAACTGTTTACCAAGTAGACAATTGAGTTCTGATTGCAGTTTTGGTATTACTGGACAGAAACATGTCTAAGGATCAAGCAAAATTCTATGACTTGACGTTTTTTATTACAATAGTTATTAAAATAAATATAATATCTTCGAATAATGTATAATTATTGTTCTTAAATACAATACACAACGTGTATTTACACATGTGTAACGTTTTACAATCAATACAATTACGTATACTTTTCATTTAGGAGAAAATTCAAATCACTCTACCTTTTACTAAAAGGGCTAGCAAATAAAAAAAAAGTATTTTAAATATAAAATGCCGGGAGGAAATTGCAACTGGGAGCAGAATTTGTAGGTCACCCCGTGCAGCCGCAGCTTTCCTCTACTTTACAGCTCGCGGTCAGCTTTCTGATTACATGGTGTCTAATTGATTTTCGATTGGAAACTGCACTCCTTCAGCGGTGAGGTTTGTAGCACATGGCCTCAAAAAACTTTACCTAGATTCATTTTATTTCCCAGAACAGTTCTATGTACCTATAATGTATTCAATAGAGAATTTCGGGTTTAAGTTTATTCGTAATCGAATTTCAAAGGATATATCGAATGAATTAAGAGAAACCTACAGTGGCTTTAGAGTGCCTGTGAAAATCGAGGTTGACATCAGCTCTAGAATCTAGACCGTGCTCAATTTTCCAGCGCTGAGAGCACGTTATTTAATACCTGATTAGTTAATTAACCGTTATGACTAACAGCCCATACGAAATTAATGTTACAAGATCGCATGTTAACTTGCTCACCGCTGAATACGGCTACTTTGTGCTTAGTTACTCAAAGTTCAAACGTTAATTTAATAGATATTATTTTGATGATAAGTAAAATTTTAGCCGCGATCGAACGTTCAATTCGGAGCTTGGTAACGTAGCGTTACCTAACCGGTTTAATAACATATATAGTCCTAGTGATATCAAATTCTCCGTGTTACTATTATAATGAGTGCCCGTGTCCATTTCCGTTCAGTAACAGTTTCCTTCCACCGCTCAGCCCCTTACGTAAAGCTTCGTGCGCGACGCTGCACGCTCTTGATTATCTATGCATGAGTTTTTATTCCTAAGGACTAAAAAGTTACAATGCAAAACCGGTTCCCAACCACCCGCCGGTCGAGAGAGACAGACGAGACGTTTCTGTTTCTTTGTGGTTCACTGATCTGATCTATGTAGGAAGGTAGAGTGAGTCCCAGCACCCGAGTGCGAGGGAGAGACAAGATTGTTTTTCTTTTTTACGAAAGCCGAGAGCCGAAGTTAGCCGACCGTAGCTGAAGCGCTTGCGCCGGCTCTCTCGGATTTACTACGACCCATGTGACGTTTTTATTTTTGTGACGTGAATCCATTGATATTATTGTTTAGTGTCCATTGTGAAGAGTTCCATAAAATACCTTGAATAATTTATCACCTTTAATGAGACTGGATGTTTTATTAGAAAGTGTTCTTATTTTTACACGTACAAAAGGTTTACACGAGCTTATGAAGTTCTATCGAATAATTGGGAAACAAAAAATATTATCATATAAAAAGTGGCCATGTGATATTCCTCATTAAAAGTATTCAGTTCTTGTTAAGTGCATTAGTGTAATAACGAAAACTGAAGGCTTTGTTCGAAACATTTAACGTGTTCGAAAGTAGGTGAGTGCTGAACTGAGTCTCATAGGAATAAGACTGAGTGCGCAACCGCCGGTGAAGGTTCCCCGCTAACATTGAACGTGAAGGTAAGGCCCAATTAATTTAATTTCATAATAGCGCAAAGCTTTTAAATTATTCACATTTGTCTTAAAAGTAATTACCACGAGTACCTAACACACGAATTCACTATTACAATGTATGTTATTGAATATTCTAAAGGTGTTTGGAAGCCTTGACAAGGTTTTAGTAGCTCAACAATTATTATTTTCAATCATTACTTTACTGCGGGTAATTACGATGCTGCTCCTTAACAAATACAGTTAGACAGACACTCGAGTCATTTTCTCAAGTTAATGAAGTAAATGTTTGTTCGAAAGGTTTTGTGTTGAAAAGCAGCGCGGCTTCTTGACATTTGCTTAGGCCTCACGGCCTACGGCAGTCATAAGCAACTCTGGTGATGAATTATGTAACTAATTCGCCGCACGTAGTGCTCTGAAACAAAGTAATGGCGCCAGGCGGCAGGAAAACGCGACCAAATTAATGCTGACCGTCATTAGAAACTGCCGTTTAACAAACTGTAGTCTACATTACATATCGCGTTAAGCTGGGATCAAGCTCTTTACTTGGGGACGGAGGTTGGAGTTAGACCTTAATAATGGAAGTGAGGCGAAGCCGATGGATGTGCAGGCATTAGGTGCACGGATTTCTCGTTAGCATAAGACAGTCGTATCCCGGGTTCATCGCGACCTGAGATTTACTCCGGGCCACGTATCCCACCAGAGATCTGACCCCGCGGGAAAGCTGTGACGACGCGCACGTGCTTATATAACTAAAATAAATTGTCCAACAACTTGAGAGTTACACAAGGCTTAGGTGTCTAACGTGAACCTTAGTCTTAGGCATACGACTCTACATTTTCGTTGCATTTCTCTAGATTGACGACGGATTAGCAAGGTGATTTGGTTTTGTTCATAAGACCACATAAGCCAATCGCTAACATCTTACTAAGGAACAACCCGCTGATGAGCACGGATTTGTAATAGTGTAAATGCTATCAATTAAAGCCGTCTTTTTAAATTATGATTAACATTTCAATTTGTCATAAAATATTGGCCCAATTGCCGGTCTTGGATTAATTTAAGACACCAAATTAATTCTGTGCCTACCTCAAGTTGTCAACCTACTCCATTGAACTTTTAGAAAAGCAGTTGATCTTGACCCGTAACCTTTGTGATATTAAAATCGGAAATCGTATTTTTGTAAGCTCGCAAAAGTTCACTGAACAAGTAATGAAGTTAATTGATATAGGCAAGAAGTAACTTAATTATGCACTTACGAGCTTGCAAACGAATTATGAAACTTTAAATAATTATTGGTAAGTTAAATTATCCATGTCATGTTTGACGCTAATACATAATTATGCAGATACGTTGTTATCTAGCTATCACGTAGGCGTCATAAGAAGGGACTTCCCGAATTTCCCACAGAACAAAAGGATGGGATAAAAAATCGTGTCCATGCAAGATACTGGTTTATGTCGTTGAGGTAGGTAGGTAATACGAAATCCTTCGAGCTAAAGTACGACTCGCATTTGGCTGGTTTTTGTTTATTTTCGATGGGAGAGAGGAAGAAATATTAGCGCAAATTTTGATTCTGGGCGGACGAAGTCGCGGGCACAAGCTAGTTCCTGAATATAATAGTTTACCTAAGAATGGGGTGGCACAAGGGAGGAACGTAAGTAGGACAGCGCACCATCGAATTTGACAAGTCTAAATGCCATTACTAATGTTTCTTGGAAGCCGGACAACAGACACCCGACGAATATTCAATCCACTCTGAATCCACTTTGAATTTTTACTGTTAATAATTATATTTTAGAGAGTATCGCGAAAAAAACTTTGTAGATACGCATTATAATATTCCGTCTAATATAATCTTACCGAAGCTCCGCCTAATTTCCAACATTTCTCATTACCGAAACATGCCAATCTAATTCATCAATTGATGGATTGACAAACAAACACAGGAAGTCATTTTCCTATGTCAACACAAAACCTAATATAACTTGCGTGAAGTAATTTATCTGTTGAAATGCAAGGGATGGATAAAAATATCGTTGTTCTCAATTGAAAAAAATAGTCCTGAATGTGTATGATTAGGTACACAACGAGTTTTATTTATTTGTTTAATAATTTTGAGAGTTTAAATGTGATCAATGATACTAGTTATATTATAAATTGGGTAAATACATTAACACACTTCCGATATTATGCTTAAACTCATCATTATAAAGCTTTGATGCTGTTCTTCGAAGTACGAGTAGATACATTTAAAATGTTAGAACTTCCTCCGGTAAATGTTGTTTGGCAACGCGGGAAAAGTACTAATTTTGTAATTTCTGAGGATTCCTACTTCTCTTGCTCGTGAACTTTTTAATTTAAGTATACTTAGAATTAATTACTGAAGTGCTCTCGTCTTGCGTGTAAATGTATTATTATACTGAAGCATATTGAACTAGTTTTGAGTAAAGCTTCATTTGTTTTGAAATTGATTGATGTCAATTCGTATCAATTGCACGTAATAAGTGTGTCACAGATTCAGCCTATTGCTAACCAAGGCCAATAGCGGAGATACAAATTGCTGATAATATCAATGAATGTTTCAGAGCAGATGGCACGTTTACTGTGACTAGGTTAATAAGTTCACAGTCGCACAGAACGGAAATGACTACGCTAGTTTAGGTTTTGTGAAACACAAAAAATATAAATAGGTATCGCTGCAGGCAACTAACGGCAGTTAAAAATCTCATAAGATAAAAAAATATTATTTGAGCTAACGGATACCTATATTTTCAATTTAGCTTATGCATTTCTGAGAGAAAAGTATTGGTCAATTTATTAAACAAGTTTATGTTTCGTATGTACATTTTCGATTAAATAATTTATCAACAAAAGGTTATAGTTTTGTTTTAATAACAATGATATTTTGTATTTAAATGGCCACGTCAAACGTCAAAGTGACAAAGAGTACCTATCAAGTAAGCAACGTTAAAGCGTTTATGAATAAGACGGTTGGAGTTCGAATACGGGACGAAAAAATTTATAAGTACTCCAAAGTTACGTTTAACTGCGAAGAATTAACGTTGGAGAGTAAATCTGCTTAATAAGTCAAAACGTCAGCCATTATTTCAGGCCAAAGTTAAGCTTGCCATAACCGCCAAATCCGGGCGACGACACGACACGACGTGTCACGGAAAATCCTGACGAATGGTAACCCTACTTCCCCTCATTGATTTTCATTAGTCATCTATTCTATATTGCTTCAGTGCCTCGGTTTTACCAAACTGCAACTACTTTCTAAAAAGGTCATCAACAACGATTTAAAGATCGTTTTGGATTCTCTACATAGCCTCTAATTCATAAAACGACGCAAACCTGTTATAGCTAAGTGTGGCTTTTTGTGTCTAAAAAAAGGTAAATGTCAAAGGGATAGTAAGAGACAAACGAATGTTGAGTCAACATAAGCTTAATAGGTACGTAAAAAAAATACACTTCTTAATGTTAACGCTGTGCCGCTCAGAAAGGCTAGCGAGTTACTTATCCTACAATAAGAATTCTCTTTACCAAGACAAGATAAAATGCATTAAGTATCCTTTCTGTGAAGCGACTTGAACAAACCATGGAAAACTTGTAAAAGATACTGAATTGAGTGACGCAATGCCAGAACCAGAAGTTTCGAAACTTAATAAAATAATGACAGATCTTACTTATCTGCCAAGGCTGCGTTTAATTTAATAAGAGTCGAGCTTGGCTTAATAATCCAGGATTGTTTAATGAGCTTTACGTGCGGCTCTAAATCGCCATTGACGGAGCCTGAAGCCTTCAACGATTATTCGGATAGCTTCTTGCTATCGCACTCTAGAGTAAAAATGCAAACTTTGATCATTTATACTCCAGATAAATTGAAAGATTGCCTGCAATGTTATTATTAAGAAAAATTGAGACATCGTTTCGCGTTGGTGGTCCATACGCGACTGCGCAGAAAATCGCTGTCAAAGCGAGAAGAGTTTGAGAACTGTTATGCCGGTTTACTTTGCCGCGGCTGGCTGATGTTTCATTAAGTATATTAGGTATATTATCATGAGTGTAAATAATCAATGGGCGCACAATATACACAAGGTTTTGTAAAAGAACCAAGCATTCCGTACTTTTCCCCCTACTGAACGTAATCTAAGAAGTGCAGAACTTGGTTCTTCTTGCAAAAATTGTAGCAAAAAAAATTGCCACTTATTTAAATTAAAGCCAGAGTATTTGCAGTCGTTCGTATTTTCTATCGAAATTACTACAACATTACAACACTGATGGCAATTAAAGCAGCATGACTATACAGGAAACCTTACAATAGAGAACACTTTCATTGAATCTACGTCACAATAAAAAATAGGTGCCGTATAACAAATACTCCTACAATGATTAGAATACGCTCTTTTGTTAAGGTAATTTGAAAATAACTTTCTCACGTCGTAGTTTGAGTTGTTCAGATGAGAATTTTCTGTTTAACTTGTAGTGATTATTTTGTTGCTTGTAATGTTTTACTCGAGATTAATATAAAAGCTACTTACAAAGTTGTTAAACAATACTTATTTCGTATTAATTACAAGGTGCAGCAAGTTAACATTTTGAGAATATTTTATTCTATTCAGTAGAGTAATATCCTCCTCGCCTGACCGTTTTGTAAAAGAACGTGTCACTGTCAAAGTTTTGTCCGCAGTTCCCCAGAATCGTGACTTAGCGATTATGGTGGGTCATGCGATAGAAAACTTAGAACTTAGTTTAGAAGGTTATTCAGATCTAAAAAGTCTTTGCAAAATGTCTTCCATTGTCAATTCTTTAGAAGAGTGCTGCAAAAACGTAAGTATTTTTAAGATTGGCGTTAACGCCCACGTGTTTTATCTTAATGCCACGCCCAGCAATTATCGCAAAGACAGCTGGTTATGAGATCAACAGCATTGCTAACGTAAGTTATACTCGTAAATGAGTACAGCGTTTAGTCATTTCCGCTGTAGCCTAATGGGTAAAAAGAAATGGGCATTTCTCTTTTGAACTATAATTGTTTCTAATAACTGCAACAAGTCTTACACATAGGTACGGTCATAAATTTATACTGAACATAGTGAATTGAAAAAAATTAAGCAACGCCATCGGTTGTACCTACGCACGATTGTCCGTTTTAAATTTGCTGGTAAATGGCAAAAAACACTTAAACCTTTATTGGCTGTGAAAGTGCTCAAATGGTTTTTATGCGACTATAATTTCAAGGTAATTTTACAACATGCATTTTATGAGACAAAGTTTTGTTTGATGTTTATAAATGTCTAATTGAAAATAGCGAAAATTTAAAATAAAATTACAAAACAATGTTAGTCATTTGCAACTTTTATCTGTGCAGTTCCGCTCGAATACTTTCCTGTAAAAGCGCTGCAATATTTTTTTTAATTTTCAGACTACAGCAGTTTTTTTTTAATACAAGACGCACTGAAGTAGTACTACCTAGTTGTAGGTGAACAGAGCGAGATGTCGTTTAGAGGAAGTGGTCTCATCCAATTAAGAGCACGCCCGCTGGATTGTTTCCAACGTTTTTGTAATTGTCTTCCTGCACTTTTTTACTATTGCCTCGTTGGACTCGCCAAAGGTCCTGTATTTTCCACTTTAAACCGAAATATTTTTATTCAAACCTCCTCTGAAAAATCTTATTACTAGGTACCTATCGGCAAGTTCTTCTGGAAGAAAATTTACAACAGGGATTCCAAGCCGTAAGTAGGTCTTCCGTGTCTACTAAGGTAAAATTAAAACATACGCACAATCTCTGTGTGAGGCAATAGGTACATAATCAATTATTTCATAGTTATCTTTCAAAACTTCTTATTTATTTCCAAATAATCGAGTCCATCCAAAGCTTCACTTTAAAATATAGTATGGTAAAACATATTTCTGTTTTAACAGTTGATCTGTTTAAGTATATTCTGCCACAGTTTCATTTGGCTAATGCTATCGCCTTGAAGTGAGTATGGATTTTACCGCAAAGCATTCACGTTAAAGTAAAATAGAGGTACGACAGACGCGGAGTGGAGTATGCAAATGAGGGAATATTGGAAGTAGCGTTGCCATTGTCGTCATGAACCGGTACTATACATAAATACATGCTGTACGTGCGTGGGGGGATATAGGAGTCGAAGCGAGGTGTACGCTCTCGAACCCGAACTGCGGCTTGACAAAACGGTATTGTGTATCGTGATCGGCAGGTTTCTTGCTTACACCCGCTGCATTTTGCAGCTTCAATCTGTTCAGTACTGAGATTCGTGACTACCAATCTCCTTAAGTAATATCTGCATGTCATCCAGTTTATCAGCTAGGTGTGATTACATCCAGTGCTTCATGTAGCGTGTTCAAATATGAAGTCCCGAGTTGCAGGAGGAGGGCGGCGGATTCACGCTCTGCTTCCTTTGTTTTGTTATTATATAAAATTGCTCTCGTATCGTCGGAAATTGCGATGACAATACTGAAAATAACACAACGATGCTGCTCTTGAAATATTAGTTTGTGTACCCGAGCTTCCAAAGTAAAAAACTGGTTTAACGTGTGCTCCGTGTGTTGGTTTCTATAACGAAAATCGTTATTATTCCTCTTAAATGTATTTTTTATTGGACATACTCGTATCATGCTTCATCTGCCGTATCAAGCTAAATAGGTTATGGTAATGCATCGTAACTAACAGACTTTTGTAAAAATTTGAAAGTGCGCTCAGCAATTTTCGTGAGTATACCTTGCGCTCGAATCCAGCACTCGTCAATGCATAATATCATACGTTGGTATAGTCATAATAATGCATTTAGATAGTTGTCGAGAGATAGACACCGTTAAGCCTCGTACAGTCGTGCCAAATCTCTTCATTAAACTGGTTGGGAACGCGCATGCCGCGCTTGAGCTGTAGCGCTACCACAAACCGTACTTATTACACCTACCTACTACAGTACAACTGCCTTAGTAAATCTATAAGTTCGGAGGCTAACTATCACCAATAATGGTCATATCTGTTGTTGAATTGTTTGCCCAAATTATGTATCTTTAACAAAAATAGGAAGGCCTAGGTTAGAGGACTATGAAGCTTGAGGTCTCAGGTTCGATCACCGGTCGGGGCAGA
The DNA here is from genome assembly GCA_949127965.1 of Pandemis corylana. Classification (NCBI taxonomy): domain Eukaryota; kingdom Metazoa; phylum Arthropoda; class Insecta; order Lepidoptera; family Tortricidae; genus Pandemis; species Pandemis corylana. Next base: position 10,563,243 of record OX421851.1, on the reverse strand, counting down.
TATTTTTATATTAAAAAACACGAATGTTTGTTCTCGAGTCTTGGTTGTTTAATATGTATTTAAGTATGTATTCATCTACATATGAATGTATATCCGTTACCTAGTAGTAGTAGGTATATTTATTTATTATTTTATATTATTAAATAGGTCAACCGCCTTTATTATTGGTAGGTACTGGTCGATACAACAAAAACATTGACGTGACATTGATTTTTCAAGTGAACATGTTTAACCTGGGGTTGATTTAAAAGACCGTTTTCCTCGTTCCCCATTTATGCACATACTTATACCAATTTGCGCAAGCTGTATACAGAATCCTTAATGCCTTTAGAAAATCATGTGTAGATATGTATAAGAATATGAAAACCTTCCAATAAAGGAAAGTTGTGAAAGTGAAAGGAATTGTGGCCTTTCTTTTCAGGACGCTGACCCTGCCTTGTTAGCGCCTTTTAACACATGAATAGCTATAAAGCCTTGTTCAATCAAGAGCCTGTCCAAATACGGTTTAATTAATTCAGTTATAAATATTTATATTATGATTGGAATTTCCTTTGACTTAATATGACTTAATTAAATCGTCTGAAATCATAAAATAAGTTTAGTATCGTAAGTACTAGTTTTTCAAAGGTGAAATAAATATTTCTTCGTTTCTATGTAGATTAAGGAAATCTGACTAATAATACTACCTAAGGCGCCAAATTTATTTAAATTTTTGGCGTACCTAGCTTTCATTTATATTTGTGTTATACCAATACTCAAATTTGTTCATTAATTTTTAGTTTAGTTTTCGTTCCTAACTACTTATTTTGTTAAAAACAATTTGTAATTATTATTATTTGACCGGTAACTAAGTAATAAATGTACCTGTTTTTATATTTAAGATACGCGCAAAAGAAAAGTTACTAAGTAGCTACCTACATCAAGCGTGAATTAAAATAAGATATCTGTATATTTTGGCGCATATTTTAGAGTCAACCATCGTAACATAATACGTCCTGTGTTTTCGCTATTTGCATGAATGAGCCACATGAATCGGGAAATTCAGACAGCAAAAACATTAGAGGCACGTAGGAAGGTACTTTTTAAGTCCAGCAGCAACTCCGTCGTTACCTCCCAGCACAACATGTAAAACTATCAAAGAGCTATTATTAACGTTGCGTAAGTATTCAACGCAGCGTGCGAAGCTATTGTTTTAAAACGAATTACTAACCAAAACATTAATATAAGTTCTCATTTGTAGGCTGCAGGGTCGGGCCAGCTGATTGTGATGCGTGCGAGGACCGCCGCCGCTCGCCGGCCGAGTGCCGCGCGCACCGAATGCCAATGTGCAATTATATTTAGCGTCCATTGCAATTATACATTGAATCGAATAGAAACTGTGTCAGCGGCAGTCAACGGTCGGACATTGCCAAAGACGTCTGAAAACTACTCACCTACTACATTATCTTGCCGCCAGAAGCTGCGATCGTAATCCATTCGCATTCATCTAACTACGCCTTTATAAATTACATCAGGGGCGACAGTAACTGAATAATAAATAGAGCTCAGCTTAAACATGGCCGCACTGTTAATCGTTGCCCGAGTGTTTAATTTTGGACTCGTTCTGCAGATAAAGAGGGCTATGAACGTGCAAATAAGTTGCGCAAATAAGCCAACCAGTAATATAATGTTATGTTCATCTGGACACAGGCATTAAGCACACGCACACTGATTTTTCACAAAATCATCGGTCTCTCAATCTCTCCCTAGTAAACCCAAAATTCCCGGCCAATTTCTAACGAATCCAATCTGTTGTGAATGTACTTTTCAGGAAATGGACGTATATGCACGTAAATTTTCTACAACAATCCTTAAGCACCGCCCATATATTATCAAGAAGAATGTACAAGTCTCGAGAATCTTTACGTTAAAGTTGGCGCGGTCTGGCGTACGGTATTACCCTATGAATAGTGTGAATGGAGTAGGAACAGCGAGAATGGTGGCAGGAACATGGTGCGCATTGTCTTATGGCCGCCGCAGACGCGACCGAGTTGAAGCCAGCGAACGTCGCCCGCCGGTCAAGCTCGTGCGCGGCATTTTGATGGCCGAGAGAGTATCACAATGCACTGTACACTGACCGACATACAAACACCATGTTGAATATCTGCACAAGCCATGCAGTAAATACTAACAGCCCAAGGGCTCACGCTGGATTAACGCCCGTGGGTGGAACGCTGCCAAGTCATAAAACTTCATGTTTATACAACCAGTCCGCAAAACTCCAGTTTATTTATCAGTTTAGTGGACATAAGTATAGATATGGTGTATGGCACAGCACACCCCGACAGACCGGTTACGACTGCACTCAATGTTGCAAACCAAGCGCGCCCTATGCTAAATGGACACAAAATAAACGAAGCCAGAGTGTAAGAGATTCAATTTAAATATTTTTTTAACTTTGGAATAACAGTCTGGTTGGGCAGAGCCTGAGGTCTGCCGGAGTGTTATTGTTGCAGCTAATGAGGCCATTGTTCTCGAGGGTGGGTTAGAGAGGTGTCATCCGAACGACATTGTCCGTCCGACAAATGTTTTAATATCATCCAAGTTATTGTTCGCTATAAAAAGTTAAAGCGTTAATGTTTTGGTTTCATGGACGCCAGAAAAAAACAGTGAAGTCACTTGACAAATTGTCACGCTTCAATCAATGCTTGTTGTGGCGTGTCATTCAAAATTATACTTCTGCTTTTCATTCCGTGCATGCGTAAATGGAGTCCGTGTAAGTAATAGTTTTTTTTGTGCTGCTTCCTAATAAACTTCAAACTAAGTACTGATCATATGAAGCAACTTTTCCTTAAACTACAGTGACAATCATTTTAGGGATACGTTCGCCTTTGTGCACTTGTGTTGTCTTGCATTCATTTTTTTCACGTGTTGTATGTTTAATAAAGAGTTATGACATGTATCTAAGTAGGTATTTGAATATTTTGAGTAAATAAATAACGAGAAAAATAAATAAACAAATATCATGGGACAATACACACACCTAGACTAAAATTTAGCAAAGCTTGTATTGTATTTACCGTGAATATTACAAATAGCTATTTATTTAAATGGGTAAATTTATACATATACAACATCCAGGACTCCGGCGCAAACCTTTAATCGAAAATTGAAGGGTAAATTTTACGTTTCGATGACGTTGAATCATTAGAGTCCGTAATTTAGAATAGAACAACCAATTATCTTGATGTAAAGAAAGCACTGCGCCTGATCAGAACACTCAATAACAATGATCGAGGGTTGGTACTCGTACAAATTGGAAATTATCTGTAAGATGAGATTATGTGATATCTTATTACCTACAGAAAAACAATAAAGTGAATATTGGAATGAGTATAATCCAATAATGGGTGCAATCAGGCTTCATGGAGTAATTTAAGTTTTATGTGTTTTTATTTTGAAGAGACATGAATGATAATAATATTATCGATTGAATAGGCAAGAACAAACATTACGGACTATTACGTGGTTATGACAATTTAGTTACGGTCGGCCAAACAAAAACATGAGTACTTTATTACTCTGTTGAAATAATACTTGAAACATTTGACACTTTCAAAGACACAAACGAAGCAAGATCTTCCTACAAGATTCTAAGTCTGCACAACATTTTCGCGGGCCCACTGTACATACCTACCCAAGTTTGTTTCTAAAAAGAATCTATTACATACAGTCTAATAGAATAATTGCGGACATCGTGCTTGGATAAAAAACACAATTACACGTAATTAATTTCTTAATAAAGATTGACTTCAAAGTTGTCCGTGACACGTATCACGCGAAGACGTGGTTTGTTGCGTGACCAGTTCTGATCATTGCACCTCACGGATCTAAAGCCATGTGAAGATTTTACAGCGATATCGTGACTGTTATTATTACCAAACAATTTTAAACGAAATCCTATTATTGGAATGATGTCGGCGACATCGAAAATTATTTAAGAAGTAATAACAAGCCAAGAAGGAAAATCAATAATCGTATCTCAATCAAGTCACAATATTGTTAATGGACAAAAAAGTTAGCTTGGCCTGTGTAACACATATTATGTCTACATACAAACGCACACAAAGGAAACTAACATCTACACCACACAAGACGTTAACGCGTTTCAAATTAAACAAGTTAATCTCAAAGCTATATACAGGACTACGTCACGCCATTTACACTGAGCACAACTGTCTCACAAGCAAACTAACGACTTGCATTAGCCAGCAAACGTACAAAGAAACCCCTAACTACCCACATTTTCACAAACAACATGCCAAAAATCTTTGAAATTACCCTTTTATAGCTGGTTTTGTAGCTGTTTTGCATTAGGTACCCGCGTAGTTACGAGTAGCAAGGTTAGTGTTTGAGCGTTTTCCAAAAAAAAGTCCACATGAATTTTTTCTTGTATGAGGATCGATAGGGTAAACGATTCTGTGTAAGAACAACCCAAAATAGTTAAATTCCGTAAAAAATGATCATAAGGACCTTTTTTGGACAACGCTCGTTTTCACTTCATTCTATCGATTATTGATTACCTACCATTACCTACTTCAATATTTCTTTCAGTACTTTATTGTAATTTATTAGTGTTTCTATACGTTATTTTTTTGATAAAATGATGATAAATAGACATGATATAGAGCCAGTGCTTTGTTATGGTGCAGTCCAAAATTGAGTATCTGATACAATTCATGATTAAAACTAAATGACTTGCATTGTCAAAACAATCCCAAGCGTTTTTTGACAACAATTATGAAAACATTCACAACCTGTCAAAATACTTCCTGCCTTCTCTACGCCGTTCGGCGGGTTAAAAGGTAGCGAAAACCCGAAGTTTTGGACATAAATTTACATTTTACTTTTTAATGTAGCTTAACATAAAATTTACATGTAACTCATTAATTTAGATATCTCCGCCATTTTTAAAGCGCCCAACTTCAGTGGAGGGTCTCGACTTCGTTCGCTCCCGACACTTGGGTGGGACATTTTCGTTTGAAGGACGCGGCGATGCCTACCGGGACTATCGCTCAGCAGGTCTCAGACTCCAAAATTCGAAATTCAAAACCCCACAGTTTAGACCACAAATCTATTAATAAATCTATCTATCTATTCTATACATATAATAAAGCTGAAGAGGGTCGAAAGTCTGTACATGGAACATAATAAAAATAAAGTTGGCTGGGGATACTTAGATTCGATAACAAGAACACGTTCCAACAGTTTTTAGAATTTTTGTCTGTTTGTCTGTTTATCTGCTTATCTGTTTGTATGAATTGGCTTTACTAATCTGTTGAGAAAATCACCACTCAAGTTATAGGTTACTTTTATCCCGGAAAATTGCATAGTTCCCGCGCAATAGCGATAAACATTTCAGAGATCGCAGCTGCCTAGAGTCGCAAAGTAAATAAATATTGCTTGAGTATCATAGGGGTGCACTAAGGAGGGATTTGTCAAAATTCCCGCGGGATAGGAAATTATAACTAGGGAATCAATGAAATTCCCACGGGATAGGGAGCAAAAATGGATTTATAATTTTACTTTGAAATGTTCTTATTTCCGTAACTATTATTACTAGAATCTTTAAATTTGACATAGGTAACAGTAGGTAATTACGATATCTGAAAACTGATATCAGGATTTTGCGTGATAAAAGAAAAGTATAGAAAATATTGACTTTGTATTTAGTAGACATGATCTTTGAAGATCACGTAGGCGTCATAAGAAGGGATTTTTAGAATTTCCCACAGAACAAAGGGTTGGGATAAAAATAATGGAAGTGGGTGTCCATGCAAGAAATGGTTTTATTTCGTATAGGTAGTACGAAATCCTTCGTGCTAAAGTACGACTCGCATTTGGCTGGTTTTTGTACATTTTCGATGGGAGAGAGGAAGTCTTAGCGCAAATTTTGATTCTGATGCGCAGACGAAGTCGCGGGCAAAAGCTTGTAGTCTATATGCACCTAACCCAGTTTCAATTCAGTTCTAGGCTCACTCTACTTAGCCTAAAATATCGCGAAGATTGAATACGAAATAATATTACCGAATAATAAAACAATGATGAAACCTTATTTTCAATTCAGTTCATCGTTTCCTGGAGGCTCCTTTTTGTTTTTGCAATATCGATGAAAAAATAAACGGTATTCGCAGCGGATGTTTATAGTTTTGTGGCATTGATTGTTTCACTTGTTACCTCTTAGTAAATGCTTTTATTATTTGGTAATCTTGGGAAAATTTCAAAACGTTATCTACTTGTAAACTGCAATGGCGTTTTGTGTTTAAAATTATTAACTATCCGAATAATTCCATTATTTCAAGAAAAATAAGTTTCGAGGTAAGCATTATTGTTTGTAACTGTCCATTAGCAACATGATCCCGTAGATTTTATTGATTATGAGCGAAGGTGTAACGATAAATTTATGACGCCAGTGCAGACACACCCCTGCAGCCATCGTGCAAAAATACCTCTAGTACACAAATGAAAGTTTACATTGTTCGAGTAAATTGCTGTTTCATTACGTACGTAACCACCGTAAACGAGCTCGGTCAAAGCTAAATCACGATTAATCAACACTCTTCTGCCCTTGGAAGTTCGTGCTCCAACTCTACACAAGCATTAATATTCATACAGTCTACGCAGACATTAAAATGAATTATCTTAAATCTCGCTCCGGGTGCTAAAACGGAATCAGTCTCTAAGTAGGCGTTTATAAAAAGCCGTAGCGAATTTTGAATACAATCTGTTGAACGGATCTCGTCGCCCGCGCCGCCCACTTTACGAGCCAAACATATTAGAAGTTTTAGTGCGTAACCTTGACCCTTTGGGAAACATAAACAGTGTCACATATAGCTCACCCAAACGAACGAGCTCTGTTCTTGCTCTAAAATTGTCCTAAATATCAACTTGGTAGCCGCAAATGATAATGTCGTTAATGGTTTCCGACAACAGTTCAAGACCCTTTATTGGCAAACTTTGATAAGTTTCTAAACGTAATGTACCATGTAAAGTGACTCGCAGTAGGTAACTGTATAGCTAACTGTATATAACAAGCACACGTAATGTACGTAATAATGTGGTACAAGCCCACTCAAACATTTTAGAACATGCGTTCGCATAAAAAGGTATAGGTAGGTCAGGTCATACGTGATTTTGGTCTGCGTGCGGTACCTGCGTATTCGTAAATAATTTATCTGTAACTGTTGCGACGAGCGTGCGTCGGCTGCGTATCGCCCGAAAAACACCTCGTGGTTACATACTGGCGAGACCATCCTCTACTCTCAGAGGTGCTAATTTAGAGATAACAAACCAAGAGCTGTATTTTTACATTTGTCCAAAATATTAGCTGTTGCACACGTACCTACCTATTGAAACCACCAAAGTAACTAGAAAAACAGGCTCTATGTACCATCAACACAGTTCGAATGTTTACCAAACTGCATTTAAATTGGTACTTGATAATGAGTAAGCTTAAGCGCTGCCTGTAATGGTCGTGTTCCGACTTTTATTTCGAGAATAAAAAATTGTACCGCATCTAACCGCCAAATACACCGTTTCAAAAACTGCAACGAAATTTAGCAATCGATTTATATGTTAGGTCAAGCCGAGATTGAGTTGAGCGACAGTTTACCTCAGAGCGATTTGTCGCAGATAAGAAACCGAGATGTTACTCAATTATTTTAAAAAGTTAACAAAAAAATAACCTTAACTCATAGGCAATTTATTTATGCGCGTAAGAAAATCTAATGTTTATTTAAGTTGTATCGACCTGTTATTAATTACACGCGCGCAATAAAGTAATATCAGACAATTTGACTAATGACTCAATCAAGTTAATCTGCTGAATAAGTTATGTGAAGGCAAATCATTAACAAAGGTCACCCATTGCGTACCTATAACATCATTGTGGTTAGAAAAACGTCGTTCCGGCATTTACTTTTTGCCTTTATGATTACGCTGAGACATGAAGCCATATTTTTATAGTAATAGGGATACCTACGTATGATAGTTTTAGCAATCAGAGCGTTAGCGTGGTCGGAGGCACGCCGTCTGCCGTTTCAAGGCTAGCCGGCCACGGGTTCGTAATTGGCGAATGTCCTCGTAGTCGTAACAGATAGTCTTTACGAGCGTGACGACTGGCGCACCTTAATACACACTAAATTATTTACGGCGGTAGCCGGCTGCCTACGTGCGACCATCAAAGTCACAGCCAACTAAATCATATTGACACTTAGTTTGCTACAAACTAAGCTTACAACATCTCTAGTTCCAACTCGAATATTGCTTTGGGAACCGCGAGTAAAAGTTTACGAATAACTAAAAAAATACACTTTTTGCCACGCAGTCAGAGCCTGTGGTGTTAATATTACCTGTGTAATTGGGATTGTCTATTTTTTTACAATGTATAGTCAATCGAAAACCATTTCGAGATAAATGCTTTTTAAATCGTTTTCTGTATTTACTTTATTTTATTTTACTATAATGAATTTATTACATGAAAAATAAGCAATGACCTTCATTTGACATTCCCAGACATGACGTAGACGGTCCAAAATGTACTTTATTTGCAAATGTTACAAATTCTATGCTATTTACGCGTGGATTATACTACGGAGTTCAATTTGGACCCGCAATCTGACATTTCATTCATCTTATGACAGCTGACAAGCAAAATGACAATCTTGTTACTGTCATTCTTGTTTTTTCCACGGATTACTTTCATATTGTTGTATTATAGTTTAGATTTAGAAGCACTTTCGGTAGATAATTAGCCAAGAGTGTATCCGCACAGCGATGTGCTTCGCTCACATGAAAGATTTTCCGCTAAATATTTTAATGGATAGCGAAATATTACGTTTTTCGGTTTACTTTCACCTACTGAGTTTACCGTCTTATTTCCGGGTCCTGTTTTGTCTTGATCATACCTGGTATGTGTTTATGGACCTTTCTGCTTCGCGCAAAATGTTATGGTATGTGTAACGGCTGTGAAAATATAAAATTCATAGAAGATCGCGTGAATCTTCCTGTGTTATTGTTGAATCATGTTGACATTGATACTAATGACAGTTTGCCAACTTCACCACAGATAGAAAAGACGTTAATGGCGGTGCTTCACATACGTTTTATGGTCAATTTATCCAATAAGCAGATGTGTGGCACCGGCAGTGGAAACTCTGACGTCATCAACCAAAATACTTTCAATAATTAATAGTGAAAAAAATACCGAGTTATATGAGAAAATATTGAAATTGGTTTCTTATAATTGACTATTCTGCACAAAAAAAAATTAAAAAGGATAGGTATTTTTTTTTAGACAATCCCAATTATTAACCTTGCATGTTTGTTTGAATAGGTACTACCTTATAGGGCGCTGTAAAAAATTAAACACTAGCAAAAGTATTTATAAAAACTATAAGTTTTTTTTGTTTAATCGTGCAATCGAACTATTATTTCGTAAGGCATAGGTACTCGTACTAAATAATTTTATTGCTACAAGTCCTACTTACAAAATCGAATGTCATAATTTGAAGTGAATGCTTACTGTAAGATCACTGTCACCTGTCACTAGTATCTGTGCTTCTACAGTCAGCTGTCAAAACACAGTTGAGAAGCTTAAATACACTTTGAAATCATGTCTTGGTGCTGTACCAATAGTATGTCTTATAAGTAAGACTTAGTAAATTATTTAGAAACGAATGATATTGGCTTTTGTCGTAATTGAGATAGATTTCCGTCCTTTCATTTTTTTTTCAAATATGTATAATACTTCTTTGTTATTCGAAAGCGATGATGTTAGATATGTAATGTATCGAATATAATATGTATCGAGCTTTTCTCAAACCAAAGTTTTAAGAAAATTCTAAGACATTTAGATTCCAATAAATACTTACGCAAAGTAGCCCACACATTGAACTCTTAGGCAATAAAGCTTCGACAGGCATCTAATTAATTCGTGGCAATTAAGTTAAAAGCCTGCAGTTAAGTTTACGGAAATTTCTTAGTGCTTTTAATCACAGGCACGTATAAATATCTTACGTAAAGCCATTACCAACATAACAGGCGGAATGCATGGCTATCGAATAGACGCGGTCGCCGGCAGGAATGCACTGCGCATGATGCAACGGAACACCTGCGTGTGCGCCGCCAAGCCGTCTTCCAACACCAATTAATCTAATGTCAAGATTTTTACAATTCAACAGGCCCATTAGACACCAAGAATTCACAACATTCGGATTCTTGACAATTAAATACAAAGATCAAGGCAGCTAATAAGCTTTTGGCTTTGCTATCTGCGCTGCTGGTAAACAAAGAGCCATTATGGCCGTTTCCAATTAGACCCATTATATATCTGGAGCAGCCACGACTAGCAGTGAGTTGGTAGCGCTTAAGTATCGCACGCGCATTAAACACTATCGAATATCGATATCAAGTGATTTAGTGGTGCGTGTTCTGCGCCCGCGCCTCTCGCCGTGAAATCGCCGGTGACCGCGCCAAGATAAACTGCAACGCGATCTAGCCGACATAAATCCTACGAGGGATTTGCTGGTCATAGCAAATTCATTATTGAACCCTACTGCGGGCGTGAAATTGTTGTATAGCCAGTCATAGCCTATTCTTATCTGTGAAATAAGGAGAACTTAGTAAAATGCAAATTGTTCTTAATAGTTGCCTCATTTGCAGGAATGAAATTGAATTTGCACGTTCCCGCCGACGGTGTTTATCTACAGTTTCAACTACAGTTTTGTTTAATCTTTATACTATAAGCAAGAATAGTAGGTATATGAAGTTTTTGTGCTGATGATTTCATCTTGCCCTTGATTACGCCGACAGAAATAGCTATTGTTTATCCACGGATACGTACCTAAAATTTCGTAGTACACTTTACATACTGTTTCATCACGTCTTCAGTTGTAAGATGACGACTTGAGAACCCATAAACAAATGGTGACACAGATGTCATCGCCGGCAGCAGCCGGCACCTAAGGTTTGACTGAAAATGTCTCATAAGAATTTAGTTAACGATTTATGACATGCGGCACTTACCACACGTCGGCTATTTGTCTTTTTTTGTTCACGTTATAGTTTACTTACATACATATTATGTTCACTTTCAAATAATATGAATATTATCTAAAAGACTAAAAGAAGCATGTAATAATAGGTAGAGCTTCCTAACTTAGACTCGTTCCTTTTTACTGCTGATTGCGCGAAACAACACCTGAGCTTCCTGGCCACGTGTGTACAAGACGGTGCTATGTACTTTCAAAAGAACAATACGTTGCAGAAAGACAGCCGTAATTAATAATAATAAAAGTTACAGCACCGCTTTGATCACCTGAAACTCATCTGCAAAGTCGATTCTATACTTGGGATGTAAAACCGGCGTTTAACTTAATTACTACGAATAAAAGTCGGCGGAACTCTGGACGGAGAAGTAATTACATTTCTACAGGCTTTGAATTTTAATCGTTCTCGAGAGTGCAGTAGGTGGAACTTGCAGAAGCCACCACATATCGCTTCTCATGCGCAATTAGATGTGAATTCACTACTTAAAACTAGATATCTAGAAGTTTTAACTTAATTTTCTAGAAAGTAGAAAGTAACAAGAGGAATGAATTAAATTAATTTCGCATCGAGGATAATTCTATTTACCAAGATTTAAACTCGTGTGATTAAGATTTAGTGTTAAAGCTAAAGTTAGTAATTTGATTAAATTCTAGGCCAGGTGGTGTAGTTAGGTAGCTCTTAAATGGTGAGTGGGTCACCATTATATTATAAACGATCATACATAATCGTTATATTTCAAATACCTATTCACATGCATTTAATTTGTCGACAGTAACCTATCAAATTAAATAAATTGGTTCAAGTATAGCTCACCACAAATTTACCGTTAAAATAAACAGCTTAAAATACAATGATCACTACAACTTCCTTTAAAGGCGAGCAAATTGGTGTACGCACGCTCTTATTGGTCGGAAGCGAGTCGCCGGCGCTGATTTACGCGGGGCGTTGCAGCTGCCTCTGTTATGGGAAGACGATGCTTAGACAGCTGTACGAAAAAGGAAGTTGAGAAACCAGACCTGACACTAACTCCAGGTAGTTAACCATAGACGCGGCGCTTGAGATGAAATCTTTATTGATACTAGCATCTTTACTTACCGTCAGGTGTGATTGTGATCACACGCATGATTATTAAACATTAAAAAACATGCTTACATACAACTGTACATAAAAAAAGAGATTTGTTCAATAGTTTGCTTCAATTAGGTACAGTTTCAAAAGTATAAACAATATAAACACGGTTAAAAATGCAACAAACTACACAACATACATGACAATTAGTAGGTACGACTGGCAAGTAGCAATGGTCTTTGTTTGTGCTTGGTCTTAGGTATATGGGTGGTGATGCAGTGTCGGGCTAGCGTGCCCGGAGACATGACAGCGGGACACCCCCAGAGCCAGGCACGGAGGTTCCCGTCACGCGATCCAACTCCGCACTGAAAATTGGACAGTCCAACGTTAGGAATGAAAAATGCCTACTCGCTGTAAAATTTATTATAACTTTGTTATTCTGTTAGCGGTGGATTATGCACGTTTTGTTACAAAGTTGTGATCACTCGAGGAGTAGGTATTTTAAAGGAACAATTTAAGCACCTAACCTAATGGAATTTCGGAACAAAAATTGTCTAGACAAATTCATTCATCTTTGATTTTATCGCATACTTAATTGCTTAGTTAAAATGAATCACAATTAAATTTAGTGACATTGTTTTTTTTGTACGATAACTGCGGCAGCAATAAAATTGTAGTATTTTGTTCTCATCTGTTAGTCGCAATTAGTACTGGAGATGAAAAGCCGCCACAGCAGCTCTTATTGCTTAACGCGAGACTAATATTTGTCAGCGTCGCCGCCACAAGTATCTTTTGTCACTGCGCGGTGACCGGCGGGCCTACGACTGATGCTGGCCATTACTACTCCCCGACCCAACATTTTTATGATTAATGTTAATTACACCACAATTCTCCAGCAGATAGCGATTAAGAGTGCCATTAGACTATCTCTCGAGGCGATCATTACTCGTCCCTACTGCATACTTCCAAGTTATACGAGTGTCTTACCGTTTACAAATTTATTCTTGACATTTAAAATAATAGCTAATTATGCGGGTGCTTACTTAACTAACTGCTAACAAGCCTCCTTACGCAATAGTAAGACGTGCTCGCTAAAAATGTTCCTTTCTCTAAGAATTAGTCTCTTATTTGTAAAGTAATTGAACCGTCATAACCTGGCATTGAGCCATCACACGCGGCAACGACGAAGGTTCAGGTTTCACAACATAAGGTTTTTTATCCGTCGGTACATGTATAAGATCGTGATGAGTCAAGAAATATTACATACGTTTCATGCATCTTTAAAACAAAGCTATCAAGTATTCAGGGTGGGTGGTCAAAGGTACGCTCGGAACAAAAGGAGTTATTGGATCCGTTACAAATGTAAGACATCGTCCGATATCGCTTATCAATCATTCCGACATATCTGTGTCGGCATTGCTTATACGAACGGAAAGAAGAGGCAGCTAGATAAATTAATTACACTCAGGAATTCTCATAAATGAGCATTGTTTATGTTGAGAAATATCAGTTAGCGAGTCTGAAATAATTATAACATACTTTATCTAAACTTGTAGATCTAATCAATGAAGTACCAACTTCCAAATCAACTCCGTGAAATTAATCTGATTGACATTCAATCACTTATTTGAAGTAGTCGGGGATACTCTTTTCTTAAGCATATTCCTCTGTGTTCGTTAGTTCGATCTTGGCCGAAAACGATTCCAATTTTCTCCAACTCTCTCGGCAGCCTGCCTCAGGCTCCCCATCAATCACTTTGGGTTCAAGTATAATGTTCCATGGACTGTAGGAAAGTATTCACAACATAAATTACGCGTGAGAAAGATGCTGTATAAGAAGTCTTGATTTTAATTGTAAAAAGTATTATAATGCCCGCATGAGAACAAAATCAAGCCCTTTCAGTACAGGAATACATGAATTGAAATTAAAAAAAACGTTCACTCAATTGGAAAACCTGCTGCTTGTAGCACACTGAAACATAAATTAAATGCATACCTACTTTATTTTTTATTTAAGTATTTAAGCTCTCAAATAAAGCACCTGTTAGTTTAGATCCTTTCCGCAATTTAATGATCGTTGATCGCTACGTACCGCAGCGTTATGAATTAAACACCAGTTTTCTAGCGTTGAGACTGGCTTTTGGACATGATAAACTTTATATAAATCTTACGTTTGTTTAGGCTGTATAGCAGTGGCGTGGCGTCAAGTATACTAGAAAGCAAGCCGAATGAAATTTTAGTAGCCTATTCCCTCTAATTCTGCACAATAAAGTGCCCAACTGTCTTAAAATAGTAAAGCTAGCGGGAATTGAGTTCTATGGACCATGCCACTGCTGTATAGCAGCGTAAAGCGTTTTTTATTATATGGAAAACTTTTTAGGAAAACAGAGATGGAATAAAGTTTGGACATATTTACTATATGATGCGTTCAACTTTTTAGTGCATGGCATGTGTCGGTATTAGGAACACAGTCTGAAATGCATCATTTCACAAACTTAGCATCCGGGAAACCATCATTATTTTCTAATACACTGTATTATCTGTTAATATACATTTTGAAAATTATAACCTTAATGAGGTGAGGTTACTTATAGGAGCCACGCGATTACATATTTTTGTTTACAAATTAGCCGATACTAAAGGTTTGCCAAGCATGGAGTTGCATTTGTCAAATGTTTGTTGGTGAAATGATTGGATCCCGACGTAATCACGACGCCGGCGGGTCGACACGATACGGTTCAGCCGTTCTTCACAATCCACTGCCAGCTTTTTACAACGACACCAATAACCGTAAAATTCGATTACGAGTATCAGATGAAAACGACAGTTGCCAAAAGATATTGCAGCTCACCACTTAGGTGTGTCAGTATAACAACAAAAGTTTCTACGTTTAATTTCCAACGTGCTATTACTTACCGTTATAAATGGGTTTTGTAGAAAACAGATTGCAGGCTCAGGTGAAAAGGTGTAAATTGATTTGGTGTTCAGAATTGATGAAAGCTATTATAACCATTATTAGCAACTACACGCGTAAAAAGAAGTATTGTTGAGACTAAATAACAAATGAGTCGTAGCTCAATAGAAATTGCTCTTTTTAGAATTCCGCAGTCAAAAATGAACCGGTATAGTTTCGCCATGTGCGTCTGTCTTTTTTTCTTTGGGGCATAGTGTGGGATAACTTTTTTTTATGAAATAGGGACGCAAACGAACAAGCGGGTCATCTGGTGGTAGTGAGCGCCACCACCCATGGACAGCCGCAATACCAAGGGATTGCACATACGCCAAAAGGGCTAAGAGGGGATACCACCGTACCGTCGTTATATAACACTAGCCTTCCGTCCGCAGCTTCGCCCGCGGTAAATTAATTTTCCCGTAGGAAAAGGTATTTTCCCGCGGTAAAGAGTAGCCTATGTCACTCAGTGATAATGTAGCTTTCTAACGGCAAAAGAATTTTTGAAATCTGTCCAGTAGTTTCGGAGCCTATTCAATGCAAACAAACAAACAATCAAATTTTTCCTCTTTATAATATTAGTATAGATTAAAAAAAAGGTTTATGAAAGCCATTTAACAATTACTAATCGTTTGCAAAATTGTAAGCTTTAAAATATTAAGGAAACTTTTTAGATTTTTTAGCAAAAATCAGTGTAATTTTATTCAAACAAACATATTTACAAGTTAAAAGTTGATACGAAAAAATTTTTAGATTGCGTAAGAATTGATTCATTGCTCCTTTGTAATGTCGCCAAATTTAGAGAGAGAGAGAGAAATAGAGAAAACTCATTATTATAATGTCCCAATAATTCTTAAATAGATAATTATTTATTCTTAAACGTACTTACTTAAGTAATTTTTGTATTGTTACTTAATAAGAGCAGACTCTTCAGTTTTAAATTTCGACACAATTGCGAGCGGCACAGATTTGGCCAAAAACACGCGCACGCGCACCCATCTTTCATCTCAGCCTGTCCCAGACGCCAAGGCCCGTTGTCACGTAGATGTCGCCATCGTGTCTCGCGCTAACCTATGAAAAAGTAACTGGCCCAAAAACATGCGTGTACCAATTTCTTTACTAAGCAATTCATTAGGCACTGTCAAAAATGGAGAGGTTTGTAATGGCTCCAGTTTGATTTGGAAATCTTTTGAACAAGTTTAAAAGTAGTTTGACGGTCAAATTCAGAATTGCCTTCTACTATTTACTTTCATCAGTCAAAAATATTTCTTATGTTGCAACTTGTCAAATACAAAAAACTTAATACAAGTAGATACAACCAAAGTACTTTTTTTGAGGATCTCTTGAAAGCTACGCGGCAAATAAAATAATAAAACTTGCAACAAACAACTTTTGGTATTAACTTTGGATTTTCAATGTATTATAGGCAACACGACATTTAACTTATTTAAATGCGAACAGGTGTAACATAAAATAAAATGTTTAAAGAGACAATAAACTGACTTTAATTTGCATAGGAAAAAGATAAATTATCATAGTATCGCGTGGTCGGATTCGTTCATAAGACGAGTCTGCGTGTTGATCCGAGACCGCCGCCCACGCATAGATATCAATTCTATTAATCCTCGCAGATAAATAAGGTTATAGTAAAAAAGTACACATATTAAAGGCTTATTCTATTCGAACTCAGCTCTGTTTATATAACAATAGCAAAGCGGAGATAGACCAGTTTGTAGCAGGAATATGCGTTCTAGTAATACCGGATGGAGTGTCGTGGTTATATCAAGTGCCTAACTCTGTATAAAATGGGGCAAGCGTCAGGAAAAAAGACCCTTAATTCTTTCAAGCTTGTATCGAATAGCCGGAAGAACCGCCATAGTCAACCCCTTTGCGGAGATAACATTTTCAGAATCCAAGTAAATGTATAGCTACGACGCATGCCATAAGCAGTCACGAGCGGCCTTATGACAGTAATGATGTTTGACAGGAAACTGAACCTACTCCCAGTAGTATAACTTCGAGAGAAACAACGAACAGTTCTGTGTATTATCTGTTTATCATGTCACTCACGTAAATGCTCACTCGAGTTCATAGTTTACGACGCAAAAGGCTGTATATTATTTGTCTCGGCGAAGCCCCCTCAGTCGTCGCGTTGACATCAGATTAGTTCACAAGAGCGCTAAGTGACAGTTGTAAACAGTACAAAGAAGGTGACTCCTGAGATAAAAGAGTCCATTAATGAACTTACGAGGGCAGACAACGTGTGTCGAGTAAGCACATTACGTGAGTTAAGGGACAGCTAATGTCAACATTAGTTGGTAGAGTAGTGTATCTCATTTAAGGAACTAAAATTTACCTCACAAAAAAGCTCTCAATATTTTCTTTAAGAAGTTTGTTACGGTTCTCTCTGATATTTCAAGAAGTTTGAAGCTTTGGAAATTTCTAGAGTATAAACGAACAATGCGTGATAAATCGTTCTTTTAAACAGGGTGAAATGGTCTTGAAAGGTTTAAAATATAGTCTCGGGATAAGAATAGAGAACTTATGTCTGGTAGAAAAATCTTATCGTACAAATTACTTAAATCAAGCATTAAATAAAGTCATTTCTTTAGTTTGGATTCATGAGTACGTAGATTATCTTTCGAATTTAAGTATACAGATAGGCAGACCTACAATATAATAATATAGACATTATATTTGAACGTTTACGTTACTAGACTGGATACCTTATTATACCTGAACTTGATAAACGCACAAAGATAATGCCAATAAATTGCTGCAAATAGGCAACTTGAATACAAATCTTACAAACAGAGTTTGTAATGCTTAAAACAAACATTTTACGTAATGAACGCATTCGAATCGTGCGCGCCCGTGCCGACCGATATTGATGTTGATTGATGTGTGTTCATTTACAACAAGTGTATAATTAGCTGGAAGGTTCCACGTGCAGCGGGAGCGACGGAATGCTGCTGCACGTTACCTCCAAGGCGAACCGCTGACATCATTGCTTAGGAAAACGCCTCAATCCGAACCACGAGGAAAATATGGGAAAATTATAGCCGATTCGAGTTTTAAATTCAACGCGTGCTTATGTGTGCCACACTTTGACAATGATGTCACGTTTCAGGGTGCGGAAACCATTTGTGCCGCTTTATGAATACATCGATGCAATGTTGACTCCATCGCGACTTTAAACGGGATTTTCATGAGAGTTATCGAATGTAGCTGTGATGCGGTTGTGGCACAAGAAGAAAATATTACTAGAACGTTTTATACGATCGCCGTGTAGATACAAGTAGAATTTGAACAGCTGACCGCTTCATCAAAATCCCGGCCCAGTGCAAGTTTGGTAGTGAAGGGTTCCGTAATGCATCGAATATACAATGTTAAGTGTTGGCTAATTTTCATTCGTTGGCTTGAAAAGCGTACCTACCTACTTTACACAGTATGATAGTTTTAATTTTAAATTTGCTACACATTACTGTAATGTCGTGTTATTTTTCGCGTACCTATCCAAAATGAAAGGAGGACAAAAGAAGGGACACTTTGACACTAACAAAAAAAATACAGGTTTATATTTCGCAAACTTGCCACATATTCGACAAACTTAACTAACGACACTCCTCACTGTAATATTTAACTAGATAACAAAAAAAACTCACTTTACATAATAAGTATACCTACCTAATGAAAAATATATTAGGTATATGTACGTATATTAAAATTTTATTCTCCACTTTGTCCACGTAATTACTTGGTACACCCGTGCCATTTTGCCCAAGGATCCCTAAAAACGAGCAGCAATATCGCATCCACAACTGCAATATTGCGCTGACTATTGCTCGTGACTTTGTAAGCGTAGCATTCGTTTCGAGGACGTGATCTTTCACAAACAGAATCTAGTCAAATCTTGAAACACTGAAGTTTGATTAGAGTAGGTGTAAATGCTTAACAGCTTTTAAGTTTTAAGGTCAGTCCGTAATTTTAGGGTTTTTTTTATAAAAAGATACTCAAGATTTTGGGTCATTTACGCTTTATTTGATAACTTGAGGTTTTACACCGCATAATGATTAAGTTTTAAGAAGACATCGAATATATACCGTTTACCGTAGCTACAGGTTTCTGAACGGTATCCAGCTGCATCAAAACAAGGTGATAAATTTATTCGTAATCTTGATAGACGGAAAGGCGGCAATCTGATGAATTAGTAGAATTATGAAAATTGCTTACATTAATCAACGTTAGCTATTCATTTATTCACGATTTAATCATTTCGTGAATATATGAAATCGTAATATTAAAACATAGTTCTGAATTTGCGAAACCATGTCGCGTCGCGGAAACTTCTGGTTAGAGTGAGAAATCAAAAGTGGAGGTCGCGGGATTAGCATTTGTATTGTTATCTGTTCTCGGAACGATACCGTTCGACGTCGTTTACGAGCGCTATAAAACAAGAAAGTTGATAAATCGTAGCGTCGCACAAACTCCGCGAGACTGGTGACGGGAGTATTCCGAATTTCGGAGTTTAATCTCCAACACTGTTCACAGCGCACCTGATGACTTTGTTGACGTAACTGGGAATGTTATCTCAACGGCACTTTGAAAGTGCACTTACTACTATTTAAATTAGTGGTTTTCAAAATAAGTTCTGGTCTACGAAACCCGTGCTATTTTATTTAGGAGTAACCTAAATATATCGCATGCTTACGTACCAGGCAAAAGTAAAGCACAAATACTTTGTTCCCGGTAGCCAATAAAAAAACCCCTATCGAACTCTCGAATACTTACGTTACTTGTGTGCTAGTTCGGTTGTTCGCAGAGTGCGGATGCGGTTTGCGCTGCAACAGAATGCAATCAACAGTTTATGGACTCCGCTAAGAATGGCCTAGGTTTGCGGAACGAACGGCGCTCGGTGTTTCCTTGTTGTTTCCTTACGACCTGCTTGCTGGGCTGTCTGTTTAACAACCTATTCAGGCAGGTTTCAAGTTCTAGGTGAAGGGTCGTACTTAATAGTGTACTCTGCCATTACTCCAATAACAAACGTCTTAATAAATTGAGAGGTAATAATATAAACGGTAACTAATATATTAAACGGTAATTAATCCTCAACAATATTTTTCTGAGACAGTTAACGTTTTTTATCTTAAGTACGGATTCATTTACCGAATAATCTACTAAGTTTTGTTCGACTGTTTATCAACTTCTGATACTGACTGTACCTTGCGTTAAAAAAAATATAGATAGCGAAAATCAGAATGAGATGGAAAAATCTGTCATCAAATAAAGGTTAGCTGCGCTTCCGACAAAATCTGTATAAAATGTCAGATCCACCAATCTAATTCAACGGTACCACAATCAAGATTTTGTAATTATTATCAAGACAGGTAGTTCCCAATTAGCATAATAATGTAGGTATTGATGTCAAGTACAGCCGCGTAAGTATTCAGCTCATCCACCACTAAATATAAATCATTGCATTAAAAACCGGCCATGTTGGGTACCGCACCGTACGTAACACAGTTGTTCCACAGCTGCAAATATTCAATATTGAGTTTTGGTCGACTATTAGATAGGTACTCGTAACTTGCAAATCTTACATGGCTGTGATTATTTTCCTTTTATATTCGTTGTACATAAGGGCTTCTGTTATAATTTGTCCCGTACCTATCTAAAAACAACCACTTAGTTTACCCTTGACATTAGCAAAAATTTGTATTTTATAGTTTTTTATTATAGCAAGCGAATCCATGAATCAAATAGTGGACAGGCAGAGTTTTGTCCCATTTTGACTACGGAACTCTAAAAACATGCTTTAAAATTATTTCGAGACATGCCACTCTTAATTTAACAAGTTTAATATTTTTACTAAATTTTAATTAATGTCAACATGTTAGGTACCTACTTATGACAACAGAAATGTATAAATCCTTTGAAACCATTCCCAGACAGTTCTTAAATCTTAAAAAAACAAGCAGGTAACTGCCGAAGAATGTAGTCATGTGTGCAAAAGGTCAATTGGTATAGCATGTTGACATTTAGCACCCTTAAATTAAAACGAATATATTATACGTATGATCATAAGTTTCGAGCCGTCGATGTTAACGTGCACCTTGAAATTGTTGGCATTGTTCGATGAAGTGCCAGTAAGTTATATCAACAACCCATTAATCGTCGCTAACACGGCTATGGAGCGATGACGATAAATTATTAAATTCGATTACCAGGTTTAGTACTTGAGAGAAAGCGTTATTTATAATTGCAGTAATGTACAATCACCACTGGCTGAATGCACTAAAAATAAATAAACTTTTCGATATGCCTCGAAATATGACTTAGTTTCCCAAAAATGACCATGAACAACAAATATATGAACTATTTAAGCTTTCTAGCCAACATTTTAAAGTATGTATTCATAATAATTATATTCAAGTAAAATGCCTATGTCTGAAATGTTGAAAAAGTAAGATCATTAATCTAGGTTTCAAACGCTTGAAATGCTGTTAAACTATTAATAAAACCATCATTAAAAAACAAATAAAAGTGGTACGTCTGGCACTACAAGCTCCTCCCCAAGATCATTAAATACGTTTCATTCATTTTATTGAAAAACGGCCTATATTGCTAAGCTTCATCGTTTCTATTCATATCAATAAAACACTTTTTTAAGCCTCAACAAACCTCTGCCATAGTGCGATCGTTAATAGTGACCTTAATTAGATTTAATTTCTATCTGTAAAACTTTTCCGTGGTCTAATATGTTAAGACACGTTTATTCACGTATTAAATTTTCAAGGTCGGTACGAATGAACATAGAAATACGTTTTAAAATAATCATATCGGTATTGCCCTCTAGCGGCATGTTTTGTACAGTTTAGTTATAACTTTTTATTAAAATATTTTAATGGGTAGGTACTTAAGCTGCCTTACCAGGCCTAAAACGTTTACAAAAGAGCTTAAGTCTAAAAGGTTTTTAAGGCCGTAACTTACGCAAATAGAAGCTAGTGTTTTTTGTCCTTAACAAACTTTTTCCTTTTCACCCTTTTCTCTTAAGAATGTTTTTACGGATAAGGTCTTAGCGATAATTTAGTTTTTGTTGACAGTTCTAATTACGGAGCGTGCGCGAATACAGCTGCCGAGCACCTGCACTTACTTATTGTGTCATGGACATTGAACTCTGATGACCTTTCCGCAACCCCACGATACTGGAAGCTCATAAAACTATTTACCAAGGTTCGGAAAAACTTTGACGAGTATCTCGTACATATTTACTTAACTGCTTTATTCATAAGTCATTCGGATTCTAGTTTAGGTCATGAATATTGAGTGATATATTCTTGTTTGTAATTTGTTTCTGAGAAAGTCGGAGTTTTGTAAAGTTTTCACGGTCAAAGTGAAGGCTGTCTTGTCTGCGATTTACTACGAAATTTCCAATATGAAATGGCGGGCTTGCGACCATCATTGTTATATTGCAGGTTCGTTAATCGTTTAATCCGTGCGATTTAGTTCAATGACGACTTTATTGCCATATTGTTGGCTATTGGTGAGGTTTAGTCTTGACAGTGCTACGGAAACTTTTTTATGGTACCGAGGTACCTACTATGATAGACACTAGAAGTCCCCGTAACGCTTTCTTACTTAATTATTACAAAGATTCATACAAGCCATCTTTATATGTATGTGTGCTTATCTAGAAATAAAGATACACCTAAGTAATTAAGAAATAAACTTTGGTGTGTGCTTTTTTGTTCATATTTCTTTGCTTGCATGTAAGAAGTAATGCCTTGAACTAATGAATTTATCTTTAAAAAACATATCGTTAGTATAAAACTACACTAGGCTATTTTATGCCCTTTTTTAACGTGCGGAAAATGCACCTTATGCATTCCCGCGCTCGGGGCAGCAACGGGAGTATGACGGGCTCTCCAACTCGCCGCTGCCTTCCCTATGGAAGGAGGGGAGAGGCCTACCGTCTAAAAACACACACGTTCCCTCCTGGCCATGGAAGGCTATTTTATGCCCTGGGAAAGTGTAACATTTCCGCGAGACGTAGATGAAACGTAACAGCTAGTAGTAAATAAGTATCATCATTTCCAGCCTATATACGTTCCACAGCTAGGCATAGGCTATAGCGCCCACGCAGACCCAGTGCGGATTGGGAACTTCAGACACCATTAAATTACTTCACAGGTGTGTGCAGGTTTCCTCACGATGTTTTTCTTCACCGACAATCTCAGTAAATTTCAAATGTAATTTCGCACATAAATACATTTACTATGTTATGCTATATGGCCGTACCTTTGCTCTTTGCTACGCAGGGAGACAGGTGGCGTAATACAGGCTAACGAGAACAGGTGTCACCAGACCTTTCCACCGTATCCTCTAAACTATGCATAAATGGAGGCTCCATAATAATTAAATTCCTGAATACAAGCCGGTCCTACGCTATGTCATATTTGTGTTGGACGCGTGTATCATAATCGCATATTAATTTTTATTAAGAGTCTGCTTTACCTAAGTTCATCATGGTATTATACAGGGTGTTAGGTAATGAGTGGATAATCCTTGAACTATGGATAGCGGGCACTTAGGACATTATAATAAAGCTAAAATAGGTTTTGTAAAAGTTGCACGGTTTCCGAGATATTCGGACTTTTAGGTTTTTTTCGAAAATGAACACCCTTGTTCAATGTTTTGATCATAGCACCATTTTAAGCTAACTTTTTCAATTTTTTATTTTTGCTTAATATTCTCGAGTACTTGTGTGTTCAGATAGGCATTACTATTTTTGTGAGACTACATGGGATTTTTTTTTTAAAAATCGCAAACTTAATTTTTGCCTTTTCAATCGTACATTGATTGAATTTTCAGCTCTCACGGTGAAAAAAAAATACACTACCGCCTAGTTGCCAATAAGCTTAAAAACATGCCGCTTTATTGACAATTTAAAAATGGTAATTACCTTTTGAATTTAAATTCAAAATGACAAAATAATTAAAAAAAAATACACACTCACCCACATTTTTCCCGGTTTACTTTTTGTATCACGGGCGTAGAACTCAAAATTTTTTGTTGCAAAAATAACATTATGGGCCACTTATTTAAATGCAAATGGCATTTAAATAATTCCAAATTTAAAAAACATGTCAACTGCCTTTTGTTTTTTTTCGAATTCGATTTTGAATTTCGCTATTATTATTGCGTAATGAATGGTTAATTTGGCGTTTAGATCGTTGTGTTGAAGTTTTTTACTTTAATACTGCTTCGAACATAATACACACTGATAGAATACGCCCAAATGCATTACATTTATGGTGAGTGCCAAGGCACAATTTCACCATTCATTATGCAATAATAGCGAAATTCAAAATCGAAGTAGAAAAAAAAACAAAAGGCAGTCAACATTTTTTTTAAATTTGGAATTATTTAAATGCCATTTGCATTTAAATAAGTGGCCAATAATGTTATTTTTGCAACAAAAAAAATTGAGTTCTATGCCCGTGATACAAAAAGTAAACCGGGAAAAATGTGGGTGAACGTGTATTTTTTTTAAATTATTTTCTCATTTTGAATTTAAATTTAAAAGGTAATTACCATTTTTAAACTGTCAATCAACCGGCATGTTTTTAAGCTTATTGGCAACTAGGCGGTAGTGTATTTTTTTTTCACCGTGAGGGCTGAAAATTCGATCAATGTACGATTGAAAAGGCAAAAATTAAGTTTGCGATTTTTTTTATAAAAATCCCATGTAGTCTCACAAAAATAGTAATGCCTATCTGAACATACAAGTACTCGAGAATATTAAGCAAAAATAAAAAATTGAAAAAGTTAGCTTAAAATGGTGCTATGATCAAAACATTGAACAAGGGTGTTCATTTTCGAAAAAAACCTAAAAGTCCGAATATCTCGGAAACCGTGCAACTTTTACTAAACCTATTTTAGCTTTATTATAACGTCCTAAGTGCCGTCTATCCATAGTTCAAGGATTATCCACTCATTACCTAACACCCTGTATATCTGATGAAACAAAGCAAGAAAGTTTATTCGTAGGTAACAAATATGTCATGAAATTATAAACCAAAAAAAAACATAAGGACAAATTGTCATGATATGGCCCCAACTCAGCATTATACTGGCCTTACAGCCTTGGGCCCGATTTTTGAAAGCACAATGAACCACTCGAAAGTGGTATAAAATAAATCTGTGTAATGCTACTAAACTAGAGCTAAAATTTAGTTTTGAACTAGTTGACTACTTAGATTAATTAGAGCTGTGTTTTTCTACTAATCTACTCATATTTCAAATTCATCACGATTTTTCACCACTTTCGAGTGGTATTTTTACACATCCTTTCAAAAATCGGGCCCCTGCGCTAATTTTTCGTTGGGTTGTTAGATATCTATGATACAGTCTCTGTTTATTGTGTTTGAATACTTAAATCTTGTAATTGTTGTAATATACACCAAAACTAATGGCAAGGGCATGAAACAGCCATCGTAATGATAATTAAATGTCTCTCAGTTGTACTTACAACTTATGTACTCAGGGGCATTTGAATGTCTTTACGTCGTTTCGTTGTAAATACAATAAATCTTCATTACGTGTAAAACAATGCATTTTAACAATGTGAAGAGTACTTTCTGAGCTTGTTTATTTAGGTGCCATCAGAAAAAGAATTGGTTCTAAAAAATGAATCGCCAAAATATATATTCGCGCATGACTTTCGAACAACTTTTCCCACATTTTGAAAAAAAAACTGGTTGGTACAACGGGACTGAAGGTGCGGGCGACAACTAGTGTAAGATATTTTGTTATATAATTACGTATGCCATAAATAAATCTGAATTTATGATAGGGAACTGGAAACTAAAATCACTACATAGTATAAAACAAAGTCGCTTTGTATGTATGCTTGGATCTTTAAAACTACCCAACGTATTTTAATAGATAGAGTGATTCAAGAGGAAGATTTATATGTATGATTCTACGCAGACGACGTCGCGGGCAGAAGCTAGTATACTATAAAACATACAGGTTAGTAACTCTTTGTGAGTATGATGGGCTTGCTAAAAATACAAAACCTAAGTTATAAGTCTCCCCTTTGTCGTTGATAGAATAATTATAGTTGTACTTATTTATCGTAGCGCACCAACTTATTACTAGACATGTTGACCGCTTCGTAAAACTTCCACGTATTCAATATGTTTTCTGTTCAGTTTTCCGCGGTTCTCAGAAAACAAGTCTAACATATGTTCTAAAATACACAAATGTAGGAACGATTACGTAAGTAATTCTGCGTAGTGAATAATATGCGCTCGCAAATAATATTGTTCACCAGTTAGCAAAATCTTTCATCGTTCGTTTGTCACTTTCATTACGTTTTACGATGTATCAACGAACAACGTACTGAGTCGAGTCATTCACAAAGGGCGAACCGTTTCAGGACTCAATACATTTAGCCATTTAGATAACGTAGCGAGGGAGTATGTTCTTACTTAAAAACCTTTCAAAGCTAGTTTATTTAGCTTGAATGAACTGGCTAACTTTATTAGAAAATAACAATATTCCTTATCATTGGGTTTGCGCAGTAACGTGTTGTGCATAATAATTTTGTAAAGTGCTTTTATTTTCTTAATGTCTCTCGGTAATCTTCGTTTTTCATTTGAAGGACGTCTGAAGTTCTGAACTGAAAAAATTCAAAGTTTACCAAAAGAGTCAGTCAGTCATATTACCTACGCTAAATACATAATTATAGAGAAACAAGTATGACACTAGCTGTAGTTTTGATAAAAACAGTGTTTGAGTTTAAGTTATTGAGAACATCTTCCCCGCTGTGTTGGTGCTATGTTGCGGCGTAGAGAGTAAGACAACCGGTGAAACTACATGCACATGGGGTAGGTATGCTTTCTTATCCCTCCAGGCTGGCAACGCATCCGCAATCTTACATTGTTGCGGGTGTTCATGGGTGTTGGTGTTACCTTATCACCAGGTGACCCACTTGTTCAAAAATCTTGTGTAAAAATCGATAATTGGTTAATCAAATCACTAATTTAATTTATTACCCAAGGTATTTATACGGAATGAAACTTTCGACTCGCTGAATATTTAATTCAATGAAATAAGAGGATCTTCACCCTACAGTTAAGTTTTCACCGTTCGTGCTGCCGTTACGCGGCAGACAAGCCTCTTGCGCCGGGTTTTTCTGCAATTAGTCGGCGACTAGGGCGTCACCGGGTGAAGCTGACCATTGCTAACAACCGTAGACCGTATTGGCTGTACTAGACCTATACCGCAGATAGAACTGTGATAAAATCACTATCATCATCATCATATCCAGCCAACATACGTGCCACTTCTGGGCACAGGCCTCCTCTCACAATGAGAGGGCTTGGGCTATAGTTCCCACGCGGGCCCAGTGCGGATTGGGAACTTCACACACACCATTGAATTGTTTCGCAGGTGTGTGCAGGTTTCGATAAAATCATATTAGGTACTTAATATTGAATTTTCTTACTAGGTAGGTACTTGTGTGTCTTACATACCAACATCTTTTACAGTCGTGTACAGTACATTACAAATAATGTGGACTTGAACCACGTTTTTTCTACTAGTCAGTTGACAAGACTATATACCGACTGGTTAAATGAGTCCTAGCCCGCGCGGAGTAGGACGACAAAGGGGACCGAGAGAGGTGCGGGCGGGAAGTGCGCTTGCCGCCCGCACCTCTCTCGGCCCCCGCAGTCGTCCCACCCCGCGCCCCTGCACCGCGCGGGCGAGGACTCATTTAAGCGGTCGGTCTATAATAAAGCTGTAATTTTAATTTGGACTCGTATTTCAAATTCCATACAATTCTTTACCACTTCAAGTGGTTTTTCACAGAAAAATTAGATTTATAAAGTCGGTCCTCTGGGGCGTAACATACCTACTCTCGGAGAAAATAGAAACGCCCTAGATATAATATAAAAGCGTTTTTTCTTTTTGAACATGCCTAGTAGTAAGAACGGAAATAATAAGATTTTGTCCTCGAAGATAGCTACCATGCTAGGTGACGTCGGAAGCAGCTTTGAGGTTCACGCTAAACGTGGCTTTGCTTGCTAAAGCTTAAACCGAATAGGTAGGTACCAATTCTACTGATAGAAAACCCGAAGTGAAATCAATTTGAATCAACTTAAGTCAAGAACAATAAAAAAGTGGCCATTTCTGTACAGAACTGACAAAGAACAATTGTTACATCTATTACGTTTACTATCTGAAATACACGAGTCTCATGCGCCGGGTTTTCCCACAAGCCGCAATTAGTTGACGAGGGGCGGCGCTAGGGTGCTAGCTGTTGCTTACCGCACCGACCAATTAACTAGAATTGGACCACCGATGTTTGCTGATAGAAACTGCGCTTGAAACCAATATCTTCGGATAAATATTTTGTTTCAAACTTAAGGGACTTTCTCGATTTACTTTATCGGAAATATTGTTGACTATTATTGAACAGTCGTTGCACATATACGTACGATTGTAGGCGAGCGCAAAAATACGTACACTCCTCTGCCGAAGATATACATAATATCAGCTGCTGACAGTGCGATAATCACTCTGTTAATTACAATAGTTCCAATAGATGACCCCGCTGCGACGACATCGAAAAATGTTGTCTTGAAAAAAAATCAAGTGCAAACTGGTTAATGACTCATCACATTTATTTATACTTTATTTTACAAATAGTTTTATTTATAGTTTTGTTTATAGTTTCTTTATTCAAAAAAGCTAAGTACAGTTTTAATATTAATTTCGCCAAACTATGACGCTTATTGGCGAATACTGCGCTCACTTTAACGATATTTGTACCCTGATTAATTTAAAAAATTAAATCTATTCTAACCAAATAATACATAAATGTTTACCTGTTTTTACCTTACAACTAACAATTCATTTACTAATCCGTTTTAATTAATATTTTGCGACTCAATTTTTTCTAGCAGAAGCTTTTTTAATTTATTTTCTTGGTTTAAGTAGGTACGTAATTACAGATTATTAACACTTATTATCATTCTACAAATTAATTACCTACAGGGGCCTTGCCATAGTTGCCATGATGTCTTAATGCGATTCAGTTTAGGTTCGCTCGCTGTCAGATTTATACTAAAAGCACCAACTTTTCACAATAAAATTCTGACATGTTCGTAGCGCAGGCGTAAACGCGCCCTTTGATTTTGCTTTTTATAGGCAAAGGTACCAAGAACATACAGCCAAGCGTTTCACGCCGCCCTCATATTAATATCAGGTTTTCAAATAAGAGTGCGTTCAAAAACCGAACACGTTGTTAATAATGGCGCAATAAATAAAAACAAAAGTAACGGTATTGCATATTGAACTTTAGGTGTTAGGTAAAGAACACAATTTAGGACGCCAATTTAGGTTGATTTAGGATCGACAAAAATCTCTTCATTGAAAAAATGCCTGTACAGCATGTAATTATTATATTAATGTTTTTTCAAAATTGACACACTTTTCCGGCTATTATGTCTTATGTACATTTGTATCTATCTATTTTCTTCGTAGTATTATTTTGTTTGTAACTATTACCAACTACTTATACCGAGGAAGCTGTTTTTCTTGAGTTCCGCTATTTTGTGCGTAATCACCTCAAAAATCAAATTTCAAGAAAACTGAGAAATCATATTTACCTGTAT
Source organism: Pandemis corylana (assembly GCA_949127965.1). Lineage (NCBI taxonomy): Eukaryota > Metazoa > Arthropoda > Insecta > Lepidoptera > Tortricidae > Pandemis > Pandemis corylana. The sequence goes on along the minus strand of OX421851.1, from coordinate 10,533,451 downwards.
TAAATTGGAAGTATTATTTAGCAATTTCAAAAGGTTACGCTTCATTGGTTTTTATTGTATAGGTGTATGAAATTAATTAATTTTAAACACAAAACCCTCTTTTTTGCGTCTCTGGATGAGATTAAAAAAAAATGCTAAAACAGGTATTTCTTTATTTTTATTACTAAGTATTTATTCTGAGTTTCATGATTCTAGAACAATCTAATTTTCTTTTTTCATACAAACTTTAACCCCCCTTTTCACCCCCTTTTTCCAAAATTTTCCACAATTTCTGTAACCTATATCCTATTCTGAATTTATTGGAATCGATTTGTGAACATTTCATTAATATCCGTTCAGTAGTTTTTACGTGATGCTCAGTCAAACAAACAAACAAACAAACAAACAAAAATTTTAAAAATGGTTTTAATATGTTCAGTTACCGATTTTAAGTCACCCTGGTCGGTTTTTTTTTTTAAATCTTCGATGTACAGATTTTTTGGTCTCAACGATTTTATTATATGTATAGACTATTATTGAACAGTCGTTGCACATATACGTACGATTGTAGGCGAGCGCAAAAATACGTACACTCCTCTGCCGAAGATATACATAATATCAGCTGCTGACAGTGCGATAATCACTCTGTTAATTACAATAGTTCCAATAGATGACCCCGCTGCGACGACATCGAAAAATGTTGTTGGGTGCACACTCGACGATGCATCTGGCAAACTCTGAGATGTTCTGAGATTTGTAGGCTCAATAGTTCATTTAAATAGTTCATTTATTTTATATCAACAGCGTCCATCATCACTGGTAGCCTGTCTACATATAAAACAATGTAAATTGAACTCCCAATAATCATAATACTTGAACTCGTGTGCAACGGTCACGCAGTGACTAAAATGTCAGAAATAGAACGAAAATAAAGCGCAGGAATAACCATTGCAGTGGAGTTTCAAGGGCACCGAAATGCGCTCGGGTTATTCTCGCTCGGTTAAGTGTCTTTTGACTAGTGGCACGTAGGACAAAGCGTAGCATTTCGTGCGCTCCTTCGTTAAATTCATTTGTGAATTCCACGCTAGGATTGTTAAATGTGTTGTAGTAAAACACACCGGTTGCTTCTCTATTCCGATGCAGTTCGTAAAACAATTAAATACGTACTTAGGTATTATTTTGTTTAAGATCTATGATAATTTAAATATAAGTGGTTATTTAACAGTTCACAGCGGGTAACTTACTTGGAATCATATTTTTTGCCATCTCTAACCCAACACGCCGCCCACGCTCGTCGTTGATTTGAAACACCGGTTCTTCTCTATTTACCTATTAATCTAAACATAGCTTTGACGCGGTCACACTGGCATCTCGAACAATATAAAATAGAGTACCTACTTTGATCACATGTGTTTATGTAACCTCAGCCTCATCAGATTGTTTGACTGCATCAGATCCCACGCAGATAAAAGAACGTTTAACAATGTTCACATCGCTCGTATTGTTATTCCCGTGGGCACAGGCAATATGAAAGTTAAGTGTTAGAAAAATGGTGGAAAACGCGCTAAACACTCTGCTATCTCGATGGGCACATAATAAAATTGTGCAGTCCGAATAGTTTTATATGTTTGTGTGACAATTGCAGTGTATACCTGTTCAGTATAAAATAATTATCCAAACAAGTGGAAATGTGATTCAATTTTATAAAAGTATCATGAAAAATTAGTGCCCAACACAACACAACAACTTGTGTTACAGAATTGTACAGCCCTTATTGACTCCCTGTTGATTAATACATCTCGTCACTACTATGGAAAAATCGTGTTTCTCGAAATCGCTAATCTTACGAAGTGAACTTTATCTTCTGTATTTCAAGGTTCAGTTTCGTTTGAATATTCATTTAAGATACGATATTTTTTCAAAGTAGTGGCGATCTGATAACTTACTTCATACATTCGTTCGTTCTACATACACCTTTAAATGATCTTAAGTTTTCATGTAGCCTCCCATAATTAGACCGTTAACCTATAATTACACTCTTTATTTGTTTTTATTACGGGAAAGTTAATTAGAGTACCTACCTAAGTAGGGCATTAGTTATTAACTCGTGTTGTTATCTCTCGGTGATTAGCAATAATTTAATTTTCGTGCCCAGTCGCATGTATTACATTACAGCTGTAACTTAACCAAAATTACCATACAAAGTTAGATACGTAATTCTGACTGAGTTTACGCTTTAATACAGCAGAAGTAGTTCAAATAATCACGTTTCCGCCGCAACAACTGGATAATGAGTTTTAGTTGCAGTCTTGTTCAGAAGGATTAGTCCGAACTCGGACAAAGTGAACTTCCAGCACCTCCACCTTGCCGTTATTAAATGACGATTGTAGATATTTAATTACCAAAGCCGGTACATTTCCCTTTTGTATTGCAAGAAACTGAATAAATATTAATTAAGCCCTAAATTTGTCTGTGTTACTTCATATCGGTTAAATTGGGTACGTATCATTTTAACACTAATTGATTCCCGAAACTCCTTCCGTGTGATCAAAGTGGTTTAATCTACATAATTACACAGAAGAGCTTGAAAATAAACTAGGCTACTCCAGCAGACTCGAAGTTATACGTAGACATAACGGCGGGCACCGATTAGTTTTTAATATTAGGTAGCAGAAATGTACAGAATTATTCGTGAATTCAGGATTCAGAATTCAGTATTGTAACTACACGACTAAGTGCGGTACCTAGTAATAAATACCATTGATTGACTTTTACGATGGGTGCAATTATACTTACTATAAAAATAAGAACCCCAAGGAGATCTATTACTTTTCATGGGTCGTATAAAAGACGTGGTCGTACTGTTTACAAGTTCATCTATTTACTAAACATATATCGATTCAATACCAACCAGGGGCTTCAACTAATATCATTGCTATTACCAACATAGTTAGATTGGAAACAGTGAAATTTCAGGTATGACTTAGGTGAAATAATTTCTAATTTAGTAAGGCAGCAACTGTGTCGAGTCGACTTGTCACTAAGATGTGAGTTTTTATGTTTGCCGCGGGTGTGAGTAAATATCCATTAGGTTAAGGGAACTTACTAAATGGCGTGGTAACATTAGGTGCCCGAGGTCACATTACTTTGTTCCTCGCTTAACTGACCAAAGTATAACCAAGTATTACAAGTAACACTCCCAAACTTGAAACTCATCGTGAAACGAATACCGCAAAGCTATTTAGGTACAACATTTTCATTATACAAATCGTTTTCGTAACGAATAATGCGGGCCGTGGAAATAATTTACTGAAACCATTTCATGTTTCATCAAAGAAAGTTATTCATGAACGCTTTGTTTATAGAATTGAGATAGTTCGGAACGATTTGAGGATTTACAAAGCAATGAGATTTAATATTTAATTAATACGAGCTTTAAAAATGGAAGCCCAATATTTGATTAACAGCCGTAAGTCAAAAAGGAATTTATTTTACATGCATAAGTAATCTTTATTAATAGAAGAGAATAAAGCTTAGCAAGCATTGTAAGCAAACATAAGCGGCTTTAGTACCGCAAATACAAATACAAATAATTTCGTTTATTTCGTCATCACAGGTTCAAGGTAATAAAAATAACAGATTGTAAAAAAGACCATGATGAGCCCATTAGGCATACGAAAATCAAATTACAATATAATGCTAATCTGAATACAGGAATAATTATGTCAAACAAATAATAAGATAATGAATTATGTCAAACATTGGAAATACAATAATTATGAACAATCATGATAATACATTATTACTTATTTATTTAGGCATGCTATTGCCATTAAAATAATCTAAAACACTATAATAACACCTTTCCGATAAAAAGTTAAAAAGCTTTCGTTTGAAATTATTTCATGTTGCATTTAGCCAATCCTCAGGTAGTCTGTTAAATATTTTAGGAGCCATTACTAAATATGTATAATTTTTCATCAAAGCAGTTCTAGAATTATCAACGCGTATTTCAGGCTTCTTGTATCGAAGGTTTAATTTCGTTGCTGTTTTTTTCATCTCAAACAAATTGAGATTGTCTTTAACATAAACGCAGCATTCAAAGATGTATAGGCATGGGAAAGTCAAAACATTCATTGATTTAAAATGTGGTTGGCAGCTTTGTGACGAAATCAGTCCAGCGATGGCCCTAATACATCGTTTCTGAGCCCTAAATACCATATCTCTGCATGTAGAGTTTCCCCAAAATATTATTCCAACGCAGAGTTGAGACTACAAAACTATGATACGCTGTTAGGACTGTTTTACGATCACTAATTTTCGCTAATTTATAGAGAGCATATGAGAACTTATATCTATAGCTTCTTGCTCACTGCCAAGGAGTGCGATTTCCATGACATGTCATTGTCTATATGTACTCCAAGAAATTTTGTAACATTAGTTTTCATAATTCATAATTTACATTTAGGGATGGAACCATTTTTCTTTGACTGAATTGCATTATACCTATATGTCTGCTCTATATTTACCTTTAGGTTATTACTTTCCAGCCGTTTTATAATACTTTCAGTAGTCAAGTTAACTTCATTTTCGTAATCATTAGTCATGTCAAGTTCTATAAAGATAGTGCTGTCGTCTGCAAATAATATGATGGGATGGTTACAAGAATTAGTGATATCATTAATATATATATAGTAGGAACAAAAGGAGCAAAAATACGAATGTAGGTGTAGTACCCTCAAGCGCACTCAAATCTGTACTTTTTAGTGACTGATTTTATGAATGAGACCTGCTTTATGTAGTACATCCCATACATTATGAAACACTGCGGTTTCCGGACGTGATTTTTGTAGTCGGTACGGTTACGGTACGGACGGTAAGACCATTTGTTTGCAATTATTTATCAAAGCAATTGACTGACATTGAATTGTATATTTAAAAAAATGTCTGTCACTTTAATCGCCACGTTTTCTGTTTTGTCATTAATGCACATTACACGATGCTATGCCAAAAAGATAATATGGTTATGATACTGATAGCGAAAAACGTCAAAAATTCAAACAGCTTGCGTTTACCCGCAGTTAAGTCCTGAAAATCAAAATCTTATTGATTTCCAGTTAGAACTTCAAGAAACAGCGGTTCTAAAATAACGCAGGCGCAGACGCGCGGCCGCGGCGTTCGCGCATGAGATTAAATTTTATTTGCGGCGCCTCGGCTCGTCTATAAAAAGCCGCATTCGCGTGCGTCTGGACGCCCGTCTCCTCCCTACTTTCTACACTGAGACATTTTCAAGGGAAACACTCGACAAATTTACACTGAACTTGACTGTTAACGACGAACGACAACGCTTAGTTATAGTTTAAATTTAATGACCCCGAGATATTTATAAAATAATGTAAGAAAAAAAATCGTATTTGAGTTGACATCCTAGCATCTACCAAGAATTTAGGTCAAAGAACCGTTTGAAGAACTTTACTGTAATTGATTAATTAATTCATTTAATTATTATTATTTCTTTCTTATTTACTTTTCTTCATCTCTAATGCAGTAAAATTGGGAGGTACGAATACAGTGCATGAGGCATCCTTCAGTTGTAGTTGCAGATTGAGTCATATTCCAATACTTCCGATCGCATTTTTACCAACAGAAAATTAAAATAGACAAAATGGGTATTTGATTTTGGAGTAGGTTGGTTAGCAAACTTTTGTTTTCTGTGCTGGGGCCTACCATGATCTCTTAACGCGATTCAGTTTAGGTGCCTAAACAGAACTACTCTGCTTTTGAATCGCTTGTAAAAAGGTTATGGTAGGGCCACTGATCAGCTGTTATATCTTACTAGCGACCCGCCCCGGCTTCGCACGGTATATTATGCATGTATTATACATATAAACCTTCCTCTTGAATCACTCTATCTATTAAAAAAAACCGCATCAAAACCCGTTGTGTGGTTTTGAAGATATAAGCATACATCGGGACACGGGGACAGAAAAAGCGACTTTATTTTATATTATGTAGTGATGATGATGATAGTGATGATTGACTAAGTACAGTAAAACGGGTTGAGAAGGAATTGCGGGGAGAAAAGGGATAAAACTAATATTTTGTGTTTTCACTTGCTGCTTAAAATTTCTGGCTCAGCTTGCTCTATATGTAAGTAGTTTGCTTCTCTACCCGCGCAGATGGTAAAAGCCCATCGAGGGAATGGGCGAAAATAATAGGAATCATGTTATAGGCGATAAGGCTAGCAACCCATCACTAGTTTGATTCCATTTTCCACCTATACGCCCACAATCTTGCTAAACGTGGCCTGTAGGTACCTGTTACCTTAGATTTTGTCTACCCCGTAAGGGATAAAGACGTGATTTGTGTATGTGTATGGTATGTGTATGTTTATTGTTTAAAATATGAAACTAAACGACATATAATCATTATTAAACTAAAACTCATACCACCGGCACATTTTTTATCTATAACTTTTTATCTATAATGTGGCAATGCATATGAAAATATTTTTATCGAAGTTTGAAAATCAATTTTGTCCCTACTCACCCAGTTTTACTGTTATTAGTTTACAGCGCAACTGTTTATTAATCAGACACTTAATGTTACAAGCTGATTGCATGTTGTATACCTTAATACATAATAACGTATAATTACTTCATAGGATAAACCAATTACAATAGATACAATTATGGCCAAAAATAAAGTAAATACATACTGGTATTTAAAACGACAAAGATAAGAACTTGCAGCACAACGATAGATGAATTCGGGGTGTTTGACGTTACAAATTATGGTAGGAACAACAAACTGCTGAAGGAAATCACCGCTTCGAGACGAGTTTTTTGGCGAGGACGAAGCATTTTGCGGTCTTGTGTTTGTACAATTTATTCCGTGAAGCGCCGTTCGTGTTTCTACACAAGTTCCGTAGAAACTCCAATTTGGGTTCACTTCAAATTCAAGAAAATAAACAAATCTTAGTTAATTCCAATTGGGAATTCTACATGTTGAAAACTCGAACGAACTTGAATCGAATGAGAAATCAATTATTTCACAATATATGTAAATACATCAAATGCTACATTTGGCTCTAAGACCTCTCACCTCTGTACGAGTTATAGTTAGGTTTATTTTATAGTTAAAATATTTCTAAAACTTGGTTTCTTCCGCTCCGTGGCACGCAGTCGTGCCTGACGCCTGACGGCCTGTTCGGCGCCGCGGTCTAACCACAAGTTGCAACTGCTGCATTACCCTGATGGAACCGAGACCGCGCCCGCCTCACGGCTGCCACTCTACAACTTTACCTGTATATTGCACAAAGTAATAACTTCTTCATTTTCCGTAAAGGAAACGACGCAGATGGTTGCGATAGGGTTGAGTTTTTTGCTGATAGAATATTTGATAGATGCTGAAAAATAATCGAACAAAAGTGAATTGAATCAACCGATCTATGTCAGTTTCGTTATTGCTTCACTTAATAATATTATTCCACGACCAGTGACCCTGATCTACAAACCTAGAGGTACCGGGATCGAATCCCGGCAGAAGCACACATGTATGTGACGAATATTGTATGTTTAAGGTCGAGTCATGCATATATGAATATAATATGCATGACTCGTAGGTAAATTATAATATTTAAGTATGATTTTACGTTTCTTAGCACCTATAATAAAAGCTTTGATAAATTTATGTCAAGTATCTATATGTCTGCATCAATTATTTATTTCTTACAATAGTAGGTAATTACCTAATCTCATTGATATGTCGACTTCAATTATACATTTTCGTACCTTGAAATTTTATGTGAATATATAATTTTTATCATAGAATGAACAAATAAACTAAAGTAAACTTACTGTTATGCGTCGTCGTTTGCACTCGGCGCCAGTAGCGTAGACAGGCGAGTTAGCGGGTACCATTGTATTCGCTTGCTCGCTGTTTCTCGAAATTTCTCTATCTATGCACAAAGGGGTTAGGACTAGTTCGTTGCCCGTATTGGGTGTAAGAACGAGCTCTAGCGTAGTGTGCAAGCGGCATCAATGCTGCAATTTTATAGGGTGGGGCAAGACAGTGCGTGCCGGCGCCGTCTGGTCGCACTGGGTGACTCACAGGGCTCTCCAACTGCACTCCCCTTTCCCTGCACTAAAACATTTCACCCCATAATTGACGTCGTTAGATGACCTGCCGACTAGCACAATTAAGTGTGAATATACATAAACATGCCAACCCCATTTTCGTGACCGTATTTAAAACGTGAACAAATAAAAGTGGCGTTTACACAGTTTGAAATACTAATTTGTTACGAACATATGACGGTCCACATTTTCAGTCAGGTTTGTAGCTATGTAATAATACCACCCATATCTCAGCAATAAAATAATTCATGAAATTTTCATAGTTAAACTAGAAGTTAGGTATAAAGTTTGGCTAGCTAGTCGATTTATGTACCCTAAGCTGCCTTATTATTATTTTATGTGTGTGGTGGCAGAGTAGGCAGTATCTGTCATGAGCACTCGCGTGACTCCCCGCACCGCGCACCCCGCACGCCTCTGCACGCAAGCAAATTTAAATATTCTATCTACTTCATACTCTAATCTGTAATGTGTAGTCGTAATGGTATGGTTTTAACGATAAATTCCACTTCTATATTGATTTTCTTTGATTTTGACACTAAGTTAAACATTAATTGAACACTCTGAAACATAATCGTCGCTAAAAATACAATTATATCCAAATATTTAGTGAAACGAAACTGATTCTGTAACCGAACGACGAATATCCTTGCCACGTTATTTCCTTAGAGATGCAAAGCAATTTTCTACAAGAGATAACCTCTCTAAACGGGTTTTTTACACATCCTATATATTCGTGAGCATGGCAGATATGACAACGCTTGCTCTTAAGAGTTTTTTCACCACCGCCAACAAAATTGATCTCAATGTATACGAAAAGAAATATCTTTTTAAAACAACGATAGAGATTTAAAACATTGAAAAAATCTATCCTATTCAGTCTAACTAAACGAAAAGGTGCGATGGTTGGATTAAATAAATTTTAAATTTTAAATTTAGAAAAGTTTAATTTCATTGCTAACGAACCCGGCAACAAAGCTTCCATCGTGTATAAAAATAAAAGTGTGAATGAACATTGGGCATCTGGCTTAATAAACCCCGGTGGATCCATTAAAGATCCGAGAGCCGATAAGTAGAGGCATAAAAGCCATTTATCCGACAGTCTGGATTTATGCAAACAGTCCCTTGTATCACCTTCATGAGAATTGAAAGGAATAAAAGGTCCCAATGATTGACAACAGTATTGCCTTTATTTATGGTAAGTAAAATAAGGTTTACGTCGGTTTCTTTGTGTTGACAAATCCTTATGGTTATAAAATCGAATGTCGCAAAAATAATTGAATTCACGTAATAGTGAATTGACAACTCTAAACATTTCATGTTGTAACGGCCAGTAGTGGCTGTTAACCAACGGCTTGGGAGTTTAACTCGTTAACTCACCGGCTACGATTAAATGTTTATACCAGATACAATCGAATTAACAACCAAGGATTTGAATACTAAATGCCTTATTTGACCCGATTGGTGGATCAATTTGTGCGAATATTTTAACAATGTTGCATTGTTTCACTGTGAATGAACGATGTTACAAAATTCAACTAAGTACCTACGTATATGAAATGATGATTTAGAAATTAGAACTAATAGGATTTCATGGACATGTTTTCGGATTATAGAATTAATACCAATAGAGTAAATTGAAAAAAGCTTGTAGACCTAATCACGAAAATCTAAGGTATTCAAGTTACGGTCAACGTTAAAATAAAATAAAAACTAGGTAAACTGTACAAAGTCCAGTATGATATAACAAAGTTATATCTGACCTTTTCCAAAGCGGAAAACAGATGCCAGCTTTCCTGTTCCCTGGCAAATAGGTTTTATGTTTAAACTACTTTTGCAAGTCCTGCAACTCCTGCAAGTGCCAACTGCCAAGTTTTGCATCCCACCGTAAAGTTGTCATAAACAAAACTGTTGAAAATCTTATCAACACTTCAAGACTTCGGGAAATAATGAATCACGTTTGAAGTTGGTTTTTTTTTCTATCTACTTTTGCAACGAGTACTAAAACGTTTAGAAAATCTTGCTAGATTCTGTCTAAAATTAAACGATGTAATTTTCCGTGAAAAATGCTTTCACTGACTTCTGAAATTTCGCTATGATTTTTAACTCTATATCTTGAGAAGCTTGGGAAATACCACAAAATTAAAACAAGCTGACGTTCACATTTATCAAGTTAGAAAAGATTTTCGTTAGCAAAGTACGTTATCCTTTTACTGGCATCTCGCTAGTTACAGCATGAACAAATTACGTCGACGCGAAATGGCTCGCAACGTTCCGTAACGCGGAACCATAAGGAAATTTATTGCGAAGAATCCCGACTGTAATCTCGTACGAGATAACATTAAGATATCACTTAGCCGGGGATCATGACATGTAACCCTATAACCGCCGAGTCGAGTCGAAAGCGAGATTAGCTGAATTAGAGCGGCCTGCGTACTACCCGCATCGCAACTGGCGTTCGACGGGTATTTCCCAGGAGGCAGGTAAATCACGCTTTTCATGGTAACGTCAGGTACAAACAGCTTGCCGCCGCTCGAACACTCGCCGAATATTACCGCATTGTGCGATTACCTATCGAAATTACAGAAGAAATGGAAAAATGGAATTTATTCTTCGTACTCGTGTGAACGCCTTGAAATATTTAGTACGACGGCATTTTTTCATTCATAAAAGCATATCTTACCCACTTTATTTTTCTGTAGACACAAAAATAACCTGAGTAGGTACCTAATAAAAGGATAAACTGAAAACACAACAATTTTAACAAATTCATTTTCTATTTAGAATTTAATTGTTTAATTTACTTATCGACCCAACTGATCAAGCTATAGTTACGCGTAGGAAGCGATGCTAAGCCAGAGGCGTAAAATATTACCCTGTACTCTGACGAAGGGTTGGCTCAGACACTTTAGGGTCGCTCCCTGAAGACGAGGTCGAAAGCGTATCACGAATATGTGCGTCACATCAGTGACCACTAACAGAATTACGAGCGACGTGCTTTAACGCTGTTTTAACGATTATTAAGGACCCTTAGAGAGCCCACTAAAAGGTTGCGGGTAGAAGACCAAATAAACTAGTTAGTCATTGAAACGACATTTCGATGAAAGGTCTCATTGCGGATAACGTAGCGAAAAATGTCGTAGACCGCATCAAATCTTTTAGAGGTAATTCGGTAGGTATTTATTTTTTAAGGTAAAGTTGTCTCGGATAAAAAAAATCGCCTGTCGCAAAATACTTGCAATGCAGATGCAGGTTATCTAAGTAGGTACACAAACTAGGTGTTCGGAATGCGGAATACCAGCGGAGAAATCAAGTTACTTAGCACTAACTAAATCAATAACTTAAATTGTAAAATGGTGTCTCGTTAGTATTGTTTATTTAATTGCCCAAGTTGTTATCATAACGTCCCTGAATAAATGTTAAATTCTGAAGCAGTCGTAACGTAAGGCAAAAGCCGTTTATTAAAATTAAACTCGGCCTGGCGTGGAACTAGGAAGATTAATGATCCAGTGAATACAGAGTTATGTAAAGAGCAAATGGAGTGTTCGTCGAGCCTCGTCCTGGCGGCGCTCCAAAATCACTTGTCTCTTTACTCCGTTATCGTGATTACTTGCGATTCACGTGGATTAAGACGTGTTAAGCCAATACGAGCGCCTTACTGTTGCCACGAGAAGCCTGATCTTTAATTGTTGTTTGATCAAAGGGAATTTAATCAGTCGTGAGATTACGACAATCATAATATCTAGAAAGGGTAGAAAATAGATGATCAAAATCTAATCAAAAGATTTATTTGGTTTCTAAGTATAGGTAAGTGTAGTTTTTTATATCTATTACAAATAAGTAAAAACACTCGTCTATAGCTTTTCGGGTTAGATAACGCGTATACGAGTAATTATAAGAAAATGTTTTAACTTCTTCTGCGTAAAAACCACAATTGTTTCATCATTACGTATAAAAGTGTATAAATAGGATACGTTTTACCCTATTTCAATATGCTGTTGCTAGCTGTTATTTATATTCATTTTCTAAGTTTTTCATAACTGTAATGAATTTTACGTGTTTTTTTTTGTTACAGGCAACGGTCTAGTACAAAGGATAACCGCAACGCAGCATCTGTAAGTGCGACTACATCTGTTACTTAATTGTTTAGTGCAAATGCGAAAGTAACAACGGTATGTCAATAATAAAGTCTGTTCAAAAGCATATTACAGCTTTCACTGTTAGTTTCACTGTTTTTTTTTTTTTTATATGAATAGGAAGGCAAACGAGCAAGTGGGACACCTGATGGTAAGTGATCACCACCGCCCATAGACACCCGCAACCCCGGAGGGATTGCAGATGCGTTGCCAACCTAGAGGACTAAGATGAAATGCCTCTTGTGCCCGTAATTTCCCCGGCTGTCTTACTCTCCACACCGAAACACAGCAGTGCAAGCACTGCTACTTAGCGGCAGGATTAGCGAGTAAGGTGGTGGTAGCGATCCGGACGGACCTTGCACAAGGCCCTACCACCCGCAAAATATTACAATTACTGATTACAAGGTATTTATGATACTGCTAACTACAGCCCGGCCGCCTTGCGCTCGCTACAGTTACGAGTACATGCTTCACGGTACAATAAAACTCAAGTACAAAGTAAATATCTTTGTAGTCCCAAACTACATAGACAGCGCTGGTTTACTCCATTCCGATAGCAAGCTAAACTAGGATCCCAGTGGTTAGTTAGAACGACAATTCCAGCGCCGGGTCGGGGTGTTGACATTGGTCTCGACTCTCAAACAGCCGGGTCCAAAATACAAGACAAGCGTAGACTTACTTATGCCTCGAATGCTCTTAACCGTAATGAACGAGTACGTGTCTTCGCTGCAATCCTCAAGTATTCCCATGGGACGGAAGAAGGAAGGCAAAGAAAACATTTTAACGTCGGTGGCAAAGAGCCGACGTGTAATTCACAATACACTTGCTGCGAGACAAGTTGGTTAGAGTTCGCGAGCTTCAAGTTATATTGTTCCCGACGGAGCGGGGCAAATAGGAAACGAGCAATAAAAATAGTTCCAAGCATCCGTCGGCCGGGGACGAATTCCAACCAAAATTACGTGAGCAAATTAGACATTCCGGGACATTGCGCTGGAATAATTGAGACCCCCGCAGGCTCGTTGACGGGAAGAATGCGCGCTGCACGCCGCGCCTTACGCTGCCGGTCCCGGTGCACTCCTCGGCTGTGCCACATATCCAGCCTCTCATTACGGAGCACCTAGGAATCCCAGACGTCTTTATGCTCAGGACTACGTAGTAAATGGTATCTAATATACTATTGCCTAAACTTGTCGGATATTTAAATAATACACATTAGTCTAAAAATATAATATGTAACAAGTAGGAGCATCCGGTTTTTTGCATAATTTATTGATATCATATTATTTATTGCAAAAAAACTACCTATTAATGGAATACGAATGTCTTATTAAATCATAATTGGTAATTAGAGAAAAATATTTATATTTAATTCTTGATTTGCATATACATATTTACATCGCTTGATTGTCCGATAATGAATTCTGAAACAATTAATTTTGCATTACGCTCCGTCCGAGGCTAGTTGGATTGCTGTTTACACCACACTTTAAATTGATATTGGAGCCGGTTTACGGTATAATCAAATAAAAATACAATTCACATCATCGAGATGGAACATTTAGTATTTTAACGGAAACCGGTCGCATTTAGTGCCTCTAACAGTACATTATGTTTTATAACATAATGCCATTAAACTGAATAAACAACCCGTTTAATATACATATATATAGCTTTATGTTAATGTGTTTTTGGACCATGAAGCCAGTATATCTTCATAATTTATGCAATTACTTCGAGCGAAACATTTATTATTGTTGTAGACTCGAGAACTACTAAAACAAAAGACATACTATTCATGTTTTGTTGTGTAAAATGCTATATTTTCGCCATATTTTATAAATGAATTTTATTTATTTGTGATTATTATAATATGTATAGATTATAATAATATGGTTATCTATAGATTCTTCTTGGATCTGCCGTTAACCTTACGCGTGCATTTACTCTATCTCCGCACTTACTCCTCAGCTCATAGTTATTTTGTAGTGAAAAGTTCTTTAGCGGGTGCACTTTTTAGGATGGGTAAAAAATGTTAAACTCGATGTGACCTGACAACTCACGTGACCTGATCGAAAATTCGTAAGACGGAGGGAGAGTTGCTGCTGGGTCGTTTAAGCGGCGCTGGGCGCTTGCGCGAGTGTGAGTGTATGTAGTTTTCACTTCTCCCGGCATTCCGGGAGTGCAAATCGTTTTTTTTTAATGTGATCTCATTTAATCAGTATTGAAGAACGACGGCTCCTAAAGTCCGCCTATACTTATTGTAGTCTTAGAAAAGGAAGAAGGAACTTTGTATCGTTCTCGTGTCGCAGGTTAAACGTAGTATTGTAACTGTGTGCGAGTACCATCAGTCTTGTCAAGTAGCTGAGCATTACAGGAGAATTCTCGCAAAGCCGCGTGGAAAGCGGTAATATAAAAGGATTGGTGGCAATTCATATGTGTTTAGTCAAGCGACTGCGCGGTTTCATCCCCTGGCTATTTTTAGACTAGTTTAAGCTGCATGTTGGCTGCTTGAAACATCAAAGTATTAGGTAACTACGTACAAAATGTTTATATATATTTCGATTCACATGAAGCTGGTTTTCTACAAAATCCATGTGCAGAGCCGCGAGCGTAAGTTTTTGACCAATAGACGTCTCAAACGCGTCCATCTCGATTACAAAGGGCAAATCGGCAGAGTTATTTAGGGGCACACGTCGACAACAAGCTATTCTTACAGAGGAATGCTATTCTCATTGTATTTGACATTTTACCGCCAACGCGTTTGAAATGTTTGTATGAATTAATGGAATAAAAATGTGAGAACCCTGTTCTACACGTAAATCTGATGTAAGGTCCTCTTACCTGAGGAGGTAAAAATATCAGAATTGATACTTTAACTTGACATAGATTGTAAAAATATTCATAGAGTTGGACGAAGCTGATCTTCTATGGAGTACAAGTGAGGCAATACCTACTTAATTGATCTATCTACATATTTACATGGAACGAATTATTGCAGCCAATCAAATGCTTCAATCATTTGATGTTAAAGTTATTTAAATACTAAAAGTAATTACTATTTCATTGGCAACCTGAGTAAGTATTGGTGTTATATAAAGAAGAGACCAAATGCCCACGTCCTGGGCTAAAAGGATATCCGATATCTCTGTTAAAGTTAAAAAATATCGTTTTTTATTAGTAGAGACGGGCCCGAGCGGCCGCCACGCATGATCGGCCCTAACGAACTAGCCACGCCGGCCCGTGCGACTTACATCAATAACAATCCTTGGAAATCCGAACAATCTTTCTTTTTCCATGGTTTATTCGACCAAGTTTTCCTTTTACCTTAAACTGCGACAAAAATGTAATCTTTGTTATTTATACGCTCGAATTTGTTTTGTTAGTTTCTAAAAATCTTGTTTGTATTTTTTTTCTAACCTTTAAAAGACACTTATAATTCAATAAAATTAATGAACCAATATCTACCACTTGTCTTGCTACTCTGCGACCGTGTCGTAGTGACAAGGTACTTTACTGGAATAACGGAGTCGTAAGGTAACTTAACAGGGGTTGTTCCTTGATATGAACCTCCGCAAAGTACGCCTGATTCAATAATTATGTTAGTTTATTTTGACTTGCGTCTTGTTTTGATGGACTTGAATATAAGCTCGAAATTATACAGACTTAGCTTAAGAAGACACCTTTTTCATCCTCTTTAAACTCGAACGTTCTGCACCTTAAACAGGGGAAAGGTGTGTGATGGGTTAAAAATAAACATGCCACGTGCAAGACAGGTGGTGGACCAGTTTTTTACCTGCCGTCTGCCACGAGGAATAAATAATTCTCCAACTAAACACGAGGGTCAATTTTATTCCTGGTGCGCTAAAATTTGGTTTAGGCTGAGACAGTCCTATCCTATGTCCATGCCGAAAAATGCTAATCCACGATCTATCTTAATTTATGGCGCTCCTACTCCCATTAGTATAATTCTAACTAGTATTGAAGGAATTTATGACTGAGTGCGGAAATAGCACGCATTCCGAAAAAATAACTTAAGGTTTGGTTTTTCAAACTAGACTATGTACGCCTATGTACGTCATTTGTTTATTTAGTTAATAACCGACATTTATCTAACTCCCAGTTGATTTTAAATACTTACGTGTGTTAGGTGTAAATAGTATTGTGGAACAGTTCTCGTTAGCAGCCCCCGCGGATCGGCGCGTTAGCAACATATCGCATAGGTATCCACAATTGTATATGTTACCTTGAATCGTCGGTTCGCTTGAAGCCAAATTGCGCGGAAGCCCCTCGAGACTCACGCGTTTGGGTCACGACTCCACTCCAAATTTAAAATTGATTACAAAAAATATTACCAAGTTGGAGCCGGGCGTCGTGATTCGGGTTCTGAACGTACCTCTAGATCGTTCATGTGTACACATTTGTTCCTTTTCGGCCAGTACTCTCTGACGGTAATGGATGGTCGTGAAACCTTTCTAAAGCTATCAAATCATGGCATCTTTATTTTCAATTATTACGTTTTCTCAAGGTACTTAATGTTAAAGAGGTTTGTGTAACTTTGTATGGACTCGTAGCGTATTTTTTTTTTGAAATCTCTTTTCTTTCATACCCATAAGCAAACATTTTATTTTTACAAATACTATGATGTATGCAATTGTGTCAAAATATATCGGGGGCTCGTGAAAGGTAACAACGGTCTACATTCCATAGAAAATATGATTATTGATTACTAGCTGTTGCCCGCAACTTCGTCTGCATAGAATTCGTTTATCGCTATCCCGCGGGAATTACGCAATTTTCCGAGATAAAAAGTAGCCTATGTGTTATTCCAGACTATAATCTGTCTATGTTTCAAATTTCATCCAGATCTGTCCAGCCGTTCTGGCGTGAAAGAGTAACAAACATCCAAACATTCTCACAAACTTTCACATTTATAATATTAGTAGAATTCTTAATTAATATTAATTCAATCACTTATTTCGGTATGTATACCTACATCTACTTACGTATACACTCTAAAACGATAAAATGAGCTAGCTATCAGTTGACAAATGACCGCAATTAGCAATTCAATCAATCACATGCATAAATCCGAAATCCGTGCAAAAATCAGACGGTTCCCGCCACTAAATTGCACACCCGAACGTTAAAAACAGAGCACTTAGCCTGACAGACACCGGTCCCTATAAAAAACAAACCCACTCGTAAAAATAATTTATTCAACAAAATCCATTTGTATCTAAAATTGTTTTTTCGAGTCCGAGAGCCCAAAACGATGCAAAAAATACTAGGAATCATTAATTGATAATTACCGTATCACACACGAACGAAGTCGCTGTAAGTACTTGAGAGTTTAAAAGGAAGGAGATACTCAAACAAGTTTGATTACAGGAGGTATGTAATTTGGATAAACCTCTTTTTATACCTGTATAAATACAGAGCAATTCATCATCATAAAGAATTCAAATCGCACTATGATAAGTACTACTTAAAAGTAATAGTACAGTACAGTAATTTATCGGCTCAGGGAAGACAGCTGCCAGCGTTTAGATTATAATAAATATTGCGTGAAAATAATTAATAGGCAAATCACTTTCGTCACACAGTATGGTTTCGACTGAATAGATGTTTTTGTAATTAATTCAGTATTCGAAAATTAGTTCAAGAACCGACGACGGGCAAACCAGTTGAACCGTTAGCTAACTCGCCGACCGGTGTTTGCTCCATGCAATACTTACTCAATAAATTACTCGTAGTTATAAATTTATTGATAAAAAATTACAAATAACATAATAGCTTCCTTTCAGATTGTTTACGTTTAAAGTAACACTGTCATAGGCGTATTTAGGTAACTGTTTTTGTCATATTAAGCTATACTGTCAAATTCGAGAGAAAACCTCAGTAAAATTCAGTTTACAGACTAACCCAACCTTGCATTTACGTACTAAACTAATTTACATATGGAAACTGAGAATCGGCTACGGGCAGAGCACTCAAAGCGAAACCATTCGATGGACAGCTTATTTCCACCGTTTAGCCGGTTTTTCCAGTGGCTAATGTAATTAGTTCATTACTTTATCCTGAGACAACCCTCGCGCTGTGTGCGCCGCAGATTTATAGGCGACCCTCTGTTTCCCCGTGCCTCTCAGCACGTGGATCCCGGATTCCAAATTGAGTTTTTCCGCTCTGAATAAAAAGCTGAAAATGTGGAGACTGTGAAAGATTTCTCATTCCGTGATTGGATAGCAAAGTTTTATAATACGCTGAATGAAATTGTGTGAGGTTTCCACAAAAGACGCTCGCTGGAACCTGTTTCATCAGCATTCACATCGCCAATTTGTTTAACTTAAATTGACAAAAAGGGTGGTTGAAGAAGACGCTTTCGAGAGAAGACCAAAAAGTAGTTAAGTTATTTTGCTATAAACTTGCTTTTTTAACATTAACAAACCAACAAAAAATACAACTTTATTCTTCTGTAGCCATGCGTAATGAATGATTCATAATTTTTTTCCTCGCCATGCCTACCTCGGAAACTAGGCCTTGACTATTGGAATCACTGGACCTTGAATCATAGCAAAATAAATTAAATCGTTCCCTTGCGACATCCAATATTGTCGGAAGATCAACAAAAACACGACCGTAAAAAGTTTATCAGTGACCACGAATCAATTGTTCTATAGGTACTGCTTTATTTGAAGTTGTTGGAGTGAAATTGGTGGATAAAAACTTTTCAAATACTAGTTTAAAATGTGACAATCATTACCTATATTATGTGGACTGCATTGGTAACGGAAAACATTCTCCTTAATTGCTTTTCTTAAGAAGCACACAAACCATTAGTCTCCATGGTGTCGCATGAATGAAACAAAACATATTATTATTCATACATGAGCCGAGAGTCGAAATTAAACAGGTAAATGTGAATACGAGTTATGTGTGTTTGAAGCCGGACTGTCCCGTTAATGAGTGTACAATGCTAATGAAGGCGACGTGTGGAGGCAGCACCTGCCGCGCGACCGTGGGACGGCGCTGCTATGCACGCTGCCCGTCCCGCCAACTTTATCCTAACAGATGTTATGTTACCGATTTCATTACAAACATCACGTGTTTACTATTGTTTTAAAATGTTTTAATCGACTGTCCATCAAATTTTAAACAAAATAAACTACCTACTAAATGTTGATCGAATATTTATTTTACATTCAAAATCTTATTCATTATCTATCATGTTTTCCATTAGGACTCTTGTCAAACAGAAGTTCATCGTAGCTCGTAGCAGAGTAAAAACAGCTCAACATGGGTACCTAAGCAGAGTCGGTTGCGTTAATGCTAAACCAATCACAAGCATTGTTTTATTTGATTCGGCTAATGTCAAGAGCGCACCTCGGGCGTCGGTCGCCGTCATATGCCACTCAGGACCGCGCTCATAGCTGACAGCCAATTAGCCCATGCTCCTGGTACATCGTACTACCGACGTGGTGCCGTGGTTCTCACACCACACACCGCAGAGGCGACGAGGGCGCCGACCTTTGTGCAATGAGAACTTTGGCCGTTGTTACCTAATCCGTTCTGAGTCTGGCTCTGAACAGTCATGACCAAGACGGATTTTGTTAATTATGGACGCAAAGAAAATTTAGTTCAAATTTAATAGAGCTCAAATTGTAATAATCGTGGCTTTTTACTTTGTGTTACGGTCAACGGCGTCTCCATTGTTGCTCATGTGAAAAACGATATTGCATCTATGTATTCCCGCAAATACGCAAACACGAATAACGAAATGAAGTGGGCTTGTACCACCATTATAAGTTGTAAGATAGCGTTCTTAAACCCACCCTTATACATTCAAATCACTGACAGCTAATTACATCGTACCCTTGGCCCGAGTTTGCTTAGCCCACACATACAATCATTTATCTTTATTCGATAGAATCGCCCGCACGAGCGCCGCACTTAATCCCGGCCCGGTCGGGGCAGTCTTCTCCATTAGCCCTCACTCATAACGTGGCATCATATTGCGATCGGGGCTGCTATCAACTTGTCGATGAGTGCGGAATTGATTATTACCCTTTTTTTCAATTATCTAGGCCGAATAAAGAACAAATGAACACAAATTGGACACAAATGGCGTTCAAGTGTTTCTGTGTTGTCAAAGAAATTGATGCTTCAAAAAAGTTGAAAATAAATGTAACAACATGGACTTAAGTAAGAGTTGATGTCAAACATCCACCTGAAAATTTCTACTAGGGGTCAAATTATTTTGCATAATAATCTTTCATCATTATCGTCATTTCCATCATACATAAACATATATAAGGTTCTAAACCGTGATTCTCTGCTTAAAAAGCTACTATAGTAAAACTATGAAATTAACGACGTTTCCTTAAATGTTTGTCATTTACAATTCATCACCCGTCTTTGTTAATGAAAGATCCATATCAGATATTTCCTCTGGAAATATTATTAACATTTTCATCTGTGAACTGTAATTCAATATAGCCTTTAGCCTTATTGTTTTTCGATGTAATTTATATAACAAATACCGGTTAAAATTAAGTTTATGGAACATCTTCCAATTGACACCAATCGGTTACCTAATTTATAATCAATTACGTAAGTTAAGTCCAGACCACGCGTTTTTTGTAGTGACTGTTACTTCATAAAGACAGCAAAATAAAGATACACACTAATATGAATACTAACAATGCTACGTCATATAGGTACTCCTAATAATCATTAGCGTAGCTTCTCTAAGCTAATATAACACCACTGTGATGTGTTTGATGGATGACATTGCATTGATGTTAATTTCAAAGTTTGACCCCAATATAGCGGCAACGTTTTATCATTTTTTATTTCCAGACATCGGCCTGGCATTTGGTAATTAATTCTATGTTAGATATTTATTTGAAGTCGAGCATTTAACTAAATGCTTAAATGACATATGTAATTCTAACTTGGCTTTTAGTCCCTACAAAGTTACGCAAGTAATTTTATTAGCCCATAAATAAATTTAAAATTATGAATCAAAATCAAAATCAAAATCAAAATAATTTATTGCAAATCACATTACAGGCATAAGATGGAATATTTTGAATAGGTTTACATGTGACACCCTGCAAGGGCACGGCAATATCAGAGGGCTCTGTTATTATTTTTTCTTGGTACTTATCTACATATATTTATATTACCTACTTTAAAACTTTTGCGCTTAACTAAACCAAAAACAGTTTCACATTTATTATGCGCCACGACGAGCCATAGCGACATGCTAGCATAGGGTCCATTTCACATAAGTACATTCATACACATTTGTCGTTAAAATACTCATCTAAGCCATAGAAACATTTACTTATTAGGAATGATTTCAGTTGGTTAATAAATGCTAAGGTACTATCTATGTCTTTCAAGGAATTTGGTAGATGATTGTAAATTTTTATAGTCATGAAGTGTGGGTTTGATTTCACCAGCTTTAATTTGGAAGATGGCAATTTGAGTATGTTTTTTGTGCGGTTATTTCTTTTGTTGCCTGTTAATTTTAAATAAAGATCTTCATGAATGTAATGATTGCACTGAGAACGTAGTACCTACTGAAATTCATGTTATTAAACGTTCGTTAATTACTTAAAAAGTCAATTATTAACAACTTATGGTACTAAGCTTTAGAGGAATATCTTGATGGGTATTATATGTGAAATATCCACAATCCTTTTTGTGACACTTGTTATTGTGGTTTTATTTCATAGTCTCGGTGGGTTAATTAAATTTATTAAATTATATCGAAGGAACATTATTAACACTCAAAAACAGGAAACCCACTTCTCTTAATTTAATATGGGTATAACATATGGATGCCTATCGACAACAGTATACCATAACATAAGTATTATTAAGTATATTTGGTATGGGCAGGTATGTTAAAATGAAGCTATTATTTAACAAATAAAATCGCATCTCATGTCTTTACACAGGACAGATAGAATTAGGCATCTAAGTGCTCATTCTGCATAACAATGTAATCGTTATTTGATTTTAGTTAAGTAATAGCAAAATGTTTTATTAAATCCATAATCTTGATGCCACGGAAAAATAGTATTGATACGGCAATTCACAAGGCAACTACAATTTCACGTTGCACTGCATTGGTACCTACATCGCCCGACTGGAAGGAGCATTTTATCTACAGGCGATCCTTTCTCAGCTTTTACGCCGCCTTTTTCTTTATACATGTTCGAAATTGTGAGTTACATCGTGAACTGATTTTCAAGGTTATTTGCTATTCTTGGAATATCTTTAGCGCCGCTTGTGAGTCAGTTAGTGAGTGGTGAGGCTAGCAAATACAGTGAGTCACGCCGCTGATACACTTCGATTGTTTCGGATAATTTATTTTATCAGTCATTGAATTGAATACGAGTTATCCTAAGATATGCAATGACGTCGTATGTAGGTACCTGCTAGTAGATAACAATGGTATTAAATCAACTTAACGTACTTTGAATTGGCGTAAATCATCGGAATAATTGATATTGTTTTTTTTAAACATAGTGAGTGTGTGAAATAAACTGGCCATTTAATTAAAACAATAAAAAGGTTGGTTAATTTAAGCGTCATAAATTACTGCAAGTCATTTCTGCGTTTATAGTAAGTACTATAGTTACGCATTTACGGAGAACCTCCCTGCTTTTACGAAGTCACTGTTATACATTTCCTAAAACATGTCCGTTGACTCGTTGGGAATGTTTAATGTCACGCGTCCTCAAACACATAATCTCAAGTCCATAACTATACATAAATCAGTATTGAGAGCCTGTACCAAAACTGGGCGGTCTTCAAAACCGATAACTGAAGTTTATGTGGCAGTACATTAAGTCCCAAATCCATCACGTTTTCTTGAGAAATAGGGTAAAGTTAACTAGGATAGATAGGCGGATCGCTTGAGGGGCTTCCCGTCACCACGTCCAATGACCACTGGAACCCTTCCTCAATGACCAATGACCGACGGTCAGGACAGCCCGACGATATTTCAACTTACTAAATTCTGGGACGTAGATAAATTAACCAATGGAGTGGTTGTACGAGCTATTTAACTATAATAATAATAATCATTATTATAAATTTATTTATTCAGGTAACTGGGACCCACAATTTGTTAGTTACATAATTAATCGGTAACTATTTGCTTATCGCTATAAGATATCGTTCATAATATAATGCTGCTTACCTAACTCAAGTTTCATGATTGACTTTAGGTCGTCCAAACAAATAGTAGCAATCGTCACAGCAATCGGCTTGGGTTTTTTTAAACATGTTTTATGACATTTCAATTCTATTGGTAAATTCCTCTTTGTTTTCATGCTGTATCGATCCGTATGTTGGAGTCTAAGGACTAAGAATATACAAAAGCGTTGTTTCCTGTTGGATAGTTCAGCATGAATTCATGTGTTAAATCATCCTTTAGCGTAGGTTATGCGGGTGGTAGGGCCTTGTGCAAGGTCCGTCCGGATCGCTACCACCATCTTACTCGCTAATCCTGCCGCTAAGTAGCAGTGCTTGCACCGCTGTGTTCCGGTGCGGAGAGTAAGACAGCCGGGGAAATTACGGGCACAAGAGGCATTTCATCTTAATCCTCTAGGTTGGCAACGCATCTGCAATCCCTCCGGGGTTGCGGGTGTCTATGGGCAGTGGTGATCACTTACCATCAGGTGACCCACTTGCTCGTTTGCCTTCCTATTCACATAAAAAAAAAAAAAAAAAAAAAAAAAGGTACTAGCTTTTGCCCGCGACTTCGTCCGCGCAGATAACGTCAGTGTGACGACATAAAAAGTATTTTTTTTTTCAATAAAAAGTATCCTATTACTGTTACTTCTAATACCTGCATGTGTACAAAATTTAATGATGATCGGTTGAGTAGTTTTCGCGTATCAAACAAACTTACATTCGTATTTATAATATTAGTAGGATAGGAAGTAGGATGTAACTCTCGATATTTTTTTTGGATTTTCTAGATTGCAATAGTGTTGCAAAAATATGTGTCGTAGGAACGAGTACAGTCGTGACCGGAGTGCTTTGGTGTCGCCATGCCATTCACGTCCCACGACCCCATCCGCCGGCTCGGGGATAAAGCTACCCGAGATTGGGTAAACGAAAATAGACTAGCTCGTTTATATTGCATAAACACATCCCCTGCTTATTTTCGTTCTGCTGCATGAATTATTACACACTTAAGGATGCTGTTATGCCACATGTGATATAAAACGTCGGATTATCAGCTTACGGGGAAGTTTGAAAACGAAGAAAACGTTTCTACATTTTGTTGTTATTGTTTTCCCAGACCGCAAACGTATTCCGTAACCACCGCTATAATAATATAATTAGAAGTATTTACCATTAGTAAGGTTTCCTTATTTATTTTCAAGACGCATCGTATAGTAAATGTTTCTGCGGTTAGAACGTTAATGATGATGATAATAATAATACCTAATAATAATAATAATAATATCTTGGGACAATTGACACCAATTGACCTAGCCCCAAACTAAGCAAAGCTTGTAATATGGGCACTAGACAACGGATAAACATACTTATATAGATAAATACATACTTAAATACATATTAAACATCCAAGACTCGAGAACAAACATTCGTATTTTTCATACAAATATCTGCCCCGACCGGGGATCAAACCCGGGACCTCAAGCTTCATAGTCAGGTTCTCTAACCACTAGGCTATCCGATCGTCTTAAAACTCTATTATTTTATTAGGTAGGTAGGTATTAATAATAGACTTGGTTTGAGTCATTCATTGATCCACAATGGGAGTTGTGGATGGATATAAAGAATTGGTGAAAATTATGTTTGATCTTTCTTGCGGATAGACAGAGCATTGAATTAAAATCAAGTGTTTCTGATGTTTGAGACCTGTAACAAAGAATCAGTGGGTTGAGAAATGGTCGCGACGGACGCAGGGCAGGCGCGGACGGCCGTAACAAATGGCGCGGGTCCCGCGGGAGCGCCCGGCGACGCCGCCGCGTCTAACCATTAATTTGATGGTTTTGCCAGCATTATTTGCAAATGTTTTTAATAATATTACACCGGAAAACGTTAGTCGGTATTTCTTGTTCCTTACAAAGTTAATACAGTCAAAAATATTCGTAAATCCAAAACAAAGAATAGGTAGAACTCAAACAGGCAGTCCTTGACCAGGAAGCTACTTGCGGTTGCACTATACGCATTCATAATCAATTACAAATATTTATGCAGATCACAAGTTTGCGCAGTGACACACGTAACAGCTTAGCAATGCAGCGGTCACATCGCCCCATCACGTCCTCCGAGACCGCGATTATGATATACGACACTGACACACTCCCTGCCATTATTGCATAACCGTCACTGGTTCTCGTAACATTTGCTAATTAATGAACTTGTTGATAAATATTTGTGCTGCACCATACCCGTTGGCGAATGAGGGAGTGGCTTTTTTTTACCTTCGTTTAGTTTCATAACCTTTTAAGAGCAATCTAAGCCACGGTAGTGTCGAAAGCTTTAACGTGGGAGAATGCGCGGCGTGTCATACGACACCAAAACGTGCGAGTCAATATCAACGGAAAAAATAATTAGTATTAATCAAATAAAATGATTAGGTAGGTTACTATTAGTAATATTGGTATCAAGTATCTACTCATGGTAACAACTGTTTTCGGTTCTATCCAAATCAGCTTCCCTAAAAGAAATATTGCAAATGTAAAACTTTGCCGGAGCTAAATGCATACTTCGAGTTAAATTTTCTTGCAAAACGTTGAGTTATATTTCAATTCCCTATGTCAACGATTCGGGAAGAGATTTCATTTTTTATAAAGTTTGCACGAGTGTTGTTCTCTCGGCGCGGATTCTTTCTTTTTGCTGAGCTTGATTGATGACTTTTCTCACGGAGTGACACTTTTAGGGCGCTGCGCTTACTAAATCGTCAATATAAAATCCAGCTAAGAGTCAGTGCTATTACAGTTTACTTCTTAGGAAACACTGATAATGATCGGGGTCAGTTTATCTGATATCTATTATAGTTAGCAAGATATAACTTATTGGTTTATGCCCAACATAGTACAAAATCCAAGACGCTTCTGTCTACTATCATACTAACAGTAGCTAATCTCAGTTTCTCGGAAGTACTCACATCAAACTAGCCTCAAGCAGCAAACCCCGGCGGCCGCTCGTGACTGTCACATCTCTGAAGAATTCGATGACCATTTGCCATGTACGTGCGTGAAGACTACTCTAGATAGATACCGATCTAATAGCGCACAAAAAATGTTACGTCACGAGATGTCATTTATATCAGAGCAACTCGTTCGTGCGACAGAAAAGGAGTTCAGTCGATCTGTACTTCATTTACAAAAAGAAAACATTCGAAATAAATACCTACCTTATCTTCGAAGCACTTACGTAGTAGCGATGCAAAGTCTAGATGCAAACGGGTTTATGTGAAGCTATTTAAAGAAGGATGGCTAATGCATTCGTTTGCCTTGGCAAGGAAAGGAAGCACGGTAGGGGGTAACAATGTTAACTCCAACGGACGCTCCTGACCAGTGGCTCGGAGCGCGGAAGCGGGTTCCGATACGCTGTCTGCTCTCAAGATAATCAAACTTCCACTATACTTGCTTAATAATACAAGTCCTGTGAGCGCATGTCGCACGTGATATTAAAATCTCATCGTGAAAATTCGGCTTAAAATTATTTTACGCTGTCACCTAAATGAGTTTCAACGCTTAATACAATCATTTTAAAACGTTCACGTTAGCTGTAATTGAAAGCCCGTCCTAATTAGGACCAGCTTTTACTTATTTTCAGCAGCGTGCAGTGAAGGTTGAAAGTAGGTAAGTAGTTATCATAGTAGGTAGTAAAGTCAACCAAAACATGATTCCTTGTAGTTCTGTATCAAATTCATTCGATAAATTTCTTTTTTTTTTCAAACTGTATATATTTTGTCCTATTCATTCTATACCAGGTATATCCTATAGGTACTGAAACTAGTAAAACATCAGAAAAATAAAGCTAAGACTGGGTACCCCTCATCATTAAAAATAAAATGAAAAATCAGAAAGTAATATTTCGGGGTATAAAGATTATAATTAATTTAAGTAATAAGTGTGAAAAAAAATGTACCTAACGATTTAAACCTTGCTTGTGTAGAAAACAGCTGAACGTTACTTATACCTAGCTGACGTGGAGACGGCAAGAAGATTTATAACAAAGCAAATAGCATTAAATCTGCTAGGGCAGCATTCTAGCACGCTCACAACCCGTAAGCAAACAAATACTTACCTACAACACTTACGTACACCCGGAAGAACTAATGTCAAGTACACTTTCATTCTGTCAATGCGGTAGGTCTGTTTTTAACACAATAACAATAAATAAAAATAATGTCTTTTATCAATATTCTACTGACAGTTTTAAATGAAAGATCAATCGATGGATTTTCCAGTAGCCAACGCTTGTTGGTTCAACGTTTCGTTCCACAGTCGATACGGTTTAGTTATGGATGACTTGCTTGTGTTTGCGTTGTATTTTATCTTTATACATCACGATCACGATATATTTCGCAACTGAGTTTTCTGTTCACTTGTTTAGTCCTTCATTCTCAATTTAATTGTTTCATTTTAGACACCAGTTATACATAGGGGAAACCAGCCAGATCCAAATCAGAAAATTAAAATCGCAGATCACTACATAGTATAAAACAAAGTCACTTTCCGCTGTCTGTCTGTCTGTCCCTATGTACGCTTAGATCTTTAAAACTACGCAATGGATTTTGATGCGGTTTTTTTAATAGAAAGAGTGATTCGAGGGGAAGGTTTATATAATGTATAATGCGCAGACGAAGTCGCGGGCAGAAGCTAGTATATTTATAAAACGTTGCAACATCCAAAATAAACTATGAAAAAAAAAGAAAAAAAAACTGCAGAAAGTGTGACAGACAAAATTGTTTTACAAGATGCAAAATGACATCACGTAAAGAAGGCGGGCAGTGTTAATTAAATCTTGATTGATGAACAAGGCATTTTTGAACATGTCTGTGCCTATTAACATGGTACGCAGGTCGATGCTCCATTGCGTAAGAAACCGTTACCTATTTAAATTGGGCTCGAAGAGATTTGATGCGCTTATGACTTGGGCGATGTAGGGTTATGCACCGTAACTACTATAGATGATTTCACTACAGAGTAGTGCAACAAGCTGTAATTAAGGTATCCTCTCAAGCATACAAAATATACGTTTAAATTTAAATTATACTTTGGAGGGAATAATTGGACGTATTGAATTGAGTAGGTACAGGTAAACTGTTTAAGTGCTTAATCGTGTAGACACTAAAAAAAATCCATTGTTATTTACAACGTGGCCCATCCGTGTGGCCACCGCGGATGCTATTGCTAGCTGACCAAACTTTGTTTTGTAGGCAGTGATTCATCTTGTATAGCGCCCGCGCCCTGCGGCGGTGAGATGTGTGCTGCGCTACACTGGGAGATTACACATCGGTACGTGACTTTAGAGTAACTCGTTGACTTATATGTACCACTACAATATTCGCCGAGTTCTTAGTATTCTAAGAGCAAAATTAATAGTTATTCAATAATAATGTTACCGTGTGTAGTTCGACTTGGAAGACGGTTTACAACATGCAAAAGTTTTTTTTACAAAATAGAAAGTGAAACATTGAAAAAATCAGCCGCTTTTTTCACGAATGGCATCGTAAACAAGTGATACAAGAAATATATTACAATAATATGAGAATGTTAGGTCATCCTGATTTAGAATAAAAATATTCGTACCGACATAATACCAACGACGTTTATTAGTAGCAAGCAAGTTACGGGAACGCGGTACAAAAAAAGTCATCACAAACTTGTCTAAGCGTTCAGGAAGATGGTCGGCGCTCGGCGTGAATATTCAATATTAATGTAGCGTCAAATAATTTGAACCATTTTACAGGGGCTATCAATCTGGCCCGTTAATGAGATTCGGTCCGGCGCGACTGCGTCGACCAATTTGTGCCTCGTTGCACCTCGCTAATGAAATACCTCTGCCCATGAAGTGATCTCAATTTTATAAAGAACATCACAAGCCGTAACATAACGGCGGTTTCACGGTTGGTGGATGAATTTTAATTAGCATTTTTTTATGAAACAAGCGTAATTGCTGTGTTATACAGCATACCTACTGAACCAAATTGCTTTAATAAAGGTTCTATTATGAGCATATAAGCACTCGGGAGCACGTCAAACATTACGTTTTGGGTAACATCAGTGCATTCTCTAATAAAAGATAAAGTTACCCTGCTGTTACGACTAACACTGACGTATCTATCTCATTGAATTTTTCTGCGAACCGCATGATTGGATTGTGCACTAATTTAATCTTACACTTAAAAATACAGACGTATTGAGAACCTCCTCCTTTTTTGAAGTCGGTTAAAAAAGGGGCCACCTCGTAAGTTTGAAGGAACTGAAAGTGGTTGATCCCGCCTATGGTAACCAAGGAAATATGCATTTCCTTCATGCACAATACGCGTAGGATCATTGAATGTGCCCAAGAAAAAGTTTCCGTGCTTGGACCACTTACGACATCACCCAAGATTTTCTTGCCTAGTATTTAACTGTGGCACTGACTTTGTGCAACTTCTCAAGAGACACAAAAGAACAAGTTGACTTCGACTCAATATATATCGACGAACCTGTACTGTTGATATGGAGATAGGTTAGGCAAGCAGTTTGTGATGAAGTTGAAAATCAGTTGTCTATTAATCTTTCTAAACTAATTCTAAATTATTTTAGATTCCAAAGGAAAGAAAACGTTGTAACATATTTTACCGAATAAAGTTATATTCTATTAATATTAATTTTAAAAAATATATAAATTATTTTAATTTAAATGCAAAAGGTAAGGCAGACATTTATACCTACTCCTGACGCGCAACGGGACCGTCTGTTTTAATTGTTTTATTTTAAGTTTAGTTTTAGTTTAGTTTGTTTAATTCGTGTTTTTTTTAATTGATTATACTTAGTTTAAATTGCTTTTCTTTCTTACTAATTGACGATATTTCAAAAAATTCTATTCCCGTAAATCAAAAACCATTTCGAGAGAAACGCTTTTAGAAAACAAAAAAGATACCTACCTATTTGGATTTTTTTTACAATATTTTTTCGATAAATTAGGAAAATAACTAATGTAACACGGGAAATGACGTCACATATCACAACACTAGTGACAGCTGACGGTTAATTCATTCGCACACCACTCGGCTTTGTTGCCATCGAGAACAGTAAATAACTGTTTGCCGGGCAATAATGATGTGTTTTTGCAAGTTTTCATAAAACAATATTTTTTGTAAGAATGCTGTTGGGAGTTTGAGCAGCTCATTTTGACGTTCATCGAGATTAACAACTGCTTTCACTGTCAAACTATTTAAGCACAATTTGATGTAATTATTTCAACGTTTTTTTTAAGTGTATGAAACAGCAGTGACGTAATTTTGATAATACTTCACTTCATATTTGTAAAATACGCCTTTTCTGCTCAAACAACGATTTAAACGGATTTATCAACTAAAATACAAGAATTTTACAACTATAAAAAAATACGGGTGTCTTAATAAAATTGTGCGCTCTTTCGAGCCAGACAATAAAAAGTACCACTGAAAAAATTAAGATATTATCATTAACCCTATTGTAATTATTTGTACTTCAAATAAATAGATATTCAATTCAGGCACAAATTTGGCATGAATATATTGTAAATATACATAAATTTTTCATTGCTTGAATTAGGATTGGAACTAACTTTATTTAGCTGATTGGTTAATTTTTGATCTACCTACTTCATTTTGTGTCAATGCATATTATATTCATACAAGATTTAATATCAAAAATATCCCGCCTGATTTGTTTGACGCGAGAAAATGTCCGTCTCAAAAGCAACTTAATTACAATTTTACGGGTCACGATACACTATAAAGTGAAGGGAACATATAAACAGTGTCATATCATGTTTAAACCGCCTCGGCTGGTGACACGCGCCGGCGGCCGGCGCCGACCTCCGACCGCCCGCGCTTTCACTTATTCGCCCACAGACGGCGGACCCATCTCCTAACACGCCAAATAAAGAAATCTCCCACGAACCATTTAAATACAAGAATAAAACCATTGACTCCATGTCCATCCAGTCATCTTTTGCATAAAAACAAGCCTCAAGATGCACTGATAAACTTTGCCAAACCATCAAACTGTTTCACAATTTTCATCTTACATAACCACTTTCTCTTCAGATATGATTGCATTGTTTGATACCATTGTTTGGTTAGCGTTATTTGGCATGGGAGTAATAATCATTATGGACTTTCTTCTAGTGGCTCACACATCCACAGTTGGTACACGCGATTAAAAATAAAATACCACCCGTGCGCAGGACCCTTAACGCGGCGTACGGTAAACATGTCAAGTAGAAAATTGGATTTTTTTCAAGTTGATTGATTAGTACAGGTCACTTATGTGGAATTGAAGCAAACAAAATTAAACACACCTACCAATTTAGGTATTTAGGCATGCGTACCAAACGTTCTTACTTTTAGTACGAAGTCACAATATTATTATTCATTTTATCATGAAGATAACCACGTCTTGAACTCTTATACGTGACCCATTAAATAAACGTTACGATAATATTTTAAGCGCGATACCTTCTGCTGCCATCGGCGTACGAATATGCTGATTCAATAAAAAACACTTTAATATTTCAGTGGCCTCTGACGATATTATTGTGCGATAAATTCACTGAAAGACATCACATAAATTTAAAGGTAGAAACATCATTTGCGCTGTAAAACTTACGTAACCACTCATCTGTAACCTAACGGCTGCTTGTTATCTTCATTGGCATTTCATGCAGTGCAATTTTTTTTTTATTTAAGTAATAAAATTTGGTAGTTAATCTATCTCTGTTCGTACCACTAGACATGGACTAGGCATTATACTACCGCTAGATATCATTACGGATAGGCTACGGATACACGTACTGGGTAGGTACGCTATAAATGGAATATGTATGAATAACAAAGGGTTCAGAACACTTTAATTGGCATTTAATAAGTCCAAAATGTTTCATTTTCAAAGCATCTAACTACCTATATACATAATAACAAAGCTGAAGAAAGTCGAAAGTATGTACATGGAAGATTTAAAAAGAAATAGCTGGGGATATACTTAGAATCGATAACAAAACACGTTCCGGCGTTTTAGAATTTTTGTCTGTTTGTCTGTATATTTGCGAGCGCATCACGTGAAAACGGCTGAACGGATTTTGATGCAAACTTTACTAATCTGTTGAGAAAATCACCGGCCAGGCTACTTTTTATCCCGGGAATTGCATAGTTCCCGCGGGATAGCGTTTACATGTCAAAAGTCGCAGCTGCCTAGAGTCGCAACGTAAATAAATATTGCTTCAGTATCATAGAGGTGCACTAAGGAGGGATTTTTCAAAATTCCCAGGGGATAGGGAATAAATGGGGTTTATAAGTCCACTGAAAAGGGAAGCCATCTTCATAACTATAATTAAGTACTAGAGTCTTGAAATTTGGCACACATGTAGGAAATCATAACTGCTGAAAATTAGTATCAAGACTCTCGAAATTCCCGCGGTAGAAATAGGGAGAAAAAAGGAATTTTTATTATTACTTTGAAATGTTCCTATCTCCATAACTATTATTAGTAAAATCTTTAAATCTAGCATACCAGTAGGTAATTATGATATCTCAAAACTCATTTCAGGATTTTGCAAAATCCCCGTGGGATAAGAAAAAAAAAGAGTAACTGACTTGCTAATATAGTTTCTTGGCATTTGGGAGACGTATTCCTTGACGATCAAAGAGGTGCACTACAAAGGGATTTTTCCAATTTTTCCTCGGGATGAAAGGACGGTATAGAAAATATAGACTTTTTAAATACAACACCTAGTTACTAAATAGTAGAAATGTACTTTGAAGATACCTACGTGGGCGTTATAAGAAGAAGAAGGGATTTTTCGAATTTTCCACAGATCAAAAGGATGGGGTAAAACATAGTGGAAGTGGGTGTCCATGCAACAAAGGGTTTATTTCGTTGAGGTAGGTATAGGTAGTAGGTAGTACGAAATCCTTCGTGCTAAAGTACGACTCGCATTTGGCTGGTTTTTGTACATTTTCGATGGGAGAGAGGAACAAGTTTCAGCGCAAATTTTTATTCTGCGCGGACGAAGTCGCGGGCAAAAGCTAGTTAATTATAAAACGTAACTATTGCTGCTTCGCAGGAAACGCAACGCAAGAACGCAACTCCAGGGTTGAAAGCGTAGAGAATCATAACTACGAAGGTTTAGTTGGCACCCGACAGATCGGCACGATATTTCTAAACAAATGCCGCTCGTGAGGCACCCGGGTAGGTACGACGGCGTCTGCAGACCAATCGTTTACACAACGTTTTGGGGTCAGGCGGGCCCATTCACTATCGTTTTTAGGTTGCAGTCCAGCACAAGCGAGCGCGCTGAATAATGAATGGCGATTTGCCCACGTTGCATCGGGCATAAGACTCATAAGTTTCAATGTGCCAGCTTCCTGCGAGAATGACGCGGACGTCTCAATTGCTGCTCTTTTGTAATCAACAATTTGTATCGCCACTGAGACCCGTCTTGCTGATTCAATAACAACGTGAACAAATTCCAAGCTATTTTTGTACTCTCGTTAAATTCATAAAATTCTTGTAGGTTTTCAATTCGATTGAACTGACACGACAATGGGTACATAAATATTTACAAATAGGCTCTTACAAATATATCAATATCATATATTTGTCCGGTATTGAAAAAGCAATTTGTAGCTTGGGAAAGTCCTTATTGTAATTTACAGTATCTAGCGTCTAGCATCAGGCATCAAAGTGATACATTTTGATACTTGGGATATAAATATTTTCGTTGCTTACCTTTTCGCCTGTACCTACTAAGTGCAGGGCCAGCTAACATCAGACAGAAACAGAATGCTGCACAACGCACGAGATTCCGGATAATAAATTAAGTCTATGTCGAATAAATTATTTACTAACAGTAGTATCTCCAACAACTTTAATCTTTCATGAACATGGATGGTTAAAAGGACGAAAAAGTTAGTCTCCATTACGAGTTATACGTTAATTTTTTTATTATGATTTACAAATTTTATCAATCGAGCGCTAATTTGAGTATCTTATATGTTTCGTAAAAAAACATAACAGCATTACTGTGTAACTGTGCAATACATCACATGCTTCAAGTACATTACTATGAGACCAAAATTAAGTTTAATAGGTGCCTAAGTCGATAAATACAGATATTTTAAGCAACGTAAACTTAGGCTAAGCACCTGTCTGAACAGTTTGAGCAATCCCACCAGACTTTAATTGGTGTTTAGCAACCTTCTGCGCTTGAGATTCGGATTGAGATTGAGCATCGTTTTGCTGCTCGTTGGAGTGCAGAGGCCACATCACCATTGTCTCTACACGCCAAAGCAATTTTATTTATCGCAATACGAGCAACACGCGGCTAATCGGCTGCCCACTTCACAACAAACATTAAAACCGCATTAAATTCTATTTAACGATGAATAAAGCCTGGTTAAGTAATTGAAATACACAATCCGTCTCGTGTTCCATGCAAAAAGTCGAATCTCTACATCAATCGCAATAATCATTATCATTCACCCACACTTCTTCACTCGTGAAGGCACAAAGGGGAAAATTAGCAGCGTCATTTCGAGCCAGCCTCGTAATATAATTTTCTTCTGACAAACAATTATGAATGTCATGGTTTTAAGGGAAAACCGTCTGATATGAATAGGTCACGTCTTAGGGTCACGCGATAGTTATTAGACGGCTGTTAGTGGTGTCGCGGCCGGCCCACGAGCTTCGGTCGGAATTAACTCCTATAATATTTAATAATTCTCATTATCAGAAAAAAAACCGGTCAAGTGCGAGTCGGACTCGCGCACCGAGGGTTCCGTATCATTATCTATAAATATCTAAAACCAGTGTAAGCAGAGCCCTGTTCCAAAGCAAAATGTACGCAGTGTGGGGTTACTTTATATTGGTCACTGCTATATACAGACATACATACACATTTACGGTTTTCGCAATTATTCTTTAATCTGTGCTATAAGACCTACCTTCATACCAAATTTCAAGATTCTGCGTTCACGGGAACTACCTTGTAGGTTTTGATTCCCTTGAGAGTTGAAAATTTGCGGAAATTTGCGGCATAAACGGCTGTATCTTTTGATTGCGTTGGCTTAGAATTTTGATTTTTTCACAGTTCCAAGGGGCAGTAGACCTGAGTATTTGATATAAATTTCAGCTTCATACCTCCACGCGTTCCTGAGAAAAAGGGTCTTGACAGACGGACGGACGGATGGACAGACGGACAACAAAGTGATCCTATAAGGGTTCCGCTTTTTCCTTTTGAGGTACGGAACCCTAAAAACTACTATTAATACCAAAATTGTATGGATAATTTTTCTTCAAATGCTAAATGTTAATGTGAACTTAATATCCCAATTATTTGCCGCACAATTTTAAATAGGTCGGTACATGGTTGGATGTATGTATTTATTTATTAATAGGTACTTTCAGTAAATAGGTAAGAAAATCTTTTTAATAAGTACACTGTACATTTTTTCAAGCTATAGACACTGGTAGTAATTGACAGTAAACGAAAAATACACGTCCAATTTGTTAACCTCACATCAAAATTATTAAAATACAATTTCTGGTATGCTCGATTGTAGCAAGCATCGTGACGCAGCAATTCTCTACATTCAATAACGGATGCCGTCGATTGAGGATTATTTTGGTCTCGGGAAGTGTAAGGTACCCGCTACCCGCGGCGCAGACGCTCGCCCACTAAGCGTCTTTACGCTCATAATAAGGAAACGCCTAGAAACTATATCGACAGATTTAGACATTCCGCAAACACGTGCCACTTTTGTTTACACTAACACTTTTAACTTTAAAAGTTTTAAACAACAGTTTAACATTGTAACGGTGTATTCTTTATATATTTTTATACTAAGCTAATCTAATGTTATGAATACAGAATGAATTTTCCTGCATCAGTATAACAAAATACTAATAGATGAGTAATTCCCACGAAAGCGTTTTATTGCAGGCCGTCGTGTCAGGTGAGCGCCTCATTAAATAATCCGCCGGTGTTCGCCGAATTCGCTTATGCAAATAGGTTTTTCGTTTGTTTGTAGAGCTTTGGACACAGGCTTAGACGAACGTGCTTTACGATATTGTTCCAAGAAGTGAAGCTAAAATATTATTAAAGACGCTTTAAAATAAATTTCAAGACAGGCCAATATTTTTAACATAAATTAACATGATTGTTATTGAATGCCCTCCAAAAGTACAAGATACGCCTAAATTGATTTAGACCCGAACGGTCAGTTTTAAATGTGTATGCATCAAACTCGGTGATTTATTATTAACGTTCGAATAAATGAAATACCATGTCCTTCAAACGCTTCCATTTAAATGACATAGTAAACGATGTAGATCATGCAGACGCGACTAACCATCACGTGGGAAGGCAGTCACAATAGTGACAACATCGCACGATGTCGCGCAGCGATCTGTTGCGTAGATGTCGAAGCGTGTAGGTGCCATCTAATACTTCCAATCCAACCAATTTTACTCGCAGCATGATTTCCATGACGTGTTAGCTATAACCGCTCCAGTCTATTGACGCTTAAGGTCTCAGCGAGAGCCAAGTACAGGCGCGGTGGGCAATCAAACAATTTAGGTTAAACGCTGGTACGCTCCAATGCGTCTTCAGTCTCGTCTTATGATTTCACAACAACCGCTACCGTACTACCATACAGAACTGGACACAGTCAGCCATTTTTTAAATGGTTCTTTTTAATTTGAAATTAATGGAATACCCATTTATGTAATTGGCTACATTATACCTTAGCTAGAAGTCGTTTTTAATTAATTCCGACTGAATAATGACCCGGTACAGGTATGGCAACATTATCAAACTAGTTGCGATACGCGAAATGTGGGAAGGCAATAGTTACGTGAGGTTTCAATTCCTGTACCTACAATCAAGTCCGTTATGAAATTTCTTTATTAATGTACGCTGTTGTTCCATGAATAATATTTTCTATAAACAGCGTTATATAATTCGCGTAATAGCAGACTATGAATAAAGCCGAGGTGAAGGCGGTTGGGGTCCGCTGAAACAATATTTGACTTGGAACGGTGACGGGGTCCAGATGGCCGAAAGCTTGCCCTACTTACAAGTAGGTACTTCACTCCAATATTCAATGTTTATTTTTAGCACTTTATAAATAAAAATAACTCAT
This sequence comes from Pandemis corylana, assembly GCA_949127965.1. Taxonomy (NCBI): domain Eukaryota; kingdom Metazoa; phylum Arthropoda; class Insecta; order Lepidoptera; family Tortricidae; genus Pandemis; species Pandemis corylana. The sequence continues at coordinate 10,495,793 of OX421851.1, read as the reverse complement.
TGCCCACTTGACATGACGTGTTAACGCATACACTGCCACTGACGCATATATGCGTTTTCGTGGCTTTCGCCCAGTGCCTCTGTCATGATATTACAGGCATTTGAACGCACATGTGCGTCAGTGGCACATGAAGAAGTCTCGGGTTGGGGTGCGAGTCGGGTTACCTCCACGTGTGGTCAGGAGCTGCGGTTCGTTTTTGGATCCGTCCGGGGGGAAGAGCAGTGCTTGATCCGGTGCACCCTGGGCATCGGCTAATGATTCCTTGGCAGTTTCTGAGGGATATCATTGACCGTTGGCTAAGAGCCCGACAGGGGTGGAAACGGGTCTTTGACCATTACAACAACGTTACATTACGTACAACGTTGCCGACATTTTGTCACAAGATTTTTTAATTATATTTTTGTTACTTTGACATTGGCGAAGTTGTCGTCGCTATAACGACTTAATACGCCACAAATAAGAAGAAGAAGAAGAAGTCTCGGGTTTGACAGCTGGCAGCGAATGCGTTAAGTAGATATCTGCAAATTTATTTTGCTATTTTTATGTATAATACACTTCTTACCTAGCCGAATTGTCAGAGATATCATAACTAAATATTTGTACTCGAGTCGTTGAGCTAAGATCTTTCGGCCTGTTTTCTCTGAATAAGTAAAGGAAATAATTAAAAGTTTAGATAACATGAACCTAGAATGTAAGTACGAGAATCACACATACTCATAATTTGGTTTTGGCGTTAATCTAAGGACATCGGAATCCGCATTTAAACTGCACTGGATGCGACGTTGTAATACCTGTGTGAGTATTCAACAATTATAGAATCAACTTGAACATCACAACATCCGACCGCGTGAAACACAAAACGTTGGAAAACGGGACGCATTCAAAGAGAAACAGCGGACGTACTTAGTATTGAATTAGGCATGGCGTATTGTCATTGTCCTCAAATGAATAGGACTCGTGTGACCCTGGACGACTGGAACAAACTGTGACCGTTCTATCAGGGAACAATTAAAGTTATCTAGGCCAAAATCAGCTTTCTTGTTAGACGACAATAATTATAATTTCAAAACAACACTTGCATTGCACCTATTGTTTGCCCCATCGCTGTGTGAATCAGATGCGTGAAAGAATAATGTGAATCATTTTACTGCCTGTGAATATCGCAATGAAAGTAGGCGATGGAAATAGAAAATAGTTTGTGTATGTAGACTTTTCTATTGCCACAATTTGGTTAAACCGCAAACAAACCTTATTTGTCTATTCAATCACAGCGGAATAATACCACAGCGATGTTTGCGCTGAATCAAACAACCAATAGCTAACATCCAATTCATTGCAATTAATTTTACACTCAAGTTTAGTATTTAATTTCTCTTACGTACAATTTTTAAAAACGAGCTAGGATTTTCAATCAAGTTTGTTGTTTCCTACTTCGCAGTAAGAGATAAGTGGATGACAGACTGCTTACTTGCTGCAGAATATAATGACTGAAAATTTGAAACGGTCTAAGTAAATACTACCTATGTACCTACTGAAGGCCGCAGTGCTAGGCCTACCTTGTTCACGCATTAGGCGCATTGTTTATACCACGTAAAAACATGGAAGAAAATTGCCCATTGTCCTTACATCTCCATGTCCTACCTGATTACTACTGACACAAAGTTTTTATCGTTGACACAATACAATTCCCAACGAAAATATATTACTACGTGTGGGAAACTTTATTTTGCGACTTTTGTTGCTGCGAACTCTCACGACTGCTTAGCCATTTAGCTGTTCCCTCACAGACACTGCTTACTGTAGATTAATTACACGCATTACGCTGCGCCCGCGCCGACCTTTGTGGGACTAACAAACTATTGTCACTGAGCCTATCAAAAGGCGGAAGTGGCAATTGTAATTCAGATATGGGACAGTAAAATCAATAGGAAGATTTCATTATACCTAGACACTACTAATAATACTTGTACTTAGATATTATCTATTACACATCATATACAATCATTCCATACGAGGCAACAAATAGGACGTACCTATACACAATAGCACAGTTTGAGAATTATAAGAAATATTTCGTTGTTTATCGTTTTTATTTATTTTATACGTACGTACCGATAATACGATATTGAGCAATTATTTACTAAATACTTACACGTGGTAAGTGGTGAGGTTATTTATTATTTTTGTATGTTTATGAAGGTATAATATTCTGCTAACTCATCTTTTATTTTAATTAACATCTAAGGAATTACAACCAATATTTTTAAACCCTTTCAAAAAGGTTGGTTATCAAATAAATGTTATAGACCGACCGCTTAAATGAGTCCTCGCCCGCGCGGCACAGGGGCGCGGGGTAGGACGACAAAGGGGACCGAGAGAGGTGCGGGCGGGTAGTGCGCCTGCCGCCCGCACCTCTCTCGGCCCCCCGCTCGGCACAGGGGCATTTAAGCGGTCGGTCTATAATAATGAGAAGTTTGGATAGAAGCAAGACAACGGGTAATAAGTGTTTGAGATGGACTTATAAAAATAATCTGGTAATATGTATAGCCGATCAATGAATTTCTTTGCCACTCTCCGTTTCAATGTTTACAACAAACAACTTCGACTGCCCATAATCTGACACTATAAAATAGAATACCTACCCTACCTGCCGGCTAACTGCCCGCTTACGAACATAAAAGCATTCGATGAAAAACGCGTTGATGCATGACTGTCTGATTTTACCCTACTAAATATACACAATAACCAGTTGATTTGCTTTTCAGGTTTCGGTTTAATTACAACACAAGGTACCAACCAAACAACATAAAATAGGTAGGTACTTACCTACGTTATTTTATTAATTGTCAGACGCAGATCAGAATAACAGGTTACACCACGGTACAAGGTTGCACAACTAAAGAACTTTGCCGAAACACCTACACGATTTTTATGAAAATTTTGCTTTTGCCCTCTCTTTATTATGCAACTGTTATTACTTTGCAGTAAGAGTGCCGTAAATAAACCATCATAATTTAAAAGTTTTTTCACTTCTCATGCTCTTAAAATGTGACTGTAGTCTCTGCATATATCGTGACTAAAGCTCCTTATTATTCTCTAGGGATTAAAGTTTTTTTTATTTACTTTGGAAATCCCTAAACTGCCAGTCATGATGTTTGTGATTGTGGAAGTATAGACAAATTTTAGGGCGTGGAAATAACCTCAAAACAAAAGACTAAACATCTCGTGTCATTATGGTTTGTTTTAGTGCCTTGGTGTTCACCAAGTTGTAGATTGTTCAGTCTACTATTTTATGTCTGTTTTTGTAAGGAACCAATATTAACCTCACACTGCCTACGTTTTAATTAGGAGCAGGGTTTTGCTGACACTGAATATTTTAATTCACTCGCTGAAATATTTACGTATTTACTTATAAATTAATATTATATAAATTAATAAATTACTTATAAAGTCAAGACTTGCTCTTGATCAGTTTTTTTGTTCAACTATTCCGTAGGTTTACCGGGTTTGCTTTTACCGGGTGCCGTTTTGTTGTCATTAAGGCGGAGATGAGCGAAGGGTCGGCGGTCGCGGGTCGTTGCGATTTAATTGTCGTGATAAGAAGCGGCGGCGTGTCGCGTGGGAGCGAGTGGTCACGCGGCTCGGCTCCTCATCGCTAACACTAGTATGTATGTAATAAAATTATCGTAGACATAAAGAATCACCCCTTACGCACATGCTTAAGTACTCGCTAGAAAAGGCATGCATATTTTCTCTAAGAACTGGGATCAAAGTTAGATAAAACCAAGTTTTTAAATGCTAGTAGACCAAAACCGTATATATATTCAGTTGGTAAGCACTTTCCATAAGACTTTTCTACCAGGATCAAGGCCAGATACATGCACTTACACCTGAATAGTAGGTAAGCTTGACTCCATAAATTCTGCAGAATTAAATTGAAATCAATAAAATCTACGGGTCCCCTATTTACATATCTACCTTAAAACCTAAAGATGATTCCGAGTACCTATATACGGCCATGTATATACTAATTGATATTAGCTACGCTGATTCAATGGGTCATTTAATATAAATTACCTGGACATGGTTGCCGCAGGCAAATATCAAATTAGTCTGACTCGTAACTATTTGTGGCTAAGGGTCGCTAGCAAGACAATAAAACTTAACGCATCAAAGATTACGTAGCCGGAATCTTAATCAGACATGTAATAAAATTAAAATTAAGACTACATATATGCATTGTTATGTCTATATAAATATTCATTTATATTGCCAAGCTCAAAACTCGAGAACGGCTGGACCAATTCGGCTATTTTTTTTTCATAATATATTCCGTAAGTTCCCCGGAATGTTTTTAAGGATAAAATACATAAAAATGTAAAAAAATGGAACAAGGTCGTAGCCGCGGGTAACAGCTAATAAACTATAAAAATAAAAAATAATATGATAAAGAGGTAATCGTGTTATTTCTTTTAAGTAGGACTGACCTGTGATGCCTCCTATCTTAACTGCAGGAAATTGTAGATGCGGCCGACAGTGTAACTCACTGGTTCGGTAACAGCTCATTCGCTCTGGCCTTGAAGAGCTCTAGGTTATATCTATCCGAAAATACAGACGATAGGAGCAAATTCCACTCCTTAGCAGTTCACGTCAAACGATTATACCTGTATCTTACCAGAGTATGACCGCTACTATAGTGGTAGGTACTATAGTACCACTTAGCTAGGATAAGATCTTATATTTTGCCAAATGAATCCATATGAAAGACAAAAGCATGTTTAATTCCATATAGGTTTGGCGTTGGATGTTATGATAGGATGATAAAACTATACTACAAATGAAGTAAAAATGAAACGCTAGGTTTAGGTTAAATTTTCCGTGTAGTTTTGTTAAAAGTATCCGCGGTCGCTGGCCACGGGTCAGCGCTGCACAACGAGCCACTTCCTGCGGCGAGCGGCGAAACAAGGACAAGCCTAACGACACGCAAGGGCCGCCTGTTATTTTGCATTCGCTATCGCCCAATCTAAACTTTATCTCCATGCAATGAAATTCGTAGTAAACTGCACACTTCCAGTCCCTGCGGATAGCGTAGGTATCACGACAATGCAATTGCTCTTAGCTTTTAAGAACTTGTCTACTTTAATGATAAAACTTACTCAATTCACATAATTTAATAAAACTTAAACAGAGTTGCTACATACTGCTGTTTAACCGATACAATGTAAATGCTAAAGTAACTAACACTTGAGACTAACTGATGTTCTGCATGAACCGCAAGTCAAGGCAATGCTTACTGTTAAATGGGATGGACTAAGTTTGATGTACAGAACAGATACCTAAACCAAACAAGTTAAGCATCAAATAAAATTGGTGTGGATTTAAAACTCAAGCTACTTCCAACTGAGCGATCCCAACGAGAGCTTGCTTGTCAGAAATTGGATTGCTAGCGATAAAAGTGATGTAGATGTAAGAACTGCACATAAACAACCACGGCACGTAATGTTTCTGTAAACAAACGGAGTGCGCGGTGCTGTTATGAAATCTAAGACGGGCTTGGTTTTAATTACCTGTGTAATGGAATTAAACGGTCGAGAGGCGACACGTGCGATGGGATCAGAGATCGAGCTGACGCGAGCGGCGGAGAGCAGGAGTCCAGGCGCAGGTGAGGCGGGGCGGCTGACCGCGGCTGACCTCGTGCCAATTACGCGCCCATTAGCGCACCGAGCACAATGCGACGCCATTAAGCGGATGTCCAGCTCGACGGACGTTCCCGCGCCCGCTCAATTTGCATTTGTTTGGAATTAGATCGTCAGTGGCTGCGTCCGCGATTCGCTTTGTGTCACACCTGTAATGTCCCTCGCGCAATGTGTTGAGCCCCGTTTTAATGATGCCTCACATACTCTGCGGTTAACCGAAACGGCCCCAATGTAGAATAGATTCTGGCATCTTAACCTAAACAAAGCTTAATTGCCTTTCTTACCTTTAACGACGCAAAAGCCTTGCTTGTTTACTAGGAGTCTGTTAAAAGAGAACTAACAGTCTACTCACGCCGTCGATATGTCAAGTAGTGCAATAAAGACTCGTTACAACGCCAAGGCGTCGTTCATTGAAACTGCCGATTGAATGTAAGTATGTAGGCAGGAAGCCATTGTATTACACGCCACGCAAACAACCAGTATTAGTTTTAATTAATTGTTTTGCGTATCGGCAAACAGCCGTAGGCGACTTTGTAAGATTATCGACACAATCAAAACGCGAGGACAGACAAACTGGGAACAGGAATGTGCCTTTGTCTTAAACTATTGGTTGGGTTTGTAGTACATACCTAGTTAGTTGTCAGTGCGCACAACTGATTCTTGTTTTTTTTTTAAGATTACACAATACACGAGCATACCTTGTCCTTCTCAAATCTAATCGAAACTAGAACTGAAGACTACATATAACATTAAAAATGCCCTCTACATTCAATTAGATGGTTAAAGTGTGAATTATTCGGCTCAGTTCAAAGGCAGAGGGCTATCGAAAGTATCAATTTGAAGTATCGTGTGGAAATAATCTGTCTAATGTTCGTTCTGTTTCTAAGTAGAGTTCGTGACCATGAACCGTAGAAATTACCGTTGGAATGCATCTCGACCTCTAGTGATGTATTACGTAAAAACATTAGATTACCATATCATGCGTCAATATACGATCACGCTTTGCTTAAGAATATAATTTAGTCAGTCAGTGGTGTCTTACTTCAAAGTCTAAGTATTTTTAAACGATGATTTCTGTTATATTTCAGCACGAAAATTATTAATTTAAGAGCGACGAACCGACGCAGGCGAGATATGGTAATGACAAATGGTGGCTCCTTATCTGAGCGGTCCACGGAGAAAAGATGTAGCCGGGCTTTCTTGCAGAGTGAAACGTCGGGCGATGTCGTTAGCAAAGCCCCATCCGACTGGTATCTCTAGCGCTCCCTTGCCACGCTGTACGGCAGATAACTATTTTCACAATGTTCGAGATGTCGGTTTTCCATCGTTTATTTTATTTATAATTCGCAGCAAAACCGTTTAATTCCATACTGCCGGATATAATCAGGAAAACATCATTCGCAAGATACTTTACTAGTTCAACATCTAGTTGCATCATCCGGTTTTGGTAGTTGATATATTTAGTTGCTCGATTTGTACATCGGTAGGTAAGGCTGGTTCTGTAGGCGGCCAAAGCGACGTCGTCTTCGCCTGAATATATTGTCCCCCGTCTCGAGGCGTACATAAGTAATCCGCCCGCACCCGACACTGATATGCAAATCGCTTCCAACGAGATCGTAAACCGTTTCATATCAGATAGCGTAATTCGGGGCTAAAGTACACTGACTACGAGTAATTCCGGTACTGTGGCCAGATCTACCCCATCTTGATCTGATAAAAACTGGAAGCTGAGGATACATATTTCACAAAATACGCTGTTTGTAAAACTTATTCTTGGGTAGGTACTAACCTTTCTTTTTTATACGAACAATTTAGGGACGCCTAGATACCTAATACGCAAATGTGAATGTGACAAATAGTTTGGGCGATAACCTAAACCCACCTCAGCGCGGTGGGCGCCGCAGTCCGACTCGCACTACCTGCTCGGCCTATCTGCCATCTTCGACCTCTTCCTGTTTATCTTTCCTAATACATTATTCTGCACAAAGTCGAACATAACGTCGCCATAGACAAACAACCATTACGGACACCGTCTTTGTTCAGAACTTACTTGCCCGAAGATAAACTAATATATGAGGGGGTCCATTGTCTCAGTCTATTGGAAAGTTAAATAAGACAGGCAAATCATTTCAACTTCGGAAATATTAACCTCTTTCATTGGTATTCTACAAGTTTATGTTATACAAACTTAGGTACCCTTGAATCAAAATCCTATTATGTTAACGTAGGACGGTTTCAATGCGCATTAATCTAGGTAGAGTCAAAATCAGTTTCAAGAAAAAAATAAAGTACCTACCCAATTAACTATCAAATACATAGCTAAATCATTGCAAACTCCTCCGACAAAATCGCGGGAAATCAGCTAAGTTACACGACATTCCTTGTTGAGAACAAAGGACATCGCAATGGCCCGTGTGTACTGAGTAACACAAATTCCAAAAGCATTGCTCCGAAATTTATTGGTGGTGTACCTCCTGCTACGTACTCGCAAACGAAAACAATATACGTGCCCATTAATAACTAAACAAAACATATTTGTTTGTACATCTAAATAAGGGAAGTTTTTTCTCTTGCACGTGTCCAAATCTGACAAATGGCACGAACGGACGATAAATACAAAGTAACCCGGAATGAGACATCACTATTATAAAGATATAGTTAGTATTGTTGGTGGCAAAGATTATATTTATTATTGATGCCAAGAGCTGGTTTAATTAGGTAGAGTGTTTCGCGGACCACCTACAGTGCACGTGGATAGCGCCGCGATGATACAAGCTCTCTCTTGTCATGTTAATAATGTAATACGTGGGTATTAGGTAATATGAACACAAGTGGAGAATGCAGTGCGCTCCGGGCAATAACAATAACTTCGTTATAGTCCAGTAGTTTCTTATTTACACGCGTGGCGGAGCTACTTTCTTTTTCGTGTGTAATGAACACAGTATGACTGTCTTGATATTCAATTCTACAATTATCTACATAATCACATAATGTATATTATCTACTATAAAGGGAGCTCAATTTTGATTATAACACAATTATACATATTTTCTACGGCACCTAAAACACAATTAAATTTTATGAGCTCCCAAAATTTTGACGCAGTTGCATCCATCATGATTACGTGTAGACTGAAGAAATTGCGAGTGAATCCCTCAGTTTTGCGCGCTGACTGCATGCGCTCTTGTTACCCTAGTCATACAGTTCAGTGTACCCGTGACCAGAGATGCGATTTATTTGAAATACTTCTATTTAAAATGCAAAATACCTATTTTGTGTTTTGCATTTAAATGCCTTTTAGTAAAAACTATTTTGTATTTTATTTGAAATACCTTTCGAGATGTATTTTGCATTTTTCATATTCATTTCAAAATGCAAAATACTTTGTGACTAAGTTTAGCCAACATTACCAGTCAAACAAGATGAAATGAACGAATGACGCTTGTATTGCCGCACTAGATGCACAATCAACCGAAATATATGGCCACACAATTCACAAAATGGAGCCATGGCTCTCTTTTCGTTAAGTCTAGTTGCTTTACATTATTTTAAGGGAGCATTATTATTATTAATTATTAACATAACAGAATTTATTGATACGCATACTGATAAATTTGACCAAAATGTCATGCATAAGGTGCCAGTTATTAGACGTTTTTGTTCGGCTGGCCATTGTCTCTATTTCTCATGAGAAATACCTAAAATAATTAAAAATGTCTGATATTTGATCAAAAGGTATTTTATTTTGAAAAAGTATTTTGAAAATACCTATTTTGCATTTAGCATTTGAAATACAAAACGGAAAACTATTTGGTATTTTGCATTTGAAATAGTAAATCTGAAAGTATTTTGCATTTAAATACATACATACATACACAAATCACGTCTTTATCCCTTACGGGGTAGACAGGTAGACAGGTAGCATTTAAATGCTTTTTTAAAACCATTTTGTACATCTCTGCCCGTGACCATGATGTATGCAACGACGCCGAAATATCGGGAGCCCAAGCATTCGCGATCTACATCCCGCAGATGTGTTTTGCATTAAAACTATTTTCGATAAACGAGTAAGTAAATCTACGACAACAGCCAGCATAAAATCATGTGAATGGTTACAATTTCAGTGGCATAATAGTTCCTGTTGTCGCAGGTAGTCCCGTCCATAGCAGCACCTGATACGTACCTACATAAATTCCCACAGGATCCAGGTAGTCGGCTAGTCCGCGATGACGCCTCCGTTTGATTTTAACGTATTTCTCTTTAAACTACTTGGACTATCATTAATTAGTAATCATTTTTTAGGGTTCCGTATCTGTAAGGCTACTGCCACAGGGCTATGTATCTTTTAAACTGTAATAGGTAATTTAAAATGTCAGTGTGTAATTCTAAGGTCGCTATATAAAATAATAATAAAATACTTTGTAATTTATAAATCACTACATATCACTACATAGTATAAAACAAAGTCGCTTTCTCTGTCCCTATGTCCCTATGTATGCTTATATCTTCAAAACTACACAACGGATTTTGATGCGGTTTTTGCTAGTAAGTATAAAATAAATTCGCTTTCTCTGTCCCTGTCCCTTTGTATGCTTATCTTCAAAACTACACAACGGATTTTGAAGCGGTTTTTTTTAATAGATAGAGTGATTCAAGAGGAAGGTTTTTTATGTATAATTCTACGCAGACGAAGTCGCGGGCAGAAGCCAGTAACTAATAAAATAAATAATTAAGGGAGGCGTCCATACAAGAAACGTGTTTTTTCGTGTTTTTTTTTTGCTCGATGTTATTAATAATAATAGTATTGTGGTGTGACCCTTCATGAGCTAGTTCGACTTGTGCACTTAGCCGGATTTTTTTTTAATTTACTCGACAACAGGAAAGAGGGTTAACAAGATATCCTTCCCACGGCTCCATCAACTGTACGGGCGGACGGAAAGTTGGACATAATTTCATAACGTTAACTTATAATCATAGAAGTTATGAGCTCGTATAAATATTACCTACACCTATATCATTAGTTACTGTCAACTAGCATTAAGGTTACTCAAGTTTATGATTTATGCATAATTTATAAATAACTAGCCGTTGCTGGCGATTTCATCCACATGGAATTAAAACGATTTAAAAAGTTCATGGAGAATATATAGCCTATAAATCTCACAAACCTAACTATACATGTATGTCTTATATGGAAGCAGAGGAGGGTAGGTCTGCAGCGGGGTAGCAAAGTAAATGTTTTTTGTTGATTAATAATTAATATGTAACCATAGTCGAATTTACACAATTTACTTCTCTTTAAACGTAAAAACGGCCTTTAAACCAAATATTGACAATTCAAACACACCTTAGTAAAGTGAGCACGGGTAGGTAAGTACAATTTACAAGTTAGCAAACTTTAAAGTATGGAGGAATTATATATGTCATTATCGCTATAATAAAGTGACGCTTAATAAGCATAAAGCAAAGTTTAAAATAAACCATTTGCTAATAAATAAGTTATTATATTGGAATGAATACGTAATCTAGAAGCACTTTAAGTTACAATATAAGGAATTAAGTACATAATATGTGGGTAATAGTAATTATTATTGTCAGGTTTCTTATTGTTTGGTGCCTTGCGCTTTTATTTATTATTAATTAATACGTAAGTATATTTATTTGTTACTATTATTATTATCTCTGCGACTATGCGCGTACTTTTTTCTAGTTGTGAGATCCTATAATTAGCTTCTTTGGTACTATAGAAGTAATATACTACTCTGTAATTTATAGCTATTGGTTCTCCAAAAATAAATATATAAATAAATCGTTGCAAAAAAACAATTTCTTGGTCTTTTTACAAACATTTATTATTTATCCGGTTCGTTTTTGCCTTGTTCTTTCCCTACCTGCGCATGAGGGTTGCGTTGCGCGCGCAGGGGACCGAGCCAAACGGCCACATCTGTCAGACTTGAGGGATTTATTTTGTTACAAACGATATTCCACTAGGTACTTATCTTTCAGATATACAATCAATACTAGCTTTTGCTCGCGACTTCGTTATTGAAGATTGTTTTTATGCCATAGAATCGGAATCGTTAACACAATACATGCATAGCCTAACCGGGCAGTTTTAAATACTGCCCTCCTATTTTTTTACTCTACGAGCTACGTTTCTATTTTATGGCCCCTCATTTAGAAGCGTCAATAAACAAAACAAAATAAAATAGAACTGGCAACGCTTCTAGTATCGAGGTGAACGTAACATCGGCGCACGCGCATGTTAGAAAAAGAGGCAACGAAGCCTGCCGGGGTGTCGGGCAAGTTCGAGTTCCAGTTGGTGGGGCACCTTTCCTTCCCGCGCGCCCGCCAGTGCCGAGCGCGTCGCGTGAGTGAGACAACGCTGCGACTCAACTCGCCCGACCGACGCCCGCGCGCTTTGCCAAGCTCAACTGCATCAAAGTTTATGTTACACTCTCCTACTTCATAAACCGGTTACAACTGTGTTCTTAAGTGACACGTAGGCTGTTTTTGTGATTTGATCGTGTTTAGTGGCCAGACTGAGTCTGGTGATGAGTGGCAAATGTGTTCTCGGATTTAATTTCGCTGATGATTTGTGATGTGATGAAATGACCATCAGGTCAAAACGGATGTAAATTGGATTTCCTCTCATTAAAATTGGTGAGTTCGAATATCCATTTCATGAATAGTTCTTACAACAATGTATGTAAATGTAGACAATCATGGGCTCGCTTGGAGCGTTGCTAGCTTGTGGGGGCGTTCAATGGCTACAAACAAACAAAAACCCGTAGTCCCGTAGACGGCGTAGACGCACGGGGGAGAAAAGGAGAGAGCATGCTTTGTTGACACTCTCTAAATGTGCCCTTTCTACGACAGAGTCGTCGACTCTATTGAAGTAGAATCTGGATTTGAACTTCACCACACGTACAAGTAAATTATAGAGTCGCTCGTTAAGTTTCAATTAATCTTTAATACGAAGCCTATTGTAATGGTTATATTTTAACCCGAAACTACGATACTTATATTACGTATGATAGAGCAGTAATTACCTGGCTTTCTTCGCTATAGTAAGATATTTTGACGTCAAACAGTGAACATTATTTCCGAGCATGAATTTTACGTGTTCAAACAAAGATAGCTGATGTATTGTTTGCATGCTATTAAATAAGAAAGCCGGCAGACATGATAGCAAACGTTGAGTGCTTTCTTCCATATCTAATCCAAACATCATTTATCTATACGTTCCTTTGTTTACAATACAGAGATAATTTGGAATATGACGAACAGAATGTCCGGACTTCCTTCCTTACTCATTTCTAAATTTGTTCCAGCTGGTATTTATAAATAGCGAAACAATTATTCGAGTTTCTAAATAGCGCTCGTAAAGCCGTAATTAATGAATGAAAAGGACATTATCAACATCCTGCGTAATTGTAAATGAGTCACTCTACGAGATAATAACAAATTGTAGATTTAAATGCAAGATGCGTCGGGCGCCAGTGTCGTGTTAACTCAATTTTACGGAGGGCAAGTCGAGGTCAATGAGTTTTTAAGGAAGGGGCCCTTGAAGCAACTAGGCAAAAGCAAATTAAATATTTCTTTTAACTGTAATTGATTCCAAATGCTGCCTTACTCCACTGTTGCAGCGCACCGATGTATAATTTATATTGGGGATCTTTCCTATCTCATCTATGCACATAGAAAGAAAAGTCCTAACTGACTGACTCATAGCCTAAGACAAACCCTTGGACCTAGAAGCTAGAATGCCGAAATTTTGCATAGAATGATGTACGGGATTGAGACTTCTGCAACGAGGGTGAAGGCGCGGGCATTGGCTAGTATTATATAACTAGCTTTTGCAAGCGACTTCGTCCACGCAGAATCAAAATTTGCGCTAAAACTTCTTCCTCTCTCCCATCGAAAATGTACAAAAACCAGCGAAATGCGAGTCGTACTTTATTAGCACGAAGGATTTCCTACTACCTACCTACCTCAACGAAATAAATCAGTTTCTTGCGTGGACACCCACTTCCATTATTTTTATCCCATCCTTTTGTTCTGTGGGAAATTCGGAAAATCTAATCTTATGACACCTACGTGATCTTCAAAGAACATGTCTACTAAATTTAAAGTGTATATTTTCTATACCATCCTATTATCCTGTGGGAAAATTGGAAAATCACTCCACCTAGTAGTGTGCCTCTTTGATCATCAAGGAATATGTCTGCCAAATACGAAGAAACTGTATTAGCAAGTCAGTTACTCTTTTTCTTATCCCACAGGAATTTCGCAAAATCCTGAAATCAGTTTTCAGATATCATAATTATCTACTGGTATGCCAAATTTAAAGATTCTAGTAATAATATTTACGGAAATAAGAACATTTCAAAGTAATAATATAAACCCTTTTTTCTCCCTTTCCCGTGGGAATTTCGAAAACTCTTTACATTAATTTTCAACAGTTATGATTCCCTACTTGTGTGCCAAATTTAAGACTAGTAATTATAGTTATGGAGATACATACTCCCTTTTCATTGGACTTATAATCCTCATTTATTCCCTTACCTGTCACATGAGAATTTTGAAAAATCTCTAGGTAGTGCACCTCTATGATACTGAAGCAATATTTATTTACGCTGCGACTCTAGGCAGCTGCGACTTTTGACATGTTCATCGCTATTCCGCGGGAACTATGTAATTTCCCGGAATAAAAACTTGCCTCTAACCTGACCGGTGATTTTCTCAACAGATTAGTAAAGTTTGCATCAAAATCCGTTCAGCCGTTTTCACGTGATGCGCTCGCAAATATACAGACAAACAGACAAAAATCTAAAAACTGTTGAAACGTATTCTGTTATTGATTCTAAGTATCCCCAGTGTTTTTTTTTTGTCTTCCATGTAGGTACCGTCTTTCGACCCTCTTCAGCTTTGTTATTATGTATAGATTAAAGAAATCGCGAATAAAATGTTGCAATTCCACACCCCTGCAATCTCTGTACTGTACCAATTACTACGAATTATTTGTATGATTTGATATGGAAAGATAGGTGCAGAACATCCAAGGCATCTAAGCCTCAGTTTTTTCTTAGCTTTATCGTTTCAAAGTTTAAAATGTAAGAGCAGTTACTTTCACTTACACCTAGCTCAGTAGGTACGCAACTTTTATGTCCGCTTTTTTTTTATTTACAAATACATACATGAATACTCGTATTTTATAAGGTAATGCACAATATCATGCATGATTCATGACTTCTAGCAAAGACAGGCACTTTTAACAAAGTGTTTTTTGTAACAAAAATATGTGTGACTAATGCGAGCATACGATGATATTTGTAATCATTCTGTTAATCTTTCAATTTGTAATCATCAAACAGTTAATAAATGTATGATCGGAGAGGTTTTACATATGAAAGAAAAAAAAATCGGTTCCCAAGGTTTCACCATAAATAATAATAATTAACTAAAGATATTACTTATTTATTACTTATACAATTTATGACGATCCAAAAGGACACCGAAAAAGGGTCTCCACTCAGCATTTATGTTGCCACATCAAAGTGCAGCAACGCTGGTTTACAGTGAAGCCGATGTTTAAAAGAGGGAGAGAAGCAAAAAATGCATTTAACAACTTAATTAAATACAGCGAAAAACGAACAAAACAAAAGCTGTTCTACACAGATGTGACAATATCTACAGCCCAGACCTAAATAGGTACTAATAGCCCAATAGACACGAAGTATGACAAGAAGCGTAATGTAAAATCCAACACAAAACATACGGAATTCGGCACAGTCCTCGCACTCGGTTATACTGATAACGCCCGGTTTATTGATGGATTGTCATTTAATTTAATAAACAAGCAGTGTTCGCAGATAAGGGATACGTACACAAGAAGCATTTCATATTAGCCCTCCAGGTTGGCAAGGCATGGGCAATCCCTCTGGTGTTTCAGTTGGCTATTACTTAGACTTATAGACTACAGGCCCACGTACAAAAAATGTGGGTCATATGAACCACCAGGTGACGTATACAGGACGATATAAGAGCATTAAATAATAAGATTCAGCACTATGCCGTCACTTGTAAGCTGTCCAACTGGGTGCTGGTGAGAATTCAAAAGTGCAACCCTCGATTTTTTCCCCTTGTCGCATGATTTTTGTACGGCGTTGCGGAATAATGGATTAGAAGCTGTATTGAAACAGTATGAAACTGATGCCGTACAGAATCAAATGACCAAATTTACCCTGGAAATGGTCAGAAAATCAAAAAAAATTACCGACTTTATGGCGCACCATTTGTAGGTAAGAATAAAAAAATGTTATTGCCCTACGTCAAAAAGTTGTACATATTTAATTTTTAAATCGTCATATGAAAATTTTGGTAACTTGTTCTAATAATCGCTTATTCAACTATAGGGATTATTGTAGAGTTTCAAAAGCAGTCAGAACAGGAAGAAATAAGTAAGATGCTTTTTTCAGAAATATAGCAATGTAATGTTTCAAAGTGGTCAGTACATGATTTATGGTAAATTTGAAGTCACTGATGACTCCAAAAGCATCCTCGTTCGTCAGTCGCATCACGTAGGTATCTTCTATCCCTTTTACGTTATTTAAGGAGACACCAGATTTACTGTAACACACATTTCACGCGTGACACCGCCAGAAGCGGCAATAAATTGTATGCTGATATGTAAAAATGGCGACAACCGGCGTTTATCGTCTTAGCAAAGTACTTGTAGGTTATCCTATCGCCCGAAGCAGTGAGAATTATTTATTGCGGTCGCAAAGAAAGAACCGCAGCTTCCCGGGCGGACATCAGACGCGTGGGACCGCGCCACGGCCACGGTCCCATCTCAAATGTCAACCGCGTCTGCGTAATTGCAGACCTATCTTGTTTATGCCGTACATAGGCGTGTAAGTGCAATGCTGTCCACAACTCGATTCCGTAAATCGAGGCTCAAGTTTCTGCACAATTAACTAGAACAGCATAAACATAAAAAAATTACACTAATACTTAGAAGGGGAACCCGTGAACAGTACACCTACCTGATATCTGACCGCGACAAGTTATAGTAGCTAAGTCAGCCCTTTCCATAAAATATTCATTCGTATGCCTTCTTTACATTTTTATGTTTCATATTTCGTATTCGAAGTTAGTGCACGACAGCATATTTATTGCTTTTGCTATTTCGGTCTGCAGCAGATGTTTGTTTCAATTTAAGTTTGTTCTAACACGAACTTAATTGCGTTTCGGTGCGCCGGTTGCAATGCTGTACGTATCTACTTAACCAATATCGATGATGCAAAAGATTGTGTCGTAACATAATATATTAGAGTAACGTCGCTATTACGTTCCTCTCGATAACCGCTCGTTTGTTTAGCGCTGTAATTGTGCCGCCAGATCCAGCGCCGATAAATTGCAGGTTACAGACGCAATATATATCGAACCGGCAGCAGAATTTGCGCTAACGAGCTGCACCGATGCTCTGTTAAAGCGTTTCGCGCGACAATGCAACAATCCCGGTACAACAGATGACTCGAGCCGTGTTATTTTACTGCAAAGCTCTACGCCTCCGCTTATACCTACACTATGCATGCGGCACCCCTCTCGGTTCTTAAACATCTGTGCACTCAGTTGCGCCTCCCGTTATTGAAAATCACAACCCTTTTAGTAACAATGCTATTCGCATCGTTTAAGCAACTGTTAAATGCTTTGAGTAAATGTACCGCGTAATGTATTTCTAAGCAAGTTTTATTAATTTTGAGTTGCCAGCTAGAGTCACAGCACGTAGGTATTTTTTTTCTCTCTACTTAACCATTAACGACACACGTGATGTGTACCTCAAATTAAGAGAGTAAAAGTGTGTTCTGGGTATCTATTTAAACATTGAAAGCCCGCATTGTAAAGCACTCACGCATATGTTAGATACTTTTAGTATTCGTTACTGTAAGGTGACTAACATATATACAACCAATTCAAGTTACAGTATAAGTTTGCCTTTGTACGTCTGTGCTGTCCTGTAACTTGTTGATATCATGTGTTTTATGTACAACATAGAGATACAAAATACATAGATACATACTGAATGTCTAGTGCACACCAGGCTACACTTTATGTTTGTCAACAGCCGGCTGCCGTATGTTATCAAATGATAAACCCAAATCGAAGAATTATCGTATTTGTGCCCAAAATCTGTAATGTTAACCGATCAACTTATTTATTATACTTAAGTTTGAATGTACAAGTCACACCATAATGTATTTACTTAAACATGTACTGTAATTAAAACAGCATAATCTACATAAAATAAATATTACTTATAACGAAAGCTTGCAACAAGGTCGACGGCACCACGGATCACAGGCGAGCTTCCAGACAATCGTGTTTTGTTTCTCACAATCACGAGGCTGGTTAGCATCGACAAGAATAGTCAAAGAGGAAAAAAGTAGAATGCGAATCCTGACAAACGGGAGGATGCATCGCATTCCTCCTGCGTGCGTTGCTCGCCCCGTGAGACCAGACGAGATCGACCGAGTTGCGTGCATCCGCGCGACATCTACAGCGCCATTAACGTCATTTATTTTTATTTTGTATTTTTTATAACCAGTTCGTATCGTTATAGAAATAAGCTTGAAATTGTGTGAGATATATTCGATTTGTAACTTTAATAAAAACATATTTCCAAGGCCCACAGCGATTGTGATTAAGTTCTTATCGTAATATATAGGTACATACATAGATAAAATAAATAGTATACGTAGGCAGATACGTGCTTAAAACTCGCAAATGTGATAATTAACAGCGAGGTCGCATAATTATTCCGTTTTAAAGTTTCAATTTAAGGCGGTTATGATTAACTGGTTAAGTTTCCGGTGTCCCACGATAGGAACACCTACATTGTTAAATATCGGCACGTAAAATAAATAACAATGGCGTCTCATGTAATAAGAAATGCGTCAACTAACTAAATTAGCATAGTTAAGTCTGGGCAGCTAGGATACACAGAAATATATATATATGATTATACATAGATACATACATAAATCATGTATTTATAGCTTACGGGGTAGACAGAGCCTAAGGTAACAAAACCTAAAGGCCATATATGATTATTCTACAACAAAATCATGTTTCAGTAGCTGTAGAGTAATAGTGTGTTTACAAAGAGTTGATTCCGGGACCTATCATACCTGTCTATCACCGTATTAAAGTAGCCTAAATAAAGTAAGACAATTACAATACAAATACTCTTTATTGAACACCACAAATCAGTACAAAACAATACAGAAACAAAGAACAAGTTAAACAATAAGCGGCCTTATCGCTTAATAGCGATCTCTACCAAGAGAAGGAAATAAGACGGGGACAGTTTAAGTAGGTGGCGGAAACAAATGGACAGGAGAAACGCAGGGATAATAAAAACAACAATACTATTATATAAAATATAATACATAGCCAAAAAAAAAAAAAAATAATACATAAGACATAAGTAATATTAACGTAATTCCATTGCTTGTTACAGGGTGCACAGCGGTAGAAGATGGCGTGCGTTGAGAGAACAAGATAGTTTGCAGAGCAAACATGGCAGTCGCCCGAGCAGTACTGGTGTTGCTAGCGTCTACGGCGCAAGCGTGGATGCCTGACGCCAACGCTCGCATACATATCAAATATGGTAAGTGGAGCAACTCTAACAGCGACCTCTTTCAAATTGATAAGTTTAAGTATACTACTGACGCCATCTAGGAGAAACAACGTAAATTAACGTCGATCAAGGGGTGTACATGTTGTACCACATGTAGATAATATAGCCAAATTCAAAGCAAATAATTAAATTATTTGTTAATTGTGTTAATATAGATAAATTAAGAATAAAAAG
Source organism: Pandemis corylana (assembly GCA_949127965.1). NCBI lineage: Eukaryota > Metazoa > Arthropoda > Insecta > Lepidoptera > Tortricidae > Pandemis > Pandemis corylana. The sequence continues at coordinate 10,476,218 of OX421851.1, read as the reverse complement.
TCGAGTGATGCTCGACATGTTTCGGACTATTTCTTTCCGTTTATGTGTAATAATGATTAAGTCTCACGGTAGTTTCATGTGGAAATTAAGAATAATTCATATAATCATCTTGTTGTTTGCTTCGAGTTTGGCTATAGTTTTACTATTTTTTTAAAGCGTCTTGGGTACATTTTATCATTTAAAATATCCCTCATAAAACACACAAGTAATTTAATTGATGCTATTCTTACAAGCTTTTATTTAATTTCACTTATCACGGTCTGTATGTCTGTCATCAAATCTTATAACGGAAATTTCTTCCATGCTGGTCTGGGAGTAAAGAAAAAACATAGAATGCACCAGTTGCTTCTCTTCCCGTGCAGATGGCAAAAGCCCATAGAGGGAATAGGCGAAAATCTTAGGAATAATGTTATAGGCGATGCGGCTAGCAACGCATCACTATTTTGTTTACCTATTCCACCTATACGCCCACGATCATGCTAAACGTGGCCTTTAGGTCTTATTACCTTAGGCTCTGTGATGATGTTTTTTTACAAAAGCTTATTACAAAATATCATTAATAATCATCAGTTAGACGTATTTATCTGATCAGGCTATCGAATGTATAATGAGTTCATAATTTCCCAGGTGCAAGAACCAACAAAGCGTGTCATATTGATACGTGAGAATTTCTCAACCATGGGTTATGAAATCATAAACTCTCATTGTTGTTAATCACTTGACAATGGGAACATTGTTCGATTGGTCTTAACGCAAAAAACAGAGAGATAACTGATTCGGCCACTTGTACAATATGCACTTAGCACTTAAAAGTGAATTTTACATAATCGTTTTGAATGCTAAACAAGTTATTGAACTTAATACTAAATAACAAATACCCTAAAGACCACCAATGTCACTAACAAAATGCTCTCTCTGATTGGTAAATAGAAGACGCTCTATCTAAACCATCTTTCTATTTGCCTATCTATCTGATATTCCTGATTGGAACTGAATAGTCCTACTACGTAATGTAAATTCCATCAGCGTCCGACTACGCATACAACGTTGCAAGTAGAAGGGAAAGCTGTCACTAAATGTAACAGACAGGGTAATATAGAGGTACAGTAACGTGAGGCCGGCCACAAATCGCAGGTCATGCCAACTCATTCCTCTACCACCACTAGCGTATAGTTGTACCCACGTTACGCGACGAATATTAATTTCATACTTAATCGTAGCTCTATCAAGTCAATGACTCAGTATGAACTAAGTTATTATCGATTTGTTACAGGCGATGAGACTTCAGAACTGTTCGTCGGAAATGCGACGGCACCAGACCACTTCCGTATCTTAGATAAAGATGACTTCTCCATCATTGTAGGTGGCAGGTAAGCAATAATTTGTATTCCTACTAAAGTCCTAAATTTCATCCTAAATTATTTAACTTAGGCCTTGATTTTTCAACCCTCAGATAAGCACTTAACCGACAGATACCCATAGAATTGTTCGTCGAATAGGTCCTAACTGACGATTGAAAAATCGACCCTTAAAAGTTTCTCAATTGCTAAACAGGACGATTACTAAGATTAGCATTGAATAGGTTTATTTCCAAAAAAGTTGGTGTGGCGGGAATGTTAAGTTGTATTTGGGCAGGTGAACACTGTATACTCCGCTACCAATATTAAAGATCTGCCGTAGGTGTTCGCAGCGCACCTTGTTGCGATTTGCAAGTATAAATAATTGTCTCTACTAATTTACCCAATTTTATTGCAGAAACACTGTCTACAACCTCAGCCTCTACGACTTGTCGGAGAATTTAGATCAGGTAATGTTTATTCATTATGCATTTGCATGTTAAAGCATGTTCTTTCGAGTGCTGCTATTCTTTAGTTAAGCGCCGCCTAAATGAGACGAAATTTGAGCTGGTAGAATGCAATTTTGGTCACAAAGAACGGCGTTGAAACCTAAAAATGCGCCTTTCGTCATCTAAGATATTTTTGTAACGCACACAAAGTCCGGAAGTTGACATTACATTACATTTTAAATATTTATAAATGCAGGGTTATTCGATAAGACTAGGTACCTGTACTTACTTATATAAGTGCAGCAAACAATAAAAGAAAGGACTGCACTCCAGGAGTGCCGGCAAAAGTGAAAACTACACACACGCACACTCGCGCAAAAAAAAACATACCAAAAAAGTGCACAACGCACTTCAAAAAGAAAAAGAGAAAAAAACTTTTTCTACACGAGATTTGAACCGCGGTCACCGGAGCTGACGCACTGTTATACCACTAAGCCAAACGTAGCTTACGAGTGAGAGACGAAATCAACGTACGATGTCCTGGTACTTTTTCTCCGCGACTCAACAAAAAAAAATCGAAAGCAACTCTAGCTTTATTCGTACTTATTTCAAATTAAGCTCATACAGGAGCTGCGATCCTGGTACTTTATCTCTCCGTCTTACCTGATGCGAGTTTAGCAATTTTTACGCATCCCAAAAAAAGTGCTCAACGCCGCTAAAAAAGTTTTCACTACAAAAAAATATAGCACAAGGCCGTATTTCGTTTACCTATCGTACTCATATTTGAACTAGACAACAAACAGGCCAGTGTGCTGCTAATCGGTAGCTCAGTAATTCGACAAGTACAGATAGATAAAGAGCGTAGTTTTTGCGAAGTGACGCCGGTCGGCGACCCGCCTCGGCCGACTCCGACGGCCACGTATCGCGCCACTACTACAGGTTTATGTATCTAATCTTGCGCAAACAACTTTACAACAGTTCCCCGTTGCTTTTCGCTGCACTCTCTGTTTATTCTTAGTTACGACCCATTTCGCTCGGCACATTGTTTATTCTGTAAATCGCGCAAGATTATTTATTCTTTTATAAAATTTAGCTTTGAGACAGCTGTTAAATCTTTACAAAAACATCCTGGAAATTTATTGTTCTGGCAAAATACCTCTCGTTAGAATCATTTCAAATTCATGTTGTTTCATTGTATTTAGGAACGTAAAGATTATTATCATCGGTTTACTTATTATTAGGTACGCTTACGTAATTAACAATCTACCCGGTTAAAATCATAATTAGATCCACCTAATACAAAACATATATTATCACAAGTAGGAAAAACTTTAAAAGTTAATCCGATAATATTTAATCACGCGGCGCTGGTGATCCATAATACAAGCGAGCAACGCTCAGCGGCATCACAATGTGCGCATGAAACAAAAATACGACGCAAACGGACGTAGGGCGCAGCTCGAGGGTGTTTGGCGCGCTGCCAGGTCTAGCCAGATATTGCTTTAGCGCCACAAATTTCGATGAGTGGAACTAAAATTCTGCTAATTCGTAACATATATTATTATCACATCTCGTTACGCTTTAGAAGTCTATTTCTTGTCAGCGATAAATTTGTTATTAGGTTAATATTACCAACACAAATAAACAAAGCGAGAAAAAAATTGTGAAGGAACCTACTTCAAAAATTACTGTACGCGATATATACGCCAACGGCATTGGTTTTTGGTAGAGTGGATTGAAAACCTCGAATAAAATTCTAAATTATTTGTCTGGTACTAAATCTGACCCGTGTTGAATAATTCACGTGTGACGCAGTAACGTGACGTGCCCACGCGGAGCCCGAATACTAATCGCTAAAACTACTAAAACACTTGTGCAAGTTGCAAGCCACGTATCAGCTCAAAACTTTATATAGGGACATATTTTTCTAATTTATTCGAATCTCTGCCTTTTTTTCTACTAACAATATATAGTAAAACGTTTTAATCTAATACTAATATAATATTCAGAAACAGCGCAACGGCAAGATATAGTTGTCAGTACTTGCATTGCAACGCTTCTCGCGCAAACACTAGACGTAAAGTGCAATACCGTGTTGCAAGTAAATAGAAAGATACGTTGTCTCCAAGCATTATTAATAGGGAACTAACTGCATATTTTCACTTTCCAAAACCTTCGTACCTACTAGAATTCAAAAGCGACCTTTTTGAACCTGCATCGAACCTGGTAGCGATTTCTTATCCGCTCCGGTTGTCCTAAAAAACGAAGCAGCAAGACGAACGAGCAGTTGACATTTCCTCACGACACGACACAACATAATGCAGCCGCTTTACAACAAGCGGTGTTATGAAACAAGCCCATGCTCTTTACAAATTGTTCTAAGCTAATAGGGCGAAGAGCAAACATTATTAATAATAAAAAAAAACGAATTCGCTACTTATAATCGCCGAGTTGTAACATATTTGTGTTTGTAACGTGACTTTTTTTTGTATACAGCGTCTAGAATGGCAATCGACGGACGCCCATAGAGAGCTGTGCCAATTGAAAGGCAAATCAGCAGATGAATGTCAAAACTACCCCCGCGTGGCTGCACGTTCCCACGGCCGACTGTTGGTTTGCGGCACCAACGCGTTCAAGCCGCTGTGCCGGCGGTACGCCCGACACCCGCCGACCCACCATCTCGAAGAATTCGATGGCTCCGGGCGCTGCCCCTACGATCCCCAGCACAATTCGACCGCCATATTTGCCGGTAAGCATTAACCGCCATTCTATTTCGCGTTAAATGCCATTGATGACTCTAACCTTTACGATTCAAACAATTTCCTGGGTAAGGCGTGATCACACACAGCTATCATCCACGGAGAGGGCACGAAAACACTCGCGCCGCCTAGCGAGGGGTTGCACCGAACACGACGCGGCGACCGCGATACCGATCAATTTATTGCCTTTACTGTTAGTCCTATCCAGCCCACATTCGATACTGTTGTATTCTAAAGTCGTGTGATGAACTTAAATTTATGAAACCAAGGTACTCACAGTCTTAAAACCGTGAGTCAAATTACAGTTAAGTTAATGATAGTGAGTTCAAGTAATGTACAGACACGAATGGGATGAAGAAACCGCATAATTAGGCTCACGATTCCTTATTTGACTCTACCTATGCGTTAATGGACTTCGCTGTAATTTGCATAAAACTTTGAAACCACTGAACGTCTAACCTACTTTACTTTCACTATTTTTACGACACCACGTTGGCTTACTAGTGTCTTCACTATTTAAACAAAGTTTACTATGGAAGTGTTTTACCCCGAATGGATGTGAATTCGATGATTCCTTATAATATCAATTGTAGGATAAACTTCAATCAAAGCAGTTACTTATCTGTGGATATTAATAGTTCTAAAGTATTCTAACAAATGAAATTAATTAACTGAAACTTTCTCGCTTCCCTACTCGTACGCACATAAGTATTTATGTAATACAATATTTTGTAAAACTTTTATTATTTTTACTCATTGCAGACGGTCAACTGTACACTGCGACAGCGGCCGACTTCTCCGGAACGGATCCGCTAATCTACCGCGAGCCGGTGCGGACTGAGCGCTCCGACCTGCGCCTACTCAACGACCCCTCATTTGTTGGGGCCATCGCATCAACCAGTCATGTCTACTTTTTTTATCGCGAAACTGCGGTTGAATACATGAACTGCGGCAAGGTAAGCAAAAAAAAACTTTTCAAACTATATCTTATTACGAAAGCTCTTAAATTACATGCCTCATAATTTAACACAGATCGTTAGAGACTAATGAATGACATGTTTGCCCAAAGTTAACCATGACAGCTAATTAATGTGCTGATTTCTATGAGAGTTACATTCGAGGATTACCATTTTTATTGTTTTTCAGTCCGTGTATTCGCGGGTGGCCAGAGTGTGTCTTAACGACAAAGGTGGTCCTCACACGTTTAGTGACCGGTGGACTTCGTTCCTCAAGACCCGCCTCAACTGTTCGATGCCCGGAGAATATCCATTTTATTTTGACGAAATTCGTGAGTATCAACAACAGGCAGCTCGTTAACCTATCTTTTACAAGTAGGTACACCAATTAGTTCAGAAATATATATTACGTATGTTAATTTCAGAGGCGACGACAGAGTTAATTAACGGGATTTATGGAAGTGGCAGCAGCAGAAATGATATCATATATGCAGTATTTACTACCCCGCAAAATGCCATTGGAGGCTCCGCAGTGTGTGCATTCGCAATGAGAGATATTTTAGACGCTTTTGAGGGATCATTCAAGGGCCAGGAGAGTATGAACTCTAATTGGTTGCCATTAGAGAAAGAAAAGGTTCCCGAGCCTAGACCAGGCTCGTGCGTGGAAGATAGCCGAACTCTATCTGACTCGGGCGTTAACTTTATAAAAACACATCCACTAATGGACAAAGCTATTCCCTCTTTCTTAGCAAAACCAATATTGATAAGAGTTAGTTTACAATATAGATTTTCAGCTATCGCTGTTCATCCCCAAGTGCAAGCCATGAATGGCAATAAATATGATGTTATGTATGTCGGCACTGATGATGGTAGAGTCATAAAAGCTGTGAATGTAGCGTCGAACGAGGGTGTTTTCGATTCGAGTACTGAAGAAGATAGTAGAAGTCCTGTAAGAACTGCAGTGATATCCGAGGTACAAGTCCTCCCTCAGGGCGTACCCATAAAGCAGATGCACGTGGCTCTCACTACAGAGAAGTTAATTATAGCATCCGGTGACATCATCAAAGCTGTGTCACTGTCACATTGCGGCAACGTGCAGTCGTGCAGGTATGTACAACTGTATTTCTAATGCTTATAATCGTAATCAGCATTGTAAACAATGAATGATATTCAACGCAACACGTCACTTGACGCACCTATTTTATTTTACTACTGAACTCAACTGATTAGATACTTTACAATTTCAGAGAATGTGTCGCGCTGCAGGATCCGCACTGCGCGTGGGACTCCAAGCAACAACAATGCGCTTGGGTCGGAAACCGACAATTTCCGAACCCAGAAAGATTTCTACAAAATGTAGAGCACGGAAAGACTGAAATATGTAATAAACTACCCGCCCTTCTGCCGGGTGACCGACATAGTAATAGAAATCCGGGCACAAAGAAGCCTGTGCTATCTGAACCCGACACACGAAAGACTGATGATATTCAAAATGAAATACTAATAGAAGTTGTCGAAACGAACGTTCTCTCCGAAGAAAAACCTAACATTAATAATAAACACGAAACAGGTATGCAAACCACGCTTTTCTTAGTCTGAGCATAGAGACGCGTTACCTATGTGTTAAATAAAACCTAATTTATTTATGTATTTATTTCTAGACTCGTTGACAGTGGAAGCCGCAGACGGCAACATCTACAGTGCGCAGGCTTTGATGACTGCTGTGGTGGCGTCCTGTTTGGTAACACTGATGGTTGGCTTTGTTATCGGATACCTGTTCTCGCGGCGATTTCGGCACCCATTTTTTACCGATACCTCACCCTTCAATGAACAACACAATCATTTAAACAGGTAATACGAACGTAGAGTGGATTGCTTAGTTTTAGAAATAAAGTACTAATTTCAGATTGCTGTTAACTCTTACGGCTAGAGCCAAATTGATCTAAGTTAGTAACGCAGTAGTTTTTCTTACAGGCGAGTTTTTATGATTTCCAGAAGTGAGTTAATCCGTAATCCACAACTCACTTTTAAATCATTTTGCACAGTTCTACAGCAACTACGTAAATCAGTTTTATTCCACAATTTTATCATTACGCACTTACGCACAATGCAATGACTATAAAAAATATTTCCTTGATTTCGTTTCTGCCAAGGTTTCTACTAAAATATGTTAAGTACCTGAGTAATAAACCTACAAACTACATTTTGGCGAACCATGTATCAAGATCGATATAAATATCATAAAGCTTCTTTTGTTTTCCAGATTAAGTCCATTGGAGACCCCACTGAATGCAAACTCTGCGTACATGCCGCCGCGTTCAAAGAACGTTAACATGGTGGCTAACGTCTGTCCACTCGCCAAGCAGGACAACCTGCATCTCGAGCTCGGCAAGGAACGCACGCTAGACCTCCGCAACTCTACAGAATCACTCGACAAGGATCTCAAATGCGGCACCCTACAGAAAGTGAAAAAGACTTACATTTGAAATCTACCGCAGCAAACCGTATACGGATCAATTACAAAGTGATAAAAACAATTTCCATGCGTGTGCCAAGTCTTCCGGGAATTCGGTTAGGACAAGTGTATGCTTGATTCAGTGGTTTTACGTGAATGGTGTCTCAGACTCTTGTAAATACTCGTATTGTGATGTACAGTTGACGTTGAACAGTGATACATGGGTAACGTGCCCGAGACGATATGTACTGTGAGCAGAGATGGTTGCATTTAAATAATAGACTTACGGGAAGAATATAAGGTCTACTAGTTGATAAATGGCTGAAGAATGAGTAAGATGTTTAAAACTAAAACTAATAGCAGAAACAACACACCATTATGTAAGCATTAATAAAGGCTCTTCAGAGAACAGTTATCATCTTTTTTTAGTTATTTTTGGTTTTAGTAATAAACATCTCTTTCAAACATTCCATAGGTAATCACAATAGAAATATATTTGTAAATATAATATTAAATGTGTATATAATGCTAAAATAGCAAGCAGGGAGCTAAATAATATTATGCTCGGCGTACGAGTCTGCGAAGTTATGTGCGGCATGCACCTAAAGATCATTATGAACAAATTAGGGAAAATATAGGAAATTTAGAATGTACAAGTTTTCTATTAGGTAGCTGCAGAGTAGAACAAGCTCAAGAAATAAACATATTTAAAATATGTTCTTATATTGAAATGATACATATTATTATAAATTTCGTTAAAATATAATGTTATTATAGCATTAAAATTGCTGTGCTAAGTGCATAGTGCCTTGTAGGTTGCCAATTTAGTGCCTAAATGTATGAGAGTCAGGAATGAAAATTAGTAACCCGATCCTGATCTTAATTCGACTTTACATTTTACGTTTTACTAAGTGCAACACTATAGTTCTCTATTTAAAAAAATTAAACAAATATCCTTTGCTTGACTGCATGATTGTATAAACTCTCTAATCTTGTTCTACTATCCATTATTAGCAATGTAATTATGTTTAACGGCTGTCCTTTTTATAGTGAATTATGCGCCTACCTAATTTAATGTTCATATTTATTTGGACACCCAACAACTTGACATACTGAAGTTATTCGATAAAATTAAACTAGATTGGGCTAAAATAACCACCAGAGATCTAAAAATTAGCAAGTTTTCCCACCGTGAAACAAAGTTTTAATATAAGGAGGTATCTGTTTGTGTACATAATATACTACATACTTTACTAGCAGTAGGAAATAATGCTATTATATAGTATCATGACATGAAATCAATGTTATTATTGTAATTTTATTTTTAAATATTTACCTATTTCTACATAAGTATTCAAAAAAAATTGAGTAATGATTAAAAAGCCGAAATACAGTAAAGCAATACTCAATGAACCATTTTCGTTTATATATTTTTTATATTGTAGTAAATCAATTGAATATTTAGCAATTTTATCAATTTCCAACAATACTGGAGAAATATAAGTATTATTACATTAATATTGAAGTTTTCTTTGATTTAAAATGACAACCCTAAAATTTTACCTGCTGTTAAGGATACTCATGTTTTAGATATACCTAAATTAGAATACATTTAGCTAGATATAAATTAGAAATTTAAACATCGTGCTGCAATCAGATAGATTTGAAGACATGCAAGTACACTAGGGGACATTCGCCCATTTTGTACAGGTGGTTAAAGTGGGCAACTGTATTCAACGTGGACGAGACGATATCACAGATGACCCACGCCATGTGAGACCAACAACTACGACCAACCCAAGTAATGTGGATATACGATTTGATTATGAGTGACCGTCGATTAAGTCAGAGACATAACAAACAACCTAAGCATCTCACGTAAGATCTCAGAATATTTTTGTTAATGAATTGGTGTTTTATAAAGCGTCGGCGATATGGGTCTCGAAACTCCTTTTAGTTAAACAAAAACGCACTCGTCTTACAAAATTGAGTAAAATATTAGCTCTTAACTGTTTTTAAGTCAATATCCTGAAAACTTTTTGGAAAGATTTTTAACTATAAAAGAAATGTGGGTTTGCCAATACACGCCAGACACAAAACTGCAACCAAAGCAGTGGGTTCGTGCTGGATCCCCTCCCCCCAAGAAGGCAAAAGTTATTTTATCTGCCAATAAAGCAATGGCATCGATTTTCTCCAACACAAAGGGAGTAATAGTAATAAGTAATGGCAGACTTGAAAAAGGTGTTTCTGTGAATCTTTCATCAAGATGACGCACGGATTCACTTGTCGCACACTTCGTGGAAGAAAGACGTAAGTCCTATTAAGGCTCTACAGGACTTACGTCTTTCTTCCACGAAGGGTGCGTTGTCACTAAAATCAATGGCAAAAATTAATTGTTTTACAATCGTTACCGCATCCGTCGCATTCGCCTGGTTCTTCTATCTATTGTCCAGTTTAAAGAAAGGCCAAGAGCGAGTTGGAGTCGCGCACCGAGGGTTCCGTACAAATTCGGCTCGTGGGTATAATATCCAGTGTAAGCAGAGCTGCTCCTAAGTAAAATGTAGGCAAAATGAGATAATTTTATACTAGTTACTTACATAAACAGGTGAAATAAAAATCGTACCACGTAAAAAAATCGATATTTAGATCTATTTGTTGCGTTTTAAGAACTACCTTCGTACCTACCAAATTTCAAATTTCTAGGCCAACTGGAAGTACCTCATTGCTTTTGGTAGCTCGGCAATTTGTATGGAAACGCCTTTTCTAATGACTCAAAGAAATTTGTGACTAAAGCAGAGGTTCCAGCTGCGGTGGAATGGACACCTATTTCGAACACTTGGATTTAAGAACACTAAGAACAGCTTCTGAAAAGTGGTTCAAAAGCTTAGAATCCAGATGGAAAAAGAGCCTGAATGACCTCGAAGGGAACTAACTACCTACGTAGAATAATAAAAACGGCTACAAAACCCTCCATATTTGATTTTAATAGCAAACACGGGGGTGTACACTTCACAGTTTAAGTACGTTCAACCGGCGGGCCTGCCGGGCAGGCCAACCAATGGCAGTAGGTTGCCGCTCGCTTCGCCAGTGTTGCCGTTTGGTTCCGTTTCTTCCGTTTTTCGGAACTTTTGACACCACTGCGGAACTTCGGAACTTTTCAGAACTTTTCGGAACTTTTAAGGTCCCGGCAAAAGATAATTTTTTCTTGTTATTAACACTATAAACAAAAATATTTTTCCTAATTCCTGTGATGAGGTAAAAAAAAAAAAGCTCGTTCCCGAAGATTTAAATGAAAATGGAACTTTTCTACCAAAAATGGAACTTTTTAGGGATGCCAATGTGATTTTCAAGGGAAGCGACCTGGCAACACTGCGCTTCGCACGCTGGCCGCGTCGCGCGTTATTTGTGTTATTTTTACCTACCTAGTTATTTTGCACGAACAATGACTTCTAATTCCCTAAGTCCCCGCCTAGTAGGTAATAGTAAGTAAGTAAACGCTTTATTGTACAAATATAAAGAAACGGACACAAATCACAAAAAAACATTAAACACATGCACAAAGTTCGGTATTTGTGATAAGAGGTTGTTAAGTAGGTACTTAAGGTTTTACAAATGAGTTGACGAGTGATATAAACGCGAGCTACAAGGCTTTGTAAAACCATACCAAACGTGTATCTTATGTACGAGTTTTTCAAATTATGGCAAATTTGTATACCTAAACTTGTGTTTTGTTTGAGAGAGGGACGGTAGAAATATTAATTATTCTGTGCCGCTACCACAGAATAAGTAATAGTACTAACGCACAGCACAAAAAATAGAATTCGTAAGTCGCAGGTCGCAACCCTAATAAGTACGCGGTGATGTCGTGAACGGCCACGATTGAAACGATTAAACCAAAAGAAGCGCTCTCGCGTAGTAATACGGTTTAATTTTGCATGAATGATTTGCAGGAAATGTGATGGAGTAGGCTATTATCGCTGTAGGTTAATATAACAGAAGCGAGTTAGATTGTGCTTTATGTGTACGCAGCTAGAGTTTCTATCTATTTAATCGACTCCAGAGAGTGAGCCTTCTGTACGTTAGTACTATTACTTTTTCTTTTTTTTTTATTTATTGAAAACAAATTATAATATACATTTTAAATGTTTATGACAGCGGGCAAAAACTCACTTATTCTGTGCTTCAAGTACCTACCAAGCACCAGCAGCTGTTCCTGCGCTCCGACTTCTGGCTCGAAGGTGTGGCGCTCCGTCGCTTTAGGGAAGCGACACTTTAAAAAATCCCTTAATTGTTATTGTTTTGGGTTAAATAAACGTAACATTATTTTGCGCAGGATTGGCTATTTCCATTATTTAAGGTAGGCGTAGTTGCCGTTCATAATATGTTCTTTTTTCCACCCTATTATACTTTTTTTTTTCACTTTGTTGATCTAAACGAATAATTTTGAAAAAAATATATGTTATAGAATATAAAACTGTGTATTGTAGCGGTGTGGTCGAACGGAACTCGAATTAAAATGCGTTCACTTGTTAAACGACAAAGTCTTTTAATTATTATAACCTGAGATTATAACCACATAATAACATTTTTTACACAGATTAGTTAGATTTTTACAGATTTTAGTCAGTAATAACAGATTTTCCACGAGGTACCAAAATATGCGTTTTACAAGAACAATAATGGCTGAAGCAAGAAGAGAGAGAGAGAGAGAGGGGGAAAGGGAAAACTTATCCTATTCGATGGCGCGTAGGCGCGCGAATTTGGCGCGCGCGGCGGGAGCGCGCAACATAAGTCACCTTTTTTTTTTTTTTACGTAGTGAAAACCCATTTACGAGTACCACCGGGCCCGGGGGGGGCCCGAGCGGTTATGTGGGGCTCTCTCCCCCATCCTCTTTCCCTGCGGAAAGGGGAGGGGGGAGCATACCCACTAAAAACACTACGGCATTGTCCACTCGCCGGGTTGAGGTAGGCGCCGTGGGATCCCGAGGATTCGAGCCGACGACGCCCCCCCGCCCCCATTATGGGTTACTAATGCCTAGCAAAAAAAATATATTAAAATTCAAAAAATGTTATATTATATTTTTAATCTATAACACATTTCATTCACCTCTTCTTATACTATTAATCCCTCCACATATCTGTCGTTTATTTGACAAATTTACACACAATTTTTCATTCTTTCAAGCACTTTCCAAGTAGTTGATGTAATTGCATAGAAATTGACGCTTTTCAATTGCTGTCCTCACAATATTTGTATCAATCATAACCCCATTGTCACAAATAACAACCTCATCTTTTACTTCACTACATCCCTCTTGGAGCAAAATAAAATTATGGAGTACACATGCAGCATAAATCAATGTATTCACTGTTTCAGGCCTGTTGATGTCAATATGATTCAATTTTCTGAACCTCTCCTTTAGTAATTCAAATGCATGGCCTATGTATGAGCGAGCTTTCCAGTGAATCTCATTAAACTTCATTTCTTCACTTGTTAACAATTCCTCACTAGAAAAAGGTGTGATTAAATTCTTTCTTAACTTATACTGAGAGTCGCCCAGGACATGATTCTCAAAACTGACAAAGTTTTTTAGCTCCCGAGCCAATCTACTTTCTCTAAATAATCTGCCTTTCCTAGTTTTGCCTACTTCCCCTACATGAATGTCCATGAACATCAGGGATTCATCACAGACTGCTTGTAGGAGTATGATATCAGGTCTCGACCTCTTATTTCTTATAGATGACACCTTAAAACGGCAGGCATCCATGAAACCCACACAGTTTGGGAATTTGTAGCGGCTATTCACCTTAAGCCTTGTAAGATGCTGCTCCTCCAATGAAGGCCAACTGATGAAATGGTACCTCTGTTCAGTTAGCAACGAAGCAATCTCATGAAAAATAACATTCACTGTTGACTTATGAAGATTAAATAAGAGTCCAACTTCATTGCAAGATGAGGAGTGAGTTAATAGCCAGAGAAAGACATGGACTTTCTTGTCTAGTGGTACAATACTGCCAATCTTTGTGTGGGCTTCTAAAAACTTGATTAATGCCTGCAATGTTGATAAGGGAATGATGAATGTTATATGCACATATAATCATCAGAAATATGTTTAAAGGAACAATAACATTTTACAACCACCCAGGCAGTAAAGGGTGACATTGGCAGAGCAACAATACTTCTTTTCATAAATTGTTTATCACCATTTTTTTTGTAAGAAGTTGGATGTCCGATACTTTATTATATTTTTAAAAGCTTTTATTAAACTTGCATATGTATTTATGTAAGTATGTTAGACTGGGTGGAATCTTGCAACTCAATTTGGAAGCAGATATCTTCAACCGATTGAGCTAAAATTTTGCACACTTGAGTAAGTTGGATGACAATACAATAATCTGGTAGTAGAGTTCTGGTGACCCCGCCAGGATCGTCTCCATAAGAGGGAACTCTGCAACGGTTGTTGGTCCAATTGACTTAAAATTTGGTACACATTATGTAGGACGCAAGTAGTCAGCAAAAAAAGCTTGTATTAAAAAATGAAGTTTTTGATAGAAACTTATTGTTGCTTACCTCTACAGTACTTTTTTTCATTTTAAATAATTCCACATAATCCTCATCCGTGAAATGCAAAACTGTTTCTTCATAGAACTTTTTTACTCTACGTGTGACTGGAAATATATCAGAGCACTTCTTTTGATTCGAACTTGAACCCATAAATTGCTCATATTCTTTCTTGTATAGTTCTTGGAAAGCTGAAATATTTTCACTGTTTTCTGTTACAACTTTTGCAACGGCGATTACTAACCGATTAATAGAGGAAACATTGTCGCTGTCCAGAAACATATCAGTTATAAATTTTTTCGTAACAGGATCCATCGTAGCTGCGATCCAAAAATTTCGGTTTAGGTCTAAATACTTTTAGACCACTAAAGTACGATTATAGTAAAGATTCTCATACCTGAAGCATTTTTGTTTTGTTAAATAAAGCTCGTACGAGAGACGAAAATTCATGTTTAAGTATAAATGTAAATTAAAAGTTTGACCCCAGACAGACTATTAAAAATACGAAAATAGACGCCAACGTCATGGCTTGTGTCAAAGTCACTCACGTCATAATATTATGTAGTGATTGTTTCTTTGCTGAGGTGGCAGACTTGAATCACATTTTCCTATCCTGCTCATTACTCGACCGAACTTTATTTATGGAATCATTAATATCCCAAAATATACCTCTTCCTACAAACATATCCTCCTTGTTGACTTTTCCTAACATATATAATTCATTAGCATTATTTATTTCTAAAAATAATATCAAAATATAACTCATAATATGCATATATGTATCTATACATTCTACCTACCCTGACCCTTTATTCCAAATTTCGCACCTATCCCTAAGATGAACCATTCCTTATCCGTGTCCAATTTCCCAAACTTGAATATGGCTAAGGGCAACACCAAAAGCCCAAGTCCAAAAGAGAAAAAAAAAAAAAAAAAAAAGATTGTTTCTTTGTCTACTCTGTGGGAAAGGCAAAATTGATATGATACATGCCCATACATCCATCCCCAATCTGTATACAGCGTGCTAGGTAATGAGTGGATCCTTGAACTATGGATAGAGGACACTTAGGACGTTATCACACAGCTATAACAGTTTTAGTAAAAGTTGCACGGTTTCCGAGATATTTGGACTTTTAGGTTTTTTTCGATAATGATCACTGTTCGATATTTTGATCATAGCACCATTTTAAACTAATTTTTTTTTTTATTTATTTCGTTCAATATTCTTGAGTACATTGATCGAATTTTCAGCTCTCATGATGAAAAAAAAATACACTACCGCCTAATTGCCAATAAGCTTAAAAAGAAACAAAAAATATTTACCTTGCTACTCCGCTACTCACGTGCAAGATAACCAAGCCTGCGTGACACATATTTGTTTTTCATGCAAACCCTCCCTCCACTACTGCCACATAAAACACATATAAATCCCACAAACTTAATTATCCCTTACACCACACCAACACTGACGCGTTTCGATCCCTCTACTCTACGGGATCATTATCAAAGTTTAATGGGCACAACTGTTACACATGCAAACCAACGTCGTACTGATTCGAAAACATAATTAGGTATAAATAAACATAATGTACGTTTATATATTTTCCGGAACTACCCTTTTATTTATGATTTTTATTGTACACAAACAACTAGTTACCTTCAAAAAAAAAACCGACCACAGCGAAAACAAAAAGCATAACCCTTTTTGTTTTATTTAATAAAAACATTTTTTCTGTTTATCAAAATGGACACGCAATAAAGGTGACGAAACCAAGTTCAACTGTTCATTAATTATTGAACCACTATTATTGTACCTAATTATTTCCAACTGCTCCAAAACATCTAACAGTAATCCCTTCTCACAAAAGTGTAAAATATCGAATAAAGCTGAATCTGGTAATTAATGATTTATTTCTAACAAATGTTTCGCTAAAATTTACCTATCTGGATGATTATGCCTATATGAGGCAGCATGTTCCTCATATTCAAATGTATACATTCCTTAAGTTACATTATATTTACTTCAAGTTTCAAGTGGGGAGCGAGTCGGGTTACCTCCGTATGTGGTCAAGAAGCTGCGGTTCATTTTAGGATCCGCCCGGGGGGAAGAGCAGTGCTTGGTGCACCCTGGGCATCGGTTAATTATTTCCTGGCAGATTCTGAGAAAGATCATTATCCGTTGGCTAAGAGCCCGACAGGGAGGGAGGGAATCTATTGACCGTTTTCTGCCGTACAATATTGCCGACCATTTTTCATAAGATTTTTAATTTTGAATTATCGTTACTTGGACATTGCGAATCATCGCATCGATCAATCGGGCCATTATAAAGAAAAAAAGATTCAAGTGACAAAAAATTACGTTTGGCAACATTTTGGCAATCAATCGTATTGCCATATAAAAACACTATTCAAATACAGCGTTGCCATCGTACCTTTTGGTACGATTTACGTACTACATATTTGACCATGTGTCGTACCCTCCACGTACCCTGTTTCACGTCGTACTATTTCGTACGTTTTGCCGATTGAACCCTAAAAACCAAAATGTCAGCTGTATAGGCTAATAGTCCCTTTATTTTTGTGTTTTTTTAAAACCGTACTTTTTTTCAGTTTTCTTACCTTTTTCACGAGCTTACCGTGCTTTTTAGACAATCCATACTGGCAACACTGTTCGAATAATATCTGTTATTTTTATTATTATAATTTACGCCATCGAAAATATTCTATTCTATGATAAGGAGCTTTTACAGTTTACAAGATTGTTTGTGTTGTGTTCGAATCATCGTAGCATCGTACTTAAGGCGTGACACAGTGACAAACTAGAGATTGACTTCCCGACTTTGACACTGGCGAAACCGTCGCATTAGTCGATGGGGCCATATTATCTTAAAAATTTAATTTACTGCCCGCAGCGTGGATTCCCACAACAATACTGCACGTAATTTTCTAAACTAAAATTACATAGGAATTTGGTAAGTACTTCTAATATCGATACATTTGCATACATTTTAATAATAATCCAACTGTTCTAGCAATTTGATAGTATTAAACTGTCACTAGATAAGTACCTGCTTAAATCATTATCTTTCTACCT
The DNA here is from genome assembly GCA_949127965.1 of Pandemis corylana. NCBI lineage: Eukaryota > Metazoa > Arthropoda > Insecta > Lepidoptera > Tortricidae > Pandemis > Pandemis corylana. The sequence goes on along the minus strand of OX421851.1, from coordinate 10,458,606 downwards.
GAACACAACGTAATTATGGAAATTACGATTTTCCTGTCTAGACAATCATGTGAATCATAATATTCTTATCCTTTCTAGAGGCGCTTCAATCCTGCCTGAAGATAAAACTTATATCATTAATTATAATAGTATTTAAACTTTATTATTGTTTGTTTAAGGTCCCGCAGCTTAAATATGACTGATCAAAATGAAGATGTTATAGATTTGACTGTCTCATTCTCTCTAGCTGGTCATCAAAACATGAAAGGAGTTATTATTGACCTATCAGATAGTAATTCTGACAATCAAACTGAACACCCTATGATTACTCCCAGACAGAGCAAGAAGCGGGCCAGACCAAATGAGAGTGCCATATCTACACCTTCGACAGAGATCTCCATTTACGATTTATGTACTCCAGATGACAAGGTATTAATTTCCATACTTATAGAACCCTACCCTGAATTTGTTTCTGTTTTTACTTAGTAATTTAAACTTACAAGTAAAGTTAACTGTATTGCTGTTATACATAAAGAATCCATGAATAGCTAGGAAAAGAATAATTCAACTTTCCAAGGAATTAACTTTTGTGACAAACTCCACACTAGGAGTCTTCAAGGTACTCCCATAGTGGCAAATCACCCAATTTATGGATGAAGTGGTATAAACAATAGGAAGTGCAAAGAGATGAATACAGAAAGATCCCTGCCAGCCATAGTTTATTCTTTAGGAATGGACCCCTAGATAGAAGTAATGTTTCCTAAGTAATCCCCTCCCTCTCCTTACTCCTCCCCCAAAAATAAGGGGGTGCTGAACTGTCCAGGGAAGTGCTACCCATATTGATAAAAAAACAATTTTATAAAATCTACACACAAAATAAAACTGTAGATTTGAGAAAAGTTACAAGAGGGCTTATATGAAGAGTTGTACTCATAAGGTAAAGATGGAACTGGCCGTATGACTGAATTCTCTATGTCAATTTTCATAAGTGTATTAAATTTGCAGGTCAAAAAGAAAGCTGATAACTCAATAACAGCTGAAGAACCAACAAGAAGTACACCTAAAAATAAAAAGCCAAACAATGATATGGACTTAAAGCATTGCTGCCCAATATGCTTTGATTCAATCGGGACTAGCCCTTTGGCATCAACAAAATGTGGGCATGTCTTTTGTTTCAAATGCATCACAATGGCTTTGAAAACTGAACCAAAATGCCCTACCTGTAGACGGAAATTGAAAGGAGCGAGTGCTGTGCATCCTATTTTTCTTTAATATTACTTTATGGTCGATTTAGACGAAGACTATTTACAGCCGCCTAAATGACGGCGCCTAAAACTTTCGGCGCCATTTTTTCGCGGCATGCCAGCGCTGGTACGGAATAGAACACGAGTCTACTTTTCGGCGCCAGTGCCACCCGCCCGCGTCCCTCGCTGCCCCCCTCGATGCGGTGTGGCGGTGTGCTAATGACTGGTACTGAAAAGGCACCGTGTAAACGGTTTGCTGGTCACTGGCGGCGAGATTTAAGCGGCTGAAAATAGTCATTGTCTAAACCAGGGGTGGCCAACTTGATTAGACCCAAGATCTCCTGTTTACTAACGAAACCCTGTGCGATCTACCAATTACATACTTCATGAAACCTTAAATCAGCAGTTGGTGATTACGTTGCGCAGTCTGGTCTACGTATTTATATTTTTTGCCTTGCCACGATCGACTGGACTAACAGTCGCGATCGACCTGTTGGCCACCCCTGGTCTAAACGGTCTGAAGATGTGACGGTGCCTTTTTTAGGCGCCGTAATTTAGGTGGCAATAAATAGTCTTCGTCTAAATCGACCATAACTCTTTAAGTTCTGTGAAAGTAGACCATAACATACTTAATGAATGAAATTGTTGAACTCATATTTTGTACTTAAATAATTGAATTTTGTTCAAATTTTATGTTTGTTGTGATTTCAATCCATCTTTGTTTTTTTATTATTAACCAGCATTATACTAGGATTACTTCCTAGTCTGTCTATCAAGACCCTTTTTCTCAGGAAAGCGTGGAGATTCTCAAGTTGAAATTAATATTGGAATACTTAGTTAGGGCTATAGACTTGCAATGCAACCATAAAGCTTCTAAGTTCATGGGATCAAAAACCATGGAAATTATGCCTAGAACAAATGTTAGTTCCTATTGGCATAGAGTCAGTGGCGTAACTATAGGGTGGCAGGGTGGCAAAATGCCAGGGGCCCCTAGCTCTATGGGGCCCCCAACTGGCTTGGTTTAGACTTAGAGCACAGAAGGGACGCTGATGCACTTCTTTATATTGAGGAAGGAGCCCCATCTGACGAATTTGCCGCGGGCCCCACACATTATAGTTACGCCACTGCATAGAGCTATAAAATTTGGCAAGAACAAGACAAAAGGAAAAAACTAAAAAAATCACACAATTCCATTTCAGTTTTTTATTTTGTATTTTTCCATGTGCAAAAATAACTTTGTTTTATGCTTCTTGATGAACAGTTATTTTTGCTTGTGCCAAAATTTACAAATTTGAAGGAAACCTTACAATTTTAAAAATTTGTGTAAAACCCTCAATGTGCGAGTTAGACTCTGCCGCTTGACCAACATTTTTCCATGAGTATCAGCTGGGCTGTTTGTATGTGATTTGCAAATCAGGAAATATTTATGACTCCCGAATAAAGAAATAGCTATTGATGAATATTGTGATTATTTTTTTTTGTAGGTGCATGCATCGTAATTATAAAGATTCAAAATAAATTATTTATTTGGTTTATAGTTTTTTTTTTATCTTTATTTCATCGTTTAACATGAAAACTCCCTACTTTAAAAATGGTTTCGTCTGTCTGTATCATCTATATGTATTAAAATGGATTGCTATTCGTTTTGTCTCGCTAAAACTCGAGAATGGCTTTGCGGCATTGAATAATTTTAGTTTTGAAACATTAGTGCAAGTCCAGGGAAGGTATATATATATTTTTTTTTTATGTGAATAGGAAGGCAAACGAGCAAGTGGGTCACCTGATGGTAAATGATCACCACTGCCCATAGATACCCGCAACCCCGGAGGGATTGCAGATGCGTTGCCAACCTAGAGGATTAAGATGAAATGCCTCTTGTGCCCGATTGTGATCAGATAAATACTATATTATTATAGCCTTTTTTATTCCGAATTCGCTACAATTTCATTTTTTGTTGTCATTGTGTTGTTTTTTATTATTATTAAATTGTCGCGTAATTCGGCGTGCCTCATGGCATAGGCCTCCCCCGTGTATTGGAGGGTTTGGGCTATAGTTCCCACGCGCGCCCAGTGCGGATTGGGAACTTAACACACACCATTGAATTTCTTCGCAGATGTGTGCAAGGTTTCCTCACGATGTTTTCCTTCACCGAAAAGCTCATGGCAAATTTCAAATGTAATTTTCGCACATAAATTCCGAAAAACTCAGAGGTGCGCGCCCGGGATTTGAACCCATGACGCTCTGCTTGAGAGGCCACAGGTCAAACCACTAGGCTACCACGGCTTTTTTCACCTCACTACAGCGAGAAAAATGGTGGATGAAAGAACAGGGCCCCATTACTGACCATCTAGCCACATTTCCGAGCAGTGGCGTGAAAAAGTGCTTTTTCCCCGCTTGCGTGGAAAAGGTTTTTGAAATTCGAACGTGACGATGACCACCATTGCCCACCTACTCATATACTCAGAAATGAGAACTTTGAACTTCGTATGTTGTCGTCTCGCTTATACGAATAGTACTTAATTAGGTGAATGAGAAGGACAGAATAATACGAACTTCAAAATGTCGAACTTGTTATCACCCCTAACTTTTTCATCCGATAAAAAAAAACATAATGTCACGTTCAGAAACGCGATCAGGTATCCATTATTAATTTATTTTAAAATCCGTTACTTCCGAAGTTATTTTCAAGATTTGCTAACTTTCGTTGCTAAAAGAAAAAACGATATTGGTTTTTATTAATTATTTTAATTTGTGGTTAACGACAAAAATAGCAACCAAGCAGGAAAAAACAGATATAATGATGCATATTCAGAACGCGACCCATTTTTTTTTTAATTCAGTCTAGTTAGTGCGATTTTTTAACTTTCTTTTTTAAAATATATTTGATTAGAAAAAAAAAAGTTTTTAGAGATTGTTCGTCGGGAAACCGAAAAGTTGACCAAAATTGTTGTTTGGTTTATGATAAAACTGTATAATACACTAGAAATTAATGTGATAGAACAATCAGAAAAAATAGTTTTACTTATTAGATTATTAGACTAGGCTGTATGGGCTTAGATCCTTTTACCTTTCTTATTTAGAAGAAAAAGAATAAAAAAACTGGTTTACTTTTCTATTAGACTGTTTTTCTTTCATCCACAATTTTTCTCGCTGAAGTGAGGTGAAAAATTGTGTTTCGCTCGGCAACAAAGTTGTTTAGTATCTCGTGCCTTGAAACCCTCGCGACGCTCAGGATTCTTCTTTTGAACCACTCGCTTCGCTCGTGGTTCAATCATAAAATCCTTCGCTTGCTCGGGTTTCAATTCAGGCACTCGCGCCAAACAAACACTTTGCAGCCTTGCATAACAAATAACTATTTCATCCAAACTGACGAAGGCCAAGCAAAGTTGTAAACTAACTTGTACCTTCTACAAGAAGTTAGTATCCTATACGTATCCATACATATCAAACAAGGCCGTATAGGCATATCTACTAAGCAAACGTATCCCATATTTAGGCCACGTCTTCGCTAACCATCAAGCTTGACTGTAGTCAAGTCATGTCTATTATTATTAGGCCGCTCGCCCACGGGGACTTTATGTAGCGATGCTGTTCGCATAGATACCGTTGCGCTTCTGTCGGTTCTATATACATACTTTAGGCCGCTCGCCCACGGCGACTTTTTGTAGATTTACGAAACGCGCGACAGCATCGCTACAAAAAGTCTCCGTGGGCGAGCGCCCTTAAGTATGCATTGAAAACATTGAATCTTTACCTACCCACAGTGGAACTTTTTCACAAAAAACGTTTAAAGCGACATCACGTTTAACTTAAAGCGGAAAATCATACGACACCTTACCTACTTGAATGGTGGGTCGTGAAGCTAGAATAAAACTGAACCAGGCATGAAAGCAGAATTAGTGGACACGTGGGTATTACTGGTATATTTTATACTAGCAGTTGCCCGCAACTTCGTCTGCGTAGAATTCGTTTATCGCTATCCCGCGGGAATCACGCAATTTTTCGGGATAAAAAGTAGCCTATGTGTTATTCCAGACTATAATCTATCTATGTTCCAAATTTCATCCAGATCGGCCCAGTACTTTTTGAGCCTATTCATTACAAACATACAAAAATAGGTACAAATCTTTCCTCTTTATAATATTAGTACAGAAAAGCAACATTTGTTGCTAATCGTTGCAGCCTAAATAATTGTTATTCTGGGATTCACCAGGGCAACATTTATCTCAGAACAGGGTTGAAGCCAAGGCTCCAATGAGTTATGCTGGGCACATCCAGCGCAAGCGATCACCGCCGCCCCGGTGCATACGAGATGTGTGCAAATTGATGGAATACAAATGCCCTTAGAAACCCCTTTATGTTCCAAATTTCATCCAGATCGGCCCAGTACTTTTTGAGCCTATTCATTACAAACATACAAAAATAGGTACAAATCTTTCCTCTTTATAATATTAGTATAGATTAGTATAGATTATTTCATGCACAAAATCAATCAAACAAAAGAGGTCTTGTAGGTATGTTTTTTATTTCATTATTAAATGCTGTGATTATTTATAACATCATACAATATTGTGTTGTATACTTACCAAAGTAACAATTTAAGAAAGTAAAAAGAATTAAAATATTTGTCTACTTAAAATTGGTAATTGCAAAGAATACAGGCAGACTTAATTGTTAACTCAAATCAAGGCACTGAAGAATTTATATTTATCACATTAATAGAACACAATGTAATTTTTTACAATTTGAGAATAAAGTATTATGGGTTAAACATTTCTTTCTCTATACTATTAATTCTAGTCAGCCATACATATACTTAAATACTAATTTCTTTGGTACAACAAAATGTATGGTTAAGTAGCTCAATAAGGAGCCAAGATATTCTGGTTTGAATGATAGTAAAATTATGCAAAGTAGCTATGGCCACCGATTCCAGAGAATTTAAACTATCATTATTACATGGTAATACCTACCTACAGACCCTGCAGTATGGTGTGGTCTTTGACTTAGAACCAGAAATTCATCGTATCACCGATTTTATCATACCGGGTTTTAATGAGATTGGGCCGGACATATCTACCGCATGCTTCAACAACAAGAAAGATGGGCACACTCAGCCACATGGTGGGTAACACGTAACGCTCGATGGTCACAGACAGTAAGGCGGGTCGAGGTGGATGGCTTAACTATCTGGTCGTGTAACTGAGCGAGTGGCTGGACACAGCTCTTGATAGGGAGATGTGGAGGTTAGGAGAGGGGGCTTTTGCCAAGCAGTGGGAGAGTGGGACACATTTTTTTTTCAAGACCATCATTTAGAAGACTCGAAACGAGTAACAATTTTGAGTCGTCCCGCACTTCATTAGCCACGTAGATAGTGATTAATTAAGGATTAGGTATAATAAAATGATTATTATTGTCATTAGCATTCTCACATAATACATAACTATAAAAGGTGGTTGTGTGGTGGTTTGAGCCCTTATTCCCCATTGCTCAACAGCGTAAAGTTGAGCAATGGATAAAACCGCTTAACTGGTATTAACTGCTTAACTATGAATAGTTGAGCAGTTAGTAATATCCGCCGATCAACTAAACTCTCTTCCCCCTTTCCAGTTATCAACAAGATAGCTTAACTACAATGGGTACAGTCAACATCAGAAGTTGATAAACAGTCTAAGAGCTCAAAATAATCTACAAACCTTCGTATTACCTTAGCGATAGAGTCGTGTGTAGATTATTTTGAGCTCTTCGACTGTTTATCGACTTGTGATGCTGATTGTACAATCATTTATCACATACATGGACAAAACATTAAAGAAAAACGTCTACGGAAAATAATCAGTATGTTAAAAGAGCGACATAACATAGAATCGTCAAACTTGAAGGTTGGCATTAAAAGAAATTGAAAATAATAGCAGCGAGGTGAGTAAGTACTTGCTGCAGATAAAGCAGCGAACGAACAAATGAAACGCAACAAATTAATTCCGAAATCTCAATAAGACACGCTCTCGAAAAATTATGACACACATTCAAGAAAACGGAAGAAATAAAAATTATTTTAGCTATACAAAATTCATAGTGGGCGACGCTTACTGGGAAATTAAAGTATTTTTCCAAGTTTGATATCACCTTGTAAAAAGAAAGAAGAAATACAATTCGTTTACCATTATGATTTCTAGATTTGGATTTTTTATTTCAAGTCTTTAAATATAGTTAAGCATAGGGGAAAAAGGGAATACATACTGATCAGATAAATTGAGCAAAAAATAGTGGAGCTATAGAGCATACATTGTATGTATGTATTGTTGAGGTAGTAAATGTTTCCATTCTCTCCTGCCAGAGATTACAAGCAACAAAGGGCGTTATGCTTGGTCTGTGGTTCCTGCTGGTGGCCTTAATAATCACTACTCGTTGATAATGAACCAGCCCGAGTTGGTAAAAGTATAATAATCTAATGGTGATGGGCGTATTTGTGTATATTCTCTTACAGCTATCAACATTCTTCATGAGCTTTATCTGCACTAACATATTTATATTGATTTTACGAGTGGTAGTTGTAGGAATCGAACTAATACATCATCATCAGGTGAACTCATTATCACAAGATGATACCGCCAAATTAATTATGAAAATCATGGACAAAAAAACATTAATATTCATAAAGGAAAAATATGTTTTTTTCCATCAGTGTACATTAGTTTAGTTTATTTCTTAATTAATATATTATAATAGGAAATTGTATTTACCTTTCAAATCATTTATAATGGAAATTTACTATGGATCTAATATTTACTTATTACTTAAATTAATTTTGTTTTTATTTAGAAATAAATTATCCAAATAAAACTAATAATTTTTTTAACCTAAGTACTTCTAAATCAACATCTCAGAATGCTCAATCTAGGATAAACATTTAAAACATAAAATTGTCATCTAAAGTTTCACATAGATACTTATTGTTATTATTGCGCTTTTAAACTTCCCTCTAAACAATTTGATTTCATCCTTAAGTACTTATATACAATTTTTTTCTTCCAAGTACAGTTTTTAATGCTTCAAAAAAAAATTGAAATTCTAGACTATAATCTTGTTGCTAAATAATTATAAATTTATTTATTTAGACAGATTATTAATTTAATTAGACAAAAATTAATTTCTAACTTTAGAGTTACACTACAGTACAGCTAGCTGTACCCAGGAATTTAAGGGTAGGTACTAATTCGGATTAACATGGCGCCAGAATAAACATATTACAAGACTGGAGTTAATTTTTCTTCCATATCAAAGTCTTATTGTTAGAAGGCATTTCTATAGTGTCTATTAGAGACAAATTGTTCTCTTCACCTAACTTAATCAGTTCAGTTATGTCACGAAGACCCCAAGAAGGGTCCCTAGCACGCAGCCCAGCATCAAACTGAACATTGCTGTCTGGTGTTATCACACCATCCTTCTTATAAGGCCCATAAGTGATCATGAGTGCATCAGACTTTAAGTAAGCCCCAGCATTTCTAAATAAGCCTAGTGAACATTCATAGGGGCTGATGTGAATTAAATTAGAACTATAAATATAGTCAATGCTATTTTCTTTAAAGTCATAACTAGATAAATTGTTAGTTATATTAATAACAATCGGAGGCAGTATATTCTTAGTTGGGCAATTATTAGCGTAGTATGTGATGCTCCCCAACACAGTTTCGTCATATTCTGAGGGTAGAAATTTAACACCAGGGAAATGAGGGGCAAAATGAGCTAAATGTTGGCCAGATCCTGAGGCGATCTCGAGAAATAAAGGACTATTGTTTCCAAGGCTATCGACATCAGATATCACGAATCTTTTCAATACTTGCAGTATGGGTTCTTGATTTCTGGATGCAGCCGGGTAAATCAGCTTCTCTCCATTAATTCTGAAAGATTTGCATAAGGTAAACTGATGTACGACGCCAAGAACTTAATGGTTATATAGTAATATAACTTGCACATAGTTAAAGGCCTTACTTTTCATTCCCATGGAATTCACTAGCAAACTCCCGACCCTTCGACAGGAAACTCATAGCTTTTTGCAACAAATATAGGGTACTCAACGATTTCACTTGTGTTTCCAAGGAGGATAAAATGTTTAAAACGTCCATACAACCCTAGTCTCTTCAGTGTCTGATCTGATAACTGAATGATGAAATTTAACAAAAGTTTAATATAATATACGAACACGAAACGTAGCCGTCACTACAAAACCATTTTTTTTTTATTGTGGTGTGTCGGTGTGGTGTGGTGGGGTCACGGTCACTGGTCAGTGTTACTATTACCAGCTCCAAAAGTTCCAAGTCAATGTCAAAAGAAAATCGTTTACCTATCTATCTTCTATCTTCTTCTTCATAATATACATATAAAAAAAAGAATTGCTGTTCATTTGTGTCGATAAAACTAGAGGATGGCTGTACCGATTTAAATATTGTGGTTTTGAACGTTTGTGTAAGTCCAGGGAAGGTTTAAACGGTGAGAATGATAAAACAATTTAAAAAAACAGGAATGGGGACGAAGCCGCGGGCAACAAATTAATATGTTTCATTGGGTTATAAACTATCGACCATAACTTTCATACATTCGGTATAGTACTTAAGCTAAAATTAAAAACTTAAATATAAGAATAAGTATGTAAGTAAGTAATGCTTTATTGTACAAATGTAAAGAAACATACATTCACAAAAAATAACATTAATATATGCACAAAGGCGAACTTATCCCTATAAGGGATCTCTACCAGTTAACCTTTGAGTAGATGAGAGGAGCATTAAACGAGGGACCGACAGTGTGAGTTTAAAATTCCAGATAGTGAAAGCCACAATAGAGCGTACATAATATATGTAAACACAGTTTTTCCGCAGGCTCTTGTGATTTCAAAATAAAACAACAAGTGAAATAAACTTGGAATTATAATCAGCGAGACTTATGTTGATAATGGTACAATTAATTATTATTATAGAGATCTCACGGTATTTGGGCATAGGTTCCCCTAGTTCTAGTGTCAGTGATGGAATCTCGTTCAGAGGCGGATGCCAGCCATTTTATACGGTTCCCCCACCAACTGGGGTTATCCTTAAACTACCCTTAAACTGTGAATAATGTGACTGTTACATTCGGCCATCCGTCTTTAAACGAGTCCTCTCGTTCTACAGCAGGTGATTACTACAAATAGAAAGAAAAACGTTACAAGTTTTTAGCAGCTAAGTTTAGATTTTAACTTAACCAATCTATTGATACCTATTTAATCAATCTATTAAAATTGCTTGAAGAACTAGATTAACTATTTATTAGGTGATTGTATCTAAACCAGAGTGTTGACTTAACAACATAAACTTATGATAAGCACAAAATATTATTGAAGAATTAGATTACTATCTATTAGGTTAGGGTATATAAACCAAAGTGTTGACTTACAACATAAACAACTCATACACAAAAACAATATATTATTGAAGGACTAGAATAACTATTTATTAGGTGAGAGTATATAAACCAAGTGTTGACTTAACAACATAAGCAACTTATGATAAACACAAAATATTATTCAACGACACGTCTTCGTGTTCCAAGACATGTACTATAAGTATCATGTTCAGTCATGATCATAGCTAATCATGCTCAATCTAGTCATGATCTTAGAAATCATGCTCCAGTTAAGTATTTTTAGGTATGCAATCAACATCTCAAGTAGTAAATTAATTAGTTTTATGAGGAAATTGAGTACTTTATTGTGAACGTGGTATTTTAATGGTCCCAATTAATGTTACCTACTACTGAAAGTACTATAACTACCTACACATCGGAGGACTCGCCTTCACTGGATGTATCACCAGTAGGGTCGTTATCGAAACTCAACCATGGAAATATTTTGTCGATGGATACGATTCCCTCGTATTGCCTATTTTTCTTTGTTAAAGGTGTGTCCACTATTACGAATCTATCATTTGGCAGGATACTTTTGATTCGGTAAGGCCCTTGACACTTGGGTTCGAGTTTCTTGGATTGTCCTGTACCTCCGACTATAGCTCTAATAACCCTAACTAGGTCCCCCTCTTTGTATTGTGTGCTTTTTTTCCTATGCTTATCAAACCTCTCTTTGTTTCGTTTTTGGTTGTTGTCAATTAAATTTTTAGCCTCATTCCGGATTTCCTCTAAGCTATTCTCTATTGCGCCACTTCCCATATCCTCTATAACGTCGTTCATAGCACCTTGTGACGGGTTAGTAATTTTTCTACCAAATAATAATTCAGTAGGGGTTTTCTTTGTCACATCATGCACAGAAGAGTTGATACCTATCTGTACATCCTGAGTATAATCGTCCCATTTGTCGGGGCTCTTCCCGTGTGTCATAGTGCTGAGGGCAGAGAGGATGGTGCGATTATAACGCTCGACCTGGCCATTAGCGCGAGGCGTAGCGACTGAATTCAAAACATGTTTAATGCCTACAGTTTGTATAAAGCCTTTGAATTTCTTAGCTGTGAAACTCGTACCTCTATCAGTAACTAGTCGAGTGGGAGTACCAAAGTAACTGAAAAAGTTTTTGAAAACTTTAATACTCGCTTTCGCTTTCGTGCTACGGACAGGTGTTAAGTTCACGTATTTCGTAAAAGAATCTACGATCACCAGCAAGTATGTATTTTTACGCTTACTACGGACGAATGGCCCCAAGTGATCAGCGTGTAACGTATGAAATGGTATCTCTACCTTAGGTATGGGATGGAGCTCACCTTCTTTTGCTCCAGATGGGATTTTGTGGTGAGCGCATTCCAAACATGCTGATACGTATTTTTTTGTAAATCGTCGCATTTTGGGGAACCAATAGTAGGAGCGCAAACGTTGCAATGTTTTTTCAAAGCCAAAATGACCTATATCGTCATGGTTAGCTTTAAGTAACTGCCAACGAACGCTCCTAGGTACGACCCAACGTAAAGTATTTTCGTCAATAATACGAAAAACTTTGCCGTTCTTCAACTTATACTCTCTGTGAATATTAGCAATTTTGGTCGTTGAAGGGTCTTCTAAAATATCTTTAATTAATTTAGTTTCGGAGTCTGCGGATTGAACAGTCACTATCCAATCCTCGCTGTTGACGACAAGAACGTCCAACGTATGTGGTTGGTCCTCTCCCTGAAATATAGGACCCCTGCTCAACGCGTCAACGTGTGACATCCTGTCTCCTGCTCGGTATTCAATTTCACAATCGTATTCCAAAAATTGTATCCACCATCTTGATATGCGCGGGACAAGATCCCGCTTAGTAAATGTTGAACGTAAGGCGTTACAATCTGTGACTATTGTGAATTTAATACCGAGCAGGTAGATTCTGAACTTACTGAGCGAGCTGACCACCGCGAGGGTCTCAAGTTCGAAGGAGTGAAGTTTTTGTTCATCAATAGTGGTTTGTCTACTATAATATGCTACACACCTCCAAGGATTTTGTTGACCAGAACGTTGCAATAATATACCGGCTAAGCCCATCTTACTGGCGTCCGTGTGGAGTTGAGTTTCTGCAGTGTGATCATATAAGGCAAGGACGGGTCTTTCGGTAAGATGGCGTTTTAAGGTTTCGAATGCCGTGTCTTCGGTACTTGCCCATTTCCAAGTACTATTCTTCCTCAAAAGATTTGTCAGTGGTTGTGCTATTACTGCAAAGTCTTTGACAAACCTTCTGAAGAAACTTGCGAGGCCCAGAAATCTGCGAACATCATGTTGATTAGCTGGGGTTGGAAATTTTGATACAGCTTGAACCTTTTGCAAGCCTGGTTTGAGTCCGTCTTTGCTGATCTCGAATCCTAAGAATTCGATACTAGTTTGGAAGAAATTACATTTTTGCATCTTCAAAGTAAGACCACTTTGTCGTAGTAAACACAGTACTTCTTCTAGACGAGTCAAGCCCTCCTCGAATGATGCTGCTGGTATCAAGATATCATCCATGTAGATGATTACATACTTCGACTTTGCGAGTACCTTATGCATAACCCTTTGGAACACTGCTGGTGCGTTTGCTAGTCCGAAGGGCACTCTATTATACTCGTATTGCCCATCGGGCGTGACAAACGCAGTTTTTTCCTTAGATTCTTCTGCAATGGGTATTTGATGGTACCCTGATGCAAGGTCAAGTGTTGTAAAAACAGTCTGACCTGACAGTTGATCCAGCAGGTCTTCGATTCGAGGGAGGGGGTAATGGTCTCGTTTAGTCTTTTTATTGAGAGCGCGGTAGTCCACACAAAGTCGCTTCCCGCCGGTTTTCTTACTTACTAAGACGATTGGGCTAGCATACGGTGACTCTGACTCACGGACTATTCCACCATCAACCAGTTCGTCAATCATACTTTTCACGATCTGGCGTTCTGAATGTGACATCCTATAGGGTCTGTACACAACTGGGTCAGAGTCCTTCAACTGTATGACCATTTCAGCTTCAGTTGTGTATCCCAAATCATTCATTCCGACTGAAAAACAGTCTCGGTATTTTGCTAAAAGATCTGTCAACCGTTGTTTATCAACAGGGGACAGATATTCACCACAGCGAATGGGTGTCATATCTTTCTCTGTTGTATCATACTTGGATGTCACATTGAGAACTAGTTTCCCTACACCTAAGTATCTAGCTCGAGTGAGTAGTGAACCTTTTGTGAGAGTTAAGGATTTTGTTCCCAAATTATGCACTAATAATAGGCAAGTACCTGAATGAATTTCGTATTCACCGGGTAGCAGGTAATATTCGTTACCCATACACCCTCTTACGGAACCACCAACGTACACATTTCCAATAATCAATTCATTCGTGTTGACACGAACTGCTTTCATCTCATTTACCTCAATAGTGACATTGTGATCTAATCTCAACGGTATTTTAGTTCCGTTATATTCATTTACTTTTTCAAATTTCAATTCTGTCGCGGTTTTTAAAATGTGTACATTTGGTCGTTCAGTAAACGTGTGACCCAAGAGCACTGGGCTCTTTATCAGATGGTCGTCTATGACCAGAATATCAACACCCATTTCCACTACACCCTGAACATCAATAGTAACCAGGGCTTTTCCTAAAGGGATATACGGTACATTACCCAAGCCACGCAGTATAGGACCATCAACGATCAACCACTGTAAGCCAAGTCTTTGGGCATCGGTCTTACGTATAAGAGTGGCTTCGCTGCCCAAATCAACTTGGCATGTTATTGGTTTTTCGTTGATTTTAATTGCTAGTTTGTATTTACAGCTAGAATCATCATCGCACAGATCGCTAAATGTATTTTTAACTTCCATTGCCACAGGCATACAATTTTCTAAGCCTTTATCTAAGGATACCTTCAAAACATTTTTCTCCTTAGACTCCGGCTTTGAGTTCTTCTTAGGGCATTCAGTAATGGCATGACCGATCAGATGACAATACGAGCACTTAATTATAGGTTTCGGACACTTAGAGCATGGATGTCCCTTCTCCTTACAGTTAAAACAAATAATGTTATCTAAGTCCTGACGCGGTTTGGATGGATAAGTAAGGTCAATAGTCTTATTACTTCGTCGGTTTGTAGTTTGATTGTTAAATTGTCTTTTATCTCTTCTTAGGTCTGTATGGTCTTTTGTCTGAACTCTAATTGTTTTGAAGAATTGTAGGACTTGTTCTGGTTTCTCAAAATTGGCAGCTAGGGCACCTACTCTAACCCCCCTGTCATCTACTCCATGAACTATGCAGTCGATAGCATCCCTACCGAAAATTTTGCATCGATTCAACAAGTTAATTTTCGAGAAATAGTACAACTCTAGAGATTCCCCGAATCGTGCTCTTTTATTCAACATCTCATTAAGCAGTTCTGCAAAATTTTCGGTTGCCGGGAAGGATACCGCTAATAATTCCTTCCATTCAGGCCATGTCCTTTTGAGTGATGGTAAACCCTGGTACCAAAGCTTGGCGTGGCCGGTAAGCTTTGGTAGGGCGTAGTGAATGGTTTGCCTATCACTCCATTTGTATATTTCAGAGCACTCGTCTACTTTACTCAGCCAAACTGTGATTGGCTGCTCCCTACACATGGGGTCAAATTCTGGGACGACGTTATTCAGGACAGCGGGAAAACTATCACGTTCACTAGACTGATTTTTAACAGCTTTTATAAATTCCTCAAAAAATAAAGATGTTGACTCATACCTGAACCTCCCGGTCTCGCTATGGTCCCGTCCTGGGCTCCGTCTCCGTCCACGGAGCTCAGATTCTCTATGACGCTCACGTTCCTTAAGGTCTTGACGCTCGCGTTCCCTCCTCAGTTGACTCTCAAGCACTCTTAGCCTCTGTCTTTCAAGTTCGAGTTCTTCTTGTATTTTACGGCTACTACGGCTTCGCGATCGGCTTCTTGTCAACCTTCGCCTGTGATGGCGTGCACGACTAGGTTCACGACTGCCTGAACGGCTTCGCCCGCGACTCCGTCGTGGCGTCGTCAAAATCCGTTCGGATACGCGGCTCCGTCGATCTCCTGTACGGACAGCTGTACTGCACTGCAGCAAAGGACTCTTGGGACGTACTTGGTCCTCTTGGGGTTCGTCATTGTCGTTGATATCCATATTTGTTTTTTCTTAATCTGAAACTTAATTACATATGTGTCATAATGAGACTAATAAATAGGTTACTTATTCACGAAGCACAAGGATCCATCCCCCCTTGAGTGGAATGAAGGCAGTCCAACCGAATAAGTACTCGTAAAAGAAAATAAAAGAACCAGGACTTGAAAAGCCTGCATTATTATTATCATTATTATTATCATTATTATTATCATTACCATTATCATTACCATTATCATTATCATTATCATTATCATTACTATTATTATTATCATCATCAGCATCAGCATCATTATTATTATTGTTAACATTATTATTATCATCATTATTATTATCATTATAATCGTTATTATTATTATTAATAATAATATCATATTATTATTACTGTTATTATTATTTTATTTGCTGCATTAATAGTCAGTTATAATAATTAGAGGATGAAGTCAGTGATTGCACAGATTTATTTCTGATTATTTTATTGCATCTTATGGAAGAACTGCAATCGCTTTATGTAAAACATTTAAATAGTTATTTGTCAAAATGTATATTTATTTTCTAAAGTCTTAACTTAATGTAATAGGGTAATCAGATTTACTCGCATCACAAAGGAAACACTCTTAATCTATATAATTGTTTGGGTCTTCTTGCTACGAATGTACATACACGTATTGAAACATGTTGCAGTATTTATCAACGTACAAAGCATTTTACCTTGCTAAGTACTTCATTAATACGAAATTTTCAATAAGATATTTAAGTCTCAAAAAAAAAAACTGCAAACAATAATTTCAGCCTAACATTAACTCATACAAAACACACAGAAATGCGAATGTACACGTGAAAGCGACGGATAAATGACTTAGTGACATAATGACATAACTAGACAATTAACAATCCCAACCTAAGTTTACTGGAAAGATGATAAATCAAAAGGAGTGAAGGTATTTAACAGACATTTTGCCGCTAGCTAATAAAAGTGTAATGAATAAACAGCGGCGTCTAGTATTACACAAATAATTGTATGGGATCTGGTATTCTGTGTAAAGTGCCCACAAGGGGTGCCTGTGACTCCGGAGAGCAATGGGTGTGAAATGCGTGTTTGTTTGGTATTCCGTGTAAAGTGCCCACAAGGGGTGCCTGTGACTCCGGAGAGCAATGGGTGTGAAATGCGTGTTTGTTTGGTATTCCGTGTAAAGTGCCCACAAGGGGTGCCTGTGACTCCGGAGAGCAATGGGTGTGAAATGCGTGTTTGTTAGGTATTCCGTGTAAAGTGCCCGCAAGGGGTGCCTGTGACTCCGGAGAGCAATGGGTGTGAAATGCGTGTTTGTTAGGTATTCTCAGTAAAGTGCCCACAAGGGGTGCCTGTGACTCCGGAGAGCAATGGGTGTGAAATGCGTGTTTGTTAAGTATTCCGTGTAAAGTGCCCACAAGGGGTGCCTGTGACTCCGGAGAGCAATGGGTGTGAAATGCATGTTTGTCAAGTGTATTGTGCCATTTGTGTTCGTATGTTTTATCGTCATTAGTGGATGTTAGTTACATATGAGAGGAAAAAATATTTGAAATTCGCACAAACATAACGGTTAAAGTTTAAATTAGGGAAACGATATAAAGTGGGTAAGGCTAGAAAACTAGCCTAAAAATGCAAGATTAATCACAAATTCCAAACAATGATAAAAAAAATGACACAGTTACTTACGTTTTGTGGGTCTTCGATCCCTATTCTGATATGTAAACACAGTTTTTCCGCAGGCTCTTGTGATTTCAAAATAAAACAACAAGTGAAATAAACTTGGAATTATAATCAGCGAGACTTATGTTGATAATGGTACAATTAATTATTATTATAGAGATCTCACGGTATTTGGGCATAGGTTCCCCTAGTTCTAGTGTCAGTGATGGAATCTCGTTCAGAGGCGGATGCCAGCCATTTTATACGGTTCCCCCACCAACTGGGGTTATCCTTAAACTACCCTTAAACTGTGAATAATGTGACTGTTACATATATCTAAATAGCTACAATAAACAAATCATAAAATAAACTACTAAATATCATTACACACATGCATACTAGGTGTAACTAACCTCCTGTAAAATTTGTTTGGAATAAATACTTTTCATTTCATTTCATACATACAAAATACAATAAGAGTACACAACACATATATAAATATCTAAGGAGATGGTGTGAGCCACATCTTCCTCAAGCCCTCCCTGAACGACGCCACGGAAGCAGTGCCTGATGGAGGTCGGTAACAGATTCCACAGCCTAGCAGAGTGAACTGTGAAGGGTTTGAAGTTTTGGAAGATAAAGAAGGACAGGCCAAAAGGAGATTAGCATTTGACCGTAGCATGCTGCAGCCAAGTAGCTGAATCGCTCGAAAAGATACATAGGAGCAGAAGGATTAAAAATAATGTTGAAAAAAATGACAGAACGTGGATGTTCCTGTGATCTAATAGGCAACCACTTAATATGCGTGCGGAAGTAAGACACATGGTCATAGTTTCGGAGTCCAAAAATGAATGGAATACATACATTTTGCAGAAGATCATATAGAATACTATAGAAACTAAATTAGTAACCAACTTTAGAATCGTTTTAGATCCTAAATGGTGATTCAAAGTGCAAAATAATGAGAAACTTCATTCATAGATTTATTCAATAATATCCCACCCTAGGGTATCGAAAAATCTTTTTTTTTGTGGCTGCATATTTAAACGCATAAAATCATTATCATTTATCAAAATTGGTTGAACCATTGGGTAGTTATAAATGGATACAGGAACGGACATACGTACATACATACGTTGCGCCAAACAGATAATTATTTTGTCGGTAACACAAGCAATAGTCACCACTTGCAGTGTCAAACTTACTAAATTGGCAACACTGGATGGGTGCGGCCAATGTAAGGCCTAAAAGTATACGCCCTGTAATTCATGTTCACACACACTGATTATCAGGTTGTATTCTGCAGTGGATCACGCATTACTAGCCATGATTATGAGAGGATTATGACCACACATTGGTTGAATAATTATGTATTTAGATAATATCCTACCCAAAATGTAAGGCTCGAAGATGAATAAATACATGCCCTGAGCCCTTCTCCGGGTCCGAAATTCGAAGTTCGTATCAAACCGTCGCTCTCTTTTTAATGGGAGCGGAACGACAGGAAAAGATTTTCGAAAATCGAAGCATACTCTTCGTTCCTAAATTTTACTTCTGTACGTTCGTTCGTTGACATTCGCTGCGGCAATATTTCCTCGTGTACTGTGGCAGTTTATCCTTGGATTCATTTATTAAAATAATTATTTTTATGTTTGGGGTGACACGAATTATCGGGATTCACCCCAGGCCGTGTGGTACTGTGTGACAGAGTTGCCAGAACGTACCTTTTGGTACGATTTACGTGACCATGTTGTGTCGTACCCTACTCCACATCTTACTATTTCGTACGTTTTAACAGATTGAATCCTAAAAACTAAAATGGTAGCTGTATAGGGCAGTAGTCCCTTTGCCTTTTTGTCAGTTTTCGTACTTTTTTCACAAGCTTACCATGCTTTTTAGTCCACAGACTACTAAGAGATACTGAGGGGCTACTGCGAAATTCGATTTTCGAAGTTCGTTTCGTTCCGTTCCGCTCACACTAATGGTCATTAATTTGAGAGTGAAAGGGACGGTATGACACGAAGTTCGAAAATCGAATTTCGGAGTATAAGGCCTGATTCTGTTCTGTCAATCATACAATACATGATTGTAGTGTATATACTTGTCGTTGTGATTATCATAATAAAATAAAAACAGAAATTACAAACACGTTCACACATCGCATTTCGTTAATATTACAATATTAAATATATTTTGTAATCCAAGTTAAACAACAGCCACTTCTTTGCAAAATGGCTAAGAGATCTGCGTCCACGGCATTCGATTTAGACGAGCCAGACGAAAAAAGAGTTACAAAAAAAGAGGGCAAGAAACATTCATTGGATTCTGATGAGGAAGACAGTGGGGCCGAAGAAGAAAAGAACAATGTTCTTAACGCAGATGACATCGAAGGAGAAGAAGAAGGAGACGCAGGGATAGAAGGTGAAGTAAGTGAAAAATAGTAGTGTTAATGGTGCGTTTGTGCTACTGGTGTGTTGTGTATGTGCTTGGTAGCTGGGTCAGAACAACATTTCTACAGGATTCGGTCAGTTCCTGCCAAAATAATCTATACTAACATGCCATGGAAATGGGTGATACAAGAGAAAGCAATATAATACACATAATCTTAGGGCTAAATAGATCATCTTCCTTACACATGAATCCAGTACAAAAATGTTGATCTCATCTTGGTTATTGGTACATACATATATCACGTCTATCCCTTAAGGGGTAGACAGTGCCTGAGGCAACAAAACCTTAACGCCACGTTTAGCATGATTAAGGGTGTATAGGTGAAAAGGGAAATCAAAATAATGATGGGTTGCTAGCCGCATCGCCTATATCATGATTCCTAAGACTCACCCATTCCCTCGATGGTTATTAGTACTTATAGGATTATTAATTTTGTGTATTGTTTTATTAGATTACCATTACACCATTTAACATGAAAGAGGAGTTGGAGGAAGGTCATTTTGATAATCAAGGCCAGTATCACTGGAAGAAAGAAAAAGAGATCAGAGATGGTTGGCTTGACAATATTGACTGGGTCAAGGTAAAAGGTAGACCTGAAGATAAGTACAAGGTGCACAAAGATGATGAAAATAAAGGTCTAGGTGATGAGTCCAGCAGTGAAGATGAGGAAATGGAGGAAAAGTTTGATTTGATTGAGAATTATAAGGAAATCTTGCAACATATGAAGCCAAAGGAGACAATTGCCAAATCATTGCAGCGACTTGGTAAGTTAAGCTTCAGATAAAAATTTCTTCATTTAACCAGCAGGTTGTGACCGATTTTATAATATCAAATTTATTGGATTGACGGTCAATATTATTGTGTGATCCATGTATATTGCAATCCATATCAAAAAATATTGATGCATATGCAATATTGCAAGGGGATCCAGTTGTTATGATATCCACAACCACAATGCTATATTGACTTACCAGTATCACAATATTATTGACCAATCTAATCTAATCCCTGTTAGTGTTGCTAGTAATAAAATAATGTATTATTTCCTCAGGTGCAACTTCAAAGATATCAAGTGCTGAAAGATGGAAAAGGAAGAAAGCGGGCATTGTGGATGAAGGCAGTAAAACTGTAACAAGGATAACAGAGCTTGCTAACCAGATACTGACTAAAATGGGCAACATGGATATTTATCAAGAAACTTATGAAAAAATAAGTGTAATTTTATCTAAAAATGCCAAGAAAGTCAATACTGATTTAGATATGTATGCTGATGACTTTGATCAGAAAGAGAAAAAAAATCTTGATAAAGACCAAGGGGGCAGTGAAACTACAAAAACAGAAATGGAGGAAGATGATGAAGTTACAAAAGAAGTTAAGTGGGAGTTCAAATGGAAACAAGATGATGATGATGCTGAATTATCTGGACCACACTCTACAGAGCAAATGCACAAATGGGCTACAGAAGGATATTTTATATGATCAAACGAACTTAACAAGTGAAGTTCGATCGATATTATATGAGTACGCTTCTTTCGAAGATATAATAAATCACAACGTAGTCCTTTAACCTACTAGGCAACTTTCGCACGTAATGGGTAGTAAAACCAGTGTCTTAAACAGTTTTTTCTCCCTACGCCCTACTTTTGAACCAACGGCTTGTCATTCTTTTTAGAGATAAGAGTCCTCTCTTTACTAACAAAACTTTCAATCGGGTTTGGGATGGGAGGGAGATTATATCTTCGAAAGAAGCGTACTCATATAATATCGATCGAACTTCACTTGTTAAGTTCGTTTGATCATATATTATATTTCGTCGCTTCTTTCTCGATATAATAAATCACAACGTAGATGTTTAGAGCGGAAAGTTTTGTTATTGGAATGTAATAAAACCAAACAAGTAGAGAAAAATCAATCTTATTTATTATTTAACATCCTTAATCAGAAAAGAGATCACTCACGTATAATTTTACACTTAAAACTTAAGTAATTAAACTGAGATCACATTATTAGGTACGTAACTAACTTATTTCTAGGGAAAACAAATAGCTTTAGCAAAGTGTCCTTCATCGATTAACCGTCTATGATAGAACTTTGCGAATGTCTCGGAGGTCTTGGACCAACCGACAGTTTTCCGGATCTCCTCGACGGAAACGCCTGCTCTGTGAGCGGCGGACGTGGTCGCGTGTCGTGTGCTGTGTGCGCTGAACGTGTCCACGTCTACACCGCTCGCTGCTAGCACCTGCTTAATCCATCTGCTGATGGATTGAGCAGTTGCGTTTCTATGGGGGGGTTTAAAAGTAAGTAGGAGATTTCTTGTTAACATAGTCCGCAAGCCACTTGTGACATGAATATAATCTTTTATTATAGTAGCAGGACAAATACTTTTATTGTCATGAAAAAATGGAAGAAACAGAACCGGTTGCTCTCTACCTGCGGCTGAAGTTTTGATAATGTCTGTAATAATAATCTTAACGCCATTAGGGCTTATTTGGATATTATCTACTTTGATTAACGACAGCGTCTGGACCCTGTGACCAGTACATAAGGCTAACAAAATTGCTAATTTTTTGGTGATTTTTTCTAATATTAATTTACTGTTAGGAAACCATGTTGATATATGGTTAAGTACTAACTGAGGATCCCAAGTGCTGTTATACTTAGGTGCAGTTGGTTTTAATTTATACACACCTTTGAAGAATCTTTTAATTTTTTCGTCAGATCCGATGCCGTTTCCTAGTAACAGCGTCAGAGCTGACCTATGATTATTTAATGATCCGTAGGACGCTCCTTTATTGAACTGATCAGTCAAAAATAATAAAAGTGAGGGAGTTGAACCCTTGTCAAACTCAAAATCATTATCCTTACAGAATTTCCACCATAATTTGTAAGATACATTATATTGAAGTAACGTATTTTTTGATAGAGAGGCCAACATTATACTTAAAGAAGCTTCCGGCGTCCCCCTGCTTAAGAACGCGCTGCGGAGAGCATTGCTGCAGCCAGGGTAAACTGGTTCAAGTTCTGTCGACGTGTTCTGGAACAACAGAACTGGTCAATGTGTGTGATTGAATCAAAGTAAATAATATCAGATACAATTAATTTTGACAAAAGTGGGAACCATGGCTGGGATGGCCAATATGGAAAAATGAAAATCCCAGTTGCAGCATCATTTATAATCTTTTGTAGACATTTTAAGATGAGTGAGAAAGGGGGGAAGGCATAGAAAAAAGTAGCTTGCCAGCTGACTGTGAAAGCATCCACAGTTAGAGCGTCTGGATCTGGTTTCCATGAAATGTAAGTATCACACTTTGCAGTGGTGCGAGAGGCAAATAAGTCAATTTGTGGTTCTCCAAATTTTTCTTTTAATATTTGAAAGGCTGAGTCTGTCAAATTCCATTCAATGTCAGGGTTTAGTTTTCTTGATTCTTCGTCTGCTTCTATGTTATCCTTTGTGTTGATGTATGATGCCACTAGCCATATATTTTGCTTCTCACACCATTGCCAGATTGATCTTGCCAAATTATTTAAATGGGGAAACTGTATTCCTCCCATTCTATTAATATAGCTTATGGCTGTGGTATTGTCGATACGTAACAATATAGCACAGTTGTTTTTATCACTAGCGAAACATTTCAAGCCTAAAAACACCGCAAGTAGTTCTAAGTAGTTAATGTGGAATATTAACTCACTTTCCTTCCATGCTCCGTTAGCCCGCTTGCCATCACAAAACGCGCCCCAGCCTGTTCTGGATGCGTCTGTAAAAATTTCCATAGAGAAATTTGGTAAGTCTAACAAGTTAGTGGTGGATGCAATATTATTGGTCCACCATTCCAGATCAGGTAAAATTTCTGTAGAAAGTTTAATTTTGCTGTCATAATTTTGAGATTTTTGAATTGCAATATATTTATGCCTTTCCATCAATTTGGTATATAGCCATCCATATCTAGCTGCGGGGCACGCCGCTGTTAGCACACCTATTAGGTGCTCAAAATCTCTTACAGTACAAACGGGCAGACGGGAAAACTTTTTTACTAGCTGTGCTATATTGTTGCGTTTCTCTGTAGGTAGAGATATTGACATTTCTACAGAATTATATATAAACCCAAGAAATTTGCAATGTTGCTGGGGTTTTAAGCAACTTTTGTTATAGTTTATAACAAAACCTAGACATTCAAGCAGTGTAAGTGTTTCTCTCAGATTAAGCATACATTCATCATAATCCTTGCCAATACACAAAATATCATCAAGATACACAGTTGAGGTGAATCCTTGGCTCCTCAGGTGAGTGACAACTTCTTTCATAATTTTTGTGAAAGTTCTAGGTGCAATCGAAAGACCATAGGGCATAGCGCAAAATTCATAGGTGGTATGATCAAATTCAAACCTTAAGAATTTTCTATAACCTACTGCTACAGGCACTACCAAATAAGCCTCTTTTAAATCAATGGTTGCCATGTAGCTATTTTTAGATATTAATTTTGATGCAGTCCTAAAGTCTTCCATTTTAAAATGACACTTTTTAATATATTTGTTAAGCGGCTTTAGATTTAAAATAAATCTGAAGCCACCATTTGATTTAGGGGCTAAGAAAATTTTTGAAATAAATTGTTCCTCACATGGTTCACAAGCACAGATAGCACCTAACTCCAGTAAATTTTTTATTGCTAAATCCATGTCCTGTTTTTCTTTATAGGAAAAATTATTCACAGGCTTTAAAAATTGTGAAACCTGCCCTTCAAAGGTAATTGTAAGTCCCTTTAGAATCCAGTCTAGAATTGTGACATTGTTGGTAACTTTTTTCCAACATACATAGAAAGCCTGTAATCGGCCAGCATGTACCTGAGCTACTGTCGTGCCGGCGCACGGGGCTTGTTGTAGGTCGGCATCTTTGCTGGTGTTGGGCCTGGAGGCGGAGCTCTGCGTGGTGGTGGGAAGCTCCTTTGCGGCCCTACTCGCCCCCCCCTGTTTGGCGACTGGAAGCGAGCGGGCCCCAACCAGTTTCCCTGGAAACGTGAGCGTGCCGTCGTCACAGGTTGAGATGTACTAGTCATGGAGGTCTTGGAGTTCATGTTTTTCTTGATCTGCAAACCTTGCTTTTCAATGGCTTTAGAAGCCTTAATTTTCTCAGATAGCTTGGCGCCAAAAAGAGTTTCATCTCTTTCAAAATCTTGGACGACATTCATGAACGCTTTGTCTAGTCCTGGGGTGATTAATTTTGTTCTAGTCACTGTTTCTAAATAGTGTAAGTCGGATAGGATCCGACAACCATCTGATAAAATCTTCATAGCCAATATCTTGTTGGGTTTGTCCTCGCTTGTGAGTAAAATAGACATGGCTTTGTTTATGGCCGATAACCCAATGCCCAACTGTTGTTGGGAGGCTTCAATTTTCTTATCACGGCCTCTTGTTATTTCAGTTATTGCTGCAGTTACCTCAGCATTTAACGTAGGTGCCCTTAACAACTTGCAGTTCTCCGGAATATTGTATTCTTTTAGGAGTTTTTCTTTATATTCTTTGTTGATACCCTTACGTAGGATGGGGAGCCACCTGTCTGCCAGACAAGGGCTGATTTTTTCGCCATAAATTGGCACTTCATCTGTAGAGTCCCCGAGGGCTGATAAAAAATCTGGATCTACTTCTATATCATCGGTCATCATTTTCACCTCCTCAGTGTTAGGGGTTTCAGTGTCGCATTCAATAAATGGGATGTCGTTTCCTGTCAGTGCAGGTTCTTTTTGTTGTGGTTCGTTATCTACAATCACAAAAAATAAATATTTCATTTTTTAGGTTATGATTGGCCACGCAAATCTGGTAGGTACTTTTTTGAAAAGAAAAATTTTCGTCTTGTTAATGTTATTATAGTTAAATTGCTATCGTGTTACCTCACGGGCAACCCCCAAGCGAGATATACTTTCGTGTTGACTCACGGCCAACCCCCAAGAAAATTTTTGCCTTCGTGTTGACTCGCGGCCAACCCCCGGGCTTGTGGTAACCACATTTGACTCAAGATCAAATTGCTGCGTAATTCTTGTTATTGATTATAAAAGGGGCTAATAATATAGCAGGGTTAAATTGAACTAAGTATTATGTTCGTATTACTTAGCTTACCTTTGTCGGAATCGGACGAATCCGACATAACTAAAATACGGCGTCGTCGTTTCGGCATGATATTTCTTGTTTTCACTTTATTTTTCTTGTTGGATAATTTATTTATTCAATTTTCGCGATAACGTGTGCGTTGTTGCCTCGCACGGAAAAAGAATGACAAGCCGTTGGTTCAAAAGTAGGGCGTAGGGAGAAAAAACTGTTTAAGACACTGGTTTTACTACCCATTACGTGCGAAAGTTGCCTAGTAGGTTAAAGGACTACGTTGTGATTTATTATATCGAGAAAGAAGCGACGAAATATAATAAAACAGGTGTATGGGTTAGAAAACATGGAGAAGATAGTCAGTTTTACAGTTCAAACAGAACAGATTTTGAGTTGTATATGTAAATAAGTTTTTTTCCTTAATAAATTTTATTAAAACTTAAACATACTTTTTTCTGCTATTTAATAGCTTATTAACAACATTGAATACATTAAAATCAGTCATTACTTTTGCTAATTGATTAATTAGAACTATAAACAATGTGATCACTTGGACTATAACAAATTGCGATATAGATGTCCCAATTTCTAGCCAACTCCCAGTGTTTTTTACATAGTAAAGAAGCTGGATTCCCATAATATTAGAGTATATTAGTACTATAATATTCAAGTAGCCTGTTGGTGCCTGAAAACAATATAATACTGATCAGTTAATTTAAACATTTTATAGTTGCTTCATCCATGGGTACCTACATGTACATGTACCTACACCTACGTTCTGTAGGCAAATCTTATTAATACTTTCTCTCCCACCGCTCCCACCCACATACGACTAATAGTCACCAGTAGTCAGATTGACTTAAAATGGCAATAATTTTATTAAATTATAAAATCTAACATGTTATGTACAAATTTTAATACCTCTGTCAAGAATTGTACTCCCCTAAAACAGCATGCTACACTCAGAAATGGCGATAAAGTCTTCAATAAGATAAGTCCAGTAATAATAAATGGCTGGAATGATGTTATAAAACATGTCACCCATCGGACTTCAAAAGAGTTAAGTGAGGCTATATTTCCAGTTCCAAAGAACGCTAGAATTATGTATGCAAGCTGGATTATTTATTAAGGAAATAATTTGAAAGCAACATAGGACACATCAGAAACTTCAAATTTTCACTTTTTACCACATGGAGTCACGGCAGTGCGTCCGACCTGTGATCCGAGCTACAGTGCAGTGCAGTACAGTACACGACCATAAAGACTACACATCGGTCTACTCGGCTAATTTCGGCTTCATAGAGCGTTGTCTCGCTTTAATTACGTGACGCCAATTGTCTCTTTCCAAAGACCGAAGAGCAATCTTTATGGCCGGGTACTGTGCAGTGCATGCATGTAAGGTGTATATTCACTCAAATCCTTTCGAGCTTATTTTTAGCCCCTTATTTGATGAAGTCAATATTAATCAAGTTTATAAAATTTCATTTCATATCTAGTTACATACTACGAAAATGAAGGTTCTAGACACCACCTGCAAAAACACAATAATTCCCGAAAATGGCTTATTATATACACCCACTCGGTCATTGAAACTTATTAAGTAGGTACAAATTCCCCGTAAAATTTCCCGAGTACAAATGCTCTTACCGCAGTTAGGTAATACTGTGCTTAAATGCACAATTGATAGGTAAGTAGGTACTATACGCAAAGCATCGAGACACAAGTAAAAAAGGATACAAAGAAGAATGCTCTCCTGAAATCTTCGCTGCTTATACTCCTTTCTATTGATGAAATACTTTGTTTTGCTCTTTCCTCTTCTGACGTTGTTTTATCAAACGTGCAGTCAACTATCTGGAATGATGATAATTCATTATGTAAATGGGATAAAGGTCCGATGGTGCCATTGGTGGTGGTGCTTACTTACGACTAGTAAAAAAATAAACAAAAAAAAAGTAGGCACTGAAATGACGTAGCTGTAAAAGGTAACAGCTAATAACATAACGTAGGTACACGTAAGCTATTATAAGTCAACACAAACCCCACATTAAGCAAATCAAATGGATATAGGTACCCAAAAACAAATTAAAAACATTAGATATCGATACTTAGTAGACAAGTACAGCGGTGCCATAGTTTATGCAAAACTGCCACTCGGGACTTAAGCATGTAAATTATTTGTTGGTTAAGTACCGGGGGTTGTTTTATTTGAGTGAGAATCGCGGAAGTTAAAAACATAGTCATACGCTTTTATGCTAATTTCGGTATTAAAAATAAACCGTACATTGTAGAAATAAACACTATCTATTCTCTATACTATACCTTGACTCGTCCCAAATAAAGTAGTCTATATTCGATCAATAACCAACACATAACATTGCAGTTTAGTGTGACTAAAAATAATCCCTCATGGGACACTGACAATAGAAGATAAAAAATAAGTATCGAAGTATTTATCGTCATCAGGCGACTAACCAATCTCTTTGAACTGGCCATTGGCAGCGCAAATGTAATAACTGAAAAAAAAATAACACCGTTAGGTACTCTACCGACATCCATCGGTAATCATCTTTTTTAACTTAACTTTACCTAAATACTGAGGGCTGCGCTGCTCTTTGCGCTTCATACACACCAGGGAGCAACCCAAATCATAAACTCGAAACATATGTATGTATACTTATAACAGCCAAAGCAGGAAGATTACACGTGGCAGCTTGTGATATAGAATTAAGTATTGTTCAAAATACTGCCAAAAATAGGGTGTCAATCAAGTTTTATACACGAAAGTAAATAAGTGACCGAAATTGATAGATGATAGTTAAATAAGGGGCCTAAAAATAAGTAGGTACATGAATTAATTATTCTACCTGCAGTCATCCACGTTAAGACTTGGTAAAAGTACGACACAGGTGTGCCATTTTCAAATCTCCTTGACTGTATAAATATATTATGTAAAGACAAAATCAATAAAGCTGTCTGTATCACAGTTAACAAAAGTTCAGTCCGGTTTTCTTCTTGTCTATAATAGAGAGGCAGTAACACTTTCCAAGTGTAATATGCTATCACAGAGAGCCACAGGAACCCTGCGAAAACACTGAAACAATGCATACCTATAATAATAAAAAATACAATAATTAAATAATAGGTCATATCCTAGACTATTGAGCGAGTACTTAACATAGATATATTATGAATTTACATATACTTGACCAACACCTAGATCAAAGGATAGGAAAGGACCGAGCGAATAATATCATTGTCAAGGTACTAATCTTTACCCATATTTAAAACTATGTTGAAGGAGTACCATCTGTCATCTTGTGCATGAATCTTGTAGCTGGCTTTTGTAGGTATGTGTGTATGTGTCTATTTATTATAAATGTGTTTCATGTATAATTTATTATGTAATTTCACTACTTAGTATATTAATATATGTTCTAAATTGCACCACCTCCTCAGATTTGTTCTTTTCTCCAGTCCATTATGGTTGCCTGGTAGAGATCGTTCTGTAGCGATAAATCCACCTATTGTTACCTTGTAATATTCTGTATGTCTTTTTTCTGTTTTGGTGGTTATAATATGTGGTGTTCAATAAAGTTATTGTATTTTGGAATAATAAAAATGATTTACTCACACTAATTCTATGAAGACGTCTTTTCCGACTACAGGCACAAAAGAAAAAAAGCTTAACATGGCACAGCTCATTGGCCACAGCACAAGAATGGGAGTGGTCAAACGATTTCTTATTGAAGAAAAAAATGGCCACAATCCCATCCCAGTCAGTGGGATGCTCAGCATCCATCTATAGGTGAATGACAGACCCTAAAAATAATATAGATTTAAAATCCTCCACAAGATATTAAATTGGTTACAAAGGATTGGAGACACATCAAGTTATACATGGTATCAGGTTGTTAAGTAGTTTAGTTAGAACAAGACAAGCTCATTTATAAATGGTTATGTAGCTAGAAGTGTCTTCATAAAATTTCCTCTCACCATTGCCATTGAACCCAAACCATAGCATAAAACTTCGATCCATATTCCATTAATTTTCTGACTTCTTTTGAATAATCGTAACGCTTTGGAGCAAACATTTGGTGATGGTAATGCATACCACCATAAAACAATAGGCATGAAGAAGTGTAAATAATACTGGAATGGAAGTTTTTGAGCTGAAAATAACAAAGAGCAGATAGTAAAGCCTATACACTACGTGTATTAATTATTACTATATCATTATTTTGGTAGCAACTTACTTACCATAAACAATGTAAAACGACAACGAACAAAGTAACAAAAATATTGTGTTTAAAATTAAATGTGATCCTAAAATACGGCAATTCTTTAAGTTAGCAGGCTCCACTTGAGAGTTAACTTTTTGCTCTAATAATACTTTTAGTAAATACATTATCCAGCCCATAAAAGACAATGTAACTAAGATCAGCAATGGCCTCTGATAATAGTTCTGGTAATATGTTAAACCTTTAAGGCTCAACCGAGTTATTTCTTCACTAAAATGAATCAGTTTCTCATACTCTTCATCCATAAGTAACCTCTCAGTAAACTCAATAATTTCTTTGAATTTTTCTGTGCTGAATAATTCAAATGGTTTGTAAAGCAATGATATAGCATTTTCTTCAACTTCAAACTTTTTCCTATGATATTGTGAAGCTAATTGCCTACTGTGACTATAGATTGCTTTGGCTCTGTTTGGCATTGTCATATTCAATAAGTCAGCTGGTAAACTACCCTGAAAACAAAAATTTTGCTACACCAAATGTAAATAAAAATAAATGGTAAAAATAAGCAGCACAGGAAAATTTACCACAGAATTGACTGGAACAGAAATTGAAAGTATAGTTGACATCAATGGTGTTAAATCTGCCTGGTTTATGTCAAATCTATGGTTGAATGACATGCTCTCAGTTTCAGGGTCTAAAGGTCCCTCTTTTGCCGACTGTGTTCCAGCACCCCATAGTACAAATGGGGTTTGTGTTTCATGGTCATCACCAGCTCCATGTGAACCTGAAAAATTAATAAAAATACCATTTGAAATTACTACCCAGCCTGTAATTTTAGTCTACCATCCTTACAATAAGACATCATGTTGTGTAGTTGTGAAACAATAACAATATCTGTTTCTGGTTTACACACAGATACTCATGAAACTAAATGTATATTATTGACATCCTAATTGTCTTTTCATGTTGAAAGTGAATTAGATAAGGTTCATAGATTCATACATAGAGGTGTAGGTATGTATTCTCTCTCCAGTCATCAACATCATCAGAATAAATTATTAGAAAGACTTACTCCATGCTGGTCTAGGAGTAAAGAAAAAACATAGAATGTACCAGTTGCTTCTCTTCCCGCGCAGATAGTAAAAGCCTATCAAGGGAATGGGTGACAATCTTAGGAATCATGTTATAGGCAATGCGGCTAGCAACCCATCACTATTTTAACTCTCCTTTCCATCTATACGCACCCACAATCATGCAAAATGTGGCCATTAGGTCTTTTTACCTTAGGCTCTGTCTACAGTGTAAGAGAAAAAGATGTGATTTGCATATGTGTATATATGTATGTATCTTACCCCAATCAGTCATGCCATGATCAGAAGTCATAAGGAATGTAGTTCTTCCATCATCTTCATAAAAGTCTTTGATAATTTGTTCTATTTCTTTTATTCCTTGATCAACAAACCTCACCGTTGCTAAAAAGTTCCTGAAATTAAGCATACACCTTAATTTTTCCATTTTTTTTTTCACTCATACGTGGTAGTTGGTAATAGTATTACTGTTATTTTACTAACTGTGTTTTAGGTTTGTGTGTATGCCCAGATGTATCTGTACCAAGTAAATGCAGGAAGAACACAATTTTCTTACTTTCCAATTTTGCTTTCAATTCAACATTGGTTTTTGCATTTATAAAAAAATCTTTAACATTTTTAAACACCCATGAATCCAGCTGTGTTGTATTCTTATCAGTGCCAAAGGAGTTGTCATATGGGTCAAATTTGTGGACAAATATATGATTGTCAACTGTTCCCTTAGTAAAGATATCTACTATGTCATAAGTGCCCCAACACCAAGTATAAGATGTTCGATTAAACACAGAATCAAAGTCAACAGGATTTTCTTTCCATCCCTTCATGATTGCAGAGGGATCTTCGTAGAAGCCTGCAATGAGAGCTACATGCCCTGGCCTGGACTCCGTGGGTACTTGAGTGCTGGATATACCCCATCTGCCATGTGTATTAGCTATTGACCTGTAATGCCATAATTTAAACAGATGATGTTAACACACTCAAGTTTACTGTACCATGATCTGGTTATTTTTTTTCAATGGTAGGTAATTTTTATCAATTACTGAATAACTCTTACCTCAAATATGGCATAGTTGTATAGTTGGTAAAGGATTCCGCTCTTAAGCCATCAACCACAAAGAGAACAAGGCGATCCGCCACTGAATCGTGACCTGGCTGATAAGGAACTACATTCTTTACAATAGGAGACTTAAAATAGATATCAAATATTGAAAATAAAAACACAACGTGTATGAAAAAGCCTACGATAAACATTGTTAGTAATTTTCAGTAAAAACCGTCGCCATATTTCCCAAATTCAGAACTTAACACTATAAACTATTAAAAACCATCCGAACAAATAAATAAGTTTCAAACGCACGGCACCGGCAGCACTTCGGCTTACGCGGATTCAATTTTCAATTCACCCAGCCGGCCATACGATCTGACAGCCCAATCCAATCCAATGCCCATACCCGCAAGCTGACAGTGACATAAGACGTTTACGTTTTTTTTTTTTTTCTTTCTGGCTATGAAGACTTTAGCCAATGTCAAAATTAGGGAAACAATTGCGTATCGTATTTGGGAGGTAACTTTTGCTTTTTAGGGTTTTCAAAAACATTTTGTATCACTACTTCACTTCTTCCAGATGAAGGTCACCTTTTTTGTTTTCCAAAAAATGTTTAAACAATTGGAGTTGGTGGAAGACAAAGAAGAAGAAGAACAAGCTTTTAAAGTCAAATATAATAAATTAAACACAAATTCAAATATAAACAGATCAGTCACGTATTTTTTTCCTCTTGACAGAATCAACAACAGAACTCTAGGTCGGTTGCTGGGAAACCAAAAACCATAGAGTTTAATATCTCCTCTCAGCAAAGACCTATGAGCTTCGATATCTTGAGGATTCTTGCTCTTGTGAGTGGCTTTGTAAATATGTCAGCTAGCTGCTCCTCACTAGCTACCTTGCTGATATCTAGTGCACCGCTAGTTACTAACTCTCTGACGAAGAAATGCCGTACCCGAATATGCTTCGTCCGTCGATGGAATTCGGGGTTTTCTGCTAGCCTTATTGCAGCTTCATTGTCCACTCTCAAGCACGGAATATTTTTAAGAACAACAATATTGCTCAAAAGCCGTGACAGCCATACAGTTTCTCTGGCTGCTTCACTTGCGGCTACAATTTCAGCCTCTGTTGTTGAAATTGCAACACTTGTCTGTCTTTGGCTTAGCCATGAGATCGCTCCTCCCGCGTACATGCATAGCACTCCGCTAGTCGATCTTCCAGTGCTAACATCTCCTGCATGGTCGGCATCGCTGTAGCATTCCAAAATGCCTTCCTTATAATGCTTCTTATAAGTGATACCTAGATCTGGTGTATATTGTAAATATCGCAATATGCGCTTCAGTCGGATACAGTCTGCTTCTTCTGGTTTCTCCAGACTTCGTGAGACTATGCTTACAGCATATGCGATGTCAGGCCTAGTGCATACCATCAAGTAAGCTAAGGCTCCAACGATTTTTCTGTAGTTATTTTGCATATAACTCATATCCACTTTCTCGCTTGATGTACCATCTTTTACAATAGGCGTAGAAACTGGTTTACAGGTATCCATGCCGAATCTCTGCAAGATTTTCTTTACATAAGATGTCTGGAATATCTTTATTCCATCTCCTCTGCTTTCTATCTCAATTCCGAGAAAATATGACGCCGGCTTTGTGGTAATCTTGAACCGACCTTTAAGCTCCTTAATAAACTCATCTATCAGCTGTTGATTGGAGCCAGCGACGAGGCCGTCATCGACATATAAAGCAACGATGACTTTACCATGTCCTTTCTCCCTAATCAAGAGACAAGGATCTGCTTCACTTGTCTTGAAGCCAATCTTTTTGAAGAAGTCTAAAATGCACCGGTTCCAGCATCGAGGTGCTTGTTTCAACCCATAAAGACTCTTGCGCAAAAGACAAACTCGACCGGATCCATCATCGTAACCTTCCGGTTGTTTCATAAAAATTTCTTCATCTAAAGAGCCATACAAAAAGGCAGTCGAGACATCAAACTGCAACATTGCCATTCCTTCGTTAGCTGCTACACTAAGCACAGAACGAACGGTACTCATTCTGGTAACCGGGCTAAATGTTTGCTCATAGTCAAGTCCCTTTTTCTGATGAAAGCCTTTTATGACTAGTCTTGCCTTGTATTTGTCTATGGATCCATCAGCGTTCATCTTTACTCGAAATACCCACTTACATGGTATAGCTTTTCTTCCCTTTGGTAGACTTACAAGCTTCCATGTGTCATTTTCCTGTAAAGAGTTCATCTCATTGTCCATGGCTTCTTCCCATAGATCTTTCTCCGGGCTTCTTATCGCATCCTTATGTGACGTTGGCTCATTGTATCCCATCATTGCATTCATGATAAAATCTTTGAATCTATCTGGTGGGCGTAGTGAAGAACGATCACGAAGTACCATTTGTTCCGGGAACACATCTTCATGGTCATCATCATCATGACTTTCATGTTGACCGTCAACAACATCATCTTCTTCGGCAAAATCCTCCCCCGATTCAATAGATTGTTCTGTTACAATGTTTTCAGCATCGTGGAACTCTTCGTGGATGCTTACATGTCCTTCATCGACGCCAATATCAGGATTGTCCATATCATCTACCCTTTCCCTATCGGGCGCGACAGGAGCACTTTGTTCATTATTTATTGTTAAGTTATTTCTCACCGGAACAATTTCGATCTCATTATATGACTGACAGACTGCCTCTGTGTCCAGTTCATCCATTGAAGAGTCTAGGACTTTTTCATCAAAGATGACATCCCTGGACCTTACCAGCGAATTTTCCTTTCTGTTCCATAGTCTGTAGCCATCGTCATTGTCGTACCCAATTAAGATGCAACGGGTAGCCTTTTTCTGTAATTTTCTTCTCCTCTGCTTTGGTACATGCGCATAACAAGGTGATCCGATTATTCTCAAGTGCTTTATTTGAGGCTTTTTCTGTAACCATAGTTCATAAGGCGATTTGTGTTCAACTAAAGTTGGTCCTGTCCTGTTCAATATGTACACAGCAGTGTTGACCATTTCAGCCCACAAACTCTGAGGGATCTCCTCATGCGCGTGCATCATAGCTCTTGCAGATTCGACCAGAGTACGATTTTCTCTCTCGCTACATCCGTTCTGCTCCGGGGTGTACGGCATAATGAGTCTTTGCTTGATTCCCGTCTTTCCAAGTAGCTCTCGTACTTTATTGTTATCGTACTCGCCTCCGTTGTCGCTTAGAAGCTCTTTTATATTATGTCCAGCATTACTAGCCTCAGACAACATTAGCTTCAGCTTGTCATAAACTTCAGATTTATTTTTCAGGAAATACACATATCTGAATCGTGTATACTCATCCTTAAATAAGACAAAGTACCGATAACCCGAGATACTTGCCGGAAAAGGACCACAAACGTCCGAGTGTATGCGCTCTCCTGGTTCTGTAGCTTTCTCGCGAACACCAAATGGTTGCCTGTGCGCTTTTCCAAAGATACAACCTTCGCATAACTCTCCACTGTTTGATGTCTTCACTCCCAGTTCCTTCTCTATCAAACGTTTGATATGTTTTTTGTCTTGATGCCCCATACGCTCGTGGTACAGTTGCAGCATATCTCCATGTTCAATAAGGTTTACTGAAACAGCAGGGCGTATGACCTTACAATCAATCTTGTACAGACCGCCATATTTTTGCCTTGCGCCTGTCAGAACCATTCTACCATTGATCTTCATGGAACAGTTTGTAACCCTGGACTCAAACACGCTCGTAGGGTTTCTGTCCTGTGAGCTGAGCACAGAGAAAAGATTTTTACTAATCTGGGGAACATACCAAACATCTCTCAAAAAGAGGTTCTCAATCCGTTCTTTAACATTGGCTTCGAGATGGACTGTGCCTTTTCCAACAGCCTTAATCACGTTTCCATCAGCCGTAGTTACTGTATGAGCTTCGCCAAAATGTTCAAAATCTTGGAACAGATCTCCTCGCATAGTGACATGGTGAGTAGCCCCGTTGTCCACATACCAATCATCACGATCATTGCCAGAATCCTTCGAATTCACATTTAGTAACATCATGTTAGAACTTTGACCTTTGTTTTCTTTCTCTTTCATCCCACTTCTAGGGCAATCCTTTTTGAGATGACCAGGCTCCTTGCAAATAAAACATTTGTACTTTTTCTTAGTTCCTTGGTCTCTTTGGTCATATCCCTTAGCAATCTTTTTATTTGCCTTCACATAAAGCGCTGCCTCACTTGATTCAGCGTCAGCCATCTTGGCATTAAGCGCCTTCTCATGTGCACACAATTGGCCCGTAATGTTTTCTACTGTCCTGTCCTTCTTTGACATTAACAGCCAACTCGACTTGAACGAGAAATAAGCTTCCGGCAGTGTGTCAAGGATCTTACAAATCAAGAGCACTTCAGGTAAATCTACCTTTTCTTCTTTCAGTAATTCCTCCTTCAGACTGTGCCACAAATTCTTCAATTTCGATACATGAGTCGACATGTCACTTGACGGATCCCTTTTAAGCTTGAAGAAGTCCAAACATATATCATAGAGTCGGCCCTCGTTAGGTCCCTCATATAATCTGTGGAGTTCGTCCCAAACTTCTTTTGGAGTAGACAGTCGAATTACTTTGCCAAGCGTCTCATCTGTCACATTATTAGTTATCAAGAGTAGGGCTGTACTCTCTAACTTCACAAAATCACGCAAACTTCTATTGTACAATTCTATGACAGCGTCACCGCTCCCTTCTGAGGGTCTAGCTGGCTTTTGTGTTTTACCTTCCACAATATCCATGAGTCCGTCCATACCTCTCAACAAGGCTACCATCCGGTACTTCCATGATATCCAGTTGTGGCCATCAAGTTTTACAATTTGAATTTTTGAAAGCTCCATTTTACTTAATCTTCTAGGTCTGGGTTTGCGTCTGGGCCCATAACCAATTGGAGTTGGTGGAAGACAAAGAAGAAGAAGAACAAGCTTTTAAAGTCAAATATAATAAATTAAACACAAATTCAAATATAAACAGATCAGTCACGTATTTTTTTCCTCTTGACAGAATCAACAACAGAACTCTAGGTCGGTTGCTGGGAAACCAAAAACCATAGAGTTTAATATAAACACGATTTTTCACGCATCTGGGACGTCACTAAGCGAAATTCAGTAAGTTTTGTTATAGGCTTGCTTGCAGGCTTTTACTTGCAAGTCTGAATAAAAAATATAATAAATATAAGGTAAGTAGAAATAATAATAGTTATTTGTTATGCAAGGCTGCAAAGTGTTTGTTTGGCGCGAGTGCCTGAATTGAAACCCGAGCAAGCGAAGGATTCTATGATTGAACCACGAGCGAAGCGAGTGGTTCAAAAGAAGAATCCTGAGCGTCGCGAGGGTTTCAAGGCACGAGATACTAAACAACTTTGCTGCCGAGCGAAACACACAATTTTTCACCTCCCTACAGCGAGAAAAATGGTGGATGAAAGAAAAGCAGTCTAATAGTAAATCAGTTTTTTTATTCTTTTTCTTCTAAATAAGAAAGGTAAAAGGATCTAAGCCCATACAGCCTAGTCTAATAATCTGATAAGTAAAACTATTTTTTCTGATTGTTCTATCACATTAATTTCTTGTGTATTATACTGTTTTATCATAAACCAAACAACAATTTTGGTCAACTTTTCGGTTTCCCGACGAGCAATCTCTAAAAACTTTTATTTTTTCTCTAATCATCATATCGTTTTTTCTTTTAGCAACGAATGTTAGCAAATCTTGAAAATAACTTAGGAAGTAGGATTTTAAAATAAATTAATAATGGATACCGGATCGCGTTTCTGAACGTAACATTAATTATGTTTTTTTTTTTATCGGATGAAAAAGTTAGGGGTCTGATAACAAGTTCGACATTTGAAGCTCGTATTATTCCGTCCTTCTCACTCACCTAATTAAGTACAATTCGTATAAGCGAGAAGACAACATACGAAGTTCAAAGTTCTAATTTCTGAGTATATGAGTAGGTGGGCAATGGTGGTCATCGTCACGTTCGATATTCAAAAACCTTTTCCACGCAAGCGGGGAAAAAGCACTTTTCCACGCAGATTTTGAAGGAGAAAGACAGCCTTTTCGAGCAAGTGAGGTGAAAAATATGTTTCTTTGGTCACTTTTATTTAAATCAAAGAACTAAAAATTAAACGAAAATTTAGGAAGAAAAGTACTTA
Source organism: Pandemis corylana (assembly GCA_949127965.1). NCBI lineage: Eukaryota > Metazoa > Arthropoda > Insecta > Lepidoptera > Tortricidae > Pandemis > Pandemis corylana. Next base: position 10,420,042 of record OX421851.1, on the reverse strand, counting down.
GCAACACCACATTATATAGGCAACACTAAGATTGTTCGTTTAGGTATTCCAATTTTAATAAAGAGAGATAAAACAGTTATACTAATATCGAATATTGGCTCACGATGAAGTTAAAAGTAAATAACTACTTATTCGCTAAAAATGCGGAAGAAGCTGGAAAACTTCGCAAGAAAATAGGACTGTAGAGTATTAAGCTTTTGTTTTTAATATGTCTGTTGTACTACTTGAATTTGGATCTTCACTTAAATCTTCCATAGGCGCACCCGCTGAGAGCAAACAAAATAATTCCGACTCCTGAGCTTTTTTCACATTGTTAAAAACAATTTCTGTCGAGGTTCTATCATCTAAATCATCTTCTGGAGTAAGTCCTAAGGTTATATAAAGTCTTCTGATTTGCCCTGCACTCAACCATCCACGCTGTCCAGGATCAAAACTTTTGATGACTGCCTCCAAATGCCTGCATGGATTGAATAATTATGTTGCTGTCACTGGATGTAAAACTTGTTTATAAATACATTTAAATATCAATCAATAATTTGCTAGCTCTCTTGGTGGACAGCTTGATCTCTAACTTTCATATAAGTAACACCAGTTTCCTAACTAATAGTCATTTCTTACCTATTTTCATACAAAACAGGAGCCGCTCCATGTCCAGCTCGAAAAAGCATGCAGTCGTCTAATAGCTTTTCGAGATAGGCAACAGGCTTATCTGAACCCTCAGCTATTACTTTTGTCAGCATAAAACGCAACAGTTCTGGGATTCGACGTTCTCGCAAATAACTTTCTGTTCTAGCGACTGTGCTTAAAATTTTCTGTTTTCGCGGGGGTATTATCACTGGTTCAGAAGATGCATCGTCTATCAAGCATTTACAAAGCAAAATACCGTCAAGGTCCTCTTCTTCCATTATTTAAAAGTGTTAACCAAACAATAATTATTTTTTAATAGTATTTTGAACAAAAATAATCGACCCCATACCACAATGACAACTGAGATTTCATAGATTTCATTGCGTCTTGATTGCGATGCTGACAAAAATGCCAGTGCTAAATGTTCGGAAAAGTTTGTTCAAAAGTTCACAAAATGCTTCACTAAGCTCAAATAAAATTAAGGGTTGCTTTTCATATATCATTTCCAAAACCTCTGCCTGCAGTCGTATAATGTGAGTGAAATTTTATAACCTGTGGAAACCGTCAATTCGAATGTTTTGACATGTGTTTAAATTTACTTCAAACTGTTGCAGCTGCGAAATACGTTACTAAGTAAATTTTCGTTAATTTACTATAATATCGTACAAAACATTGTTTAATGCTGGTGTGATGATTGACCAAACCTAAGTAAAGTTGAAAAAAGTAATATTACCAAAATGTTATCGGTTCTACGTGAAAAAATGGAAGATATTCGAATCGGAAAAATTGACGATTGTAAGTGTTTTTTATTGTGTTGTTTATTAACTTTTATCCTACCTACCAGCATGATTTTACTAATGTTAAAATTGTGTACAGGCGACACAGATGTGCGTAAGACAGGTCAAGAGATGGACGTAATCAGACAAAGAACGATAGCGTACGAGTACCTGTGTCGGTTGGAAGAAGCCAAGACATGGATGGAGTCGTGTCTGAAAGAGAAACTTCCTCCAACTACTGAATTTGAGGAGAATTTGCGAAATGGTGTTTATTTAGCAAAGTTGGGTAATTTCATTGCTCCTGAATTACTTTCATTGAAGAAAATCTATGATATTGAACAAAGACGTTATCAGGTAAGAATTTTTTGATTATTAACATTTTTCTATTTCAGTAGTGGATCCTAACACAAAAATTAATTTTGTGGTTTGCTTGGTGGTGGAAAGCTATAAGTATAAGTAAATTTATAAAGAAATATATTCTACCAATTCCATAAAGTAGTGTTGCTCAATTCAACTGTGTTTTTGTTCTTAATAGGGGTCCCCATCCCAAACTTTTTATAATGGGATGAGCAATTATTATATTTTATTAATATTTGAATTTTATTGTTGTTTCTGTTGTAAGAGAAAAGTGGTGTTTAATTCAATATATGTATATTTTTCAGGCCATGGGTTTACAGTTCAAGCATACAGATAATATTAATATGTTCCTGCAGGTTTTGAGGAAAACTGAACTTCCTGTTGTAAGTATTATTGCTTTCACACTGAAATAAGTTATTTTTTTTTTTTTTTAATGATTATTAACTTTTTTTATCTTATTTATATAGGTGCTCTATTTTAGGAGTATACTTATAGCTGGCGGGCCAATCTATACCTCAATGGGTTTTCTTTAAAACACTTTTTTTAATAAAATGTGTTAAGAACAGATTTTTCTAAATTCCTACACAGTATCAAATACCTATTGTATAGTTTTTGAAACCGTGAACATAAGCAAGTATAACAAAATATTATGTTTTGATATGAGATTCAGAAATTATAAGATAGAAAAATAAACTTTCCTCTTGAATCACTCTATCTATTTAGAAAAACCGCATAAAAATCTGTTGCACAGTTGTACAGATCTAAGCATACATAGGGACAGACAGACAGCAGAAAGTGACTTTGTTTTATACTATGTAGTGATACCAATATCTGTTTTACTAGACTTTCCAGCCTGAAACCACAGACATTTACGACAAAAAGAATATCCCGAGACTAATTTACTGCATACATGCTCTAAGCTCACATTTATTCAAATTGGGGTCAGCTCCTCTTATTCAAGATGTGTTTGGAAAAGCTGTGTTTACAGGTAACACTTCATTATAGAAGCAGTTGTTTTTTTTACATGATTTTGAACAATATTAAATGCCATGAAATTGTGCAAAAGGTACTATTTGATCAGGCTCCTAATTATTTACTGTGTATGAAAAGGTTTAAAAGTTTATCTCTAATATGCTACAGTAAATTTGAGAAGTTGCTCCAATTCTGTTTATACACCAATATGTTAACTTACATACACTTTTTTTGTAAGAAATTCTTACTGTTAATTATATATTTTTCTCTACTTTAGATGAGGAACTTGACTCTGTGTCTAAGGATTTGCAAAAATGTGAACATCCACTGCCAATGTTCCAAAAGATAGGTGGTATCTTGTCTAAAAATAATGTGGATGATGGGCAAGCCATGCACAAGGCTCTCATTGAATTGAACAATCTTTTAGATGGTCCAAAACCCATCACTTCTGCTTTACTGAACCCACAACTGAAATTAAAATATGTTCAAAATCGCCTAATGGATGACTACAAACAAGTTTTAAAAGCAGCAAAACATGAAAAACTGCAGATAGCTCACAATCATTCACTTAATGAAAGCTACATCCCAGATGAGTATGATGAATTACTCACTATTGTTGACATTCAAGGCCATATAACAGCCACTAATTACAAGTTTCTCTGGAAAAAATTGTGCTCAAATTTAAATGATAATGATATCAACAGCTTACATAAAGTTTTCAATGAGTCTTGGGTGAAAGTAAAGGATTACAACCCAAAAAACTTAGATTTCTATTGTGATGTTGTTAAAGAAGTAATAGAGTGCAATAAAGATGTTGACATTGAGAGCATTACTAATTGGCATAAGATATTTCAGAATGTGATCAATGAAGGAAATCGTAAATCACTGGAACATGGAGATCACAAAAGTGCTATTGCTAATGTTAATAGAGCACTAGATGAAGGAGATTCTGAGGACTTATTTAAAGCACTGACGAATCCACATTTGGGGCTGAATATAAGGGTGGATGAATATACGATTCCTCTTTTATTTGAAGAAATGAAATTAGAAAAGTTCGAACTTGAGAAGAATCTGAATGAGAGTGAAATAGCCGCTTCTGTGTCTTATTTGACGGCGGTAGCTGCAATTTCACGTACTGTGGAAAGGGGTGATGAATCGGCACTTTGGAAGTGCTTGACCTCGAAACAAGTACACCTGGAAGGCCTGCGGCCTCACTGCCGTCGTCGCTACTTGTCAGCGCTCATGAACGCTTTGCAAGTTAAAACTAGAGAACAGTGCGCCTGTCCATTGCTAACACTAGAAGATATAAGGGACACTATTGAAATGATCAACATGGAGGATGATGACAACGAAGAATGTGAGTAAAACTTTAAGAACATCATATTTTAATAGAATTGTTTTGTTAGCGTTTTTGGTCATACTCATGTTTTGCATTTTAAATTTACAGTGATTGAAATTATTGAAAAAATAAATAAAGCCGTGTATGAAGACGACGTGGATACACTGACGTCTCTTCTAAAAAGTGCATATTTAAAAATTCCTAAGATTAACAAAGAAGAAAAATATCTTTACCTCCGTATGTTGAAGAAGAAATTTCTCCTAAAGGAGTCCCAAAACCTTTGGCTTGATGACATTATTGATACAGTCAAGGAAGTGAATGAAGAATCCTCAAAAGTTAAAGACTTAACTGATGCTTTAGTTCAGTTAAACTCGGCACTTTTAAAAAATAATGTTGATGAATTCTGGGATGCACTCTCAAGTCCTGTTTTTTCTAATTTAGGAATGGTCGATAATTCATGTAAGAATATTTATTTCCAAACATTTACCAAGGCTTTGAAGAAACGTGGACATCACATCTGCCCATGGATAGTATGCCACACTGACGCTGGTAATGCGGTATACATAGACGTGGAATCTTACATGTACAGCTGGACAACGCCTAAAGATTTTGTGCCGTATGCCCGTTATTTTAGCAGAAAAGATGTTAACAGTATTATTGATAAAACTAATAAACATCACATCAATAAACACAAGCAAGTAATAATTGAAAAAGCAATTGTAAAGCTTCAGGCATATTGTAGAGGATATCTCTTAAGAAAGAATCTGCTACATAGACTTAAGTACTTTAAAGAGAATGAGGTATTTGTTGTTAAAATCCAGTCATGGTGGAGAAGTATATTAATCCGTAAGAAATATGGGACAGTGATAAAGATGAAGTTGATAGAGACAAAGTTGAAACGAGAAAGGAAACAAAATCCTTTGGCTTGGTATAAAATTCAGGTAAGGTAATCTTAGAGATTTTCTTGTGGTGGCTATAACTTTAATGTGATAGGTAATATTAAAATAAAAACTGATTTTAACATTACAGGAGCACAAGATAATCAAAATTCAAGCACTCTGGAGAGGTCGCCGCGCCCGTAGAGCTTTCACGTCGCTATTCCACTCTGAAAACCCACCCCTTAAGGTTGTAAAGAGATTCATTCCTCTCTTAGATTTTTCTACTGAAGACTATGACAGAGAAATTGAGCTGCAAAGTATGAAGGCAGAAGTTGTGCAGTCTATTAGAAAAAACCAAGAATTATCCAAGCAAATAGATGATATGGATTTAAAAATAGGTCTTTTGGTTCAAAATCGTATAGCTTTACAAGAAGTTGCTGCTCACGGGTTGAAGCTGAACAATTTGGTCAAGCACAACTCCACAAATAAACTTGTCTTGCAAAACCAGGGCAGAGGTACTTTAATGTCGGTATCAACAGCAGTAAAAGGTTTGAAATCACTTACAAAGGAATGTAAGAGACTTCTAGATGGTTACCAACATTTGTTCTATGAGTTGCAAACAAATCCTACATACCTGTCTAAGCTTTTATTCTGCATACCTCAAAACAAGACTAACTTTTTCTTGCAAAATGTTGTTTTGAGCCTTTACAATTTTGGAGCTTACCCTAGAGATGAATATCTGCTTTTGAAACTATTTAGATTTACATTAGAAGAAGAAATAAGCTGTAAAGTGATGAAACCGTTTGATATAATAGCATCAACACCTTTGGTGCTTAAAATGGCAGTGAGTCTCTCGAGACAGTTGTCTGGGTTGAATAGTCTTCAAACGATTATCGGTCCTCTCGTTGATAAAATGTTGAAGGATAAACATTTGAACATAGAAACTGGACCGGTGGAAATTTACAAAGCATGGAGGAATGAAAATGAGATGAAGACTGGTGAAATCTCGTAAGTGGTTTACTTAATTCAACCAACTAATAAGTCTTTGGACGCAAATGGATCAACATAGGCATTTCTTACGTACAGAGTGCATTTATTAAGTTTAAAGTTACAATACTGCATTTTCTGATTTCCTTTTTTTTACAGAAAATTACCTTACTCTGTGACACAAGAGGAAGCTCTCACATATCCTGAAGTTAAGTCGAGACTCGAGAGTGCCCTGACGCAACTAAAGTCTATTGTAACGATGTTTCTAGACAAAATAACGAATTCTACCGAACTGTTACCTTTCTGCATCACGTATATGGCTCGCGTTTTACATAGATCATTAACATGCAGATTTCCTAACACGCCCGAAAAGGATATTCTAAAGGTAAGTTAGGTAGCTAGCGATTATATTGAAGTATACTCTTAAGCCCTTGCTTGCCATAAGGATATTTGGACACTTAAAGTGTGATATCTGAAGCCGACTTAACCATTTTTATTTTATACTTTTTCTCTTAAAGTTAAATGACGCATTCCTAATAAGAATGTACTTTTCACACCTCTCATTTAGAAAAGTAAGCTTTGCTCCCTGTCGAGAGGGATCAAAGTACATCTTTTCTGTTCATGGCTTTTCTAAGTGTTTTTTTGCAAATGCAATTTTAGAAAGTCTGTGAAACCACGCCATTTTCTATGCTGGTAGCTCTTTAATTATATTTAGAATTCTTTTTTCAAGTTTTTTAATGTTTGGTGTGAAAAGTTGTGTGAGCCACTCGGGAGCAAAATTATTTTCGTCTTGGGCGTTGACATTGGAATCCCTCATTACGCTCTGGATTCTACTTTAGAATCCCTCGCTACGCTCAGAATTCTATTATAGAATCCTTCGCTACATTCTTTAGCGCCCTCAATGTAGCGCCCTCGCCGTAAATACATCATTTTGCTCCCTTGTGACACAAATAATTATTGTATTTCAGGTGATCGGTAATTTAGTTTACTACCAATTCCTCAATGCTGCCATTGTGGCGCCTGACGCATTTCATATAGTTAATTTACCAAATGGTGCGGGCCTTACTACCGACCAGAGAAAGAACTTGGCTTCTGTTGCAAAAATATTGCACTTCGCAGCTGCAAAGAAAGGCGTAAGTATTAGCTTGGACTATCTATCAATCATTGTCATATTATTTTTGTCGAAAGACGAATCCCAGGCTGGTTGCAAACACGTCTAGATTAAAAGTATTTTTTTTTCTAGTTTGGAGAAGAATCAAGTCACCTCCGTTGCCTGAACCCTTTCATAGTACACTGCCATGAACGGATGAAGGAGCTTTTCCGCCGCTGCTGCCGCGGACCCACGCTCGAGGATTACTTTTTGGTGGACGAATACACCGAGGCCACACTGCTACACCATCCACACATTTACATCACAGTACAGGTTTGGTTAAGTTATTTACTTATTTAGGTTATGTGAGGAATCAGGGGCTGAAGACTGCCTCAGCCTCCGCTCAGGGGCATGTTGCTTCAAGTCTCGCGCTCGCTCAGTGGAGCGTTTATCTTAAAGCAAGAGATCGCTTATGGATCTTTAGAATAATTGTTAATTTATTACTTAATTTCCCCCTGAGTGCACGCGCGGGCGGTTCCTATTATATCCTAAACTATGTATTTCAGGAGATCGTAGATACCCACGCACTACTGGCGGAGTACCAGGACATAGTCGCGCCAGACCCTAGCGACCGTCTCAACGAATTGTTGGACGACCTCGGGGACGTGCCTTCCGTAGCACAACTCGCCTCAAGAGACGTAGATGCGGTATGTGTGAAACTCCATAATGTACTGCTGTCACATAGTGCTTGGGCACACACATTTGGCTTAGTAGGTACCTACTTCGATCTAGGGTTATGTTTATGTGATTCCTACCCCTACCCGGTTCTCGATTTTTGAAATTACGTCCATAAAATATCATTGAGAAAATTAGCATTTTGACAAAATAAATTAGAGGTGTAAGTATTTTTTTTTTCAAGTACTGTACGTATTATTACTATCGTAAATAATGTATTATTACTATAAAGTGGGTGACAGACGGGAGAGTAAGTACGTGAACTTACTCGCCCCTCTGTCACCCACTTTATTGAAAACTAGCTGACCCGGCGAACTTTGTTCCGCCTTAAATTTGAAAAATTCCTGTGTAAGTGCATCTTTATACTAATCAAGGAATAATGTGTAGGCATGCTAAATTTAATGTCTGTATCTTTATTAGTACAACATTTCGGAATTTTCTAATCCCGTAGGAAAATCGGGATAAAAAGTATCCTATGTCCGTCTCCTGGTTCTAAGCTACCTCCCTACCAATTTTCAGCCAAATCGGTTCCGCTGTTCTCGAGTTATAAATAGTGTAACTAACACGACTTTCTTTTATAGATATTGGCCCTTTGAGTCGTCATGAGACCAATTTAAACATGTTTCAATCGTATCATTGCTAGATTTGGCAATATTTAGTTTTTTAAGATATATTGTAAATCTGTATAGAAGCTAGGGCCCTCTGAGCACGTGCCGTATAATGGAGTGTAAACATAGATTATTATTATATTATTGTTATTTTAGCAAATTGGAGATTCAATTGAAGAAAACGCAAGACTTGAAGTATGCTTGGCACTTGTGAATAAATTCCAAGCACCTGCAGACGACATGACGGACCTTAACAAGCTGTTTATCAAAACCAAAGAATTATGTGTCGCTATTATACCGTTCCTGAATGGTAAGATCCATTTTACTCCTTATTGTTTATCAACTAGTCTGCGCACGTGTTCCGAGGAAGAAACGCACAAAAAGTGTTAATTGCTAGTGAAATTGAAAAGGTTGACAATTAAATAGATTGATCAGCGTATTTCCGCGTCAAGGCCGACACTCGACTTTGGGCAAGTGCGGGGTATGAAGCGACGTTCGGGCGCGACGCACACCCTCCGCTTCCCCAGCCCCCGGATTCTACGGAACTTGCGCGCAGACTATGGTAGCTCTATGTAATCCTACTAATATTATAAATGCGAAAGTTTGTGACGATGTGACGATGCGAGTGAGTGTGCATGTTTGTTCCTTTTTCACGTTAAAACGACTGAACGAATTTGGATAAAATTTGGAACGAAGATAGCTGGTTAAAGATAACCTAGATTAAAACATAGGCTACTTTTTATCCCAGAAAATTGTAGTTCCCGCGGGATAGCGATAAACACGTTAAAGGCCGTAGCTGCCTAGAGTCGCAACGTAAATAATTGTTGTAGAATATAGTAAAACTTGAACGTGTGCCGTTCTCAGACACGTCAGTTAATATTATGATTATTAGAACTTAATCGACGTCTCTAAGTGTGAAAGTTACTTTAATTGTCCTGTCGGTTGTATTGACTGACGGTGGAAATTCGGACTGTTTTACCGTGTACCCGGATCAAGTTAAAAATTAATTTATCATCCCTGCCGTAACCAAAGATACCTACAAAAGATTATTTTAAGAGAGTCCTTTAATATGTTAATCGGTGTTCCTGAGTGTGAAAATGAACCTTTGCTTTCCCTGTTCTTTCTGTGGTAAAGGTATGTAGCTACGTATAAGATAAAGGTGGGTAAGTATAGTTTTTCCACTGATCTCTCCTCTGATATTTGATTTCTTTCAAATCGATACTTGAGGTCTCCAAACATGGATCCGTTATCAGAAATGGAAAAAGTGGCCGCCATTTTGAAATCTTTAGTTTTTGGACCGATTGTTTTCAAAATCGATATCTGAGGGTGCGAGTGGTCCCCAAGCACGAACCCTTGTCAAAAATTTAAAAAGTGGCCGCCATTTTGAAACCTTGAGATTTTGAACGTTATACAGGACTACTAACTTGCGTTGAAAGTTTTAGGTTAGGTAGTTGAATATACTCGTAGGCCCACGTAAGAGAATAGATAAATTGTAAACGGATTGCTAATTCTACGTGGACGAAGTCGCGGGCAGAAGCTAGTATATAAATAATTCATGCAACACTATTTTTACACACTTCCAATGTCCCGTTTGACTTGAATTAGTTAGCTCGTAATACGAATAAAATAACCAAAGGTTAAGTACTTATATAAAAAAAAACATTCTTAGGTGAACACCTATTAGAAGCGATCTGCATCGGTACAACGGCAGAACAGCAAGAGCAATACGCATCAAAAGTACAAAAACGCATATATTCCGGCCAAGCGCGCCCGGACGAGGCGATGACATTACGAGAACATATTGCTAAACTACGTAAGAATCTACAACTGCTAGAAGCCGACGGCTATGTCACTCGCGAGGATGGTTATCAGGCCTTAGTGACGTCTATTGCTCTCGATCTATGCAATAAGGGCAAGTATAGACAGGCGCAGAGGCGGGCTTTAGCAACTCTAACCAGGACTAAACAGAGTTTGATGGAAAAAACAAAATATTATGAGGAGAAATGCAATTCATATGACGAATACATCAAGTCGTGCCTCGCGAATCTGCACGCTGGCAAAAGGTAAACAATAACGCACTTCATAATAAAAATGATTCTCGCAAGTTAGTCATAGAAGAATTAACCAATGGGGTGATAATTATGGCCTATCCAATTCTCCAATACATGAGTGATTTGTCAGTTCAATTATTCCTTACTAGCAGTTTTTCGCGATGTTTTTCTGTTGTTTCCTATATAGAATAAAGTCATATTAATTGGATTATTTATCCTTCAAATTGACCTTTCCCCTCTATTGGTTAATAATTTCTCTTTTGTAATTTATTTGCATGATCACATGGTTTCCAATTTGTTTCTAGGAGTGTTCATGCATCTCTGCGTAGATCAGGAAAAGACGTGCAGAAATTAAAATCAAAGTTGACTGTTAAATATTCTGGTGCCAAACTGATGGAGAGAGGAGTACTGCTGGAGATAGACGGGTTGTCGCCATCGCAATTCAAGAATGTGCAATTCGAAATAACACCCACGGACCATAACGGCGTATTCTCAGTAAAGGGCAAGTTTATGGGCGTCGAGATGGACTCCATAGACGTTGACATACAAGATCTGCTTCAAAAACAGTATGAAGGTTGTTCCATTATAGACATGTTCGGAAAAGCAAAGATTAATATTAATCTTCTTATATTCTTACTGAATAGCAAGTTCTATGGTAAGTCTTAGTTTAACATGTATTCGAGGGTATTTTTATTTTAATTATTCTTAGTATTGACTCACAATTTCAATCACATTTCATTATACTCATCACAATCATCTGCAAGATTGGCACATGTGTTGTTAATTTTATTTAAATGTACCTGTATTTCATTAGAGTCTTAGGCATACATTGAACAGAGAGGTGCATAAGAAATGTATACTTATTCTGTATGTTACAATACCGCCTTAGTAATTTTAAACATAGCATACTGATGATTGACCTTTATTTTGGTACACCATGAAGTTTAGTGTTAGACATAAGATATTGAACTAGCTGTAAGCATTGGATATCGCTATGAAATGCCAGATTTTTTTTTACTACATTAATGTGTTATAAGCAGGTCTGAGAACTGGATAAACTCTGCTGGCTAGAACTGGCTAGATTCCTGTTAATTAAGGTTAGCATAGAAGTTTGTTTAAACTTAACACAAAACAAATCGGAAAACTTGATGCTAAAGTAATGATAATTTAAAGAAACCAAAAATTTTGTGCAGTATTGTTAGTGAACCAAATGTGATTTATTTATTTTATACCACAACCGTGTCTTACTTATGATTTATTTTCAAATTATTATTTATATCCATATTTAAGCCAGCCCATTCCAAAATAAAAACCCGCACCCGCCGCGCTATTCAATATTATTGTGCGCCGACATTGTCATAAATGTTTAGTAAGGGTGAGGCAAGACGAGCGTAATTTTTGAGCTGCGGGTCGCGTAATTTTAACTGCATACATAAATCTAGCTCATTTTGCGTCGCAGTGTGAGTGAACTAAACAAGAGTTTTGTATGAAACTGAGCCTCTAGTGTAAGTTTTCGCATATAAAAATGTCTCGAACGCGTTCACGTAAACGTCTCAATTACTATGGAATAATTGGCAGCCCCACTTGCTGTTTCGCAACAATTTGACATTTTAACGCAAACGTGTTCGAGACGTATTTTGTGACCGAAAACTTACACTAAGCATACTACTGAATATAGCAGAAATACGCGACTCACAACTCAAACAATTACGCTCGTCTAACCTTACCCTTAGTAGTACTTTTATAGCAAGTATTTAATCAATTATAATAATAAATACTGTAAACGGAATGATAGTGGTTGATCACCAAACCGTCCATACATGACCCAGGTCAACGCAACTTATTCGTTCACGATATTGAATCGGTCAGCGACTTAATTGTCTGACGCGGGGACGCTCACGATTGGATTCACATATTACCATCTCTTTCTACCCTAATTGTTTATAGTTTGTTAAAAAATAACAACGAATGCGATTGCGAGCGTCCGTGCGATATACTATATAAGACTTGTCTTATAGGTACCACGAGTCGTTATAATTTCGTATCATATGATCAAGCTCTCAATAGTATGTAATAGAAGAGCCAGGAGAGTGAGAAGGACGATATGGTATCAACTTCAAACTTGGTAGTAGACCCCTTGATTGTACGCAACCTTACGGAGCCAGTCTCTGTGATATTTATTGTGAATTGGTTCTAATGCGTGTCGTATCGTTATTGGAATGGTTTGGATTTGGATAATCAAATTTGTTTTTTCTGATCACGCTTTATATATCACTCCTGCCAAATGGGACTGGAACTTCAGGCAGGTGTGGGGATCACTTTGTCATTTTAGCTTTATTTTTTTCATGTGTATACCTTTACTTACATTATGACGGTTTTTAAATAAAGGAGGCTAACTAAAACAGTTTTTTTATTATTGTAAGGTAGACATTCTTTCGTGTATTACCCATGGCACTACTACGTGGCACTACAGACCAAAATAAATATCATAGATGGGAGGTAAGTTTAGGTTATGTTAGGTCTTCAGCAGGCCCGAAGGGCTAAAAATACCCAGAAATAGGAGCTCCGTCGACTATGTTAAACTTGATTTTGAAATAGAAATCTTTGGACAGTAGTGCCACGGGAAATAAAGCCATACTTTTTTAGAGTACCTACCTAAAGCAATCTCACAGATCACAGAAGTGACCTAAGTTGACAGCTTTATCACACGTTAGGGGTTTTTACTTCAATTCTCGTTTCATAATTTAGTTCTAACGAACTTTTTCAGATACAGAACGTTGAGAACATGATAGATGAGATAACATGACAGAAGATAAAAGTTACCAAACGTAAAAATTAAATCTAGACACGCGGCAGCGTGAGGGTAACGTGTCAAGCCAAAGTTTATTACGTTTACTTCGAAGTTTCGTGGCGTTCCACTCACACTAAAAGTTTCTAGTTTATTTATTTATTTATTTTTTATTTTTAGCGTGACAGAGATGGTATGATACGATCTTCTTCTTCTTCTCTCCTTAATGGCGGCCGTAAGGCTTGGGCCAATGTCAGTGCGGTAAAAATATACGATCTTAGAATTTCGGAGTAGCCTCCTCTCAGCTAATGTCAATGTCACTGTCACTGTCCGGACTCCGGAGTATCCGGCCCGGCCCGTCATTCATTCATTCTCATGCCAAACTTGTCAAAGTATAGTATAATCTCTTTTCTGATAAAATGATACGGTGTGATACGGTAAATTCTAACTAAACCATCAGAATTGATAGCAAAGCTAAAATCGATTTCTTGAATTAAGAATGCCCTTATGTTTCTGAATATGGTTTTGAGATTTAAGCATGCGACGCGTAACGAAAAATCTATTAACTTTTCTTTCGGGTATACTTTTTACCGCCTTTTATTGTGAGTTTGTTATTTACTATGTTGTCATAGCGCAGGTAAATCACACATTAATTATTTTGCTATATGTATTAACAATTTCCGTGCACCTTACACCTTTCCTTTATTATGATAAAACTTATCAATTTTCAGTGCTCTTGGCCAGAATTAAATACTGCACGTTCTTCTGAACTTAAGGCATTATTAATAGCAGACACACATCTACTAGGTCCACGAAAGGGTCATTGGCTTGACAAATGGAGAAGAGAATGGCAAATGCATCGCGCTTTTCAGTCCATAATGACATTACATGAACCTGAAGCTGTTTTTGTATTAGGTAAGTAAGTATTTACTTTTTTATCCAATGAGTCTTTATTTATCTTTTCTCAAACCTAACTAACTAGCTTTATTTTAATTGCAGGAGACCTTTTTGATGAAGGTGAATGGAGTAGCGATAAGCAATTTCAAGACTATGTGGAGCGTTTCTACAAATTGTTTTCAGTGCCTGATAGTGTATCGATGCACACTATAGTCGGGAATCATGATATTGGATTTCATTATAAGTAAGTATGCCGTTTTTGGATTTTGTTGACTTGTGCAGATCTTGATCATCTGTTAGCTTTTGGTACAATATTTTATACTAAGTGAAAAACTGGTGTGATTTTATTCATATTGGGCTTGACAACCCTTTTTAACATGTTACTTGATCATGTTAGTTAATTTTAAACATGTACTTATTTTGTTATGTTTCAGCATTAGACCAGGTTCAGCACAGAGATTTTTTAAGTCATTAAATACTTCTTCAGTGAAGATGGTAACTTTAAAAGACAACCATTTTGTCCTTCTAAATTCTATGGCAATGGAAGGAGACTCATGTAGCCTATGCAGAGAAGCTCGGTATAACATTGACAAAATATCAAGTTAGTTTTTGTCAATACAGATTAATAGGTGCAATCACCTGTGTTCTTGTGCGGCCTACAATACAACTAAGCCCAAAAAATCTATAAATGCTCAAACAATCCAAAAATTGATGCTAAATTTGACTGTTCATGTTTTTGAGCTCTTTATTCTTCTTCTTCTTCTTATTTGTGGCGTTTTAAGTCGTTATAGCGACGACAACTTCGCCAATGTCAAACTAACAAAAATATGATTAAAAAATCTTGTGACAAAATGTCGGCAACGTTGAACGGTAATGGTCAAAGACCCCCTCCCCCCCTGTCGGGCTCTTAGCCAACGGTCAATGATATCCCACAGAAACTGCTGGATAAAGCACTGCTCTTCCCCCCGGACGGATCCAAAAAGGAACCGCAGCTCTTGACCACATGTGGAGGTAACCCGACTCGCACCCCAGCTCTTTATTCATTAAATCACTTTTCAACATTTTAGAGTCACTGGAATGCTCAAAATATCCAAACCTATGCAATGAGGTTTCAAAGCTTAACTACAGCCAACCAATACTCATGCAAGTATGCTACTTTATCAGAGAAGAATAAATCTTGGTGCAGACTGAAACTTACAAATGACACTTGCCTTTCTATTCCAGCACTTTCCATTGTACAGAATATCAGACGCCCAATGCACTGAACCAGACGCGCCGCCTCTGCCTCTACGTAATAAACGTTTTCGAAATAAAATTGATGCTCTGTCACATGAGGCAACTAAATATCTCACTAGTAAAATCAAACCAAGGGCTGTATTTGGTGGGCACACACATCACGGATGCCTAGTTCATCATAAAGATGACAAAGAAGACATAGAGTTTTATGAGTATTCAGTGCCATCTTTTTCTTGGAGAAATAGACCAGATCCTAAGTACATGTTGGTAAGTTCCATTAATTTCAATATAGTATTTATCATTTTTTTATACAATAACAGTGGATAATTTATTCAATATTGTAATTTATACAATTATTTTCAATATTGATTAAATCTGTGTGTCATATTTTTAGTGACACTGGTGAGATCAAAATTATCAAAACAACTGATTGACGCAAGAATTCCACATTACTCTCTAGAGCGCTACAAGTTTACATTCTAGAGCACTACAAACAAACAAACATAGGCTGTTAAACGCATTAACCTCGCTTCTATCGCGCAATCGGGTCATAATAAGGAATTGGCTGATTTCACTTTATTTTTTCAGGTAACTATCACACCTAAAACATATGCTGTGAACAAATGTGGTTTGCCGAAGGAAACCACTATAGCCGCAACTGCTGTGATATTAATTTTTATATCATGTTACTACTTATTTAGAGCAAGATTAGTAGGAAGGAGGTAACAAAGGACAAAGGAGCAAAGAACAATGGAGAGAGAGGTGGGGTTCTAGCATTATTGTACAAAATGACTTAATAATTAAAGGTAAAAATGAAATAAATTTATACTGTTATTCAAAACTCATTGTATGGTTATATTTTATATTTGACAATAAATATTTTGACAAGATCGAGCACTTTGTACACTATGTTTAGACACTTACATTAACAAAGAGAGACATGCACTGGATAACAAGCTCTAGTATAGTAAACTAGAACATGTTAAAAAGTTCATGATTTGTTCCAGTACAAGTTACATAGTTCCAAATTATCACAAAAGAACTTATGCTTAAGTTAGGATTCAGCTGTTGCAAAGATTCAATTTATACTAAGAAGTAAATATAAGAGGTAGATAAGATGCAACATTCAAGAGATTCAATGATTACTTAGAAAAATAAATACTGGTACTGGTACAGGTAGTTGAAGTGCATAAAGTACAGGCTGCCCAGTGACGTAACTATAACGTCTGGGAGCACGTGGAAAATTCATCAGATTCTGCAATAAAAGAAGTGCATCATCTCTTCTGTGATCTATACCCAGTCAGTTCCGGGCCCGTGGCATTTTACCGGTCCCGCAGTTCTATTGTTACGCCACTGAAGCTGCCTCAACTCTCATTCGTAGCAATACTGTTTTTAAAGCATGAGCTGGTGGCAACCAACAGCATTAAGTACCATCAAACAGTCATTTTGAAAATAAGTTTATTATAACGATCCAATAAACTTTTTAGTCTTTAGGGCATCTAACACTTAATACTAAAATCAGTCTGTAAACTCGAAAATGAGTTGTAAAGGTACATAATCTACTGAGCATTGACAACTAGCAACTAAATTACCTCAAAGAACAATACAAGCTTAGGAATAATACCTAAACCAAGGCACTTTTCGTATAAAACTTGCCAAATTTTTCGCAATTTTACAAAGTTTTCGAGAGTGATGTTTTTCTACACAACACTGTTTTCGCGCCTTTTTCTCCAGTACAGTTGTACATCATAATCGTAACAAACATTTACATAATCTTTAATAAATACTGATTAATGACTACACCGTTACTTGTGTCACGTAAATTAACTACATACATTAATTTCTATTCTGTTCATTGACAATAGTCATAAAACATTCTCACCACTCACACCTTGGTAACTCACTATTCAATATCGTATGTTCACAAACTTGGGTGATAAAGATAGACAGCGCCGTCAACAGTGTCTATTTTACAGTTATAAGAATATAATCTGTAGCACTCTGGGATGCTGCGATTTATGTGTGGGCATGTCGTGGGAGCGCGAGCGGTGCGGGGCGGGGCCGCGCGGCCGCGGCGCCTGCGCCTGCTTCTGGTGGTAGCCGGTGTGCGCGTGCCGCGCCGACGAGCAGATCACCGCGTGCAAGTATCGGTCGTATCGGCATAGGTTGGAATCCCCTCCACACGCGAGATCCAAGTACCCATGACCAGAGTTATCCGACTTGGCCGTATGGAATGTTTTAGTTGGTTTCTCACTGATTGTGTAGGATCTATTCCGGAGCTTCTGGTATTTGATTTTTATCTCCTCTTCATTGGGAACAGGTTCGCAGGGCTTTCTGTGGACAAATAACATTCAAATTTTATTATAATATTAAGTAGAGTTATACCTAACGGCATGACATATTATCTCACAATTAACATGCAACATCATGTATTCTAGCTATTTAATACTAACCTTGAAGATTGAAAACTCAAGTGGTTCTTTTCCATGTTTGCCTGGATTATTTCAAACAGTTCTCGTCTTTGTAAACTTCCAGAGCGCTTCTTCGTGTGTTTGCGTTCGCGATGTTCCTTGCGGTGGTACCGGTGCGTCCGAGAAGGTTGGAGTGGCTGTGGACGCTGTTGGGGTCTTCGGTCGCCAGAACAAGACGATTTCGAGGAAACATCATCGTCTGGTGACCGGTCTCTGTGCTCTTCCTCGCTTTGCTCGTTCTCCTCAAGTAGTGTTGTGGTAGTCTCTCTTCGCCGCCTTCTTCTGCCCTCTCGTCTATCCCGGCGACTTCGTGAGTTCTCGTCTTCAGGCACGACCGTTAAACGAACTTGTATCGTCTTGGAGCCGTAGTGGGGAACCGTGACCGACTTTCCGATGGACTCGTAAATTGTTGATACAATGCCGGCTATATCCTATAAGCATAATTTATTACCAATTAGCAAGAAATTGACAAAACGGTTATTAGTTAAATATAAATATTATGCATTGTTACACTTTAGTTTTAGATTTGAATTCATGTTGGTGGCAAATCAAGCTGAAGCGGTACCAGCTACGATGCGGGAACGTGACACATTGCAAACAAAATTGACATTTGACGTAGTGATCCCCTGAATTAGATTAACGATAGGTAGGTAGTTACATGTTACCAGTATCGCCATATACTTCTGTACATAAATTAAAGTTATATTGAACATTAATCATACTCACATCTTTGGTCATCCTCCCATGTCCGTCCAGATCGTAGAGAGTGAAGGAAAACTGGACTGGTTTTTGCTTCGATGACTCTGGATGCTGGAGTTCAACGTCACATGTCAATTCCTAAAAGGGGAAATGATATATTAATGTGCGGCGCTCGATTATACAAGAAACTTTAAATAGGACTAAGAATTCGCGGGGGGATATCGCTACATTTATGAATGGGCGGAAGATAACCGCGGCGCCGGCGCGTCGTGGACAATGGCGGCGTTCTTATCTCGGGCTTCAAAAGGAAACTAGCCGCCTTTACCATCACTCGTTTATTATGGTGACAAGGCGCATTGATAGGGCGGGCCGCGGTCGGTCGTGTTTGCTTACTTGCAGATTTGGGAATTGTATCTAAATTAAGTCTGATTCTACCGAATCTTTGGATGAAACCGAAATCCGATTTTTGAACTACTACTGGAATATTTAAGGGAAAGTCCGTGGAGCCTGTATTTTCACTGCAAGTTAATAATCGAAATAGAAGTTTCAACCATATAATTCATATTTAGACCACTGCAAAGGTTTTTTCGTTACGGCATCTGTTTGCCGGCTCGTATCCAATTAGAGGACTACCCGAATGAGAAAATCCTTCGCCTAAGGCATACCTTCCAGGAAGCCTGTTAGACCCTGTTTCCACTCGTCGGGTGCCGGAATTGGCTTCATGTTAAAAAAATGTGAACGCCAGCCTTATTAAAATTGTTTCGCCGCTAAAGCGCCCGACATCGTGTCGGGCGGCAACCGTTAAGTAGAAACGAGTGGTAACTGTTGTTTCATTCTTACCTCGAACCGCATCCTGGGCTGCTTATCTTCGGTAACAGGCTGATCGTGCGGCCGGTGCGGCGGCGGCGTAATTGGCTGCAGCAGCGCGCGCGCCTCGCTCGGCAGCAAGTCCGGTGGCGCCGAGCACTGCGACGCTGCCCGCCCGATCAGCTCCTCTGTGTCCGTGCGCTCGCTCTCAGTGCCGACTAGAATCAGGACAATTTATATGTTAATTACAAGCTTTTTATTAACTTGCAACGTATGTATGTATGTATGTATGAATGTTTGTCCGGGTGGAATCTAGCAACTAAATTTTGAAGCAGATGTCTTCAACCGATTGAGCTGAAATTTTGCATACTTATGTAAGTCGGATGTCAACACAATAATCTGGCAGTAGAATTCTGGTGGCCCAGCCAGGACCGTCTCCGCAGGAGGGAACTCTTCAACGGTTGGTCCGATTGACTTTAAATTTGGTACACATATACGTAGGACGCATGACAATGCAAGTACAGCCAGCGAAAAAAGCTTGTATCAAAAATGAAACATGCTTTGTCCTGAATGGACTCACTGACGGATCAACGCACGGCCTAAACCGCTGATCGTAGAGAGAGACCTGAAACGGAGGGTTTGTTCTTTGTATGTCGTAGGCATCCGATAAGAAAGGATATTCCGAAATTCTACCCCAGGTTATCGCACATACAACTGCTCGGCACAGGACCAGCGCCTTCGAGGCGTCCGCGCGGCTACAGCCCGCTTACCGCAAGCCGGCGACTGATTGGCGGCTAGCGGTCAACGTCGACGGTAGGCGATGTCAGAGGGGCAAGTGACGGAGCGTTCGCGGGCCGCCCGCGGTGGAACCACCCGAGGTCCGCGCGCCGTCCCCGCGGCGGCAACTCGACGTAAGCGCGGTAACGGCGAGTTGCCCACGCACTGCTAGCTTATGCCCAGGCGAGGCGTTGCCGTTCCGAAGCCGATAAGTATAAGTGTGCGTTGCTAGTGCGGAGTTTCATACAATGAACACTGAGCGGTTAAGTGTGCGACAACCGTAAGGGGGTCTAAAGGGGGACAAAATTTATATAAGACAAAGTGAATCCTTGGACCAATCTACTTCAAATTTTGCATATACCTTCTTTAACATTCTTAACAGAATTGATGGAAGACGTATTTCGTATTTTATTGAAATTCATCCCCTAACGGGGTTAAAAAGAGGTAAAAAGTTACATTGGGGATGATTGGCTTCGAAGTTGACAGAGTACTTTTGAAAGTTAAAGTGAAAACTCAATCCGATTTTATTCAAAAAAGTTTGAACTCGCATAATCTATCCCACCAAAAACGTTCTGTAAAAAACTAGCCAAGTCTCGATGGAGCTGCTTGTTTATCTCTAAAAAGTAATGAAATCTAGACAAAGTCGTTCCAAGTCTACAAGTACACAAGGGTACAAAACCAGGTTCATTTTCCATCGTCAATGGGTAGCGGTTCTGGTGACAGATTGGTGCAATGGTGTCATGGAGCACCTGGTTTTTGTACCCTTGTTTACCCTTCAACGGCCAAGTCACACAACATTAACTATAATAATAAAGAAATCGCAGTAAGCAACCTTAGACTTGGAACGACTTTGTCTAGATTTCATTACCTTTTAGAGATAAACAAGCAGCTCCATCGAGACTTGGCTAGTTTTTTACATAATGTTTTTGGTGGGATTTCACTTCTTTTTGTAGAAACGTGGGCATATTGATTTATTTTATTAGATGTTCTTATTTGACACCTTTTTTTTTTCTTTTGAGGTGTATTTTTTTTAAACATCAAATGAAGCGGCCCACCAAGTTGAATATTTTTTGTAAAGACGGTATATGTCGATCTCTAATAGTTTGGTTGGGCTCTTGTGTTTTCTAATCAGGGTCACCAGGTACTCCAGATCTTCGATTATCCTAGTTTTTATAGTTTTCCCTTTATGTGGCCATTAAATCCTAACTCTGTACCAAATTTCGGCTCTCTGAGTTTATGGGAAGTACTAGTTCTATTTTGATGATCATGAGTGAGTGAGTGTCATAAATGCGAAACTTTGCTTTCGCTTAACTTTGGAACTAAATGACCTACAGACTTTAAATTTTGGATTTTAAGTATGTGAAGCTTACTGGATGACGAAAATTTCTGCGTTCTGGTCTTATCCAGAGGTTCTCAAATAGGGGCCTGAAAATGCGGCGAAATGGTTCCAGTAAAGGATGATACGGCAGTGTTTGCTTCGCGCTAGACTTGGCGGGGGCACTGCCGTGCCCCCAGATACCTACCTATAAAACTTGACTGACTGACCAAAGAGAATATAACCATTATGCCGGCTGTACACACTCGCCGAGAGGCTCTTTGCGAGAGTCTCGGGCGAGAAGCTCTCGACGAGAGGGCACCGTGTACACACTCGGGGCGTCATTTAAACAGCGGATATCGACCACGATGGACCTAGAAACTGCTGCGGCCGTTTGCCTTTGTGCTGTTAGTTACTACAATTATTTACACATATATCATAAAAAAAAATACTAAACCATGGCGAAAACGAAGGTGGTGGATGATTACTATGCCCCGCAAAAGAACCCAGTAATTATTCCCTTATCAAGTTTTTTTTTGGTTCCTGTTGCGACGAGTATGTAACATGTTCAGTCTCGTTTTCCTCGCGAGAGCGGACGAGACCCTTTGACTCGGCCGCAAAAAACCGACACGCAGCCGAGACGTACCGAGGCGAGACATGAGCGGGCGAGACAAGGCGAGAGCATCATGTACACACTCGTTCTCGGTCAGTTTCGGGGTGTCTCTGCGAGTGTGTACAGCCGGCATTACGTTTTATGACTGACTGACAGACAACGCACAGCCTTAAACCCACAGACAAAGAGAGAATAGAAGTGCGATAATTCACATTCGCCAGGGAAACCAACCGGTGTCGCCAAACTCTCACATCGACAGTTTACTCCTACCCCACATTGAAATCTTGGCAACTATTGGTCGTAGCTATTCTATCATAAAAAAATAATAAGTTTGAATCGGTATTATAATTTGAACTTTCCATCCACAGAATATTGAAGTCGATTGTACAGGTAAACACCATCTAGCACGAAGTAGCCAACAGATAATAGTCTGAAATTAACAGTTGCTAAATTTGTTTGTATTTTTGTTTTGCCATTGCACAACAGATGTAGTTAAAATAACTGCGTTGCAAAATGAATTCTGCCGAATGGGATTTAAGTTTACGTGATTGAAAATCTAACTGATGACAGCGGAACACTCGAGAAAATCAGATTCTGGCAGAATTATTGTGCTACTCGAACCGCCTAATTCAGTTTATACATGCAGTTTATTTTCCGCATTAAGGTGGCACGCGTCTCTTAATCGTTCACATGCCACTTCTAGGTTTCTCTTTCTTCTATGCTTAAACCACTATTAAAGCTACAGACTTGAAATTTAGCAGACATATTCCTTGAGTAACATAGATTTGCACTAAAAAGAGATTTTCAAAATTCACGCGGTATAGGGAATAAATGGGGCTTTAAAGTCCGTTGCAAAAGGGCCCTATCTCCGTAAACTATATTTACTAGTCTTGAAATTTGGCACGTTCTGGTAGGGAATCGTAACTGCTACAAACTGATTTCAGGACTACCCGAAATTCCCGCGGGATAGGGAGTAAAGGGGATTTATAATCTTACTTCGAAACGGTCCTATCTCCGTAACAATTATTATTACTAGAATCTTTAAATTCGGCAAACCGATAGGTAATTATGATTGATTTCCGAAAACTGACTTCCGGATTTTGCAAAATTCCCATGGGATAAGATATAAAAAGGATCATTCTATGATTTTCTAATATAGATTCTTGGAAGGTATTTGACAGACTTATTCTTCGAGGATCAAAGAGGAGCACTAAGATGGGATTTCGAAAATTTCCCGCGGGATAAAAAGACGGGATAAGAAATAATGACTTAATATTGGAAGATATGAGTGGTAGTGAGTTGGAAGCTCAAATGGGATAAGGCACACTCAGCCATATGGTGGGTTCCATCCAATGGCTATCGGCGACAAGGCAGGCCAAGGCGGAGATGGCGAGATGGCCTGGACGCGGAACTGGCAGTGGCCGGAAATAGGCCTTTGCTCAGCAGTGGGACACAGTTGTAGGCTGATATAATAATAATATAATAATGAATGGATTAAGGTGGTAGGTATGTTACTTTGACGTTATCTGCGCGGATGAAGTCGCGGGCAAAAGCTAGTGTAATATAATAATACCACATCAAGTTAAGAAATCCATTAATGTAATTCAATTTATCAATCAGAGTTTCTTGACCTCTCGTAGCGGTTAATATTACCCATACGATGTCGTCGATTCTGCCCTACAAACCCTTTATAGGAATAACTGAAATATATTTTTGGGAAGGGAGGCCACATAATGAAATGACATGGGTACTCGGGTACTTTATGATAATTTCAAACCAAACGATCCCCATGACATGCCGCAATCATTATCGCTTACTCAGTAAACTTTACTGTATTTATTAATGCAAAATATATAGTAAACTAAGTAGCTACATATCGGGGGTAGTAGCTACTATCGCGTAAGTAGCGTAATACATAGAATAGGACCCTGTCATGTAGGCACAGGGCATAAATATCGATACAGCCATCAATTAAATATACGTGTCATAAAAATAATGTTTTTTAGACACAAGTCATTAGTTGTGCTATAACAGCTACCTTCTTACCAAATTTCAAATGTCTGGCCTCACCCGAAGTGACAATTCAAAATTGCGCGCAACGAATAACGAGAGCAAGAAAAATAAAACATAATGGGTGAATGACAACGAATCGAATACAAGGTGTCGGCGAAACTCAAAGGTCGTCTGAGGCGGTCGGGCGGGCGCGGCGCAAACGGCGACGATCCTTTATTTGATTCCCAGAAGGGCCGTGGAGCCGATCGTCCCAAATGCGCGGTCCGCGAGACCACATCTGCTGTTTACGGTGTTTACGTTATTTTTCTCAAACCTTGGAATTCTTTTACATAATCCTGCGGATATTGTTGGGATGGTTTCTTACTTAACCTCTGTTGGTTCCTCTTTTTGGGTATTGTAAGGTTGCCTAATGAAATGACTGGATTGATTTTGGATAGGTACATTGGTACGTTTTAAATAAGTTCTTTTACGTGCCTTTGCCTTAAGCAGTTAATCAGGATATCCGGTTGAACCCACACTAACTTTACTGAGAATTCACGCCGAGGACCTCTGAGCAGTCTCGGAATCGAAACGAACAATATTTTTCAATTAGAAAAAAAAGTTCAATAACTAGGTACCTATAATTTAAGGTAAAATTGGATAAGATTACTACAAAGTTACTCTAGAGAGGCCCGATAGATGCAGTTCTGCTTCTGCTCTGGTGACTGGAGTATGGTCAGGAGTCGTAAAATCCCGGTCGGTTAAATGTGCCCCCCACATTGGCCACATTTTGATAATTAGTAGCAGCCAGCTATGACGAGTCTCATAAAAATTTCATCGATTATGAGTTTACTAGCTGTTGCCCGCGACTTCGTCTGCAAATAATTCGTTTATCGCTATCCCGCGGGAACTAAGCAATTTTGCGGGAAAAAAACGGGTGTTGTATAAAATTCCATTAAAGGCCTCTCGTCTAGTTGCACCCGAAACGTGACACTTCGCGGCCTATTATAAGGAACACAGCACAAATATTTCTTATTTAATTACCTATCTTATTTATTGAGCTAGGTAGCTGTACCTACATGCCTAGCTCAATTAAGTAAATAATAATTATTCTACCGTTTTTATGGACATAATAAGCTCGCGTAGTTCGTTCAGTTGACTGAATGCAAAATCTTCATCAGAATACAAGTGTACCGTACATCAATCACTATTTATTATAGAACTGGCTTCTGCCCGCGACTTCATCTGCGTAGAATTACACACATAAACCTTCCTCTTGAATTCTCTTATCTATTAAAAAAACCGCATCAAAATCCGTTGCGTAGTTTTAAAGATCTAAGCATACATAGGGACAGACAGACAGCGAAAAGCGACCTTGTTTTATACTATGTAGTGATAGTGATGATAACGATTTTAATTCCTGGAACGGTCCATTCCAGTGCAGGGGCCTGTTTTTGAAAACACATCACTCGAAAATACCCTTCGAAAGTGGTAAAAGTCAGCCTGCAGCTAATCTAGAGCATGTACATTTTTTTTCTATTTCATTCAGGCTTTTTTTGCTGACTGGAAAATTCTACTGGCAAGTTGAAAGGGTGGATCTGGATAGTATCGTTATTTATTCTAATTAGATCAAACTATTATTTTACAATCATGCTAAACGTGGTCTTTAGGTCTAGTTACCTTAGGCTCTGTCTACCCCATAAGGGATAAAGACGTGATTTATGTATGTATGTATGTATTATTTTATATGATGGACTCTTGTGGAAAACCACTTTAGCCACAACCAAAAATCCTAAATAACATTTACTTAGTCGAACTAACTAACCCAACCGCTTGCTGAAGTACCTACCTACTATACCTACTCGTATATAAGTTCGGGTTCAAAGCCTGAAAAGAAAAGCGAGATGAGTAAATAACGTTTAAAGAAATATTAACAAGTTTAAACATTGTCTGATGTCTGATAATTATGAACCCAGGAAGGCTACCTAACCTACCGCATAAACATTTGAAACTTCCGCTCAAATCGCGAGACGAGGTTGCTCGCCTAATCGCATACTTCAAAGTAAACGTCGCTTTGATCTTGTGTTGTATTTCATTTCAAAATACCTATCTAGTTAGATTATGATTTGAAAAGGCGATGTCTCAGTCTTTTCGTTTTGATGTTCGTTTCGAGGTAGGTAGGTACCTAATCACACCAAACACGTGACGTAAGTTTGTTAATAAAGTTTCAGAAGCAAGAGCCGAGCGTCGCTCATTTGATTAACTTCAAAGGGAAAAGTTGAAAGCTCCTCTGGCTCTTCGTCGAAGCGGAGACGAGACAATGATACCTTTTATACAAACTTCAAAGAAATAGCCGCCCCACGGTTGAAGCTTTAGCCTATGTGTCTCATACAAATAGCAAATCATTTTGTGGGTAGACTAACCCGGACACAAAAGCATTTTTCGAGATATGGTAAGTACCTATGTATTCTTTTGATGTTTTATCGACCTTTTGTTTGGCTCGCATAAAAAGATTTGACTAGTTCAGGAAAGATCGTCGCTATTTATTTAGTAGCTAAGTGTCTCTTGAATAATGTTGATGAAGACGAAAAGTGTAAATTTATACCTACCTATTTTTCTAGATATTAATTACGACCGTTAGTTAAGCGCAGGTGTTGTTGTACAGTTACACCAATACCCAGTAGGTAGGTATGATGGTACCTACTTCCTACTTACCTACATCTATACCTACTTAAATACTACAGCTACGAGTTACGAGAAGATATGTGTCAGTAGGTAGGCAGATTTGTTTGTTTACATTTACCTACATCTTTCGAATAATGTAGTTCATCTAGGAATTTCTTATAATTTAGGCAGTATTTTTTCATTATGAGTGAAGTAAAACGGAGTGTTGTTTTTGTTTTCATAACTAATGAGCACTAGTATTTTAGTTAGTGGAGGACCAGTCGTAAACAAAACACAGCATATAAATGTGGGGTTGATCTAACGTCGATGGTAGACCTCGTGACAAACTGTCATCAGCTGTCGGACGTGTGGGAATGGTGCCAGAGAGGGAAAGGGCCGGTCGGCGAGGTCGAGGGGGACCTCGCTTGAATTAGGTTTATCCGTCAATTGTAGATACTTACTGCTGAATTTCTTGTATCCATTTCTAAACTTGTTGCGCCACCACTTGACGAACTGGTGTGCCATGGGGGCGTCAGCGGCGAATGCCGGAGCTTTCAACGTCTCGTAGCACGTCATACGCTGCGCTCACGCACGCATCCCGCACACTTCAAAAGACGCCGCTCCTTCTCAAGTTCACTGAGAATAATTTTAAATCACTGCCACAGTATCACTTTTAATCACAGCACAGACGTTGTATTAGTAGTCTTCGATCCTAAAACGATTGCCGCGAAACTTGACCTAGTTGTACGCGTGAATGCCGGGTGAAAAAAACTGTGTTACGTCCGCTTAGCACGCCCGTCGTCGAGTGACTGACTGACTGAACGACGATTGTGAACGAAACGAACTGAGTGATGGAATAAGGGGCGCGCGGCGTGGATCGGCGCGGCGCGGTATCTGGTTAACGCGGGGTAGCGGGGGTGGGGGAGACGGTTCTCCGGCGCGGCGAGTGAGCGGCGCGGCGGCGGCCGCGGCCCCAGCGCGAGCGGTTACACACAAGCGCGAGCTGAAGCGGTCCTCGCGACGAGCTTTGAGATAGAGATAGGTGTATAAGTGCGCAGTTTTGTTTTAACACAAAGCTGGAAACTGTTATAGTATAATGATGCCATGCTATCTTTATTGCACTGGATCTATGTTCCACCTCATTCTGCACCTTAACTACAAGATAGACTGCATAATCTACTTGCGCAGTGACGACTTACCAGGAGTGTGGTTAAGCCACGGTTAAGCTTTCTGGTTTTACCTTGAAACGTTTCTGACCGTGACGACGGTAATCATTGGACCCTATCGCGGTTTGTGGTCAGTCAGTGCAACTTCCCAAGCTACGTCTTTGTACAGATCAACAAACGCGTATTGGTTTCTAAATAAAGTTAGCTTCTCAACATATTCCTTGGGCACATTTTACTGAATTAAATTGTGCTTTAATCGTTTTTTTAGTATGTCGTATAGCATTTATTAAAGTTAACTATTGTTCAATGAAGTACGTACAATAATAAACAAACCAGGTACCTACATACGATGGGAGTTGATTTTAGCATTGAATGTTTTCTGCCTCTTTCCGCGAGGGGTGCATGAGGGCGATTTATACAAGTACTAGCTAACAATTTGATTGCTGACCCACCGTAGAACGTTCTTACAGCAAACATCACAATGATTTTTCTTGTCAGTTCAGTGTAAAGTTAGTATAACATTTACTGTGAAATGGTTCCTCAGTAACTCACTTGACCCACTGTTGGTCAGGGATCACTTTGCCCGATAGTACATCACACGTCTATTTACACTCTTTTCAAAACTGTTTACGTTTCTAAAAAAATGCACCAAAACGAAATCGACACAAATGCGAAGCACACGCACTACTATAACATTCCCCATGACGATGTGATCATGACATACATATACCTACATACATAAATCACGTCTTTACCCCTTACGGGTTAGACAGAGCCCAAGGTAACAAGACCTAAAGGCCACGTTTAGCGTAGGTAGAAATGGAAATCTTAGGATGTGACCATTATATTTTGGCAGTGGGATAAATGCGCCTTTCCAGCTCTTGTCGAATACCTTTGACCATTCAGACACCATCAACCATGCTCATGGCTGCATGGCTCTAGAATATTAGACTCTAGGCGAGACTAAAATCTGACCTAACCTACTAAACATTTACCGCGAAACTCACTTTACATCTGTGTAGTCGGTAAAAAACGCGTGCGTAACGAAAAGATAAACAAGTAAAAAGGTACGGTCGGCATCGAGTCGAGCGCAGCCGGCCGGGCGCGGTTGTAAAGAAAGCCGACAGGCAAGATTTTGAATCGATGATAACATGTAGCGCTTTCCGCCTCACGAACAAGCCGACCACCGCCACCAGATTTGGTGTGAGCATTGTTTTTTTAAACAAATGCCGTAAGATTTATTGGTCACATAGCGCTCCTTTTAAGCTTACTTACTAATATGTGTATCTATTCTGCTGGATAATGCCAGAAGAAAGTAAGAAAAGAGCCCTGAACTAAAGCTGTTCCATACTGTTTGTTATTAGTCCTATACTGTTCAGAACGTACTTTCTATTAGAAAAGGAAGTTACTAAATAGCATTACGTCTCACTAATACATACGAATATCTGTAGTACCTAAGTACGTGCTATGCTAAGGTACTTTTATTAAGTGGTAATTAAAACCCCAATCTGTCCTAAACATAGGTTCACCTTTAATATTAATAAGGGTTAAAATGGGTATGTATGTAAGTACAGACTTTCTACATTGCAAGAGGGCATTTTCAAGTTTCCAGTCTAATTCCTTTATTCCATCGACTTGAATTGAAACTTGAAATATTGCATGACTGAGGTTACTATCTACTGTGCCAACATTACATTAACCAATCTAATATCTAAGCTTTGCATGTCTCGCTACTCTCGCTTGCTAATGTGTCGTACTTAGGTCCCGTTAATGCATTGGATATTCATCTAACTGAATGCGTGTGCACGTAAAAGGTGCATCAATCATTCCCACGGGATCAAAGAATCCGTATAATTCTGATCGTGACACTCGATCTACTATGTACCTCGACGGTTCGTGACTTCGTTCTTGAATTTATGTAGCAGCCTCATAGCTGCTTTTAGGCTAACCTAAAAGCAGCTATGAGGCTGCTAAGGCCTCTACCTATGGTAAGGACGGTGTCAGCGCATTGACTTGTATTTTGCAGGGGCATATTTTTTGAGTAAGAAGGTATATCCAGATGCTAAAGAAAAGTCAAAGGGCGAGCGCTAAGTCATTATTACAATAGTGAGCCTATGATGTCAAGAACCTTTAATCAAGCTATGGTGGTTAATAACAGGTAATTTCATAGTTTTGCCATAAAAATTCACAATGTCTCACGGTTCTCAGCTAATCAATTTTAAATGCTAATTTACTACCTTTCTGAGCTTACAGTGTCTTATGACATGTTTAATGAGACCACAGGATAGATAAAAGCAATAATACTTAACCGCGTGTGATATGAGAAACCTTACCTCTGGCCATGTCGTGTAAAGCGATAGGTGTGCCACTATACACCGGCCGACTACCGATACTTGTTAGGCAGGTGAAAAAGTCATGAAGAACGTGTTACACCTAGGCAATACGACTAGGTGTTACAGTTCATTTATTTGCACTCTCCATACCTATGAGCTAGTTCCTAAAAGCGTGGGCAGGCCACCAGCGCAGCGATACTATGTACCTAATTGGTAATGATAAAATCTAACTAACTTTTCCGTCAAATTTCTCTTTGCTTTAGTCAATACCTATGTAGGTAGAAATTGAATCGTATACTAACGTTGAATATTTTCCTAGTATATGTTGAAAAGAGTACCTACATTCATTAATGTCGATGCAAAGGTTCGACGGCCGCTCATTATTAATCTATAATGTACAGTTAAGGGCATAAATAAAGTACACCTTTATGGCATAAACAAAAAGGCCGGTGACACATACATTTGACATGATGGTTGTATAGATATTTATGCCCTCGACTGTACCTAATGATAATGATGCATGATTGTAATAGCTCATTTTTACTTAAACGTCAGTTAATTCGTAATCCAATAACTTCATGCTAATAACTTTAAAAGAGATAATTTTGGATGAAATAACAACAAAAATGCGACGCAATGAACAAAAGAAAAGTAAACAGATTGAGATAGACAGATTGTCGAGGAGGGCGTGCGCGCAATGGATCCGCTATGTCGGTTGAGTCCGTAAGGTACGTTACATTCACTAGCGGCAACCCATTCGGTCGACGACCCAGAGACAGTCAGCGATTATAAAAAAGATTATAGTCTAGATACCTAGTGTGTCCCTTAAACGGAAATCCACACAGGTTAAGCCCCTTTTCATGCTCTAAGAAGTATATGAGTACAAATAATTATCACAAATTATTAATTTCTTTGACAAGGTATAGTCGTATCTGAGTCAGATGTCTTGCGACTTCTTGGCGAAGGCGAATTTTCTTCCTACCAACCAGGTACTAAGAACATAAGAACTGTCCCTTACAGGTATATGTACTTATAATTTGTGAGGAACGTATAAGTTTGACCTGTACATTTTTCACTGACGTAAACTTTGTTCAACGAGAACATCGCAGTCATAATCTTGCGATCCGGATGGATGAATATCATTATTGTAGGTTGGAATTAATGTATCAGCTAAGTAACATTATTTCACCAGAGCAAAAAAGTGACAGCATCGGCGTATCAAAGTTAAAACTTAAAAGGAACACATTAGTTAGTCGGTATCGGTATCTCAAGGTTCAAAGCATCAACGGAATGTTCAGTTTTAAGAGCGAGTCCAGTAAACCTCTGGTTTGTAGGATTAAATTCAGGTAGCCGTTTCGTTGTTTGCTTCGGGTAAGAAAACACTTCCACTAAATAAACACAACAATACTCTACGATAGAACAGGGACTGACACCGCTGCGCTAAAGCGGTCGTCTAATCGTTAGATTAAACAGAGCACCGGGGAAACCAAAATGTAAATGAGCTTAATTAGAGTTAAAAAACTGGTTTCCATAATAAAACTTCGATCTTGCGTCTAAAAACCCATATATTAAAAACATGTCGTTAGTAAAAATTTTGCCAGTTAATTATTTTTCATTGATATGAGTATTTATTTACCTACCTGATTTGATCAGATATTTATTTCGTTCTATGTTACGTGTGCATAGTTACTTAGTAAGGGAAACTGAATTTGATCTGACATAATTTTATTCCTGCCTTTTTAAATATTCGACATAAATGCAGTTTATCTATTATGTAGGGAACCCACTGATATGTAAATTGTGTCTTGTAAATTAAGATGCACTGCCTCTCCATACCTCACAGGTCTAGGCAATTGATTTATTCTCTTTTTAGTTAGTTATTTTACTAATTATTAAATAAGAAGGTTTACAACCAATTTAATTTTTTAATTCGAATATCTTGTTTAGTAGGTATAGTGCGTTCGCAAAAAATGTTAAGTATTATCTAGCTTTGTGAAATAGGTTCTGTACAGACGATAATAAGTATGTTTTTTTTTCTGGAGACGTTTCTCGGCTCTACCTACCGGTTTGCGTGATACGTGGTGCCTGGGCCTGCGTTTCAAATTAGATTTTTACTACCTCTTCGTGTTAGGTTTACTGTCGAGAGTTATCTGCGACCGAGATGAGGTCGTAATCCAAAATTGACTTACAACAAACAATGTTTTATGCTTGTAATAAAATTCGGTGGACGGAAAAATGGGTACTTACTTACCTACCTTCGCCCGGGACGTGATGTTTTTCGGGGTCCACTACGTCGTGAAATTCTTACACAAAATTAAAAATGTAGGAGAGCAGTTGCGTGATAACTAGAGTTCAAATATAAGTTCCCCCTTTGGCATAATATTACATAGATCAGGGGCTTACCATATTTTTCAACACGTCAACATGGCACGACACGCTCCAACGGCGACATGACTTTAATTTAAACCCGATTTCGGTTATGGTAAAGTTATTAAAAATTCAAAATGCTCGGCAGTATTGCTCAGATTCCAGGTGATGTCAATGTCACAGCGGCATAACCTTGCGCGGCAGGCTAGCCGGCTCAACGTGGGTGGCGTATTCCACGAATCAGTAGGGATGGTCAACCGGGCTAATCAATAAAAATCCATTCCCGCACACCTCACCAGACTTACAGTTGATCTTTTGTTCCCCTAGCAGTCAAAATATCACTTACCGTTTTATCACTTGGCCCGAGTACACCTTTTGTCTTCATTTACCTTAAAAGCTCAAGTCAATTACAGCTATTATCACCTATTATTATGTTTACATTCCCTGTGGTTATTGCAGCAAACACTTTACGTGAGCAAGATATTTTTAACCGTTAAGATTAATGACAATGATCGGGTCATTCCGTACTTAGGAATGATATTGCTCATATACCGGGCGGGACTACGCAATGAAACTTATTTCATTGATAAAAACGTAATCCACGTCTCGTAGGTACTCTCCGGTGTTTAGGAACTTCGATGTATTTTTGATTAGTTTTTAAATAAGGTATCTCGTCATATCACGTTGTTCATTTAAACTTTTTGTAAGTATATAATTAAGAAGAATCTTATAATTAATTATAATGCTTAACAATTATAAATACGAATATACGGCAAGGTTTATGAACTGTTCGAGTCCAAAGTCCAGATCGTTTGCTTCGAACGATAGACGTGTCGGGATTGGGATATTTAATAGATGCTATTTTTGGTCATCCGAAGAAGATTAAATCTTTGTAGGTATAATAAAAGATAATCGTACGAAGTGACCTGGAATGTTGATAGTAGCGTTATTATGCTGTTCAGCTGGCAAGTGGCCAGCCACGGTCGCCGTCGCACACTCTACGCTCTACCGAATGCTTCAGGTTCACCTTCTCTACACAATAATACCCGATCGATGGTAACAAACAATGTATAGTACCTATATTTTTTAAACATTGACGTCCTTTTGAATCTAAGCGGGAAAGCGGGTCCCGAAACCTGCCCTTTGAAATAGATGGTAACTATGGTTATCTACATAAATGATATTTACTGGGATTGTGTTGCGTAGAACTGACACTACGATCTTGCCGTTCATTGTATATGAGCTTAAGAATACTTTGCGCTACGCCGTTCTCAATGATTTCAAAGCAAACATTTTTTTTTGTTAGAACCCCTTACTAACTAAATAGAGTCAATTGTGCAAGTATATACATACCTATATACTTACACTAAGCATCTGTTTACAGCTATGTACTAATGACGCTATCATTAGTGGCATGCAAATCACTAATCCTCATTGGGGCCGTTGTTAAGCCGCTCCGTATTTCGACGGTAATTTAGTATTCGTCGATCGGCACTTCAAAGCAATAATAACGTAAGATTACGTACCGTCATCGTCCCTCTCACCTCGCGGCGCAATACTTCTTTTTCTTGTATCAAAACCTGTTATCTCCCATGTCGGACGATCTCAAAAAGTGATTCCGACTTAATAGCTACGAAGTGTGATTATTAGTTATTATATAACGCTCTACGAAATTCAGTTTTAATAATAGGTTCGAGTCGAAGCGGAGAGATTTACGGTTTAAACTTTTTGGAATAAACTGACTACGAATTACTGCATAGAAGCAGATTTAAAATATACCTAATATTTATTATTATTACATTACCTAAGTTACAAACGGCGGGGGGCGGGAACTAGCTGGAAAGACAATAGACACGAATATGTTGGCGCATTCATGCGTACTCCACTTTGCTTTAATGTTGTAGGATTGGGGGGGTAGTTCAACTGATGCATCGTGCAATGTTCCCGTAGGGATGCGATACTTTGCCGGCTACCATCAAAGGGATTTTATAATATCAATAGCTTTGTGCTACTGCAAGGCCCTTTGTCGGCACTCTTTGGAGCGGTAATATCATAGCGTGCGTGAGCCGTGCAGACAGACAAACCATTACTGGTATAAAGCGAACATCAAACGGCCCGGCGTCACGTGCCATGTCAATTGGCAACTTTGCATCACTGAATCACTGAGCTTTGTAAAAAACAACTTCTGGTTTCTTTTTTTTTTTGTAACGGATTAATTGTTGGTCCTATAATGAACGTAGAGATTTATGTATAGGCTAAAGATATATCAATGTGACTGACTTCGTTGAATTGGTAGGTAGGTATCCTATTGATTTAATTCTGTGCGTACCTAAGTAGTTTTGTTTCTAATGACACTTTATCAAACGTAAGCCCTTTCGGATTAATTTTACGTATATACCTAAGTACTATTTTTCATAGTATGTTATGGTTTTCATAATAATAATTAAGAAAAAAATCAAGATGTCTAATATTTCAAATGAGATAAGAGCAAGCTGTTAAAATTATACATCAGAAATAAAAAGGGCAAGAGCCCTCTGCCTGCGCCGGCGGCGGTGATTCTCATCTTGCGTTTGATCTCGCCGCTGCAGCGCTGCCAGCCCGCACAGCCTATGTTCGTCGCATCGCATGGCCGTATTTATACTTGTACAATTCTATGTAGTTACTACTAGAAGACGTTAATTTTTGCAATTTCTATCTGTGTATGTATTAATGAGCGACATTTACATTTATGAAGAATTAACGCATTTATTTTATCTCAAAGGATATAAGCAGAAGTTCCACGTATGATAGAGCGATCTCAGTTTATGAACATACTTACATACATAGAACTTGAAACTGAAAGTGCATTTATGCAATATAACATGTAAGTATGTACAGTCACCAGCATAAATATATGACGGTGAACAGCGCTGCAAAAATATCTGATTATTTATTGGGCTCAAAAGTAGGTATTTGACGACACTACCGCGGTAAAAATAAGTGATGCTTTGTAGCCGGCAATAACATCATCGCCCCCCCCCCCCCTTATTTGCATAAATATCAATTTGCATTGAAAACATAACCATTGAATTTTAGGTGGGCCGCTTATTTTTACCGCGGTAGTGTCGTCAAATACTTTTGAGCCCAATAGATGATCAGATGTTCTTGCAGCGCGGTTCACCGTCATATATTTATGCTGTTGACTGTACACCTAGTGAAAAAAAAAGTATCTTGATTCAAATTTACGAGTAGGTACCTACCTAAGCAGGTGTTTTATCTATATCTGTGCAAGATAGGTATTATACACCGGAAGCAATGGCATAGAATTTGTTAATTTTGTGCTCGCGTGAAAATATGTGTGAATGCGAGCTATCAAAAACTACAGATAGGTATCGTGGTAAAGAAGAAGTAGGAAACTTGATATATGAAAGCAACCTGTTAAATAATTTTCTTGGCTACTTACTGTACTTGACGGCAGCCCTGTTTCAATTCAAAGGCTAGTCAAAAAGCGATAGTATCGCAGCTTGATTCTGCGGCAGGGTGGCGTGGCCGTGTCGTGCAGCGAGTGCCAAGCGCCATCAAATTAATTACGTCTATATTTTACCTCTTTGTCGGCATGTTGACTTCAGAAGTTGCAAGTCTACCGCATACCTATCCAAACCGCACGCAGGAAACATTTGAATTTTACGAAAACGATTCATAATAGTTGCAATGTGACTGGCAATATTTTTTTCACTTCTCATGCTCTTAAAATGTTACTTTAGTCTCTGCATATCGTGACTAAAGCTCCTTATTATTCTCTAGGGATTAAAGTTTTTTTTATAATTTACTTTGGTAACCCCTAAACAGCCAGTCATGATGTTTTAAGATGATCTCGGGTGGCTAAACATCTCGTGTCATTATGGCTTGTTTTAGTCCCTTGTTGAACAATCTACTATTTCTTTCAACTTGCATGTGTATACATGCTTTCAGTATTTGGGTTTACACGTTCACCGGGTTTATGTATTAAGATTATGGCCTTCAATAGACATACATATTGAATTTTATTTTTAGTCCAGAAAATGTTTCTAATTAGAAACATATAAATATCCAACACCAGTGAGTTGCTCCAAGTTATTTGAACGAGTTATTTAAACATTAACTATAACCGACGATTTTGACATAAATTTTATAAGTTTTCTGTCAAATATATTTCAAAATCGTTGGATATGGTTCAATTTGCTCACATTTAAAGTTACAGGAAAAGAAATCATGTTTAAGCCACTTTTTAGAAATAACTAGGTACAAGCCAAGAATGTCTGAACAAAATTAATAAAATTCATTAGTGTTCTCGTGGGCACCCAGGCCCATATTAAAAATGACGCAACAGCGATTTCGAAAGACAACTTTAATGACAGAGCACATAACACACCTATAATACAAAATACTCGTACTCGCGCATTGAATTAAAATCAAATGCAGCCGTGCTAGATTCAAATTAAAGCAAATTATCCCCCCCCCCCACGTTTAAGTCACGCATAAAACCGTGTCTACCTCATGTCATGAAAAAACTAAAGACAAATTGAGTATTTCGAAGCGTGTCCGGCGGTGGCGGCGCGAGTCAAAGGCGCGCCGTGATCAAAGGCGCCGACATTGACGGCAGCCGCTTTGATCTCGCCGCACGAAGTGCAAATTATGTTATAAAGACAGTGAGTAGAGCGCCCGTCCGCGACCGCCAAGCGGTGCACTGCTAATTAATTCAACGTCGCGATGCCGTGGGCCGCGAGATGCCGAAACCACGATATCGTTATAGGCGATACCTACGTTGATGGCTCTGACTCTGAAGAAAAGTATTACAATAAAAGGCAAAATATAATTTCGAATTGAAAGGTTAACGTTGTCGTGAGAGCTACGAGCAAACAACGGTTAACCTGTGTAGTGGAGTGGTAAAACCTTTTGCATTTTGGACAATAAGTTATATTCGAATGGGTATACATATGCTGAATATTTGTGGCATAACAATATAAATACATAACATGATGAATTCTGATAATGATACGTGGAAACAAAACATGCATGGGATCAGTTGACATAACTATAATTGCCGCGAGATCCCAGGCGATAATTTTGATGCAGTTGTTTTCGCAAACATTCTAGCAAACGTAATTTATTCAATAAGAATTATTTATATGTAGTATGTAATAAAGTACTCCATTTCATTTTATAATATCTAAAGCAGTTTCTTTGTGTTCACTTTTTGCTCGTAACTACTTTTGAAGAAGGTAATTACTTGGGTACGGTTAGTAGGTAGGTACCTACGTTTTGTTTGCCGTCCGCTTGAGCAACGGTCAGATAATGCGGAAGGCAAACGGCAAACGTTTCGTAGAATAACAAGGCGCAAAACGATATTTCGTTGGAGCAATTTATGACCATTAAAACTTGGTCGTTTCGTTTTTAAACAATAACCGGTTCAAAGACGGTTGTTTTCTTTGAGCGTATGGCTGTATTTTGCGCAAGGCGAGGCTGGCGCGGCGTGCAGTTGGCCAAACGAATCGAGGCGTAGATATTGTTGTTGTGAGGCAGGCGAGGGCGGAGGGGGGGGGGGGGGGGGGGGGGGGAGCGCGCGGGAGGATCGAGAGCCGCGTGCGTCGACCCGCGGCGAGCTTTGATCTCACCGCCTGCGCCGACGAGCGAATGCCGCAAAGGCCGGCCGAAAGGGTCTCGGAGCCCCGCTCTCTTGCCAGCTACCAGGCACACCTGCCGGCCGCTTGTCTAGATCATTGCACGTCAGCCAAATACTCTGTGCTTTAGTAATTTGTCATTAGTCTGCAACTCGGTTGTTATATATAAACATTGTGATGTTACGAGACATTAAACTAAATATAGGCATTTGATGAACGCACTGCGTGACACGCGCTTGCCCCGATCGAGGCGCCTGTTGTTCGTGCTCGGTGGCCCACATCATCTGTTAAGTTGATTAGGGTTAGGAAGGGTAAGCCAATTCAAGCTATTGTGTAAGGTACTTAAGAAAACGACTACCCATTGTAGTTTCTAGTATTAAATATACCTAATACGGTGTTTACATACGTTTAGCCGAAATTTCATTGATAAGACGTTTTTGTTTACTTAGGTATGTACGTGCCGCGACACAATTTTAAGTTGGACTAACTAAATCTCTGGCGCTCCTGCTCTCACTCATCCCATGCCATAAAACAATAATATTGTAATGTAATAGGGAAACCTATTAAACGTTAATGAAACAACGCTAGTATTATACACACGTAAGCATTTATCTAATGCCGAGACATTTAGAGAAGTTTTAACAACATCTTTACGACGATATTAGACAAGATACTACGTTCGTAGCTCTCACCGTATGCCATCAGATTACGATATAAATAAACTCGAGTCGGGCGACAAGAGTTCCGATGTAAGAGTTACTTGGAACCGCTATTTCCGACATTCTACGAACGAACGTGTCATCTGCAATACCACTTTCAATTTAAGTGCCTTGCCTTAGGTAACAGACAGTGACAGCCGATGACCGAGTACCTCAGAATAATAACTAAAGCATGAGTGACTACCTTTGTTTACGTCTATAACATTTATTTATACAATCACCTAATCCTAATCGCGAGTCTACATTTTAGGAATGGCGAATAAGTAATCCAATTCGAAGGACCAGGTTACTACACATAAAGTGAGCTCTATATAGAGATCTAGACACACGGTGGTGTCAGCCAAGTACGCAAAGCAAAAAAGGCCACACACCATTTCGGACCACTTTTGACCAAATGACTTGTAAAACCTATAATTTTAACTTCTTCTTGCTGGAAAAATCTAATCCGATTTAAGTAGTAGTGTCAAAATGTAACTACTTCCATGCTGGTCTGGGGGCAAAGGAAAAACATCGAATGTACCAGTTGCTTATCGTCCCGCGCAGATGGTAAAAGCCCATCGAGGGAATGGGCGTAATTCTTAGGAATTATGTTATAGGCGATGCGGCTAGCAACCCATCACTATTTTGATTCCTTTTTCCACCTATACGCCCACAATCTTGCTAAACGTGGCCTTGTTACCTTAGGCTCTGTCTACCCCGTAAGAAATAAAGACGTGATTTGTGTGTGTGTGTGTGTGTCAAAATGTATGGAAATACACCTCAAACGCTCAAACTCATTGCAGATTTGGAGAAGAACGTCCAAAATTTCTTCGTTTTGAATGTGGAGGGAGGTCACGACGTACATTTCACTAATCCTGAACGTTTTATCCAGATTTAGCGAGTAAATCCAGACTTATGTTTTCCTGCAAGTGGTCATTATTAATTTAGCAGTTGGTAGATACTTTATGATTATGATCTAGTTTACTAATAAGCGGCCTAGGCGTTGAGTTATAAATTTGGTCACTGCATAGCGTAGTACGTACGTACGAATTCAATTTAAACTTGACCGCAAAAAAAAATGTGTGGAGGATACGCAGCGTTCGACATTACTTAGCTACATATGAGATAACTGATGTGTCGAAGCCAGAACCAATTTGGAACGGTTTCCGAGTAGGGCTAGTATCCACGTGGTTTATTTAACGATCCGCAGGCTTATTACGTAACTCGCTCGCGATCGTATTCGTCGTCGAAGACGATTGTGATTCCGATTCCGACCGCCTTGAAACATTGGTATTACGTAAAAAATGATTCCGATTAGCCTCGCAATCGAAACGCGAAAAACTAAACAAATTGAATGGACCGATAAGTTTTGTTTTTGCAAACATTTTTTAGTGACGAATGGTTTTTATTAAATTAATTGACCCTAATTCTAGCGTTTTCATTCAGTTAAATAACTAAATTAGACACTTGATTTTGGTTAATTGAAATATTAAGACCCAAATAACAAAAAATATCATTTATAACCTAAAATACAAAATGCAGTGTGAACGAAACTAAACGCAAACTTAATTTAAAAAAAAAGACATCTTGACAATGTCTTCCCAACACAAATCCAACAATCAACGAACTAAGTAAGTTTGGTTTACATTTTTTACTCTGTTTAATTGCTTTACTGTGCGTTTTATAGTTAAATTGATAGAATACAATAATAAATTAACCCTGGAGTGATTACAGCAGTTCCGTAAGCATTATACTCACGAAAATAGATTAGTATAGAACACATCGTGTCAGAAATGTTCGAAATAAGCGTTTGTTTTTTAAACTCATATACGATTGGTGATTCTTTCTTTTAGTGTATAAACATCCAGTGCATTTGATATACAATGTGTGGTGCTTCCAGTGGTTTATTAAAGCACCCAGTGCATCGGTATGAGAAGTACGGAACAGTTTCCAAACTTGTTTGCCGTACCATAAAATCATTTTCTCTCACGAATTATAATTAGTCCCATACTTATTATTATACAACAAAAACAGCGGTAGACAATTTGATAGCAACACCCTTTCCCCTCAAACCTACGAACGAACTACGAATATCGAATTTCGGTGTATAAGAATTTTTAACATTTTAGGAGCCGTCGCCGGACATGGCCAGCAGCTCTGTGGCGGCCCGACGCGTGGCGCCTCACCCCGACTATGACTAGCTGCATGCCGTATCTACAGGTAATACAACTTAGCACAACATTCAATAGTTGACTTTGCTGGGTTTAAGCATTTAAAATTAATGCGAAAACATCCAATTCGTACATACATACATAAATCACCTTTATCACTTACAGGAAAGACAAATCCTAATGTAACAAGACCATACACATAATATAACGCGTAAGGGATAAATAGGTGATTTATGTATGTAATTATTATGTATGAAACGGATGGTTTTGTGTTTACTTCAAAATGTTTAAAAAAATACGCCTCAGAAGTAGAAACTTTTAAATTTCCAGCCATTAAATTTCTAAGTTACCTGTAAAATGTTATAAATGTAATATTTCAGGTACGTACTTCTGAGGATGATCATACCATTTATTTGTTTCAGCCCGAGATGAATAAAAATAAAACTTTATGTTAGTGTCTAATGTTATAATTTTATGTATTATTTATTTTCAGAGTGCAGAATTACAGCGTCGGCTCACCAGCTGTTTGAGCGGCAGCGCTTGGCAGCAGCAGGCGCTGGCCAGCCGCCCCATTGATCTTATATCAGCAGTCTAAACGATTGCTGCTTATGACATTCTTATTCTCCTCATTTGAAATGGAGTCTGTTACCTCTACATGCTTATACTGCCGAACCGATTTTTAAGACCGATTGGTAAGAACATAAAGTATGCACATGACAAAATCTGGCCATGAGTTGGATTCTAAAGGTGAAAGAATTTTTCAAATCGGTCCAGTAGTTTCGGAGCCTATTCAATGCAAACAAACAAACAATCAAATCTTTGCTATTTATAATATTATGTAGTATAGATTTATTCAAGTTTAAAATCAATCCTACCAATACTATAAATGCGAATGTTGTGACAAATGTGAGGATGTCAGTCAGTGAGTGAGTGTGTATGTTTGTTCTTTCTTCACGCTGAAACGACTGATAATATAATATTAATATAGCGATAAACATGTCGATTGCTAATTCTATGTGGAGGAAGTTGCAGGCAGAAACTGGTAATAAATAACTAAAAAATGATCTACGTTTTTTTGTTAACTACCTTTTTTAAATCCATTATTCATATTCCTGGAGCAATACAATCCATTATTGCTGGAGTAATGCAGATTTTGTTATAAGAACTTGTTTTTATTACCTAATTAAAAATAATGTAATAAAGCCTCAATAAAGTTAATTTATAAGTATTATTTGTGTTTTTTTTTATTTATTTATTGAAAACAAATTCATAATATACAATTTAAAGGTTTATGTCAGCGGGCAAAAACTCGGCAGTTTATCTGCTGCTGCTAGTTACTCCCATTTAATCCTTAAACTAAACAGATGAGTTATTGTTGTGCTGCGTTACAGTTTAGGTAAAATGCTTTGACAATTCTCTTGCATCTATTGGGGTTGGCACACACTTCATTATGAGTTTCCGATGGTAACTCGTTGAGAATACTTGGTAACATATACTGCCATGTGCGTTTGCCGTATACATTGGAACATTTAGGTAGAATATATTTCGGCAAGTAATCTAATTGACGGAGATTTTGTGATCTAACATTATTCAAATTATGCAACTTATCTATTTCGTAATTAAGTACTTCATTTTTAATGAGGTTGTGAACATACTTACTACGTTACTATATTCAAAGAGCCTCGCCTCAAACCCGCGCATCTTTTTCTTGGCAGAACTGGGTATTCCTAATTGCCTTTAGTGGGCTTACCTGCGATCTATAAATTTTATCTACATGGGTTTTGAATGTTCTGCCATGACTACCCAGACTATAACTCGATAACTGATTGCGCAAGTGACATGTGGGTACAGAACTCTCAATATACTGTACGGCAGTTTAAATTT
Organism: Pandemis corylana; assembly: GCA_949127965.1. NCBI lineage: Eukaryota > Metazoa > Arthropoda > Insecta > Lepidoptera > Tortricidae > Pandemis > Pandemis corylana. The sequence continues at coordinate 10,377,105 of OX421851.1, read as the reverse complement.
AAGTAGGGAAATTTTGGATAACACGGATCTTAGTTTATTACAAACATGATTTATATGGGGTCCCCAGTTGAAGTTATTATCTATAACTAAACCAAGGTACGTATGCTCCGATACCACCTCCAGTCTGCCACAGTTACAATTACAACCAATACCTGTATCACTATTATTATGTAGGCATTGGTGATTATGAGCTACAATGGTAGGGTTGATCATCGGTTTTAAGTGAGTGGACTGTATATGCATTAGTTAACTCGCTCGCAACGTCTAGTAAAATCTATTTTTTCGATTCAATTCTTTTCACAATTGGCTAAGTAAAGTTTTTGGAAGAGGTGCAAATTATATTTTTTTTCGATAGTCGACGTCTTAATAATCCAGGAACTGCAGCTCTTTTATTTTTATTCCCTATTATTAATGAGATATAATTTTTTAAATGCTCGATATGACATTTGTGAGATTTAACGGCCGAAAAGCTCTGTTGCCTAGAACTAGCTTGTAATAAAAAAAAACTACGTCAACTGTCACGTTTGACGTTGTCAAAAAATAATACCGCGGTTCTGTTTATTTGCGTTTGCGTGTAATCAGTGTTAGCAGTGTGTTTTTTAATGATATTTCAACGACCTCAGCACAACCCCTGGACTTTCGATATTGCCGCACTTCTCTTCGACCTTTGCACGATATTTGGACTACGATTTCAGCTACTTTCGACGACTTAGGCACTGCTTCTTGGACTTTTGGACTTCTACACGAGTATAATGGATTTGGTCGATCCCCAAAGCACTGCAGAGGAAATGAAGTATTACAGGGATGTACTCCAATGCTTTGTACCGTCGTGTAAGAAGTATAGACGGGATTTTCCAAATTCCGTGTATTTGAGCTTACCAAAGGCTTTACAAGCGACTTGGTGCCGAACTCTAGATATCAACTGTCCGAAACGGAACTTGTATGTCTGTGAGGAACATATCAATGTGAGTATATTGCAGTTAATGTCGCTGTAAGAAATTAAGAGTATTGAATGTAGTAAAATGCTTTTCTTATATTTACAGATTGAGGAAGATTGCTACAAAAGTAAATCTGGCAAGTTACGCCTAAAAAATACTGCAAACTTGATATTAACCAAAACATACAATGAGATTGTAAGTATCAGCTAGGTGTCTTATTTTATAATTTGTAATTTTTCTCCACTATATTAATTAACAAGTTTATATAAATGTTCAATGTGTTATTATGAACGTAAACACAGGATATTTATCCCTTGCCTATTGTACAGTTACCTACTAAAAATAAATCAATTTTTACACCTTAGTTCATTGCTACACCTATTGTTTTATTTGGTGAATCTTCTCCTGTCTTCTTAAGGCAAAAAATTAAGTGTTAAATGGATGCTCATATGTACTTAATTATGTGCTTATTTTTAGGAAATGTCGAATGATGAAAGCAGCCTAACGGAACAGCCACTGGAAAACACAAAAGATCTGGCTACTATGTCAAAGCAGTTACTGCAACATGGGACCAATCCATATTCAAAGGTAAAATTATGTACCTGTATAAAAAGAAAAATCAAGTGACCGATTGAGCGATAACAATTTTTCTATGGTAGGAACCATAAAACCCTACATAGTAAAAAGTTGTCAAAATTGTGAAAGTGTAAAACAATATAAAAGCTAGTTGTTATTATAAAGGGCTAGTTTGTAAAATTAATTTGATTCTTTTTTTCCAGTGTGATTCTTCAACTCAGACCCAAATCATATACTCAAACAAAGCCGTTATGGTGAAACCATCAGTAAAATGTGTAGCCTGTTCAGCTAATATAAATGTCTCACTTATTGCTGAAAAAATCATGCCAAGCAAGCCATCATCTTCAACTGCAAGTCGTTCATCAACACCAACATTATATGAACCCTCTAGCCCCTCATCGTCAAGCTCAACCAAGGAGACAGTAAAGGAAGGGAATGATATGTCAGGACGTACACATATCTTAAGAATTATTAAGGAAAACCCCAAAATGTATCTTGGTCTTCCTAAGTCATATTTTTGGTTGATAATTTTTTTAGCCAAACAATGCAAATTACGCCCCCTGCATGTCATTATCACCTTATTTAAATTAAAGCAAAATGACACAATACAAAGAATAAGTCATCACTTTCATTTAAGTCAAGTGACATTGCAAGAGCTGTTAAGAATTTGTATACCGCATCTGGCAACTTATTTACAAATGTTTATATACCTGCCAGAATCCATCATGATTAAAAAAACATTGCCCCCTGTTTTTAAAGTGAGGTTTGCTAACGTACAATGCATACTTGACTGTTTCGAGATCCAGATTGAAAAAGCCTCAAATCCTGTTATGCAATCAAGGACATGGTCACAGTATAAATCATGCAACACATTAAAATACTTGATTGCATGTTGCCCAAATGGCTTCATATGTTATATTTCGAAGGGTTATGGAGGAAGGATTTCTGACAAAGCTATTACTGAATGTAGTGGCTTTGTCGATATTCTTCCTCCGGGGGCTGTGGTTTTAGCCGATCGAGGCTTCAAAGGCATAGAAACTCTCCTATCGCAGAGACACGTGAAACTACTTCGGCCCCCAAGTGTTTCCTCACAGGAAACGCCAACCAAAAAGGAGGTGATCCAAACCAAAATTATTGCCAGCTTGAGGATACATGTGGAACGTGTGATAAGGAGATTGAGGGAATTTGCCTTTTTAAAGCCTCACTCGGTTATAAACCATAACCATGTCAGATATGTGGACGAAGCAGTTATTATAGCATGTGCTTTAGTCAATTTGCAAGGCGACATAATAAAAATACAATAATTTTTGCTTTGTTTTATTTTAAAATGTACAAATTAGTTATAAATATAGACTTTTTAACAAAAATCTTTTTGAAAGACCTATCCAACGAAACCTGATGTGGTATATAAGAAAAAAATCACCATACTGTACACACATACACAACACATAAATCACGTCTTTATCCCTTGCGGGGTAGACAGAGCCTAATACTGTACAGTTGAACAAACAGAATTGCATACCTCTGTGGAACATTTTTATCATAAATTACACAATGATTTCTTTGGACGTATGAGTAAGGTTTCGACTGTACCTCTTCTACATAAAGTCATATTTTAGCTGGGGTTCATGATAACACACATCAGAAGTCAGAATGGGGTCCTCATATTATGAAAATGAAACATCCTTCGGAACTTAGTCTATCTTAGTACAGATTTAGCCCATGGTAGTCAGACCTTTGTTATCCTTACTAATATTATAAATGCGAAAGTAACTCTGTCTGTCTGTCTGTTACCTTTTCACGCTTAAACCGCTGGGCCGATTTGGTTGAAATTTGGTATACAGATAGTTTGAGTCCCGGGAAAGAACATAGGATAGTTTTTATCCCGGAAAATTGCATAGTTCCCGCAGGATAGCACAGCCCAAACCACTGGAATTTTTCAAATTTAACGCGGAACAGATTCACCGGGTCAGCTAGTATAGTATAACGGCTAAAGGCATCCATAGAGAAACTCCTTTATACTATGACGAAGGTCTGGCTATCATGGGATTTTTCTCCAATATATTTAGGACAAAGCGTTAAGTAAAATTTTGGGATAAATCGCATTTTTCCAAAACTTTTCTGATCTTTCTAACAAATTGTTGGCATAAGCCACGTCAAACTTAACCCATTTTATTTCGATTTTTTTGTTGTGTTCGAAATCTGGGTCAGCAACACAAAAAGCACACTTTTTATATCCTGTGGCCAGCATTTGGAACTGGCATTGAGCCAAAAATTTTTCTTTTATTTTATTTTTATCTAGATAGTTTTTCACGGTTTTAGCAGTGCTAGGGCATTTTACTTCAACAATGAAGTCATTGGCTACACCATCAGGCGAAGCTCCACTAAAAAAATTAATTAAGTGAAATCCACATTCTTCAATGTGGACCCCCAATAGCCGTTCAACTTCTTTTATTATTGGTTTTTCTAATATTTTTCCTCTCTTCATTGCTTTGGTATCATAAATCTTGTAACCACCAAGAATTTGTTCCACAAGAGAGCCATCAGGTGTGTCACAATGACAAGCTTCATGTACTTTTGATGCTGTTATTCGGCCCTGTCTTATGCTATGCCATAACTTTGACTCTGCCTGCTTTTTAGTGCTTTTTGCTATTTGATTTTGCACAGATTGAGGCACAGATACGTTACTTTTAAAATATTCAAAACTGTGATTATTAGTTTTAGTTGCAAAATCAAGTATCATGTCAAATATACACCATTTTGTCAAACCATTATCATGATCTGGTAAAAATGACAAAATCAGAGAGTCCCCAATTTTTCTTTTCTTACATTCTTCATAAAATGCATTGAGTTTCTCCGGATCTCTTGGTCCTAGTTCTATTCCTCTTTTCTTGGATGGAAAAATATCCTTGGAGGATATTGGCTGTGTTCCCTCACTGGCTAATCGTGGTTTAGCCCAATAACATTCTATGGATGTAGATGATGGTACTGTAGATTTTTTTTGTAACCAATATAACACCACCAATGTGTGTTTACATCCACCTGAAAGTAAAACAAATCAATGAAAATATTTATAATCCTCATTAACCATAAATATTTACTCTATAGTGTAAGTATTTACCAGCTGATGCAGGACAACCATCACATGTTGCATCAATTATATTACTATTCGCCTCTTCTAAATGAATAGTCACAAGATAATATTTCATCCTTATTTTGTGCTCCGGAACAACTTTGGCCCTGACAACGCATTCAGTGCTCCCTCTTTTAATTTCAACATAACCTACTGCATTATCAACATAACCACCTCTGGATGACCTAAAATGCAATGGAAAACATTATAACACAAGATCTTTCATCATTATCATCTGCCTATTTATGTCCCACTGCCTGTGCCCGGGTTATTTATAACCAAATAAATGATTTTGATTTAATTTGATGCACAACAATACACTATGTATATACATGTTAAATATTTGTAATCATAATTAATTATTATATGCATCAGAATGTATGTGAAATTCGCCAGTACGTACATGAGTGTCTTCACACCTCTTATTTCAGCAACATTGTGCTTATCGTTTGTGTGGAAATATTCCATTATCATGAACATATCCATGTGTGGCAAGTTTCTTGAATCCGCTCGTACAAATTCGCTCATTTTGTGATCAATAGCGAAGCCTCAGTATTATAAAAATCAGTCCAAAAGTCAAGGCGGGGGTCGTCGCAAAGCAGAAAAACGTTGTCCAAGAAGCAGTGCCTAAGTCGTCGAAAGTAGCTGAAATCGTAGTCCAAATATCGTGCAAAGGTCGAAGAGAAGTGCGGCAATATCGAAAGTCCAGGGGTTGTGCTGAGGTCGTTGAAATATCATTAAAAAACACACTGCTAACACTGATTACACGCAAACGCAAATAAACAGAACCGCGGTATTATTTTTTGACAACGTCAAACGTGACAGTTGACGTAGTTTTTTTTTATTACAAGCTAGTTCTAGGCAACAGAGCTTTTCGGCCGTTAAATCTCACAAATGTCATATCGAGCATTTAAAAAATTATATCTCATTAATAATAGGGAATAAAAATAAAAGAGCTGCAGTTCCTGGATTATTAAGACGTCGACTATCGAAAAAAAATATAATTTGCACCTCTTCCAAAAACTTTACTTAGCCAATTAATATCAAACTGTTTAACCTTCTTTTCTCTTTAACAATTAAACCTCCGAGTTATACGGAATTTTTGACAGTTGATTCCGAGCGAGATTGGTATCAAAATGAAAACAATCGGTGAAAAAACTCGGTTGGTTTGACATTGCATTCGAAAGCGGTTGGAATAATTGGGAGCCATATTTTTCAAACCAATTGAACGAATGATTTGCCACAAATTCGTTCCACGTACCTAAAATGACAGCTTGCAATCGGCTTGAACCCCAAGGCAAGCCGTCAAACCAAAGCGAGGACGAAATTGTCCTCGTCTTGATAGAATGGAGTTAACTTGAGTTGGATTTTTTTGATAGTTTTAAGTTATCAATATAATAATTGACTTACAAAGGCACCTTGCTAATTGCTAGGTAAAATTGAGTATTTTGTTGTGATGTTTTCCTCTGAATGTCGATCAAAAAAATAAAAATAGCAAGAAGTAAAGTAAGACAAGCCCGCCTTCGTACCCATATGTATCTTAGTACATTAAACAAAAATAATCATCAAGGGGGAGTTGTATTCGAAAAGGAATAATATAAAAATAAATTTCGTATTTGTAATGTTTTATTCTTTTTAATTTAAAAAATAGCTATAAATTTCCTAATAGGTAATTCTTAACAATACGAGTACCTACTAATATGACACTAATCATCATATCCAGCCAATATACCTACGCCTCACTGCAGGGCATGGCCTCCTCTCAGAATGAGAGGGTTAGTGCTGTAGTTCCCACGCGAGCCCGGCCAGTGAGGATTAGGAACTTCATACACAACATTGAATTGTCTCGCAGGTGTACCTGTTTGAACCCACGAACCTCTGCTTGAGAGTTATTAATCTATCTATGAAATCAGTCCACATCCAGGGTTAGTTACTACCTATACCTTACTTATACCTTACTTAGGTTGAGAATGTTAAGATTTAATTGACAAGATTTTGGTTATTAAGAAAGGTTTAATTGTTAAAGAGAAAAGAAAGTTAAACAGTTTGATATTAATTGTGAATAGAATTGAATCGGAAAAATAGATTTTAATAGGCGTTGCGAGCGAGTTAGTAGATTGGGCGATCGGCGCAGGCGTAGTCTCAGCAAATGCGGGCGGCACGCGGCGTCGCCGCCGGCCACGCTCCGGCGGGGCGTAGCTTGCAGCGATGTGCTGTTCACACCCACTGCTGGGTAAAGGCCTCTTTATTTACACGCCACTTTGCCCGGTCCTGTGCCAGTCTCATCCACAGCTCTCCAGCAGACTGCTAAATGTTATCTGACTAACGGGTGACCGCCTTCGAACATCTCTCGTTGTTCAGTCTTGCAAAGTGCTCCGCCCATCTCCACTTCAACTGTGCGTTTCTATTTCCCACATCCACAACTCTATTTCGCTTCCGAATTTCGGAATTGTGGATGTGGTCGAGAAGTGAGATCCCTAACACGGCTCGCTCCATGGCTCTTTGTGCAACTTTTATTTGGCGCATGTTTGCCTTCATTGCCACATTGGTCGAATACTTTGGTTTTAAGGTATTGTTGGAACTTTGCCTTACATTTTTAAGTTTTTGAAGGTGACCCATCTGAGCGATTCGTCTAGCGATCTCCTTGGTTTGGCTGTCCCAGCAAGATAAACGATACCCCAAAAATACGTAGTCATGTACTAATAATTCCACAAATAATTCTAATAAATCAACTTTATTGAGGGTTTATTACATTATTATGAATAATAAAAACAAGCACTTACAACAAAATCTGTATTGCTGGAATAATGGATTTATAAAAGGTGATTAACAAAAAACCTGGATCATTTTTTAGTTATTTATTACTTCTTTCTGCCTGCAACTTCATCCGCATAGAATTAGCAATTGACATGTTTATCGCTATATTGATATTATATTATCAGTCGTTTCAGTGTGAAGAAGGAACAAACATACACACTTACTCACTCACTGAGATCCTCACATTGTCACAAACATTCGCATTTATAATATTGGTAGGGTTGATATTTTATATGGGGGGCATTTTTCTGTCAAAAAGGCAAATTATCAAAGTTAAAACACCTCCAAAGTCCCTCAATCTGAAGTCAATTAGTGAAAAAACAATGTAATAAAGTATAAAGTGGAACATCCAAATTAAAAAATATATGTACTTTTAACAGAAAAGCCTAGTAAAGACTGTCAAAAACGCTGTTCAAGGTAATTTAGGCACAGTAAAATATATAAAGCTGAAACTCACAAACGCCCTAACATTTCATTATGATTGTATTTTTAGTACCTATGTAGTTTGATAACCATTGATTATTTGAAAAAGTACACACAGAAAAAGTATACACAGATCACGTCTTTATCCCTTACGGGGTAGACAGAGCCTAAGGTAACAGGTACCTACACGCCACATTTAGCAAGATTGTGGGCGTATAGGTGGAAAATGGAATCAAAATAGTGATCGGTTGCTAGCCTCATCGCCTAAAACATGATTCCTATGATTTTCGCCCATTCCCTCGATGGGCCTTTACCATCTGCGCGGGTAGACAAGCAACTGGTACATTCTATGTTTTTTCCTTGCTCCCAGACCAGCATGGAAATTAAAAAAGTGTTACATGAAAATTAGCATTCATTGCAACGATACACCAATCATTTATGGCCAGATTTTGTCATGTATATGTGGGGCGGCTCCCGGCCGCTGGCGTCGAGCTCGCGGACAGCGCCTGCGTCCGCTAAGCGCTGCCGCTCAAAACAGCTGGTGAGTGTAAAGACTGTGTAACTCTGCGCTCTGGAAATAATACATAAAATTTATAACATCGGACACTTTATTCCTCAAAATAAAAATAAAGTTTTTTTTAGTTCCATATTCATCTCTGACTGAAACAAATAAATGGTGCACAGTATGGTCATACTCAGAAGTAGATAGGTACCTGAAATATTACAATTATGACATACTTTTACAAAGTACATTGGAAATTTAAAGACAGTTGGTTATTGCCATAAAGTATTAAAGTGTTCTACTTCTGAGGCGGATTGTATCTACTCATAAGTGCTGTCAAACATTGAGGAGACAAATATAAAAAAGTTTTTAGCATACTTTTTGAGCATTTTGAAGTAAACACAAAAACATCTGTTTCATACATAGTAATTACATACATAAATCACCTATTTATTATACCTTACGGGTTATATTATGTATCATGTATATGGTCTTGTTACCTTAAGATTTGTCTTCCCTGTAAGAGATAAAGGTGATTTATGTATGTATGTATTTTATTAATATTAGGTACTTAATCCAAGGTATGACTGTAATTTTTTAATTTTTGAGAGGTAGATTAAAAAAACAAGCAATGTCACAAAGGATTAAAGCTCTGTGGTGATAGCTGTAGCTAGCTTTAATATTTGTTTTAGACTGGATGTGGCTGGTATTTCACCGAACACTGTCTACCTTACCGCACAAGATCAAAAGTCGTCTGGCTGTGTCTTATCCAACCTCGACATTGGCGGAATCATTGCACCGTTCGATGGGGCCATTATTATCCCAAAAATTGAATTGAATTGAATTGAATAGGTAATTATACATAAATGAATAAATAAGTTGTATAAATCAAGTATAATAAGTTAAATTATGTTGCAGTGCCCACTACTGGGTTTCATTTGAGGTATTTATTTGCTTGTAAGATCCAATGTACACATGAAAGCGACGAACAAATGACTTATGTACAAATTCGATGTTTTCGCTTTCACTTTAAAATGCTTAAACCCAGCAAAGTCAACTATTCAAAAACTTATTTTTATAAATAACATTTGGTGCCGGTCTCTGTAGTTGTATTAACCTGTGCAGCATGCAGCACGTTTCCGCTGCGGTCTCTACGGCGTCGGGATGAAGCGCGGTGGCCGCCACAAAGCTGCTGGCCATGTCCAGCGACGGCTCCTACAATGTTAATAATTCTTATACACCAAAATTCGATATTCGTAGTTCGTTCGTAGGCTTGTGGGGAAAGGCTGTTGCTATCGAATTGTCTACCGCTGTTTTCGTTGTATAATAATAAGTATGGGACATATTATATTGCGTGAGGGAAAATGATTTTAAGGTACAGCAAACAAGTTTGGAAACTTTTCGGAACTTCTCGTACCAGATGCACTGAGTGCTTTAATATGCCACTGGAAGCACCACACATCGTATATCAAATGCACTGGATGTTTATACACAAAAAGAAAGCATCACCAATAGTATCTGACTTTAAAAAACAAAACGTTTATTTCGAACAAACATTTCCGACACGATGTGTTCTATATTAATCTATTTTCGTGGGAACAATGCTTACGGAACTGTAATCACTCCAGGGTAAATTCATTATTGTATTCTATCAATTTACCTATACTACCTTGATTAAAACACACAGTAAAGCAATTAAACAGAGTTAAAAATGTAAACCGAACTTACTTAGTTTGTTGATTATTAGGAAGACACCTACCTACTATCTCTCTAATCTGTGGAAGACACCGACATGACAAGATGTTTTTTTTAATAAAGTTTGCGTTTAGTTTCGTTCACACTGTATTTTGTGTTTTTAGTTATAAATGATATTTTTTATTATTTGGATATTAATATTTCAATTAACCAAAATCACGTATCTAATTTAGTTATTTAAGTGAATAAAAACGCTAGAATTAGGGTCAATTAATTTAATAAAAACCATTCGTCACTAAAAAATGTTTGCAAAAGCAAAACTTATCGGTCCATTCACTTTGTTTCGTTTTTGAAAGGGATTGCGAGGGCAATTGGAATCATTTTTTTATATAATACCAATGTTTCAAGGCGGTCGGAGTCGGAATCATAATCACAATCAACTTCGACGACGAATGCAATCGCAATATGATTGGCTGGATTATGACGATTAGTGTCGTATAGTATTGTTAAGAATTACTGATTAGGAAATTAATAGTTATTTTTAAAATTAAAAAGAATAAAAAATTACAAATGCGAAGTTTATTTTCATTTTATTCCTATTCGAATACAACTCCCCCTTCATGATTATTTTTGTTTATGTACTTGTATCTAAGTTAACACTATTGAATGTACCTAAAAAAAAAAAATATACCAACACAATAGTCAAAAATTAAAATACATATACAAAGGCAGGCTTATCTTACTTTACTTCTTGCCATTTTTATCGTTTTGATCGACATTCAAAGGAAAACATCACAACAAAATATTAAATTTTACCTAGCAATTGGGAACGGATGATTATTTTAAAAGTGCTTGATGATTTTTCTATTGACAGAAATAGCCATCCTTAGCTACAGAAAAAAGTTACAGATTCCATCGAACGATATATTTTATAAAAATAAAAACGTTTTACTCAGTCATTCGGCGGCCCCTATATACGGCTGATAAGCAGTACGTCCATAACATAAAAAAAAAATGCTGCTTGAATCTGTGGTACACGATGACATACCTAAGTAGCTAAAAAAAGCAACGGCTAAGTGGCGCCGTCTGTGAATTGTTGGTGTTACTAAACCATACACGGGGAATTTCATTAAACATTAACATTAATTTCTCATACAACATTCAATAGTGTTGTTGATTCTGAGTAGAAATAAGCCCAATAATTTCCAAAATCTGGGAAAAAAAATATATATAGTCTGATAGCTACTGGTGGTGGACTGTATAAACGTGAATGGAGGATGATGGAAACACTTAGAAATGTAACAGTATTTAATTACTTTAGCAAAAACACAACACGTACATAAGGTGGTACAAGGCAGACTGACAGGAAGAAATATATTGACATGTATCTGTAGCTGCAAGCTACACATAATATTATCGTCTTGCAAGAAACAAGAAGAAAGCGACGTCTGCAAGAAACGGTGACAAGCCTTGTCTCACGTAAACACTCGCCGCTCTCAGAAGTGCATGCGATGTTTACGCCGTGACGTCTGCGTGTGGAATGGACGCAACTTAGGCGCTGCGCGTTTTTATATGCGAGCGAGAGACCGCCGCGCTGTGAGCACACAACGACAGCGTTTGGATGTGTGATGATGATGATGTACTCCCGGCCGTTTCCGACCATGGCGACCGCCTCAACTCCTTCCTAGAGTACGACCGTGTGCTCGCATGTGACTTATGTAGCCAATCTTTCTTAAGGCGGCCAACTTTCAAATAAGTCAATGCGGGACACCCACCCCCATCCACAATAAGACTGAGGATTTGTTGGAATTGATGGTGGTGTACTTAACCCTCTAACTCTCGGGAGTCTCGAAACGTCACACACACACACACACACACACACACACACACACACACAGACAAACATTTTGGTACCTTTAAAACTTCAAAATATGACGTCATTCCCAGTTTAGCTAAAATAAAAAAAATACCAACAAAAAGATCAAATCTCGTTTGTCTCGGAAGAAAAAATGTGAGATTATTTATATAAATGAAGAGAATGATATGATTTCTCTATAATACTATGTGGAACACTTTTATGCGAGCGAGACGATGGGAAACGAGGAATGCGGGACATACGGGACACCTTAGACGATTTGCGGGACTATTTTATTAAATATTGCAATGCGGGATTACAACTGTCATTACGGGACGGTCCCGCAGAATGCGGGACGGTTGGCCGCCTTAATCTTTCTTTTTGTTGTCAATCAATCTTGGATGTGTATACGGGACATCACGCGATGGTTTCGCCGCCTCTGATTGGCGCGTCTACATTCGCGGGTAAACCCGCTAGTTGTACATTGTTAAGTTTGTATATTTAGAACCTCCCTGTAAATAAAGAGTATTCCATTATTACGATCTCGAGCTCATTTCTCTTCGCACCTTCTACAACCTAAGATCTCCTAAATATCAAAAGGGTAAAAATAGGCCACAAACGAGCCAGTAGCCAACAAGTCATTTTTATTGAAATTCCCCATGTATGGTTGAGTAACACCAACAATTCACAGACGGCGCCACTTAGCCGTTGCTTTTTTTAGCTACTTATGTCATTGTGTACCACAGATTCAAGCAGCCTTTTTTTTTATTTTGACGTACTGCTTATCAGGCAGGACTTTTTGGCAAATCATTCGTTCAATTGCTTTGAAAAATGGCTCGCAATCGCTTTCGAAAGCGATGCCAAGCCGATCGAGTTACGTGGAAAGATTGTTTTCATTTTGAAACCAATCTCGGAATCAACTGTCAAAAATGAAGACGATGCTGATTGCGAGCGAGTTGCGTAATAAGCCTGCCGGTCGCTGTAGTCAGCGGAGCCGCCTTCCATATTCAAATTACAGGTTTGAATGTAGGTACCACTCCGCAGCGCCGCGGGAGAGTCGGCTTGGCTTACGACTGCCGATGAGGCCACTTTCTAGGAAATTTCTAAACATTTATAACGGCCAGTGCGGCTGCGGCTGTAATTATTTTACGAAAGTTTACGTGTGTAATTTGCGGCGTTTGCTTTTTGAACGGAAATGGTTATATCGATTGACTTACTGCGTAATAACAGCTGCACAGGTTAAATTACACTTCATTATAATTTTCAGCAATATTGACGTTTCAGCATTGACAATTACTTAATTGTACCTATACTTGAAACACACTTATATAGGAATATAGGCTACGAGATCAAAACATTGCTGAATAAATCAGCCAGTTGTAGACTTAACGATTGTCTTGTCATAATTAGCCTCCCCTCAGCTATTACACAGAAGACTAAGCCGAGAAAGGATAAAGTAATTATTTATTTAGTTTATTTCTTTACACGAGAGCGCCCGCTTTTCTCTCTATTTATTATTATTATCTTGTGTATATAAGATAAATTAGATAGCCGTAACATAAACAGAGAAAGAATTATTGTTGAACAAAAAGTAAACTTGGGAGCAATTATATATCGTCTAATGTAAATAAAACTAGACTTATAGCGGTGTTAGCGGGCAGGCCGGTAGTGATCTTGTGTTATCTACTTAACGACTGTATTTTCATGATTATACCGACATGTGATGTACCTACCTATATAATTATAAACTGCACTGCGATTTTAATCAGGCGTACTGACTCTATACCAACCGTTTTTATGCAGAGGTATGTATTTTAATTTCGTTCGAAACATTGGGTCTTACGAGTATTTGACGAGAGTGCAATGCAAACAGTAAAGTTATATAGCGCTGGATCAGATTGTGTTACGGAAGTGCGCCCGACCCCGATTCAAAGCGGGATCCTGGCGCATTCAGGGCCGCAGGGCTCGATATCCGTTCAATGCGTCGTTTCAAGATTTAAAAAAACATTTTTTTTCGCAGCTGTTTGCTGGGAAGGCTGAGAACAGACGAGTTAACATGATTCCGTCGAAAATCGCATCCTGTTCTTTACATTTATTAACGTTGGTGAGCGTATTCGCGTCCGCCCGCGGGACTATAATCATTTCTGTCTAAATATTGATCTTTTTTCGCTTCCGTTCCATTCGATCAACCGGAAGAGGGCGGATTGTTGACGAAATACTCGTAACTCGTAATCAATACTCATCTGACACCTTAGACCCCTTTATTGTGAATATACACCTTCCATCACTTTGTCGAATTAAACACGATGATACAGATTGGGATGGTGGGGGAGTCAATAACACATGTGAAAAACCCCCTCTCCCCCCCAGGACTACTCCTGGTTAATACTTCATTAAAATTAAATAAAATAACACGTCATAATACTGAAAACACGGTAGGTCCACTCTGTAGTTTCGACTTACATATATAAAATAATCAAATTAATTAGCAAAAAGGTAGCCATACTTTAGGTACATACGTAGCTATTAAATGTAATAATTTTACCCAAGATATAATCTTTTACAGCTCTAGTATACGGCTGGCGAGCGTTATGGATTTGGCTTCTTTCGTCGTAAAAATAGTCCCATAAAATAATAATAGTTGTTAGGAATGTTTGAATGTTTCATTGTTGGGACCATAAACCTCACATATCTATCCATGAAAGTAGGTTTAAGTATGTATGGCGCCAATTGATTGAACACAAAGTTTTTGTTGTTACAAGTATTATATATTTTAAGCTCTTGTGCAAAGAAAAGTTTATACAGTGTTTATACAATGCCTATTACTTGGTTACAGAAAATTCAGGCTTCTAGTTTTATCCACAACGAAGTTAAAGGGGGTCGAAAATGGCCTGAACTGCTTCGAGAAAAGGATGTTACGGCCGCTTTGACTTGACTTGGCGGGGGCACTGCCGTGCCCCCAGATGAAGGCTATGAGCATTCATTTGGTGTCGCAGCAAGTTCGATATTCCTGTTTTAATAAACAATCATAAGTTCAGAATTTTTGCCTCTATAGATAGCGTAATCTCCTAAAACCATTAAAACCTATCATTGTTGTATTCAGTGCAGCGTGCTGCGGCAACTGGAAATACATCGATTGTAATAGTCGGCTCGTTGTCAAATGAAACGGGCAAGCGGGCCGTAGGCTGATAATGGAATTTCTGGGAACGACCCCTGTGGGGTGTGTCGCGGGGCGAGGGGCGGGCCGGAGCATCCATCACGCCGCGGGGGTGCAATTAGCCGAGTAGATGTGCTGACACGTCGCGCCGGCACGACGACACGCTCACGAACACGATCCGACTTCACCGTCTGATGTGCACCAATAAACCACGGCTGTATTCATAAAGAAGCGTCTACGCATTCTCGTTCACCATTATGCAAATTCTAGTAAGATTTTTTTTATCATGAAGTTAGTAAAATATTAAGTAAGCAGGGACTTATGTTATGCTAGTATCTTGTTCAAATGTCAAGGTTAAATTTTCGCCTGCATCTGCCATTGCTTCTAGTTTGGCTTTGAAAAATGTTTTACTTATGCATTTTGAAATAAGAGAACGCATAAAATATTTAGATAGTCGAATTTAGCATCAACCTTTACTTTCCTAAATTGACGCTGCACATTCCAAACTGCAGGAGTCATATTTCCTATTATAAGTTTGTCTATCATCGTAAGCATTTATCTGTTTCATTTTATCTGTTCTACAAAAATCTCTAATGGCTTCCATTTACTGTGGCTCAGGCAGCGGCAGATAGCGGCCACGTTAATGATAATCAGTTTGTTAAGTTTTAATTCCCATAAAAATTCGACAAAAAGTTAATGTCCATCCGGGTAGCGGGAGAGGCAGGGTGGCGGGAGGGGCGACTGTTCGGTAGCAGCAGCCGATTATCCGCAGATAACACACAAAAACAACTTTTTGATTTATGAAGAAAGCTCGAGAGGCGGCTACCGGGCGCCGCCGCTTGCTGCATTTTAGTGACGTCACTACACGTTACAAACCCACAGCACATCGATTGTTTTTGCAAATATAGTTATCAGAGTCGTTCTAAGTTTTAAAATAAACCATTTAAAAACCTTTCGTCAAAAGTACTGTCCTATTTTAAAATTTCGGGGAAAATACAGTCGAAAAATATACACAAAAGCAAAATGCACTTGTTTAAAATACGGACTCTTCATAGGTAGATTCATGTGTGCTTTTTCCAGTTTAAACACCGTTCTGTCTTATAACACGAGCACAGCGGCCCTAGGGGCGCCGAGCGCCGCTCGCTACGGAACCCTACTCTTACTAGGGGGTACTAGGTTAATGTCTGCACACTACATGGACTAGACTAGTGTTTCCACACGGACGCTACAAGGAATAGAGACGCCTCTGCTAATAACATATGTAATTAAATTATGCTTATTTTACCCGGAAAATAAAGGCTATTTTCGGCTTTTAATAGATATAAAAGCTCAAACTATTGGAAGATATTATGGCTAACAATTAACTATTATTAGAAAATACCAGGGAGTTGCATTGATTGTTCAAATCACTACTGCATCCCCCCCCCCCCCCCCCCGAAAGGGTTTAGCTGAACCGAAATTCTAGAACTTGTCTAACACACTGCCTTGTATGTACTGATGCCTAGTTCCTAATTCATTTGTCAAGAATCTTCTAACACACGAAACATAAAAACACTCATGCCGCCTAAAAGGCAATCACTGAATCAAAGCATGCATTTTGAAATAATTTAAATGTCGACAGGTGATGCAGACAGCACTAGCGTCAGTCAGTCAGGCCCGAGCGCGGCCAGATTTTGAAACATTAAGGGGCTTCTAAACGGGCCATGTTTTGCTGCAATTTGTGGCTGCACTATTGGCAACTAATTTCCCGGCCATCACAAAAATATTTTATTGCAACTGATGGCCGAGCAATGTATGGCTGGGCAATGTGTGCATTTATGTCTGCAATAGTATGGCTCATGATGCAGACGCTTTAAACGGGCTACACACACCGGCAACAATGGCTGACGAGATAACACTTGTGGCGGCAGCTTATCTTATTTAAAAAAAGAAGCAAAAGAAAAACGAGAGGTTGTGGATTAGACCTTATTTAAATAGGCGTGAAACTTTGGATAATTTGAGTCTAGAAGTAAACCTTGATAGTAAATTATTTAAAAACTTTACGAGAATGTCAAAGGGTGATTTCGACTTTCTTTTAAATAAAATAGGACCAAATATTAAAAAAAAAGATACAAATATGAGAACAGCAAATTGTATATTCCGGTTTTTATATCCCACAACTCAGGGTGTAAATGTACTTCATTAATGAAGTCAATAGTTATCTCATTAGACCACGTAGAAGTCATTTTTGCAGCATACCCTCGATAAATAAATAACAATAACAACTCATGCAGCTGATCGCAAAGCACTGAATATAGCATCACGGCGTCATTCACAGCAAACTTCATGTCATGTCGCGTAGAAAAAGATACACTGTGTCATAAACTAAGAGAGCGACTGAAACAGCAATAGAACTGGCCGAGCAATATTGCAGTAAAATCGATCGCCTAGCGATCGTCCGGCAACCCATCTAGGCAATATCGGCCATAAGTGTCAATACAAAACATGTTTGGCTATATGGCCGGGACATTACTGCAATATTGCGTAGTCTGGCTGGTATTGCTTGCAATGTTGCCGGGCCACTGTGTTGCAGCCACAAATTGCAGCAAAACATGGCCCGTTTAGAAGCCCCTTTATGTAAATGAGTTGTGGTCGAGTCAAAGACGCCGCCTCTCGCGCCCAAGCCTTTTATTAGCTACGCATTAATCTGATATTTATGTAAAAGGAATGTCGATGTAAATAAATTTACCTGTTGCATTTTTTTAACGATAATTTATGACCGCCTTTTGATTTTAGCGATGTCTATAATTTGGTCCGCATTTTAGTGACACTAAATGTCTTGATTTTATATTAGAATGTGGGCCATCTATTTGAGGAACGTAAGAATAGCAATCCTGGATAATTATTGAACCGGAGGCTTTGAACTTTAAAGAGTAGGTAAAGACAACAAAATGTAACACAATGAAATTAAAATGACAAGTAGCCATTTAAGTACCTACTCCCTCTTGCAAGAAAATCAGGCACCCACGCGGTTTTTCAGATTTTTAGGAATCAATGCTTAAAAAGTAAGCTTTTATGCACATAAAATACAAAAACCATGGGTGCCAGTTTTTTTGCAAGGGGGCGTATTATTAGTTACTGAAATTTTGATCATTTTGAAAGAGTATTAATCCACTGTAAATCCGCATCATCCTCAAATAAACATTGGCTTCACATAACCCGTCCAATCTTTGAAATTCTGAATTCAAAGTTCGTAGGTACCGCGCCGTTCCGCTCACACTAATAGTTATTAATATGGGAGTGAAAGGAATGGGTTTATACCAACTCCGAATTTCGAAGTTGGTACCCCTAGGGAAGACACAACTGTTGCGGATGTCAATACTGGCTACTATTTTTAGGGCGTCTATATTTGGCTCGCTACTTCACTTGCATAATAACTGAACACTAAAATGTGCTCGTATGTTATGACTTGAATCAGTCAGTGGTGGATTCGAGATCCCTTTACAACTAACTACGTGTAGCTCTACTAACTCGTATTTTGAGTTTTAAAGTTGAGTTGGAATTACCTATTAAACCTATCGATCTTTGTGTGACTGCATTCTTTGTCAATAGAGCATATGAACAAGGAGAACGAGCAGGTTTTAATTCTCAGTTATAATAAGCGTGGTTAACGATTATGAACAAAAATACCACAATTGTATAATAACTATAAGCAACTAGATAATGCGCGTTTAACATCAAACAATTGGTTGTTGATCCTTCTGGAAGACTTCTGTAAATAGACTCCAATAATAAAGAGTAAGTCACATATTTATAAAGATTGCCGCTTTGCAGCTGTCCGATTTTTGGCATGAAGTATTTGAGCACGGTAGCAATATTGTGTGAAACTTAAAAGTTCGTTTTTCTTCCGTTTTCTACCGTTAGTGATCGAAGTCTACACGTAGAGGCAAGTATCCTTTTTGCTGAATCGTGGAAATATAAATAAACACAAGGTGGAAGTAGGGTCCCTGATGTGTCATGTTAGGATATTGATTAACTGTCCGTCAGCAAGTCCACTGCGCTGTGCGGATTCCCCTCTATGTCCCAGAAACTTTCGTTAAAAGCAACTTACTTAACTTTGGCGAAGCTTGCACATTTGCCGAGCAAACTCCATTCCCTGTAAAGATGTGCCCACATAGTCGGTGAATAGGTAGTTAATGTATTTTTTCTATCGTCCATAGGTACATATTATATGTACGAGACGTTCTCGTATGTACGAGAACGACGTGATACGATCATTTCATTGCTTACTTATACTTCCATCCATTTCACACTTCTCACCAAACTGCGAAAAGGAATCGTGGAGGGTCGAGTTTGTTAGTAATTCGTTGAATACTGGCTATCATTGTTATTAGTTCGAAGCTATAACACAAATCTTCGAGCACGATCAGTAAATGAAAGAAAAACAAATTAAAAGAATCAATTAAACAAGTTGAGTTTTAAAACAAATTCCTTTTGATAACGATTGAAAACTATGGCGTTGTATGCGAACGCATACTTAGTTGGATGTTCTAAAGAAGCTTGACCAGCAGAAAGCCGAAGCGCATACAGATATTGTGTATTGTTATTCAGGCTGCTGATGCAGGGTACAAGAGTCGTGACTGCGCTGGTGCGGACGTGCCCTAAGCCGCCACTTCCCGGCGCCAGCCCGGCGGTTCTCTGTTTGCTCATCCAATTCAATCTTTCCCCTATAAGGGTAGCTTTCCACCAGAGCTTTAAGCTGAGACGGCTTCTACCAACGGCATCGCTGAGCTGTATAATAAGGGCAGGATTATGGGCCTAACTACAGCTCTGATGGGCAGGCGACGATCTACCTATTGCCATGTGGAAATATATTACTTCTCGGGTCTAGTGCATTAGCTTTTGTCGTGTATATAAAGATAAAAAAATGTAAATCCTGTCTCGTTTTAAAGCTAGATATTTAATTGCAGTAGCACGCCACAGTTTTGGATTGATGAAAACCATTTTTAAAGTAAGTCTAAATCTACTAGCTACACATTTCTATTGCTATACACCCGTGCTAAAAGTGTAGGTAGGTACCCGTTATTCATTTAAAGAGTAATATCAGATAGAATAGAAAAAAGCACTCAAAAATATTTGATATCTCGGCTTTTAGACGTTTTCGCTTGCTTTGTTCTATCCGATATTAACCTATTGCTGGTGACTTGTAGTATACCTACACCTAGTTACCCGGTTTTCCTGCCTTAGACTATAACACCACAAGCTGTCAGATTGCCGCGATGCTGGCCAGATTTTGATATCAAAGGAACCGCCACACACTATGTTCTGCGATACATTCCATGCGAGCATTCGCTTCGCCTAGCACACAATGTGCGACAGAGCCTTTACCAGCAACCCCGGTTCCAAACAATACGGATCTTATCTCCGGCGATCGTAGACGTATCTAATTAGATATGTAAAGTTAACAATGTGTGCTGGCACCATCGGAAAGTCTGATAAGGACTTTGAGCGCATCCCCAAGTTTCCGGTTTTTTTAATTAGATAGGTGAGTAGATAGATGCAGATGCTTTACGTTACGAGTACTTAGCGAAAATAGCGCTTGTGTACAACCGATACCATTGGTTTGGTATCATACTGTCCCTCTCCGACTTTTGATGTAAGCGGAACGGAACAAAACGAACTTCAGAGCCTCCATGGGCGGACTACAGCATGCATATAGTGCGATCGAGGCCAACGGTTGAAGTCGACTTCAACCCGACAAACTCAGTTTTTTTTATTGAAATTGCAGATTTGAAGCAGCGATCGCTTCAAGCTGGTAGCACTGATTACTCTAAGCAGTCATTCTACGGAGGCCAAGGGCGGATCCAGGGGGGGGGGGGGGGGGTCATGACCCTGGGTTGGGTCCAGGATCTAGGTGGACCACTGTACCTATTATTATCAAAATTAAATTATAACTTCTTGTGACTTAACCACAACCATGTGACCCTCCCCCCCCCCCCCCCCCCCCCCAACTGGGCTGGTAACTCCTGGTGTTACGGGTGTGCATGCTGTTCGCTTACTGTTAGGGTGCACTCTACTTGGCGTTGCGTGTTCGCGTTGCGCTATTAGCATCTTCGTCGCCTACCTACGCTAGAATATTGGATTGTACATCGAGGGGATAAAACACTAGCTGCATTGTCACGGGCGCGATATTGAATCTTGAGCGCAGCGAAGGACTGGATTTAACTCCCGAGCGTAGCGAGGGAATTAAGATTGAGTGCTGAGAGGATCGAAGCATTTAAGCGCACCCAAGACATAAACATTTTTATCTCCGAGGAGTATACTCTACCTTTCACACCTTTTGCGAGACAATAAAAACCAAGGCAACTAGAAAAATAATTTAATTAAAACAACAGTAAAACAAAATTGAAAGTAAAAATGTATGTTTGAGACATTAGCCTAGTTGTGTCATGATACAGTATTTTTTGGAATCTTAGGACTTCTATGCGTTACAGCGTCAGCAAACACTGGCGGCTTTTGTTTTATTTGGAATTTGTTTCATTCATTTGAAAATCGAACGCCGCTTGGCTTGAATTTTAAACAATTAAGAACTAGTGAAATTCATATCCATATTACTAACCTACGGGTTATAATGAAATTCAGTACAATATTACTTACTACCCGGCTAATGCCAATGGCTATAACGACTTACTTTGAGTGAGGTTTACATATATAATTAGCCATTGTCGAGCAGGTGGTGTAAAAACAATATAGTGCATCCCCTTTACTTACGCAAATATTTGAATAAATACCCCAAGTTGAGTGCCACCCTTAGGTGACTCACTCGTTGGTCACCTTATTTCATTGTAAAAATGTATGCGACAAAAACTAACGTGCTAAAGGAAAGGCTCAGCAAAGAAGAGAAAGATCCAAAAATCATTAATAACCCTACGATTCTCCGTAAGCAATGATAATTCGACTCTGGTGATTTTCCTGTAATTTGGCAAGAGCGGGATTTAGGTGAACAAAAACCGATGAGTCAATATAGGATGGCACAGTCATCAATAAATGTTTCTCTCCGAACACGAGCACTAAAGGATTTACTCTGACTCCTACGCTTTCAGCAATAGAGTCCTGTGCAGACCTATTTCGATTTCTTCAAAAGTAAATATCTTTTGCCGACTGTACATACACGTCAGCCTGTCGCCGCCCCCTGCGGACCAAATCAATTCGGGCAATTACTTAGGGACGAAGCCCCCGGCCAAAACATACCGCTGGATAATCACTTCCGATTGTTAGATCGCGCACCTATATTTTGTATAGGAATGTCGTAGACGAACGACGCAGCTGTATGTACTGTAGGTAAATTTAGGTTTGCAATAAATAGACAATAACGTGGATAATGCAAGTAGAAGTTGAGTTAGTACTAAAGTCGACAGTATGAGTCTAGGCTGCATCAAGTTCATATAAGACATCGGCTAAGTACACAACTATATAGGAAATAGTTGTACGACAAAACGCGAGGATTACCAAATGCTGTTGGTTAATTAGAACAGTAAAACAGAACTTTATGAACGACATTAACACAAAGAATGAAAAAAAAGTATTAAATTAATTACCTACTTAAAGTGTTCTTGATCCTTTTGTTTATTGCTTGTCGTCGGAGTCCTACAAGTACTTAGGTAGGTACTTACCTACCGATACATTTTGTATTAGATTTAAAGTTAACCTAACCAAAGGAAATGGGTCAAAATTCAGTTGCAAGATTTAAAGCAAACAAATTAGGTAAGTATATTGAAAACAACACCTAATAAGCTTGATTTAAGTTTGGCCCTACAAATTAATCAGTAGAGTAAGATAAAATGAAACATAGCTCTAAATATAATTAACGTACCTAATTTTAATTATCGTTTGCAAACGCCATCTAGTAGCTAATGTCAACAACGTAACAGACTAAGGTGTATTTCTGGTTAAACTATTTGTACAAATAAATAAATTTGACTGCGCCGAAAATGATCCGGAACGAGAGTCGAAACCACGCTCATCGTGCTCACACTATGTAAAAAAAAAGGATATTTATTTCAGAAACTGAAGTCAAAAATATCTATTACTAACATAGACGTAGAATATTATTATATAAAATAATATTACGTAGAATATATTTAGCTTTTTCTTTCTACGATTACTTAGTATTAATCACTAAAATTTTACTTAGTTAAGTATAAAATAGTCCTCATAGCTGTCATTGTCAATGTCAAAAAAAATCGCGTGTGGATTCGGTGCGGTGCGGTGTGAATGGTGTGGTGTGATGCATGCGTGTGTGTCAACATTAATAACCTTTTGAAATTTTTTTGAATTATTCACCAACAATATGGGTAAAATAAAGAAGCCAAGGCGTACGAAAAATGCCCGGAGAACCGAGATTGCAGATAACTCTGACATCGAAGAAGAAGTAGCGGTAGATTCTAAAGAAAATGTCATCCAAACAATAATGGATCAAATACAGGTTAGTAAAAGATGTAAAATATTGAGTCGTTATGAAATTCTAATTATATTAATCTATATTTGCTAATATCGTTTAAAGTACGACAAGCTAGAAATATTACTACTATTTAGCGTATGTAATTACACTGTCTTATTGTTTAGTACTTGGTTATTCACTCAGTAGATTAGAGCAGTGAAGACTTACCGAAAACGGAAAATGTAATTAATTGCTCATATAAAATGAGAAAACCATACCTCTATTTAATTTCAGACTGCCAATGTGGAAGAAAAATACTGTGGCCTCCAAACCTTTGCTATGTTAATAGAGACTCCAGAAAATATAGAGTTGGTGATTAAAAAAGGTTTAATTAAAGTTGTGGCTCCATTGTTGTTGGATGTGGCAAGTTCAGTCCGAAATGCAGCTGCGGGTGCTTTGAGGAATCTGTCCGCTATTAGGATGGAGGCATGTGAAGGCCTGCTGGAACAGGATGTCATGACTCCACTCGTTTGTTATTTCCATGAGGTAAGTTTAGTAGAAAATATCCCACAATACTTTTAAGTTACCCTTCCAAAATGTGTGATTTTTGCAGGCCACGGCGAACTTTCTCTAATCTTTAATTTATGATTTGATCATTAATTATGAGAACAAAAAGTTCCTAAGTATTGTGCTGAAAGATAAAGAAATACATGTATAATTTATACCTACAGTACCTATCTTTGTTACTTAAACTCTATACTTTGCACATATTTTTATAAATTACAAGCTTTTATTTGTCTTGATAAAAAGCACCCTAGGAGACACACCTTGGGCACTGGTTATGCTTAGTGCATTATATAAAACTTTTTTTTTACAGCACACTGAAACATTTACTCCAGATCCTAGTTCACAAAGCAAGGATGAGGATTTAGATACATTTATTCAGTGCATTAATTTACTGTGGAATTTGTGTGAAAGTTCAGGTATTGTATATACTTTTTATAATAAAAGTCATAATTTTCAAACTTTTTAGTGTCAAATTCTGGCTTATTCAGCTTTGCATTTTAAATACATGTTTTTCAAGTATTATTATTTTTGCAGATCTTGCCATCAAATACTTAGGGCAGTCGAGGATACTGGATATATTGCCTAGATACTTGGATTTGACAACTTTTGGTAATGATATTGTCACTGCAGTTTTGCAATGCCTGATAGTAGTAGTTGAAGATAATCCTCCAGCTATGGAGAAGATAAAGTCAAATTCAGAGAGACAACTGCGAGAGTTGCTGGCATTGGAGAGTGATGAGAATTCCATTCTCTTAGTGAAAACTCTGTCAGCCGGTGTCATTATAAATACATGTGGTGGAAATATATCAAGTCTTCCCAGTAATGTTATTAATCAGATTATCTCGATTCTGGCTAAAACATTGTCTGTAGACCATAGACAAGCATGTAACCAGCTTTCGAGCAATGTCCCACTGCCAGATGAACATGGTAAAGTGAGTGCTCTCAAAGGCAAGGCAGCACAAGTGTTGGAAAATCATATAAAATCAGTCTCACAAATATTGGATGCCCAGCAGAGTTCAGTGGAAATTGTGGCCAATATTTGCTCTTGTGAAGGTAGGTCCTAAATATTAATTAAGTGTGCTTATAAGAATTAAATTACGGGAGGGGGTGGCTGTTATTGACCATGTTGAAATATTAGCTACCATCTATTAAACTAAAAAACAAAATAAACTTCAAAAAGACTGTAATAACTTAGAAAAAAGCGAACAATAAGTCAAATCTGTAGATTTATAAATGTATTAAGTGCTCTACTAAAGTAATTGCGCATCTGTGTGAAGTGTTTGCATAGTTCTAGGTAGTATGCAATGCACACCGAGAAGTAGGCTAAGTTTAGGTCTGCAATGGTTAGGGTTGTCACACATTGTCATTTTTTACCAAATGCTGCTCTTCAAAGGAAAATCCAGAAGTAACTTTATAGGATTTCATCATTAGATCCTGATTTGATGACAATCGGACCACCTGGAAAGTACATCCTTTCAAATATAATAAGAATTTTCCAAATAGGTCCAGACATGTTTGAGTGATCAGGGAACATACCTGTTTAAAAATTAATAAAAACGCAATGAATTGAGTGTGTCCTTTTTAGAAGGTGGTTAAAAAATCAATTCATATGATTGTAGACGCAGATGATTATTTGAATGGAGAAGAATCATCAGATAGTGAAGAGATGATTGATGATGATCCACCCTGCAACGGTGAGAGCTCAATACTAGCTGAAGATAAGTTACCTGCTGAAGTCTTGGAGGCTCTAATCACACTCGATATCTTTGATAAAATTTGGGCTAAGACTCAGTTGCCAGCAGAAAATGTAGTCCTGATATTAAAAGAGTATGAAGGTTCATCATTAGTTCACAAGAAGTAAGTTCATTAATGCAGTAATGTTTTTCCTTTTAAACATTTTGAATAAAAAAATATATGTATCAATAACATAATTAGTAATGGGCCCACTACGACTTTTGCCAACTACCCGCCTATCCGACTAGTCTGTTCCAAAAATGCGGAATAGTCGGCATTGCCGAACATTCTGGGCGGTCGTCAATTCGGTTCGTTTTTATTTTAAACTGTTACCATAAAAAGTGTGTAACTTTATAGGTAACATTGCCTAAGGTTCCTTGTTTACATTTTAGATATGAAACCCCAAAATAATTTATTTGTCTTGTTTAAGGATACTAAATAACTTAATTTATTGTGATTTATATTTTCAAGTGACTTGCCAGAAGCAATGTTTAATTTAATTATTTTATTTAAATTACCACTATTAATCAATCCAAAAAAATGCGATTTATTATGTCTGTCTATGTAAGTAAGCAATATAAAGTGGCCTCACACTGCCTAAATTTTGCTTAAAATTTTGAGCCCAGGCTCTAATAACACTGGATTTTGTATTCACTTACCGAATTTGTACGGAACCCTCAGTGCGCGAATCCGACTGGCACTTGGCCGGTTCTTTTTTTACCTTGTTTACAATTATTTACAATTAGTAATGTTTACAATTAGGTATTTAAGGTATTTAATTTGTCGTCGTGGTTTTATTTATGCGCCCTTTTTGTTTAAATAAAATAACGGACTAGGTAATCGTCATTTTTCGCCGAATAGACCCCGACTACAAAAAACGCCGAATAGTCTGTTTCCCCGACTAGTCGGCAAATAGTCGGCCCATCTCTAATAACATTCACTCTTACTATTTCCAGGCTCCAAAATCTACAAACAAGATCCCTGCTATGTGTAAACAATATGTTGTCAAGTTTACCTCTTGAAAATCTGGGTGGTGTAAATGGTGTTTACAAAATCTGGGTTGAAGCTGGTAAACTAGTTTTCAAGCAGAATTCTGATGCTATACTTTTGGAGTCAGCCACAGCTGTTATGAGGGCATCTTTAGATAAAATAAAGTTAAAAGAGCATGGGAGCACCAGTGGAACAGTACTGTTCAGTGATTTAGCTGTGTCAGACTTAGAGGTAAATTAATTGTCTTCATTTTAATTTCGGTTACTCTGATTAGACGATAATTCTCTATAGTTGCAATAATTTAATTCCACAAAACTTTCTCGTACAGATGATGTTCGCTGGCATTAGAGAGTGCAATGTACCAGAGATAAGATCAAATCTTATCCGCATGATTGGATTACTGGCTCTCTTATTGGTGAATACTGTGAATGAAACAACAGCAAATGTGATATGCACTATAACAGATTTCATATTAGATCAAGCACACAAAGAAAATGAAGTTTGGGTCCTTGCTGAGGCTCTGGATACTATTATAGATTTGTATTCCGAAGACGAAACCGATGTGCTGGCAGCGAAATTGAACCTTGTAGACAAATTGACAGCATTAGCTCCTGTAATCAAAAACAAGGTTTGTGATATTGATACTGCTCAAATATTGAAATAAACACCATTCTTATTTTGATTACTATAAATTAAGTCGTCTATGTTTAATTACAGGCGAGACAACAAAAGAAGTTACCAAAGGAATTCAAAGTACTTGTCAGTACAGTAACTTCAAATTTACCAAGATTTATTAAATATAAGAAAGGTAGGATAAGTAAGTTATAATATTTTCATACTTGATGAGTACCTATGTGTAAGCTGCTATAGATACAAATATTTTATTTGATTATGATTATGACTAAGCATAATTTTACTATTAAAGTTATCTAAATAACCTTCTTGTTTCTATTCAAGTCATTTTATTTCTGAAAGTAACTTGAAAAAATAGGGACCACAGGGTATCATCTTCATCATAAAAAAGTTAGCTCTATCAAAATAATAATTTATTAAACAACAAAGCCTTTGCAAATACAAACATCAGTTTGCTTCGAAATGTAGTACCATTATTGTAAAGTAGTAGGATAAGTGCTTAAACTACCAAACTATCAACCATTACAACAACATAAATATAATTATTTATAGGAAATAAAATTATCACATTGAAAATCCTTACACTATGGTGATATATCAATTTAGTTTATTTATGGCATTTATTGACACCACTCTGGTAACAGCCAGTGTTATTTTATCACGAATTATTGATAGGCAAATAAAAAATACGTATTTCCTAAGTTGAAACTACTTCTGATCAGGACTATTTCGTAATTTAGAAATTTGAGATCCAAACTAATGTAAACTGCTAGTACTGCTACTACCTACTGCCTAACGTATCAAATTCTTGTTAATCTTAAATAAGATGGACTCCACGAGTTTGCGGCGCTATGCGAACCTTCTACATAGTAACGGCACCTGTATGTTTCTTTGGGGTGGACTCACTCTAGTAGATATTTGCAAAATTTGATCCTAGACTTGTCCAAGTGATACCTAGCCACGACAGTGTAGTCATGCTCGCACTGTTCATACATATTAAAGTTTTCTATAAAATCTTCCTTAGGTACAAACATATATATAATGTTCTGGTGACTTGGAGACAAGAAATAAAGGCTTCTGCAACGGAGCACTATTGGAATTTTGCATAAACGTTCTGCACGCAATTTTGGCGGGTCTTAATGTGACGAAATGCCGACGCAGTATTGTTTCTTGTGTTGGTTAGAACCCCACTCATAATCGTACGTGACCATAAGTAACCGATATGAGAACATTAATAAAAATTCTCAGATTTTCAACTCTCAAAATGGGTTATTTTTAATTATTATGACATATTTTCATGGAGTGATTAGAAGTTTTAATTAGACATTATGGTCTGGCGAATTGCCTCCGTAGTGACTCCTTCTAGGCTTTGGTATTGGGTTAGGAGGCGAAGCATTATTGTTGTCAAATCTGCGCTTTATGTCAGTAACGGATAAGCGGGCTCCAGTTAATATTTCTTCATCTTCTATTAGAGCAGAGTTTAATTTGCTGATCTCTCTTTCAAGTTCTCTTGTTGCTCTATCTATTTCGATAAACTCTTTTTCAGTACTTGAAATAGAATTATCAATACTCTGTTTCCTTACTGGTTCATCATACAGCTTGCAAATAACTTTTTGCGGCTCTACATTGCCATTTGGATCAATATCTGGCTTACTTTCATTCAGGTTGATGTCGTAAGCCACGTAAACTGGGTCCAATGTGTTAGTGAGACTTTTGCTCCTTTTACTGGAAAGCTGGTGAAAATCTTCTAAGTTGCCTCTTCTAAGTCGTATGTCATCGTCATTAACGCTAGAGTTCCTTCTATACTTGCTAATATCAACTTTAGGGAATGAGACTTTACTAAGTATGTCACCTTCAGAATCGGCGTTAGTCATCTTTGTATGTGTTGAATCATCTGTTTTCCTAACAACAACATCATCAGAGTCGTCCCGTGTTAGTACAGTGTTTGTTGTGGAGTTAGAAGTAGAATCATGGATAGTTTCTGTAGTTGTAACATTAGCACATTCTATACTCGAATTTGTTGCGTTTTCCGTTGACGAAACTTGTACAACGTCGGGAGGTTTCTCTGCGTCTGCATTTTTGTTCTTGCCTTCTTCGTCTTCGACTATTTTAAGTTCGACATTGAGGTTCATTTCTTCAACTTCAAAGTCTTTCGATTTCTCCTCATCGTCAGGTTTCTTGTCATCAACCTCGCTTATGTTCAATGTTGAATTGGTACTGCTGATCTGTAATGCGGAAATGAGATTACAGTAATTTTATCCTTGCATTGAAAGGTGTAATTATGCATTAAATATGTTTCTATTTTCTTTTTTAATATGGTTACTTACGGAAACGTCAGCAGCGCCCTGTGGGGGCATTGGAGCTTTCTTCTTCTTGCGTCTGGATGCTCGCACAGGTGGCACTGGTCCCTCATCGAACGGGTTCGTGCTCTCCACACTTAGCCGGGATCCAGTGACATCGCTGCGAGCCATGCGCGGTGTTACACTGAAATTTGTATCGTTTATGATATTTTTTTGTATACAGTATACATTTGGATATCTAGAGATTTCATTGGTCAATTTTTATCAGTAGCTAATGTTTGGTTTTTACCTTATCGAGTTGACTTCATAGTTGCTGGGGCTTCGCAGACGCTCCTGGAAGCGTGATCGTGGGAGCGGCGTCACTGAGCCCCCGTAGATATAGCGGTCGGCACGCTCCGGCGAGCCAACTGTGCTGCGCACCCCTGACGTCGATGAATCTGTAAGTTTTACGTTTACGTTTTAGCTAGTACTTTAGAATTAGACCCGTCGTGTAGGCCTCTTAGTAGCCTGTTAGCTTGGCACGGTCGTGATCGTCGATGCGGAAAGCAGACTATTCGTTTTAATTGAGACGATAATCGTAGTATAAGACATTCCGTAGTCATTCTATTAAACTAGGTTCCGCGATCGACGCTACCTCCCTAACAGACTACAAACGGCTTTATTAGAGCAACACGGCTACGATATAACTTCCACGCAACATATAGATATATTTTTTAACTGTTTGGTTTATTGCCGTTCTTGACAGTATGACATGTTGTACGGTCGACCAAATGGGTAAAATAGGTAGTAAGTACGTATTTAACAAGGCGTGTAACATTTTCCTTCTAAGATGCTCATAAATATCGAGGGCACGGATGCATGTTCACTTAGGTACTTGCATTAAAGATATGCTACTTATGAAGTTGTATACTCAGGATGACGACATTTTCAAGATAAGCGAAAGTATTAATTATTACTAAGTATACAGGTTTTGTAGTTTGAAGCAAAGCATTTAATAATATTAGAGTTCGAGATCGTTGTCCTTTCATATAATTTTTTTAGAATCTTCATGAGCGAGTCAAGTAATAGTTTTGTACCTATTGGTTCAGCTACGGTGAAATAATGTAAAAGTAACGATCAAATACTTTTTATTGATTGAATAACCGATGTGTGTTAGCCGCGTTGTGTAGTGTTTATTATAATTAAAAGTATCGATTGGATTATGTTAGGCTTTATTCATGCTTTATAGTTTCTGCACATTGTCCATCTTACATTGCAAGGCGCGTCGGTACACGATGGGGCTGCTGTCGCCATTCACCTGGTGATTCAACTTGCCATCCTGAGATGTCGATTTCTTCTTCTTGTCTTTTCTCATGAACGACCTCAAGGACCTGGAAAGGTTGAATTTTTTTTTTAGTTTTCGATACAAAGTGCATTTAAGTAATTTTATTAAATAGTCTTAACTTCCGCAAAAATAAATGTTGGGAGAGCATGGGCTTAGACATAATAATTTTCAACAAGAAACACTCAAAATAGAGTTTCCCAAATAGCTGCTGTCCGCTTTTAACTGTTTTCCCCATTGTCACACAAATTCTTCTTACTGTAGATAAGTATACGTAGTGTGTTAACTATCTCGATTTCTCACCTTAGGCTCTGTCTACCCCGTAAAGGATAAAGACGTGATTTGTGTATGTGTATGTATCTCGATTTGTTTAACTTAAGCATTTGCAAAGGACCCACTGACATTGAGAGGCACGATTAGTGTCCCAATGTCCCAATCGCGTGGCGGATGTCTGTAGGCGCACCAACAGAGGTTTAGTGCACTTGATTCCACTTGAGCGGTCACAATTGTTCCGTGACGGACACCCACCTTACTGGGCCGTTGCACTACACTGTATATGGGCGTTTGAAGGAAAAATAAACGTTTTCTTGTGTCAGGAGCATTGACTTGTAATAACAAGTCGCTCTAGCTAGAGTCTAGATCTAGATAGAAAGTAATTCTCTCCCACCCTCAAATTTGGGCCGATTTTATTGGGTGTGCGTGTGTGTGTGTCTAAATATAAAACGCACATTTGGTTAAATCAATTTTGATTGTTTTAAAGGATACGTCTGGGCATCTACTACTGTTCGAACTGATAAACTCTAATCTTAATCTACTTTGTTTGGTGATCTTCGTAATAGTATATTATTCAACAAGGGACTAAAATAAGCTATAATGAAACGAGATGTTTAGCCACCCGAGTTCATCGAGCGTGGGTGGGTATAGTTAAAGTGTCAGAGGAAAAAAACGACGTTCTATACAAAACTACAACAAAGTTTCTTACAATAATGTAAATTGAATCGTTCGTACAATATGTGCTTAATTCGTTAATTCTTCTTCACTGTATGATGGGGGTGACATTTTTGGTCTATAATTTACAAAGTTGCACAATTATTTGGTGAAATATTTTTTTTACAACGTACGCTCAATACAAGTAATGGACATAATATTTTTGCATGACAAAACCTTCGATGGTCGAGTAGTCTAGCATTTAATTCCAGAGCCACAAACCTTGAGGAAGCCGGCTTCGACCAACGCTTTTGTTAGTTACACTTATCAATTTACACCAAACTTGAAAACTATTTTAAAACTAATTGGACCATGCATAATAAAATGAATGCATCCTTAATATAATTAAATAGATGCATATTCGTAATCATGAATCGTGTTTCACGAAATTAAATCGTTATTTTTTAATATTTTAGCAGTTGCCATTTTGAGTTTATTTCCACGCCCTAAAATTTGTATATTTACTTACACAATCACAAACATCATGGCTGGCTGTTTAGGGGTTTCCAAAGCAAACTAAAAAAATACTTTAATCCCTAGAGATTAAAAAGGAGCTTTAGTCACGATATTCAGAAACTAAAGTAACATTTTAAAGAGCATGAGAAGTGAAAAAGATATTTTAGTTCGAACCGTAGCACATGACCTGTACCTACAAATAGTTGATAATTACAGCCGTTTGTTTATCAGTACATGGATGACTGAATTATTGACCTAGCTCGATCGATTTATCGCCCCCGAAACCCCCTTCATACTAAATTTCATGAAAATCGTTGGAGCCTTTTCCGAGATTCAGATTATATAGTAGCGAGTAGCATTTTCAGTGTGGTTTCTAAAATCGGTCCCGTGCTTACATAGGTAATGTAGTTAAACCGATTTCATTTGGTTAGATCAGAATGATTGTAGTAAAACCGTTAATAGCATGAACATTGTTGACGAGCAGTTGATTGCGAATTTAATCGTCAGTGCACTGGGTTCTGTAAACAAATAGAGCTGCAACAGAATGACATTAATAAATCGGCTAGGTCGTGTAGATAAATATTGACCCGGTCTTGAACTGCAGCTACTTGTTACTGTGACTAATTACCGCTAATTAATGTGAAGGATTGAATCTATTTAAAAATCATAACTAAAACTAAATATTTTCTTAATTAAAGTCAAGAAGGTTTAAGGAACCATCATGGTAGGTACATGAAACTGAATGTAAATTTGATTTGGAAAAACGTTTTTACTACCTACCTATGTAATAGCAATTTATGGTTTTGAAGGATTTTTAAGTGGTATGTGTTGTTTTAAATATTGGTTCGATGTTGTTATTTTAATATTGGCTTTCTTTAAGTTGAGACATTACCTACTAATTTTATTATGACCTGATTTCGATGAGCAATAACAACGATTTGTTGTATATCCTTGAGTTGAAAATTAAATTTTGTATAAAACTGATAACTGCGCTCCGAGAACATTCATAAAATACATAATGCGTGTTAAAAAAGTTGTATGAATCTGAATAATAATAATTATATATTATGCGCATAGTACTACCTACTGCCTCGACCTATTTAAAACGTGACTTTTTACAATTGATATTAATGATCAATCTAATAGTACATTCAAAGGAAGTAATTAATTAGTGTCATTAGATGCTCATTACAATATCTAATTATGTACCTACTCAGTTTCTTTAGGTAATTCTGGACTCCACAAGGAGAACCCTACGTAACTCCTACAAAATAAGCTCATCAATATGTAAAATTTGTTTACGTTGTACATAACTAAGGGATTTTGGAATTCCATTAAAGTTCCATAAGCAGAAAATAGCTGTGTTACAATATTAAGATACCTACCTGCTAAATCTCGTTTGTTTAATGAGACAAGAAGTTAAACATACAAAATTAGCTAGCCGCACAGTCTTCATTCTTGTCATGAATCATAACATAATAAGTATTAAAATTTTAACACACACTGGTACGAATTGACATTATTTGCCATTGTGTGGATGAAGTGGGTAAGTCGTCCCACCTTGGGATTATTATTACATATTGTTCAATAATCATAGGCGGAGGTGGCTTATCTTGCTTTGCTTTATCACGTAGATGTTGCATGGAACAGATGCGGTGAGCTAATTTAATTACCTAAGTCTCTTGTATGTATATTGCCTTGCCTTGCCATTTGCCATCCTTCTTATTTAACAAGTAACAATAACATGGAACATTTTGTGTCTCCTAGTTACGTATCTAAACTAACATCGTTTTCTCTTAGCTGCTTACTTTTTTTTCCATCTCTCCATCTGTTATTTTAAATTGAAATTATCTCTTTATTTATTCTGATCACAAATCCAACTTAGCTACCTATATTTACCCGCGTGGTTAATTTCATATGTTACCTATGTGGAAAATGAAATGCTTAGGTAACATTGGGTCTTGGCTCTGACACTGTTGGGTTTACTGATAGTTAACATTTGACGTCCGAGCTCTTAATAATAACCGAACCTGAATCGACTCGCATGACGCGCAAACAGTTATAGAATACTCGTAATGTTACTTATTAGTATCCTGGCCCATATGTAAGAATCAATTCACATACATTCCTACAAAGGTGAAAAGTGTTAATAAATGCCAATTTATAGTGATCAAATTTAACTTGATTAAATATAACATGTTGAATTTTGATCTAGCTAGCTTCCTAGACGTAACTTCTGTCCAATATGGCTTGTAAAGATTTTAAATTTTGTGTGCACTGTGCGACCTTCACAAGAATTGTGATAATGAAGCTGTAAGACGATGCCGTTCTAACAACTAGGCTGGCAGTAAGTAGGTCCTTGCATAGTTAGATGTTATACATGCATTGAGCATATTTTATCAGAATTTCGCTAATCACATGCATTTTATCTCTTAGCTGAAGTAATTTTATTTTAATCAATATGAATAAGCTATGAAGCTGTTCTACCTTGAATGTTATCAAATTTTAATTGCACGGCTCAAACAACGTCTTGTAACTTTACTCTCTGCCTTGCTACATTGTATTCGAAGCGCGAAACGGACTTTCGTATTTATGCGGATACCTACCTAATACCTATACTGCCTAAAGCTACCATTAAGCCAATACCTATAAAGTAAATACCATTTTGGCCATATAGTAGAGGTAGAAATGGTATCGCTGGTTACTAAAACTTAAAAAGCTGGGCTGTGTTGTCAAATGTGTATCTACTTGGTATTGGGCCTATTTCTCATATTTTCGCTAGCTATTTCCACTAGGTATGCTCTTTGCTTATTTATCTACATTTATGTGCTTTCATTAATGCAAACTTTAAATTTATGTTAAACTAGCTGACCCGGGAAACTTTGTTTCGCCTTAGAATCAGTTTCGATAATGCCATTGCTATGCCATGCCAGCGTTGTGTCAATTTGACATATTTTATTAGTTATTCTGCTATTCGGGGTGGAGACAAATTCAACAAATCATGGGTTATAAATGGTGTAAATAGGTTCAGTGGTTTTGGCGTGAAAGCTTAACAGACAGACAGACAGAGTTACTTTCGCATTTATAATATTAGTATAGATATGGCTCAACGGAAAAATCTTTAACTTTTTTTGTAGCTTAGGACATTCCTATCAATAGAAAAATTATTAAGTAGGTATCCAATCCCAATTAAAATGACATTTATTATCATTACGTCAATGGCGATTGTCGATAAAGTCAAGGGTGTGGAGCAAACAGTTCAATCACAGCGGCGCGGCGGCTCGCTGTCGTAGTTAAGCCACGACCACAATTGACACAAGATCTGATACCAATCAAAATACTTTTACCAGAACAGATCTTGAAATCGCTGGCTTCCTGATTGTTAGATCTTGTTGCACCTACTTGGTCTATACTAAGATGAAGCTTAACTTTATAACCAAGAAACGCCTTTGAAATCTACATGGTGGTATGGTTGATTTACGTGGTGGCGATGTCTTAAGTTAAAAGTAAGCGCGTTGTCTAGGTGTTGTCACATCATACCATTTGTTGATTAAGCAGACACCGGTCACGTAGTGAAGTTAAGCCTTTAGATTTAGAATTCTTACAATATCTACTCCACAGAAATAACTCATACTAAAAGTGTCTTCGCGTCATGAGAAAATAACAACTATAGACCGACCGCTTAAATGAGTCCTCGCTCGCCCGCGCGGCACAGGGGCGCAGGGTAGGACGCCAAAGCGACCGAGAGAGGTGCGGGCGGGTAGTGCGTCTACCTCCCGCACCTCTCGTCCCCCACGGTCGTCCCACCCCGCGCCCCTGCAAAGCGCGGGCTAGGACTCAATTAAGCGGGCGGTCTATAGATATCTTTTAGTCATCCTTTTAAATAGGTAGGTACTTAAAGCATTTGCTCGTGTTTGACAGACCCGAGATTTTATCAAATGCCGTGAACGAGCATGCATTCAAACGGCTGCAAAATTTTGACAGGGCGAAAATCACTAAAAAGCATAGGCTGTGAATGCGTTAAGGATGTAGATATCAACAGGAAATAGGATCAGAGAAGAAGTAATAAAGTAAAGTCTGTGTAAGCACAACAAATGGATGTATTGAGGCATCAGTCGTCTCATTGTTTCGCAACAACAACGTAAGAATACTTTAATATATACAAATGCATAAATAAAACGTAACTATGTCTTGTGTAGGTACGTAGCTGTGAAATGATGCACGCTCATATTGTTTGCAAATAGGTATTGGTCATGTGGTCATGGCGGTTAGTTTGACTTGTGAACTTTGTCATTTAGCGCGTTTCAGAATTTAACAAGGTTTTAGTTTAGAAGGTTTCGCGATGTGAGAAAAGGTCAAAACAAAAATGTATCAGCGCATTATGTATTTGTTACGGAACTGACCCGATTTTTAAAAATACCACTCAAAAGTGGTGAAAAATTGTTATGAATTTGTAATACCAGTGGATAAGTAGAAAATTTCAGCTCTACTTAATCCATTCAACTAGTCGATAACTTTATTTGAGCTGTGGTTTTACAGCAATATTTACAGAGATTTATATCACTTTCGAGTGATGTGCTTTCAAAATCATCGCACCCGCGGTTCTTATATTCCAACAGCACACTGCTGTTGCACAGAGATACATAATCTATATCTATATCTATACTAATATTATAAAGAGGAAAGATTTGTACCTATTTTTGTATGTTTGTATGTTTGTAATGAATAGGCTCAAAAAGTACTGGGCCGATCTGGATGAAATTTGGAACATAGATAGATTATAGTCTGGAATAACACATAGGCTACTTTTTATCCCGGAAAATTGCGTGATTCCCGCGGGATAGCGATAAACGAATTCTACGCAGACGAAGTTGCGGGCAACTGCTAGTTAACTATATAATTGTTTGTAGGTAGGCAACTTGTAGATATTGTTGGAATGAATCGCGTGCGGTAGACATAGGTCTTGATGTTTAATTGTCATCATATTCAATTCATCATTTCTTACGAACAACTAGAGCGATAGGTAGCGCTTGTTGTTGCATGTGTGGGCTATCGCGTGTGAATTTGCCACTAGAGGTGCTAGTATCGCGTGAGGTCCAATAACATTCACTTTTCACTGGTTTTGGCGGGCTTCGTGAGATAAATTATAATTTCTTTCATTTACCTGTTGAAAAGTGATCTCCTTCGTGAAGTTATAGCAAATATGAATTGTTTGGCGATGAATGTGAAACGCTTTGAAAGCGATTTTTTTCCGAACAAAACGGAACTGCACGACATTGCGGCATAGCTACTCGATATGATGATAGTTATTTATAATTAATAAACTTGATGATATTCTAGATTTAAAACTTTGTTTCGGCGCTAATCGTATAAAGTCGCCTTTGGCAGATGTACCTCTGGACCTTAGTCAAAAGTGGCGCCAACTGGTGTGCAAAGAAACGATAGTCCCCATTGTTTACAAGCTTAAGTAAATTATTAGTGGATGCTATATATAATATGCTCTTTATTTTTAAGTCAGTTTAATGGAATTGAACACCTGAGTCTGTACAGATGTCTGTACTTATGAGTGCTTATGATTTTGAGCAAGTACCGTGACTAGGTAGGTGTAGGTACGCATTTCTTGGAATGTATTCATTCATCATCTACAGAGAAAAATACGAATGCATTGGTCGATGTTAAAAATTGTGATTAACCGTAAATACTTTTCTAATTTATTGCGTGCATCTTACAGTAATTTGAATGGCAATATTATTAACAGTTAAGGCAGAATAGAGTTCCGTTTTGCTATGGTTATAGGTTATAGGCCTGTATAGTCGACAAAGATAGTGAGTTTATCGGCGACAATGTTTTATCGTGTTTCGAGTCGCTGTCGCTGACAAAAATGCATCAAAATTACATTTTTTGGAGTCCATTATGTTATAAATAAACGCGTTATAATAATACTAACAATAATGTTTCAAAAACATATTATAAAAAAGGCCAAGTGCGGGTCGGGCTCAGGCACTGAGTGTTCCATATAAATTCAGCAAGTCAAAATAAAATCCAGTATTAGCAGAGCCCTGCGCTTAAGCAAAATGTAAGCAGTGCGAGGTCATTTTATATTGGTTACTTTCTAGATAGACATAAGCAGTTAGATTTTTAGATTGATTTCATTACCGTAAGAGCTACCTTCAAGCCAAATTTTAAATTTCCAGAACAACTGGAAGTAGGTAGTAGGTAGGTACCCCCTATTTTTCGGGTGCTCGGCAATTTGTATGCGAACACGGACGGACGGACAGCAATGTGATCCTTTAAGCTAAAGTCTATTCTTTTATCACAGATACTAAATTGAGAAGTGCAAATGTCAAAAAATGATACCAGGTACTATCAAATGAATCAAGAAATTTTTATTTCTTGATTTTTATGTTTTTACTTTTACGGTTTTACCGTTAGAAATTTAATTTCTAAATGTCTGTGAAAATCAGAACACATAGAAAAAGGATTTTTCTATGTGTTCTGATTTTCACAGACATTTAGAAATTAAATGATACCAGCTTTTTTGTTTAGTGGAGTACTCAATATTTGTGACCCGTGAGCTTATTATGTAACGCGATCGTGTTCATTTTGACAGTTCTAGTATGAATGTGACAGCTAGTTGATTCAGATGCCAATTGTCAACCCATACATGAACTGTCAAAATGAACACGATGGCGATTGCGAGCGAGTTAGATAATAAGCCTACTGGATACAAGTGTTATGTCATAATCAAACAAATTTAAAGGTTTATTAGTTTATTACACTAACTTATATGCTGACTATAAATCGTTTTTAAATTAGAGTACTAAAAAAAATAAACCTACCCAATTTAAAATATAATAATTATTATAACTTTTAAAATTAGTACATACACGTTTCATAGGATAACTTACGAAAATCTGTACTAAATTTAATATATCGTTAATTTTCGATAGGGGTTGCACATCATTTTGAATTGCAGAAAACAGGCAACACTAGCTCATTTTAGATACAGAACCCTAAAAGTACCTACCTAATGCCTATAGATTAACTAATAGGTAGGCATAGGCACATCATCCATCTGAAATAATTTGTTTTATTATAAGATCATAGGTAAACCGAGCTTTTGGACGCGAGCCAACGCACGTCTGTACGCTAAAACATGATTACTTTGTTTGATGTTCGGCTTAAACTAAACTATTTACGCAGATACGTTTTAATTGATTAAATAAAGCGCTTTGTCAATATTGTTAGGTAGGTACCTAGGTCTAGTCCTAAAAACACCTACTTTAACTTTACTTCTACATATTTAAACTAACTCCTATATTTTATTTTCGCTTGACTTTAGGTATAAATTTGCGTAAGGGAACAATTTAAAGTTTTTTTTTACCTTATGTTATGACAGCGCATTCTGGATTTGTGCAGTTATTAAATGACTTCTACTTGTGTTTTAAATCAAGAACCTAGAGTACATAAATTCGTTTTTCTACTCCTGTACTTCCTGTACCTGTAGGTACTTCGTTTTCCTATCTGTGATTCATGTAATAACGAGCACCACTATAAGAACACTCCTAATAAGACTTTGGATAAGTCTATATTGTCTATTCCCTTTACAAGCACTTCTTGGCTTATTGGCTTATGTCGCTCTAAGTGCTTCATCGTTACGTAGGTAAAACTTTTACGACCAATGAGTTTTTTTAATTTGTGCATTCAGACTGGCTATGGTCAAGAACCATTCAGTCGTTTAGGACCAAATACGGAGGTAGGTAGGTATTTAGAAAGCAAACAAGATAAAATATTCCAATATACCCATTCAATATTTCAGTATGTGTATTTCAATTTGACAATTAATGTTTAGGATCCAAGATGGCGGACATAGTTTGACACTTGAAACGAAAATGGTGATGGGTGTCGTTTTCGGGTAATTTTCTGGCTCTGAGCTCACATTTGACAATTTTGTGGATTCAAGCTGGCGGATGACGTTTTGGCAAATTTTTAGACTAAAATGTTGATGGGTGTACATTTCGGGTAATTTGTTGGCTCTGAGCACGAATTTGGGATAATTTTATTGATCCAAGATGGCGAATTACATTTTGACACTTTGACACAAAAATGTTGGTGGGTATCATTTTCGGGTAATTTGGTGGCTCTGAGCACGAATTTGGCTTATTTTTTTTAATTAAAATTGATGATAGTAGGTAAGTAAGTAATTACCCACTTAGGGTCTTCCTTTTGTGCCCCATTTTGCAAAATATACCTTTGAATTATCATACAAAAAAAACAGCCACAGTACCTAGGTGAATTTATCGCAACGAAATCTGCGGCTTATAGAACCCGATTCGGGGCCGCGCGAGATCTACCTACTTAGGTAGGCACATAGCGTTTTGGCTGAATCACTGATTTAAAACCTGTCCCTGTAGGCAGTATTTTAAAATTATTTTGTGCTACGTCTAAAAGAGCTCTGAATAAGCAAATTGCTTCAAGTTCAAATAGCGTGACTGAAGTTAACGGATATAAATAATGCGGTCGTGAGTGCAGCCACAACACATACATTGCAGTACATCAGTACTCTTCAGATCATCAGATCTCTTTCTTGGTAACAGTACATCAGTTACCAAGAAAGAGTGATATCTTAAAAAAAAATCAAAAAAATCAGCTCAACCCCCTCTGGTGCTATCCCCTTCCCACTCAGTAAGACCTCATATATGTACAATCCCCGTTTTTTTTTGACATCCGCCCCCTTTGATAAAAAAAGACTCAAATCGAGTTGCAGTGCAGCTCAACGGGTCTGTAGCAGTTTTTTTCATTCTAAATTTGAAGAATGTATTCAATTTGGTCTTCGATCGCACACTGGACAAATGGACACTCTTCTCTAAGAGAGAATTAAGATTTCGATCGCAGAATGGATTCTAAGATATAGTAGCATATTATAGTATTTCCAATCATTTATTTTCTCGATGACAGCTCCCGTAGAATGTAACTGCGCTTTTTACGCAAAAAATTACTTTTAAATGCGAGGTATAAAAAATATGACGACTGCCTAATTTTGTTCCTTGATCCCATATAATATTCATCTAGAAGACAAATTGAGTCCATATTATATGCAGTAATATCTTTTTAAAGTACGATAAACAATAAACGTTTTAATAAAGTTACGTTCTATGGGAATACAAATAGTGATCTAGGTTGCCAACGCATCTGATATCCCTCCGGGGTTGCGGGTGTCTATGGGCAGTGGGGATCACTTACCATCAGGTGACTCACTTGCTCGTTTGCCTTCCTATTCATATAAAAAAACCGGTCAAGTGCGAGTCGGACTCGCGCACCGAGGGTTCCGTATCATTATCTATAAATATATAAAACCAGTGTAAGCAGAGCCCTGCTCCAAAGCAAAATGTACGCAGTGTGGGGTTACTTTATATTGGTCACTGCTATATACAGACATACATACACATTTACGGTTTTCGCAATTATTCTTTAATCTGTGCTATAAGACCTACCTTCATACCAAATTTCAAAATTCTGCGTTCACGGGAACTACCTTGTAGGTTTTGATTCCCTTGAGAGTTGAAAATTTGCGGAAATTTGCGGCATAAACGGCTGTATCTTTTGATTGCGTTGGCTTAGAATTTTGATTTTTTCACAGCTCCAAGGGGCAGTAGACCTAAGTATTTGATATAAATTTCAGCTTGATACCTCCACGCGTTCCTGAGAAAAAGGGTCTTGACAGACGGACGGACGGACGGACAGACGGACAACAAAGTGATCCTATAAGGGTTCCGTTTTTTCCTTTTGAGGTACGGAACCCTAAAAAAAGTGATGTTATGATTGAAATATCGATATTGTATCGGTATTTCATATATTGAACTAGATGTGTTCCCGCGACTTTGTACGCGTTGTAATTTTTTACCGGGATAAAAAATAGCCTATGTTACTCAGGAATAATGTAGCATTCTAATGGTGACATATTTTTTGTTTGTCCAGTAGTTTTTAGTTTATTCATTACAAACATACTGTCATTCGGCCACTTTGCACGCTTAGTAATAAATTGGCATTCAAGTAAGTCGGTTTTTTTATTCGCTCCATAGCTGAATACTTCTCAACTACTCGTATATATAAAATTGGATCGATATCGTATCTACTGATCACTTCACTTATTAGGTCACAACACTATAACTATCAAACTACACCTGTCATCGAGAAAATAAATGATTGGAACAACTATAAAGTACCTATAGTAATCATGTAGATACCTAATTAGGTAGTCAAATAATTTACTCACTGTATACGACTTAATTAAAAAATACTGCATATAAACTTCAGACGTAGTTATTTGAAGAGCTATGAGAGAAAATAAAGATTACTCACCTAAGTTTTAAAACTCTGATTCACATTTGCTCTGAATTTTAAGTGGGGCGATTTACTAAAACTGCACGTGACCGTACCTACTACAGCTTTTTATTATCGTTAGGTGTTTGGTATTAATTAATAATTTTAGTTATTATGACAAGTCGCTGGCAAGGTTTAAGCAAAATGTTTTAGGAAACTAAAAAATAATTCAGCATAAAATACAAACCCTACATCAAACATCATATCACAGGCATTAAAAGCTGATAAAGTTTCGTTCATATATTTGTCAAGCTGGTTAATTAAATCAAACTTTAATTAGTTTATCAATCTAATTTAATTA
The DNA here is from genome assembly GCA_949127965.1 of Pandemis corylana. Taxonomy (NCBI): domain Eukaryota; kingdom Metazoa; phylum Arthropoda; class Insecta; order Lepidoptera; family Tortricidae; genus Pandemis; species Pandemis corylana. The sequence goes on along the minus strand of OX421851.1, from coordinate 10,333,918 downwards.
GTTGCTACCTACCTACAGAAATTTGCGTAGTTAGAATTGGAACAAAAAAATATCTATCATTATACAGTGAAACCTGGATAACTGGGCCTTCAAGGGACCTGCGAAATAGTCTCACTTAAAGAGGTATTCCACATACCCAGTGTCTCAGATAGCCAGGTATAAATTAATATCTGTCTCATTTACAGAGGCTCCCATTAATAGAGGTGAAAATAGAGGTTACTATAGTTATAGAGGTGCGACAATGAAATAAAATAATGTGTAGTAAAAACATATACATACCTACATGAGTAAATAAAACAGGTAGTTCACAAAAATAATCAAGAAGTTTTTTTAAATATAAATAGTACAAAACCGCACGTAAAGATAATTACGGCCTTAATTTCGTCATTTTTCAAAAAGACGCCGATTACAACAAAACAAAACAAAACCTGAGGTCATTGAGGCACAAAATTAGCTAAATTTAGTAAATAAAACGAAAATTAAAATATGTAGTGCCAGTTACAGAGGTGATAAAATTTTGTCTCAGTTACAGAGGTTATTGCCAGTGAAATTCAAAGGAAACAATTTAGAAAAATTGTTCCTTAAAATATAATCTCAGTAAAAGAGGTAAAATACACTGGATGTCTCAGTTATAGAGGTAACTATGACGATAAAATCGAAACAAGAATCCCAGATATAGAGGTTTGTTTTGTCCCACTAACAGAGGTAATCCAGTGCTAAGGTGTCGGGACCACAGCATGAGTTCCAGCTATGGAGGTTTCTCACTTATCCAGGTCCCACTTAACCAAGTTTCACTGTAATAAACAAAAATCTGAAACGAGGCAAGTGCTTGCCTACTTAGATTCGATAAGAGTCAAAAATTAATATCTAAATTTTACTAGAGTAAAAGTTCCTAATTACTATTTACATGATAAGTTGCATGTCCTGGTAGATAGATGTATTTAATTAATTAATTATCCTTTTGTATCTGTTCTTTGTTATGAACATACAATTAAATGTATGTACACTAAATGACATTACGATCACAAGTGGTGACGGAATGACTTAAGTCCTATAAATAAATACACAACACTCACAATGCATTATTCAGACCATAGTGTGTGTTGATAACACTGAATAAGTAATTTTAGACGCGTGAACGGCGTTAAACTTGCATTACTAAAATATTTGCCAAAAGGATAACCGCTGGTCTATTGTGTACGACATTCACACGAGTACCTACGAACGTAGGTAAAAACTTAAGTACCTACATATCTATGCACTCTCATATTGTTAGGGGATCAGTTTTACTGAATTTTCAGCCTGTTATGGTTTTAGGGCAGTCCTAAATTTAATCTAGCAACGTGTGTTTATTACTTTCGAATTTGACCTATTTCCAGTGGTCACATTCACTGGCCATGCATGTGTAGATAGAGCAAAAATATTTACGTCTATTAAACATTATATCAACAACTTATTACCTACTACCTACCTAAGTACTTGAATAAAACGTGTTACATGAGCCACTAAAAATCTGAAACTAATTCGTTCAGAATAAAGAGTAGAATCGATTACTTACATTATATTTTAATGTAGGTTGTATTTTTATATTTCCTTTTTTTTTCTTGTCTAAAAGTTACAAATGCAACAGTTACTATTGCATCACAATTCACAGATAGAGGTTGCATACTATTTAGGTACAATATTTTGAAGTTGTAGGCTGATTCTTTTGATGGTTTTATTTTTTTGCTGCATAAAGTTGTCAATTGTCGTGCACGAATGTAGATTACTAATCGACTAGAATTATGAGAAAAAAAAACACTAATATTTATAAAAAACACCAAAAGAAATCAGGTGGGATGTCTGAGGTTTTCAGTAGATGGTGTAACTCGTTGTATTTATATAAAACATTCAAATCATCTGTAAACGTATACCTACTTATGTAAGTAAATGGAATACATAGATTACAGGAACCATAACCTATAATACTAGTTAGTGAACCACTAAGTACTTGTGTTTGTATTTGATTAAAGTAAAGGAAAGGTTGGCGTTACACGATTGTTTTCGTAATCATTTTATTGTTCGCTTGCTAATGAATCACCGCTCGACTGGTCGAGCCAAATCGTTTGTAAAATCTCAGTCAACTCAGTCTACTAATCTTACACAACACTGAAAAACAAATGATTAAGTGAATTGTCTGTCGCTTCGCTCTTCTTGTACACTAGCAGTTGTTGAGGAGAAAATCATTTATTCTTTTCGCACACCCTAATTGCACACTGGTAAGAATGAGATATTTGCTTTACCCACGCGACAAATCCAAGTACCACGCTCCCTGACACTTAAGTTAATGTTTATGAACACTCTAAAGCAATAAAATATTAATGTAACTTAGAGAAACGGAAAAATACACAGGTTTAACCAAGTTCTTAAGAGTTTCTTCTTGAGTTGAGGAAAATACGAAATTTCCTGTACCTTTACTTGGAAATTAAAGCCAATAAGATTACAGCTCTCTCAATTGGTTTTATGATAATATTCTTACATTAATCCTGAGCAATTTTCATGTAGAGCTGCAAAACCATAATGACAAATTGGAGGGAATCCCCGATGCCCGGAAACGATCGAATTCCTTAATAAGTTACGTCCCATCACTTGGCAATCGATGAACAGTAGAGAGAGAGAGGTCTTTTACGTATTTCAAATCATTAATCTATACTCATGCATAATATATATATGTTTTAAACACAGGTTAAGGACAAGGTTAGACAAAAGAAAAAACAATAAAAAAAGTCAAATAAAGAATACGAACTCCTAAGGGGTCCTTTCAATTTAGGTACAATTATTATGTTAGCCATGATAGGTATGCCCAGCAACGAGCAAACAATAAGGCACGAAGATGGGACGTGTGTTTCGCCTCTTAGTCTCACAAAAAGACTTTTATTTGGATTTGCTGTTACGGGGAATATAGGTTGTGTCTACACTTGACGTCACATTTGCATGACATGACAGTAGCACAGGTGTTTTAATGTTCCAAATTCATTTTCCCTAACTTGCCTAATACGAAAAACTTACCATGAATTTTTCAAGTCCTTAATCCCTGAAAAACTGATACTGTTCGTTCTGTTCAGTTTCCTGCCGATAGTCCAGAACCTGATCTTGTTGTGGTTATCCTCCTCGTGGAAGGGATTCAGGTGTTCCGGGTAGTCATGAATGGAAAAGCTCTTACGAGGACCCGTAGTCGCAGCCATGATTGAAACACGAAATCCTTGCTTTACATAATACACAAAAGTTGGTGTGTCGAGCACTAGGGTCTTTATCTGTTATCACACTGGTGAATTATCACGGGTTGATAGCGCGTTATATCGTTTTATCGCAGCGAGATAATTGCGGTGGTTGGTTTGTTTACGGCCGTCGGCGAGGCAGAGAGCAGCGCGGTTCGGCCGTCGCGGTGCTCGGCGTCGCGGACGGAGGCACACTATCACGCTGCCATACTGCCACCACTGCGGCAGCTATCGCATGCCGCTTCGTCATTTCGCTGGCCGCACCGCAGGTTCACGGTATTCGCGTTACGCACCGATATACACACTCTCGCGCATGGATATGATCTGGAAAGTTTTTCTAGATTTTTTTAAATTGTAATGCAGTCGTGTTTATTGAAGTCTTAGCACCACCATCCACCAAGCACAGTCGTCAATTGGGGAAATAAACAAAGGATACCTAGAATGTAATTTATAAACCAACAAACCAATTTGATCTTCAAATGTAGAACTTTTCGTATTACCATATTAAATTCTTGACCACCGCGCACAACAGTATCAGCTTACGTTGCAAAGTATGTACCGACCGTAATTAATGAAGTTGCATCGCATACTAACCAATTGCTTACTGGGGCCGTTATTTGAGAACATAGTTTCACTCGTAGGAAACTTGGTATCACATAACTCGTCTATTTCCAACGTTGACGCGACATTATATTCACAGTAAACAAAGCAAAATTTTACTATCAACTAGCTGCCTATATCTGCATGTTGATGTGAAATGACGTCATGCTGCATGACTCGGTCGCGTCATCTAGGGAGGCGAAGGTCGTGTAAACTTTGGAAATTTTACCTTGAAGGCGATGTAATAAGTTGACAAATTGATAATTTTAGAATGTTAGGTGGGTGACTATTTGGTAGATACTTAAGTTTCCAAGTTAACACGAAATTTTGAATTTATGAAGAGCAATGTTCGCTCTATACTCAATATTAATCAATAAGACTGCTGGTACCTACAAAATATGTGGTAGGAAAAGAGGCCGCCCACCACACGCTATGTCATTCATGAATCTTGGATCACGCCACGGCCACACCAACAACCAAAAATACACCTCACGAATACACGCCTTAGTTCTATCGATTTTTGTACACGTAGTCGGTGCTCATTAAGGGCAGTTTACTGGCTACGTGCATTATGGAGTAGTAACCTTTCGTATAAAACTATAATAATAATGTGTCCAAGTGACTATTAAGTAGGTATTTTGGTACGCTTGGAGAAATTGGGTTGGTCTTGATTTAAATAGTCCCGACCAGCTGAAGACGAATAAAATAATTGAAACTCTATATAGGCCACGATGATCCTTTTTTTGCTCCCTTTATTTAGGTAAAAGGCTACGTAATTGGCTACTTGCCCGATAATAAAGACAAAATTAGTCATCGTCTCCTTTTGTTCTTTGAAATTAGCACAAGCTGAAGTCCGGCAGAGTTTCCACTTGAAATATAACTGGACAAGTATTCATAGCCGATTATAGTGTACTCATAGTTATATATTGTGTGCTGTCCATTCTTTGTTCAATAAAGAGCTTCCAGATTCTTCCAGAAATAAATACAAAGTATCATCAGTTAAAAATCCATAATCGGTCCAAAACCGAAGCTTGAAATAAGGCCATCTCAGAATTCGGCAAGATCCTCCAATTATCTAATGCTGGACAGGATATTGAGTTGGGACATGTGTACCTACCGTTCTCAGTGCAGATGCGGTGCGGTCATTGCGCCACCAGCGGCCAGTAGAGGGCTCGATATCGCCAATTCATTGAATGGGTCACTGGCTGTTGGACTTTATCTCGTTTTGATGGACGTTGGACATCAGAGTAATAAAGATCTATTAACAAAGTCTTGGTAAAGAACAACAACTCGTTGTGCATAACTGTTTAATCAGCCGGATCATTAATTTAACAGTTAAACAAAAAGAGAAACTTGGCACAATAAGTGTAAATAAAAGCCGTATTCAAAACTAGAACGAACAATTATTAGCATTGCCGAAAGCGTGTCAGGCTTCTACCAGGCAACCTAGGTGCTCGGATCGCCGTAGCACAAATTAGAATAAGTACCTAATAGGTAAGTAGTACAAGTACGTGCGTAGCCAAGTTTCAAGAAAATAAATATCAAAATAAACATTATGAACATGTCGAGGGATTTGAACCTCCATAAACATATCTCTGTGGCTACACCTGTGAGTAGCGGCGTACTTCTTTGGATATGATTTTGCACGGAAATTCGGCATAGAAGTGAGCTGAGTTGATCCGCGTGGGCTGTCGGAGGAAGCTGAGACTTGTCTCGGAAATTGCAGAGAGGATGCGCCACTACAGACGGCATTGAGGAGCAATCAGGTGGATCTCGGTTAAATGGCGAACGCTCTATTACGATGCGCAGTTTGTTGTACAAGGTGGATTATCATTATCATTACGCATTCTTGTTTCTTAAGTGATTATTTAACGTATTTAAAAAAAGTACTGAGTTATACCTATTGATAGCCACGTTCAAAGTTCAAAGGCGCGTTGCAAATATTATGCATTTTTTGACACGCTTTGTTAGTCTACATCCGCCTAGAAAACATGACTGTTGTCGTACTTTAAGACTTAACTCTGCTTAAGTATATCATTAAAACTTTCTGTGATATGACCTTTCCACGGAATCCCTGGATTTTGCAAAACATTGCTTGGTTTCTACTTCCTAAGTAATTAATTACTTATACCGAGAAACCCGATGACTAAGTGGCAGTACCTTATGTTAGCCGTTCAGGTGCATGCATGCTGAATACTACCGACCTATTTATCCATTATTTACTTGTCAATAGAGTACTTACTCAGAGTATGTCAGCCTAGTTTCAGTATCCATGACAACACAATGCAGGGTTAACTCGATCAATTTCTAATCTCTAGCGGTGGTTGTGGTTTTGTATATTTCGTTATATTTGACGTAGTTGCAATTATTTTAGGAAAGCTTTTATTTATGTTATAATCCCGAACATGGCTGGTGTGGCATCTCCGCCGAATCTTTCGGCACGTTTTTTCTACGGTCTGCGGACGGATATCCAGTAAGTGCAATCTTTACTTACTTATTGGCGTAGAAATGAGAGATTGTGTGTCAGAACTTGGTCAGAACAGAATAACTTTGAATGTACCTACCAATTTCGCAATTACCTGTTCCTTGCATTACAGATTCAATCCAATAACAATTGGATCTAACTGGTACAATTGTTTCACAGATATAACGCACATTACCTGACAGAATCGGATATTATATACCCAGCTGGAGGCGTCATAGTGATATACAACCATCTTCAGAAAAAACAGAAGTTCATTAGACTTCAAGATAAGCACAAACCTATTAAATCTATAGTCTTAGCCCCAAACAGGTACTCGAGGTTCACTAAAAACACTAAAATCTTGAGTGCCCTTTTGGGAGAGAATTGACCTATGCCATTATTTCAGACGATGGCTTGCTCTAAATGAGATCGCGGAAGAAGGACAGAAACCCATAATAACCATTTACGATCTCACAACGTACAAGCGACGTAAAATTTTAACTGTGCCTTTCGAGAATTCAACAGCGCGGGAGTTTGCCTGCGTCCAGTTTTCCTTCGATTCCAAATATCTCGTAGCTATAACGGGAGAGCCTGATTGGTACTTATATTACTATAATTGGGATAAAGGAAAGGTTGAGAGTCATGCTAAAGCCCAAAATCCAAGTGGTCAAGGGACCGTTGAAAGTGTAAGTGACTATAACAAGTAACTAGTATGGCTAAAGCCAGGAACAGCTCTACTTAAGGGTGCAAAGTGTGCATGAGATAGGTACAGTTACGCTGGCTGGCCTTACTTAACACCGGGCGCTGGTCTTCGGTAGGAACATGAGGCCCGTATTTGTATTTATTTATGAACGTGATGGGCGACAAGTGACTACGACAATTCGAGATAGGTACCTGCTACCTACCTACATTGCTGACTTTAAGGATTCCGTGTTAAACTGGGCTTCACATTGGCTAGGAAATTTAAAACGAAATGTCAGTGTCACCCTGTCGAGCTACACGTTTATGGCATAGTGGCCAGGTGGAAAATTACAAAATATAATATAGTAAATTAATTTCGGACTGATGCACGATGATTGAGGCACGAGTCCATCCGTCTCATACTAAAGCTGAGCTTGGCTCTTGTAGACTGAAACGTCGGACGATGTTATTCCGTGTTTTATAGGTACAATGCAATCCTGCAGATGCAACGCTAGTGGTTATAACCGGGCCATATACTTTTCGCATAATGAACGTGTCTGAAACAGTGTGGAGACAATGGGGATGGTGCAAAGCTGAGAATGTGAGTTGAAGTTTAATAGCTTAAGTTTAATAGTTAAATATGCATACCTACTGAACTAATGAACTTAGCTTAGCTATTATAACGCCATTTAGGGAAAGTTTTTGTTTTTTACTTATACAAGATTTGGTTTGAATAATCGTTTAAAAGTCGCTTTAATAAAATAGTGCTAATACCGGCAGCCTATAGATTTAATTGCATAATTAATTACAAATAATAATTGCTCATAATATTAATAGATTATGAACAAGCAGTCTATAAAATAAAATAAAAACTGATAGATAATTCAAGGCTTGTACTTGGGTAAGACTGACGTAATAAAATCGCGGCAAGTGAGCGAATGAATATTTACGAGTACCTAACAGTACAAAGGTCATCGCTGATTAACTCCGTGTGCACTAGATCAACATAACCACCTCTATGTGGCTGTCCCCGGACCGCATACTGATCGGCACAGACAACGGAGTGATCATGATGATCGAGAACGGAGAGATCCGCCAAAACTGCGTTTTCCAGGCGTTCGATATCACTGAGATGTCGCTAAAGAAGGTGGAGACTGCGGAGTAAGTAGCTCCTTTTAAATGTTGCTAGGTACATGGTTAGAAAAACTTACCAAGACCAGTCTCGATGCTACAGGTTCATTCATAATTGACTGTCTGTGGCAGTAGATGTTATAAGGTGACTTCAAACTGGTAATACAAAACACTTTTTTTTGGTTAAATACGTTTATTTCGTAGATAAATGTTAACCAAAGAGGAAAGTTTTTATTTGCATTTAGGAAAAGTTTTTTTAGCAAATGATGAGCTCCCGTAACACATAACATTGATCCTAATGCATGTTTACAACGTGATACATCTAACCTTCAACGTATAGATGCTAGGTCAATGTAACATTAGCATCGGTTAATGTCGGTAATGCGAGCGGCCCACTTTGCTAGACTAGCCAATTAATTAGAACTCTCAGGTATGCTTAAAAATCTCAATACGTCATCTCAGGTCATTACCATACTGAACTCGAATCTACAATTTGTGTTAATTGGACTGTTAACTTGTAAAAGATGTAAGATGCGAAAGTAATTTAGACACCAATGCTTGTACGATGGCGCATATTGTTTCAATTATCATGTGACTTCCTTCGCTTTTTATCTTATAAAAGAGGAGCTGAGGAGTCTGGGGACAAGACAAGCACTTCGAGCAAACAAGAGACTACCAGCGACCACGGTTCCGTGGCCGTCGACGAGACCTACCCAGTGACCAGTTTTGTCAATTTTCCAAAAGGTAATAATCATTGCGCACGTTCAGAGATAGTCTATTTCTATATTTTTGGTGTAATAGGCTGCCCAAACATATGAAACGCCTACTTCTTCAATTGTTTAGCAAAAATTATCCCGTTTTCGAACGAGTCATTTGTATTACAAATTCTAAATCATAGTCCGTAAGTAATTAATCTATACCAAGAAAGCGTGTTGGCGTGTGGCAATGCATTATTTTTACGATAGCACGAATATTGAACTAAAGGAAGCCATACCTACCTACTTTATGTTTACCGCTGAAATACTTGTAATTTTAATCAACTATGACTGTAAATTGCCGTTATATTTCGTATTAATAGACGGGTACCTAAATCTAGCATCTACAGCATTTATAGCAAGTAGTATGTAGTAGATAGGTAAGTAAGTTCGTGTGCAAGCTGTTTTTTTTGCGAAAATCTAACAAGAACGGTGCAAACATGCAAAACATGCCTAGGGATTCAGCGAACCGATGCTGAGCTATTGGATGCGAACGAAACCTAGCGATTACAGACTGTGTTTTCTACATAGGTTCAGTAACGGTTCAATGACAGCTAAACACACGATTAAAATATGATTTTGAGGAACATAATTAGCAATGTAGCAGTAGAGATTAAATTATGATTATTTTAGGTTTCGTTTAGTTCTTTTACTTTTTCTGTGTGTCTACTTTTGCTTAATACCTACCTAAGTCCTGTCAAGCGTTCAAAGGTTAACCGGAAGAAATCCCTTTTAGGGATAAGTTCGCCTTTGTGCATTTGTGTAGTCCTGTATTCATCTTTTTCATGTATTTTATGTACAATAAAGAGTTATACAGTACATACATACTTACATACATTATCTACTAATGGAACCGGGGCATAAGAGAAGGGTAATTAAGAGGCAATAAATAGCAGGCAAAGTTCACATGGATCGAATGGAAGGAGGAACTGGCCTGGTAAAGTATCAACTGCTGCACGGCTAGCACGAGAGCGCGCGGGAGTTGATTCGCGCGCGAGATAGACTACCCGAATTTATCTTACTGTTTGTTCTAGAAAGAGACGGGTAGTTTAACTTGCGCGCGACACCGCTTCCGCCCGCTTTCGTGCTCCGTGCTGGTTGAACTGAATATTGTTCGAAATGTTATATCCCAACTTTATTTATCCATAAATAATTCGTTATTATTATTACCGATGACATCACGTTTCTGTTTAGGATTTGTGTTTGCGTGTGGACCTGGATACGTGCACATGTTTGAGAAAGAAACTATTCATCACTACAGGAAGCGGAACGTTTTCAGGATTTCAAGGAAGTGCTACAAGTACGCTTTGATCATTTTGTGATTAATTAATCCAGTTCTTGCTCTACCTGAGAACTAACGAGAAATATCTTGTTCTTATCAAGGCATACTCGTGATTATCCACTTTGGTCACCTCTCGATGCTATTCAGCACATAGCAATCGATCCTAACCAAGAAACACTGCTCATAACGACGCTTCGGAAGCAACTTTACTATGTGAAGTTGTTTGGACAGCACATGCTACAGGTGGGGAAATATTTACTTGGTTCGCTTACTTGTATCACATTACATCATTGTGCTAACAATTTTTCTCATAGAACCCGGAGATTCCATTTACGGAGCTCGGTCCTGCGATGCATTATGGACGAATAAACTCACTCTCTATGTGCGCGTGGAAACCTATTTTCATGACTTCAGGGGAACAAGACAAAAGTATCAGAATTTGGAACTACATGACCGATGACATAGAGATGATCAAGTTATATCAAGAGGAGATTCAATGCGTGTCTTTACATCCTACCGGTAAGACTGAGGGGCTACTCCAAAATTCGATTTTCGAAGTTGGTATCACACCGTCCCTCTCACTCTCAAATTAATAACTATTAGAGGGAGAGGAACTGCACGAAACGAACTTCGAAAATTGAATTTCGGAGTATAAGGTCTGATCTGAAAGTCGTGAGAAACACACTAGCATTAAATTATACAAAGTAGGTTATTACTTACTCCATAAACGTTTCGGTTTCAGGTTTATTTGCGATAGTAGGATTCTCAGATAAGTTACGATTTATGGTAGTGCTGATCGACGACTTTGAAGTAATGAGAGAATTTCCAATTCGAAATTGCAAACGCGCTAAGTTTAGCACCAACGGCCACCTTTTTGCTGCGGTCAACGGCCAAGTCATACAAGTGTTTTCGTCAGTTTCCTTTGTCAATATGTTCAATCTAAAGGGACATAATGGGGTTGTAAGTTGTAACTTGAATAACTAGTTTGCATTAATCATTCTTAGATGGTCAATAATAAAATACGAAATTGTCACCAAGGTTACTTCACTCGCGTGGTCTGCACATGATTTGGTCTTAGTATCCTGTGGTTCTGAGGGGGCTGTGTATGAATGGAGTATGTCTACAGGTCAACGGATTGGAGAAGTTATACTTAAGACAAATCAGTTTGCTGCTTGCGCTGCTAATAGGTAATATTTGGGTGGATCAACTTTTTCTTGTCACTCGTTGCTATGATTAACCTTGTAATATTTTTAAGCCTCTTTTATAATTGGTCATCTACTAGGCATCGTAGAATTATGAGACGCAACTTTTCTTCTAACAAACTACTACTTTTGTCCCCTCGCTGATGGGACAGAATAACAACAAGAAATATTTGATCTGATGTTATGGCTTAAAATATCTGTCACACTTACCACTAGCTTCTTTTCAGCATTGGGAAATTAACATATGCAGTTGGCAATGATGGAGAAATAAAAGAAATCGGTGGCAACATAATAAGAAGGAACCTACCACTGATTGGCTGTGGTCTTGACACAATACTTTTATCTCGATCAGATATGATGCTATTCATTTCTGGCGGTGAAGGAGGGGTAACTTCTGTTCACCTTCCTCTCTTAGATAAAGCGATTTTCAATGAATTTCATATGCATAATAAGAAAGTAGGATGCATAGCTTTGTCTTACGACGATCAGACGCTAGTGTCAGTTGCTGAAGATGCCTCAATTTGCGTGTGGCGACTAACGAATGCTGATGGAAGAGCTATTGCTTTAGATAAGGATTTCGCTTATTCGAAAGAGATTTTGATTAGCAAGAAGGACTTGCAGGAAAAAATTAACAGCATTAACGTAAGTAAATATGAAGCAAATCAAGATATGTGATTAGAAACTTTATAGAGTCCAAATGATGTGCTGCTATTTAATATACATATGTATGTGATCGTTTTAGCTGCTTAGTACAAGAATGAGCGAATTAGAAACAGAACATACGTACCAACTTCGTCAAGCCGAGGCTACGCAAGCAGAGAAGTTGAAAGAAGTACATGAAGGTTACTGCGCAGCTATCGAGGAGCTTAAAGAAAAGAATGAGGTAATTATCCAATTAACATAAAAAGATGAATTAACAAAGAGTTAAAAAATAACAGGCTATTATAATGTATATTTTAATATCAGACAATGGAGAACGAACATACTCATGAAATAGGCATGATTCAACAAGACATCGCAAAACTGCGTTCAGGCCATGAAAGAACCCTGCAAGGATTGGAGGCAGATTTCAACATTAGACTCATTAGTGAATACGACAGATATCAGGCAAGTCAATAAATCTAATAAAGATAGTGTTATGTTAACAGTAAGGTTTCAGCAGATTATTTAATAATGTAAATTTATTTGTAGAATCTCGAAGATAAGACAGCGAGAATGCGAAAAGATTATGAACAGCGGCTCGAGGACCTTGCCGAAAGTAAAAGACAAGCCTTAAGGGAAATGAACAACACGTTCGAAACTAAATTAGAAGAAAAGGAACTCGTTTTACAAGAGGTTCGATTATATACCTAATCATCAAATACATTTATTTCATGGTGCCAACTATGTGTTACGTTATATTTTCATTCTTTTGGCATATAGTTACAAGAGCAAGCCGATATGGAAAAACGTGAGCACGAGACAATAAAATCATCTATAGAAGAAGATGCAGATCGTGAAATTATAGAAATTAGAACCGCCTACGAAGTACAGTTGAAGGAAGAGAAAGATGCCAATGTCAGACTTAAAGGAGAGACGGGGCTTATGAAGAAGAAATTAATTTCTGCCAATAAAGAAATCGACGAGTTTAAGCATCAAGTAGCTCAGCTTAAATGTTAATATGAATTTTATTTTGGTCATTTTAGATATTGATAGAGAAATTGTAATAACAAATTAAAGAATTGTTTACTTAATTTATTTTCTACAGCTGAGCACAAACAGTTTCAAAAGGTAATATCTACCCTAGAGCGCGACGTAACAGATTTGAAAAAAGAAATTCAAGAGAGAGATGGTACAATACAGGATAAAGAAAAAAGAATATACGAATTAAAACGTAAGAAGCAGGAATTGGAAAAATACAAGTTCGTTTTGAATTTCAAGATAACTGAACTGAAAAATCAGGTTCGTGTGTTGTTTTACCTTTTATACAACTCAATAATGGACATGTAGGTAGGTACATGGAAAAGAAAGAGTTAATGAGTATTTTTACGTAGATCGAACCGAAAGAGAGAACTATAAGGGAATTGAGGACCCAAATAGATGATATGGAAAATGAGGAGCTGAAGCTACTGAATTTTAAGCACGATCTTGGTATGATGATGGCGTTGTAGTCGATGGTCAATAGGAATAGAATAGTACCTAGTATCTTTGAAGAAAAAAATATGAAAAAAGTTACAGCTGCTAATATACTCGCTTATTTCGAAACAGATTGAGCCGTTAGAACGCGAAATTAAAGACAAAAAAGTGCGTATACTCGAGCTGGAAGTATCGCTAGAGACGCTGCTCAAAGCAAGATCTTTCAGGGGTAAAACTCCACTTGGTCACAACGTTCAGTTGTAATTTTTTTCACATATCACGTAGGAATCAAAACGGCATCACCATTTGTCACACTAGATTATTAATTATTGCACCTTTGTCATAATATTCACACGTATATCACCTTTGTTTCATCTGTATCTAGGTAGACGGTGCGATTGACTAAGTATTGTCGTTTTTTATAAGTAGGTAGTTATAACAATTATTAATGCATCACAAATCTTTGCACTGTTGTAGAAACTTAGTTAATATTTAAAATACTTATGCCTCATATTTCTAGATCCTGTCTTTTGTAATTATAATAACGAGAAATTAAGAATACTCGATTTCACTTTTGTAGAGCTCAAAATTAATCAGCTGACGGAAAAATTATCATCGGCGAAAAAAGACTTTATGAGCGAAGCCGAAAGAAATCTAACGTTGAAGAACACTTTGAAGAAAATAAAAATTGATCTTCACAACATGACAGCTAATTTCCAAGATCCGACTAAGCTAAAGCTAAACGTGAAAGTGAGTTTGCATCTCTTTTATCGGGAATCTTGTGCGAGAGGAATAGCTAGTAGGATGTTGAACTGCTTACCTGTTATTTTTCGCAGGCCTTATTCCACAAGTACGTAGAAGACATTGATTTCGTGAGGAGCCGAATCGCGGAAGATGAAGCCATTCGCGAGTTCAATCGCCAGAGGGATCACCTGGAGAAACAGGTGGCCGGCCTCAAACAACAACTCGCCAAGGCGCTAGGAGGATCCAAGAGCGATATTAACAAGATAATGGACGTAAGGGCGTTCCACCTTTGTTATAGTATTAAAACTGTTGTAGTATCCATGTTAAGTTAAAATATTATAAGCAAATGAAAGGATGTGATGTAGATGTTGGTAAATTAACTATCAAATAAAAATGTGTTTATGCCACCAATCAAAAACGTGATACTTATACTAGATTTTTTTGACATTTCAAAATACTTTTTAAAAATAAATATCAGCAAGTTACAATTTGAAACCCCTTTATTAACGTGACTTGTTTTGTTCTGGTTTTGTCCGTTTCAGATACCGATTTTTAAAATGACAAAAAACGAAATATTGAGGGCGGTACATGTTTTTTTAAAGAGGGCTAGTGGTTGGAGAGCTCATTATTTTTTAATGATTCTTTTAAATCACAACAATATTTGTAAATAATGGTTTTCAATCCCGGATAGATTTGGAGAAAAAAACAGGTTTAGAGTTAATTTGCCACATTGCTTTCCCGTAGGAGAATTGTACCCTGCTAACCGAGATTAACAACCTACGGACGGAACTTAAATCTACGCGTACGCGCTGCTTCCAAATGGAATCTATCTTGGGTCTCTCTGCGCGGTACATCCCGCCAGCCACTGCGCGCGCCAAGTTGAAACACGTCACTGAAGACCGAGAGAAGCTTGACGAAAAGTTCAAGCAGAAGATTGAGGCGAGTTTGTTTTAGTTTCTGTGTTAAGTATAAGATTAATGTTATATTTCCAGCAGAGCTATATGCGAATAAGTTTGTTTGATAATAAGGATTGTCCCACTTATTGGAATTTACTCCTCAGCGGCTCGACAGCGAGTTGATAAAGCATCCTAAGGTCCCTAATGAATAAGTCAGGCTATATTATCCACTATTACTTTTCATTATCACACCTAAAAAAATTAAATAAATACTGCAGTTATAAATAACTGTTGAACTTGGCACTGAGATTCTTATGGTTAAATTTGGAAGCATACTTGGCTATTTATTTGCTTAAAGCACAAAAAGCTAGTATGGTGATACTTAGCATGTTAATCTATGACGTAAATTCTATATTAGGGTTGGGCATACATTTTTGTATTTTGACCCTTAAATACTTGTTTTGCACATTTTCATTTGATCTTTTCTATTGTCATGCACAGGAAAGAGAAGAAATAATAGTGGCATTGAAAGATGAGAACGATCGCCTTCTCGGCAAGATGAGGTGTATTGAGGAACCTGAGAAGCAGTCTGAAGCTGCAGCGTTCAGACCACCTGATAAATAATTTTATAGTTTATTATAATATTTATAATAGTTTACCAAATATGATGTCGAAGAACATCATATTGACATTTATTTCATGATTCAGTAGCTAATAAATACCCCAAAACTTAATAAGATTTTCTTATTTTACCCCAGGCGCTTCAAATAAAAACATTGCATATTGTAAAAAAACTTGTATTTCCTTGAGTGCCTATTTCCTATGCATTGAATGTGTATTCGACTCAAAAATCAAATAAAAACCTAAAAATACAGTAGTGTATTGCAAATTATCCCTTAGCATTAACATTCATTCAAGAGCATACAATAAATTAAAAACCATCACCTAGCAATATCCGACACCTGCAGAAATGCAATGCTGTACAATACGAATGCCCCGCTTGTTTGTTGCATATTTTGAGACGCACAATTTCTTCATTCTACTCTACTACGCGTATTTTGGAATAACATTTGTAGACTACAGGCCCACGTACAAAAAATGTGGGTCATATGAACCACCAGGTGACGTTATATGGTGCGCCACAAAGTCGGTAATTTTTTTTTATTTTCTGACCATTTCCAGGGTAAATTTGGTCATTTGATTCTGTACGGCATCAGTTTCATACTGTTTCAATACAGCTTCTAATCCATTATTCCGCAACGCCGTACAAAAATCATGCGACAAGGGGAAAAAATCGAGGGTTGCACTTTTGAATTCTCACCAGCACCCAGTTGGACAGCTTACAAGTGACGGCATAGTGCTGAATCTTATTATTTTATGCTCTTATATCGTCCTATATACGTCACCTGGTGGTTCATATGACCCACATTTTTTGTACGTGGGCCTGTAGTCTATTGGTGGACTTAAAACACCACTATAAACAGCAGAACTGGACTAACCATATTTTTTTGCAGTATTTCAAAAGTAGAAAGTATTTCAGTAAGTAGAGTATTATAAATACAGAGCAGGTAACTATTGTTTTGCTACATGACAATGTAAATTGGTTAGTCCACTCGCTACCATTGCTTCAAATGCATATTGATTGAAGAGAGACAAATTTAAAGAATGAAAGGTACGATTGCTTTACGGCCTTTCGGGTAGTCGGGGAACTCTTTTTTGTAGTTGCGGTGTTTGCCCATCGCCCACACTGCCATCTGGTAAAAACCGACTGCGGCGAACAGGCCAGCTGGAAAAAATAAAAAGTTTCTTTTAAGATTTTAGTTTAAGTAAAAGTAGTAAGTAAAATTAGATTAGATGTCCATAAATTTTACGCGAAACGCGATAATGGTATCGAACATTTATATCTCTGAAGACATTTATTTACTTTTAGTTACCACTATCGCTTATCGCGTTAAGACCTAATTTCAGTATAAAATCATTGTAAAAAAAAATGCATTAGACCGCATTCATACAATAATGGTACAGTGATAGTATGAATGAATGTAAACATTGTACAATATTTAAAAAATCACAATTGACAAGCATTAAGATACATGTACAAGAGGAACATATCCCTTTAAGGGATCTCTTCCCATCAACCTTTAATATAAAAATTATTTTAAAAATAGTTATGGTGGTTTGTTCTTTTTATTTGACTATTAATCTATACTAATCTATATATATAAAAGAAAGTCGTGTTAGTTACACTATTTATAACTCGAGAACGGCTGAACCGATTTGGCTGAAAATTGGTAGGGATGTAGCTTAGAACCAGGAGACGGACATAGGATACTTTTTATTCCGATTTTCCCACGGGATTGGAAAAATCCGAAATGTTGTACTAATAAAGCTACAGACATTAAATTTAGCATGCCTACACATTATTCCTTGATTAGTATAAAGATGCACTTACAAAGGATTTTTTCAAATTTCCCACGGGATAAAAATACGACTATTTATAACTCAAGAACGGCTTAACTGATTTGGCTGAAAATTGGTAAGGAGGTAGCTTAGAACCAGGAGACGGACATAGGATACTTTTTACTTGCGGAACAAAGTTCGCCGGGTCAGTTAGTAATATTATAAAGAGGAAATTTTTTATTGTTTGTTTGTTTGATTGCATTGAATAGGCTCCGAAACTACTGGACCGATTTTAAAAATTCTTTTGCCGTTAGAAAACTAAATTATCACTGAGTTACATAGGCTACTTTTTACCGCGGGAAAATACCTATTCCTACGGGAAAAATAATTTATCGCGGGCGAAGCTGCGGACGGAAGGCTAGTGTTTATATATTACTAGCTGACCCGGCGAACTTTGTTCCGCCTTAAATTTGAAAAATTCCTTTGTAAGTGCATCTTTATACTAATCAAGGAAAGGAATAATGTGTAGGCATGCTAAATTTAATGTCTGTAGCTTTATTAGTACAACATTTCGGTATTTTCCAATCCCGTGGGAAAATCGGGATAAAAAGTAATGTCCGTCTCCTGGTTCTACGCTACCTCCCTACCAAATTTCAGCCAAATCGGTTCAGCCGTTCTCGAGTTATAAATAGTGTAACTAACACGACTTTCTTTTATATAATATAATATATAGATTATGTTCTGTTTCCTTTGTTTGCTTTTGCCTTACTCCTTGCTTTGATGTAAACTGTTATGCTGAGTAAGTTTTTATGAGTACTTAAATAAGATTTTAGCTTATTACACACTTCAAAGTATGCATAAGTAGGTATTTCAAAGTCAAATGTTCATTTGTACCATACTATGACAGTTTTTTTTACAAGTATGTTATTCAACAGCAACCATACTTTAACTGTTTTTAACTAATTTATTATTGCGTTTCAAGACTGTTTATCGCGCTCCGTCAGGCAGTCACCTTCGAATCGTATGTAAATTAAGAGTCGATAATTAAATAAACGCTTATGTAAATCGTATTCAAAACCGAGCAAAGTTCATGTTGAGCCACACAACTTATAGTAAGGGCTTCATCCAACAAAATGATTGTCCAAGCTGTAGATAGCATAGCATCTATTGCAAACAAGTTTTGACTAGCAAACAATTTATACTCGGGGGCAAAAAACTGGGTCATTTCCCGTAGAAAGATGTATGAATAGTGACCAGGTTTTTTTTACTCCCGAGCATAGAAAGACATACGAGCAGAGTAATTCAAAGAATTAGTTTGTTCTGAGCAATTACATTAACATAAATGACGCACGTAATTTAACACGAACACGATCGTGCTTAACATGGTCTTTTCTTTAGGTCTTGTTACCTTAGGCTCTGTCTACCCCGTAAGGGATATAGACGTGATTTGTGTATGTGTGTGTACAACATTTTCATGTAAAATGTTGCCAGGACGAGACGATATGGGTCGCACTTAAACTTCATGAACACTTTAATAAAAACGAATTCATAAAAAATCTTGATGATCCAATTACAAATATTTAGTGATCAATACATTAAATTTTTTTGCAAATATTTATGATTCTAGACACTACCTATTCGTTTTTAATAAGTTAATTGATGAATACGGATGAAGCGAATGAGGAATGTCAGGTCAGGATTGTAAAGAGGTGTGGCGGTATGTTTGTATGTATTTGTTTTTAATCAGCCATTGTTCGGTAGCTAGAACTATCGATCAATCCTTTTTCAAGAGAAATTAACAATTTCAATAAATCGCTTTTCAGTGACATGTCTGGAAATAATTTTATTGCAAGCATGTTAAGTTATAAACTTTAGAGTTGGTGTAGCTGGAAACTAGATGTCTGTATTTACATACTGTTTTAATAAATAAAATGTCATTGACATGACATTTAACTGGTGACAAAATAACACCATTGTTGGCAAACTGACCTGGTGCACATTGTGTCATCACGGTGAAGAAGACCCAAGATCCCACTTCGTAAGTGTAGTTGGGGCAAGATACATAGTTGAACAGAACTGAGAAGGGGTTTCCGTCAGGAATGGGAATACGCCTCACTTTGGTGCCCGGGGGACGCAAGTTCTTCAGCAAAATGTGGATGCTCAAGTTGCCCAACTCACACAACTGGAATTAAACAGAAGTGAATACTGTAATAGCTATTGGCAAGATAGTAGATATGCATTAGCTTCAGAAAAAAAATGACTCATTTCGAAAAATTGTATAAATAATGAGTAATACTAGATTTTAATATGGCATCTTTTGTGTAAACCATCAGATTGAGCTGTATAAATTACGTTATTTAAGTAAAATCCTAAATGTTGTTTACAAATTTTCATGGGAATTCCATGTACCATCATTTATGTTGCATTTGCATGTGGTGAAATTTTTTTTAAAATTGGTCCTGTAGTTTTTGAATTTGTTTGTTACAAAAATACAAATGTTTTCTCATTATAATATTAGTATTGAAGTATAGTTTTTGTAATAATATCAAACCCTAAAAAGTACACTTACAGCAAACCCAGCAAGTCCGATGTAGAAGCAGTTAGTGCATGGCGGAGTGTACAGAGGGTGGTTGATGTGGTATGCCACATACAGAGTGAACAGCCAGTAGTATGCACAGTTCTTGAATAAGTTCCTCATTGGCATGGTTCCATGGGAGAAACGGTGCACAAACAGGGTTTCAAGCAATCTCTTGGCATAGTGAATGGACCAACAAATGGCTGCAACACTAAAAAAAAAAAAAAAAATTGATAAGTCATAGTATGGGTATAGCCTTGCATTTGACTAGGTACAGATTATTATTTTTTTATTATTAAGTAATAACTGTGCCCATGTGTCATAAAAGCTAGAAATGATGAAGACATTATATATGTTCTTAAAATTATAATACACAAACACAAACATCCCACACGAAAATACACAAATAACTTACAAGTAGGTACATTAACCAACAAACAAAACGCAACTGTATAATAATATTTAATTTACTTACTTGTACAATGTCTTTTTTAGCACAGGTTAAAAGCAAATCAATTTAGAAAGTTTAAAATCCATATGAAATTCCACACTCAAGAGACATCAGCTAACGAACATACCTGGCGACCATTGTTGGACCTTCTGCAGGGGTTCCATATAGAATCCACGGCCTCTGATACACCCAAAGGTAGACGAAGAAGGGACCAGCATATTCTGCCAGGAAGACTGTCTTCCATGAGATTTGAGGACCAAGATCCCTGACATAAAGCTTTGATCCATTTTGAATGTTCAACTCTTTTAGTGATTGTTCATCCTTCAATGATTTTCCTTTAGCTTCTACAGTAATTGATTGGCGGCTAGGATATAGCGACGTTTTCACAGATTGGTGAATTTTATCTTTTACCACTTTGATGGTAGCATCTTGCGGCACTTGTATTTTTCCTAATGGTTTAGAGCCGACGTTGCTTAAAATTTCAATCTAGAAAAAAATTAATGTCAGAAATGTCGGCGTAAGTAATTCACATCACATACTTATCGTGAAACTGGTTTTGCGCTACAGAAACATACCTCCATTACGAAAGTAGAATAAATGAATAGACTCCACTGAACGGCAATCGAGTACTTAATAAAACTAGTGGTAATCCTAACGACGGAAGTCTTGCCACAAAATTTATTGAATAGGTAACTACTTTATTTAGCATTAAATTGTATGACAAAACTAATTCTGCGGAAATGCCGCAGCACACATCACAGTTGAACTGACTGACTGGACTATCTCTGTCTGACTCTGACTGAACAACTACGTGAACGAAAATAAGAAACGAACGAACACGAACGTCATGTCACAAATTAATGAAAAGGACGACAAAAGACATGACAGAATTGACAGAATAGATGACTGACAGCAAAACCAAAGGCCACATTATCCAATGCTGCCATTTCTCGGAACCAAAAAGTTGCTACAAGCTCTCTCGGTCATTGCAAAAGGTGTGTCCATACGATTTACTGAGGAATCAAACAGCGTAATGTGACGGTGTAGCTCACACAGCTATATACTTTTTATCTACCATTGAAAATGCACTTTAGATTGTAACTTCGGTATTTTAATATTGGTTATTGGTTGACTTTTGTGTTTAATTTTTGGTTAATATGGAAGTACAAGACAAAGTAGTCTAACCTATGCAGCTGTGTTGCTGGCTATCTTAGTCTTATTGATAACAATTCCCGTTCGAGACATTTTGTGGAAGCTAAAAGTACCACCCTGATGTGGTGTGAAGTAGTGGGAAAAACGTTTTGGCAAGCAAAATGTGACTTCTCACTAAATGTTCCGCAAATTTTGATGCCAACGCCCAACAGTCATGTTATTTAAATCAATATTAGGTATACGATATACAACTAGTCACTTTTGGTTTTCTAAAACATTCACTTGTCCCATTACTTCACAAACTATCTGGAAGGGTACTTTATGCTTTCCAAAATTATACGTCTAGTACTTCTTCAAGTATTAAATTTGGGATGGGATTTAGAAATTGCTCACTTTGCATACATACCATTCACTTTCATGGTTGGCGAGACATTGTGGTAGATGCCTCATGCTTTTTTTATATTTTCATAGTGTTGGGTTGGTACCAAGTAACAGATGTCTGGTCTCTGTGTGTGTGTGTGTGTGAGTGAATCAGTCTTGTTGACAGTAGTGGTGTAAAAGTAACGAAAAAAAACGTACCCGCATGTATTCGTTACTTTAACAAATAGTACTCGTTACTATCGTATCGTTACGTTACTCGTTACTTCTTGTCGTATTGCGTATGCGTACAGTACGACATTGCAATACATTACGCATCAATTATTATGAAAAAGCAACAAATAAGTGTCAAAAATTATTTATTGACACTAAAATAATACAACATTCTAACGATAATCAACATAAAAGTAGTTTTGCTTTGAATGAAATTAAACATTAAAAAAAATAAAACATGTTTTAAACCAAATTGAAACAAGAACAAAAATTTTTTGTTCTTAGAATGTAATTAAACAATATTAAATAAAAATTAAAGTTTCAATTCAATACACACACGCGTCAACGGTACTTACTTGCGTGAACGGAAACAGTGAAGGTAACCATACGAAAAGTGCGAGTAACGAAACGCATTCGTGAGTAACGTTTCGTTACTTCGCACTAGATGGCGCACCCGTTACTCAGTACCGAATTCATACGGTTTCTCACAGCTCTAGTTGACAGTCATTCATTATTTGTGTGCAGACTGTGCAGTGTAATGGCGATTTGCGAACAGTAGTTATTTTGTTTGAAAATTATCGTATAAAGTAGCATAAATCGTCAAAACAAACGTGATACATAAATATTAACATTACTAAAATGCGTTCGGTTGTAGAACTAGGGGCAAGTGTCCCAGCCTTCTTAGGAAAGTTATGGAAATTGGTTAACGACTCGGAGACCAATCACTTGATTTCCTGGAGCCCTGTAAGTTTATTTCGCACTTTCAGTGTTATTGATTACTATATTTTAACATCAGACGATAATCTATGTAAAAGATCTTTGAAAACCGGCAGCAATTTGTTACAATAACAACCTAAAAGAGTCGCAGGTTGACACGGAAAACATAAATAAATATAAAGTTTAAGATGTCACGTTTTGTACCATGCTATCAGCTCCTGGCACCAATATGTATACATATAGCAATGTGTATGTTACATTTTAGTTGTTAACAAGAAACTTTTTTTGATCATGATGATTTTTTTAAAATTAGGTATTATTAATGGTCATAAATATAAAGCTTAGTATTGTATGGACTGCATAAAAAAAATAAAAAAAACCTACAAAATTTTCACTATTTTCAGGGAGGAAAAACATTTGTCATAAAGAACCAAGCTGATTTTGCGAAAGAATTGCTTCCACTCTATTATAAACACAACAATATGGCAAGTTTTATTAGGCAACTCAATATGTATGGGTTCCATAAAATCACATCAGTTGAAAATGGGGGCCTGCGCTATGAGAAGGATGAAATAGAATTCTCGCATCCTTGCTTTGTGAAGAATCAATCTTATTTGCTGGAGCACATTAAGAGGAAGATAGCAAATCCCAAAGCCATAGTGACCAGTGGAGAGAGTGGTGAAAAAATACTCCTTAAACCAGAACTCATGAACAAAGTGTTAACAGATGTGAAACAAATGAAGGGGAAACAAGAGAGTTTGGATGCAAAGTTCAGTGCTATGAAGCAAGAAAATGAAGCTCTGTGGCGAGAGGTTGCCATTCTCAGGCAAAAACACATAAAGCAACAGCAGATAGTGAATAATGTAAGTTCAATTTCCTACCAGGAACCAAAGAGTTGTGTAAACTTTTATGAAATAAAGGACATAAGTTTAAATAAGTAATACAGAAATATATATTCATTTTCTGCTTTGAACAAAAATAACTCAAGAAAGTAAAGTCAAGGTTTAATATGCTTATTTTTTTTATTTATTTATATAGCCTTTTTATTCCGAATTCGCTACAATTTAATTTTTGTTGTTGTTGTTGTTGTTTCTTTTTATTATTAAATTGTCGCGTAATTCGGCGTGCCTCATGGCTTATGCATATGCTTATTATTGTACTCTAATCCATTTGTTGAACCGACAACCGCTGGGGTAAACGTGTTCTTGAGTGGAGACCGCGACTTGGCAAATGTAGTGTAGGACGCCCTCCGGTCAGGTGGGATGACGATCTGCGAAAGACTGCAGGCAGATGCTAGATGCGTCTAGCTAAATACAGGGCGCTATGGCGCTCATTAGGGGAGGCCTATGTCCAGCAGTGGACTAACATAGGCTGATGATGATGATGATGATGATGATGATGATGAATCCATTTGTTATAATATTTTTACATATATGACTATGTAATAATACTACACACATACATTCTGTTTATTATATGTTTGTTTGTAAATGCTTGTGGTGTCAATTAATTGAAGTTAGTGTTAGTTTTATTTTCAAATCCCTTGCATGAAGCCTTACAATGTATTGCCTACTGTAGTTTGATGTGTATTTAGGACCTTGACTTTATGTACTGTGTGGAAAAATATACTTGTTACTATATATTTGGCACTAAATGGAAGCATGTACAATATTTCAGTTGATACAATTCTTGATGTCTCTGGTGCAACCTGCTCGGCCCAACAATGCTAACAGTAACAATGTTGGTGTGAAGAGACCATATCAGTTGATGATCAACAATGCAGCACACAACTCTGCAGATGGGGCCCACTGTTTAAAGAAAATAAAGTTAGATAGAGATATACTCCTAGAAGATATCAATGAAGACAATCAGGTATGCAATACAATGCTGTTAAAAACATATCTTTGATTCAATATGGCTATTACTATTCTATGTTGTTAAATATAGGATTTTGAAATGATAAAAATGCTTTATTATATTAGATTTATTAAACTTCTGTCTCCTAACTAAGTATTCTATTCTGATAGCTGTTTTGGAATTGTTTGTTTAATGGCACATATTATTCATCTATTTATTTACTTGAGATGGACTAAATTTACTTTTTATTTTGCAGGAGGATGGCCCAACTATTCACGAACTTGCTCATGATGATGTTTTACATTCAGAAATTGCTGAAGACTCACTGAATCCTGCTGATTTTGTTACAATAGACACAACATCCAATGTTGGCATGCCCTCTAGCTACAGTCCTAATAACCCGTCAGGATCTATGCAGTATCAAGTCACTATGGAAGATGGGGATGAATTTGATACAGGTATATTTTTTACATATATTTTATGCAACAGAATTAAAGTTATGTGAATCTGGTTTACATGTAATTCTATTATTTCCAGGTGGCGTCAGAATATATCCTGTAACCAAAGTCAGAAATACCTTACCGCAAACATTAGAGGTTCAACCTATAGTGACATCACCTTCTCCTACTCTAGTTAATGCACCTTCACCATTGGATGAGCCAATATTAGACCAGATCTTTTTAGATCCATCAACAATTGCTACTGAAAAATTTAGAAAGACTCCAAGAAATGCGGCAAGGCACGGGAAAAAGATGACGTCAGCAAGCAGTTTCAACAGTTTAAACCCTGCTGCTGATCCTAAATTGCCTGCAGATATATTTGCTGATGATGATTCAGTTGAAAATTGCTTGGGTGCAGGAGATACTATTTTCCAGAGTGCACTACAAAATGTAGAGTCAGATCCTATTGTGGCTACCTCCTCCAAAGACAAAATGTTTGGTGGAATCAATATTAAAGTTGAAAAGGGGGAAAACCCAAGAACATCCAAGAAGTTAAAGAAATCAAGTAAGGACAATAATACAACACAGTTAAACCTGGCAGATATTAAGACTGAGCTGCAGGATGATTTGGATTGGAACAATATGTCTCTTGCAACTGTTAACAATAACAGCGATGTCAACAGGTTAAATTCTATGTAAGTAAAAGTGCTTTCTATTATTCACAAAAACGTATAGTCCTCTCTCTTAGTTCTACATAGCGTCGGGGATAGTGCAATACCGCGTAACTAGCACTGCACAACACCCATAGGGAAAATCCATGTAACTGGCATTGGCTAATACCGCGTATCGAACAAAATGTAGCCAAATTAAGATTTTCCCCGCCAACGAACGTAAAATCCTGATATATACCAGTTTCGAACCAGTACAACGCATTGTTATTTCATAATTAATTTGCAAAGGGAAAAGATTTGGATTTTTAAAGTTCAAATAAAAACACATGTCAAGATTGTTTAGAAACCTTTCTAGTATAGTTACGTGGTTTTGCACTATGGGTGTTGTATTGAACTATCCCCGACGATAGTAGAATATTTGGCTCCACCATTTTAACAGACTTCATAAAACGGGGAGAGGTACCTCAGTTTATTACAAAATAGCGGTTGCGCGCGACTTCGCTATCCCACGGGAACTATGCAATTTTCCGGGATAAAAACTATCCTATGTCCTTTCCTGGGACTAAAACTATCTATGTACCAAATTTCATTAAAATCGGTTTAGCTGTTTAGGCATGAAAGCGTAACAGACAGACAAACAGACCGACAGATAGACAGTTACTTTCGCATTTATAATATTAGTAGGGACTGTTTACGTCTTTTTTTTATAAAAAAATCTACCACCTTTAGACAATATTAGTTTAGCTGAGAGATTGTATTCCCTAATTGTTGTGCAATGTATTTTATTATTAAATGAAATGTGCTTTCAAAATCCAGGAATAGGAGAGATAACATCACCAAAAATTTTGAAGAGTATTCTTCTCTCTTTGGAACAAATTCAAACAAGTACGTGTTTATTATAATTATTCTGAATAACAATTGGTATTGGGTGCTTAGCTTAAATATTTATTAAAAGTGAAATGCCAGTGGCGCCAATAAAAAAAACTTGATGGTATCTCACTTTTTTGTGCATCAACTTTGATAATTTTCCATTGACCCACACAATATAAACCATAATTAACATACATAGCAAACACCACTTTAAATCATATTATGTTTCACCTCTGCTTAGTAATGATTGTGTTCCTTTAAGTTAAGGTGATAGTAGTGAGTAGTACGAGAGCTTAGGTTATTACCTATTACGATTTGCGTGTGATTTTTCGTCAAGTATCCAGTAAAAGATGGATGTAATTAAAATTTATTAACGTTGTATTCATTTTTTGGTCACTGATAAACAGTAACATTAACAGTGTCTATGATATTGTGGTTAGATATACTGTGGGAAAGGCGAACTTTATTGTTTGAGTTCCGGTCAAAACTACTAGCGGTTTATAAACGATAAGAGTTTTAATTTTACCATTACAGGACTGACATTGATGATCATTTGGACTCTATGCAGACGGACATCGAGTCTCTTAAAGAGTTATTACGAAGTGACAACTACTCTTTGGACACAAATACTTTAATGGGGGTAAGGATCAATTTTTTACGATAGATATCTTTGTTTTCCCAAAGAACTATTTTAAGACAACAAAGATAGATGTTTACCATTATTTGGCGAATATTGTAGTAGGACACATAATCAACAGAAATTATTACGTAACATAATATCGTACAATTATTTAAAATCAATACGAAAAAGGTCTTACAGCTATGACAGACTGAAGTAAATGAATGCTGCCGGTAAGTTTACTACAGCTGTGTGCGTTACATTGCGAGATGTAAACATTGATGTTTGGTTTCGCGCGGTTGGCAGTACTGCGGCCGAGTCACGTTGCAGGCAACGTGTAGGCGCTGCGTGGTGCGCCCCGTGCCGCCGCTCACTGCCGCACACACGCATACACACCGGCTACGTAACTTTCCTATAAATATAGCACTCGTACATTCACATCGACTACGCAATAGGCGCTCTCTCAATATTGTAATTGTATCTAGTTTCATTCAAGCTGCGGGATATTTGAAGTACGAAATGGCTAGGAAAATAAATTATTATTATTATACTTTAAAACTTTGTTGTCCATAGATGACGGATGCAAGGCTAGGATCTTTCGCCATTCCTTCCGGTCAGCTGCCGCCACATGATTACGTAATAAAGTTAAATAATGAGTAAATCATAGCATTCTTGTACATTATAGTTTCACACGTTAGTTTGCATTTATTTAGTATTTGGCCACTATAAGGTGCGTCATAAGAGGCACATGGTGATTGACTTGTAAAGAATGGTTGGTGACATTACGATGACGACAAGAATTTTGTGGTTTAATTATGATGAAGGTGCCTCTCCTCGGGAGCTGTATTGAGAAGAAATTAGTGAAGCGATCATATCGTTTTTTGGCATAGGTTCCTTGAACAGCTTTGGTGGAAGCGCCCTTTTGCTTAATTATTATAAATTATAATACAAGAGAAATCGTACGAGTAACATTATACTGTAGCGCTCGATCGATGGTTTGCAAATTGTTAGAACTGCGACCCCGCAATGCACTCGCACGATTTTAATTCCCCGTATATTTTCTTCACTAAGTAATTAACATTTTTACGGATTTTTGCATTTTTGCATTACTGTCCTAAAGCGAACCACTCAAAACGTTGTTTGCAGGACCCTGCTTGCTGTCCCGTTGCCAATCGTATTGTGTGTATGCTATACAAACAGGGTTGAGGTGCGGTCGGGTGAACAAATAGTAATAACACACCATACAATTGGACTCCAAGCAGTGCTTTCAATATAGGGCGTTTAAACGACAGTCATCTTGTGCGACGACCGGATCGCAAATCGCGGGTTGGGCGCTTACTCGTGTTCTATTAGTACAAGGTCACTTGTATCTTGTATTTACAAAATCCGGTTGTATAAATGGTCTTATTCTTACGACAACATTGATTTAAATTGAAAATACTGTAACTCCTGGGCATGATCATGTAAAATTATCTTGTATATCTATTTAACCCCGAGAGTCATAGTAATTATGATTTATGACTAAAAACCGCGAAAGTTTAAAAAGGTGCGCTGAAAATGTTATTAGTTAATTTACCTGGTACAGTCAACAGCAAAAGAAACTGATGAATTAGGAACCCAAAAATAATATAAACATTAAATTAAGTCAAATATTACTGACTGTTTATTAGATGTAAATGAACACAAAATGCGTCATAAGTAAGTGATGTCGCATCACTCGACTTTTATACGTGAGTTATCCGTTTGTGTAACTATGATCACATTTAGCTATTTCGATCCTTGAAAACTAAGTGACATGCCATTCAAACAGTTAAAGTCATTGTAGAGTGTTTCAAATTAAAGTGATTATCTTTAAAATACGGGTTTATGCGACACCTCGGAGTGCAAGTCAGATGTTCGGTTTATATCGGTTATATTCGTGAGACAAACACGCGAAGCGAATATAACACCTCTCATGTCCGCCAAAGTTTGAAATTAAGTCTTAACACATCATCTTGATTTTTGGTTGTATTTAAAATTTATTTATTTATTTGTTTATAAATAACTGACCGAGTGGCCGGAAATAGCTCTAGATGGGGAGATGTGGAGGGCGAGAGGGGAGGCCTTTGCCCAGCAGTGGTACACAAATATAGGCTTATATAATAATAATAAGTTAAATTCAATCCTCTTTTTATGGAGTTTTCATACAAACTTCTATGCTGGTCTGGGAGCATAGAAAAAACATAGAATGTACCTGTTGCTACTCTTCCCGCGCAGATGGTAAACGCCCATCGAGGGAATGGGCGAAAATCTTAGAAACCATGTTATAGGATAGGCGATGCGGCTAGCAACCCATCACTATTTTGATTCCATTTTCTACCAATACGCTCACAATCTTGCTAAACGTGGCCTGTAGGTCTTTTTACCTTAGGCCCTGTCTACCCCGTAAGGGATAAAGGCGTGATTTGTGTATGTGTATGTATGTATTCATTCGGACATTTTCGACACTTCGAAATGTTGTTTTTCTTTTGTTATTGACTTGACACATTCATATTTATGTCATCGGGTATTATTAGTTTGTTTTGAAACACTGATTTGCCACTTCATTTCTGTGTCGGTGTTGTTATTTATGATCACTTTCTTTTGACTGATTAATACTTCATTTAAAACTGTCACTATGGTATGACTTGTTATATCTGGCACGTCCGTCATGTTAGATGTTTTGAAACGTTGATTTTGATCACTTACTTTTGACGTTGACTGTAACCTGTAGGTCAATCTTTTTTATTTGTTTCAGCTATTTGGGTCTGATGATCCGTTTTATGGATTGTCGTATCCAGTGGACGAGCGGGCTAAAGCTTCTAACAGTGGTAAGCTTGTTCAACCTGATTATTTGCATGAAGGATTTGTTTCCCCAGAGCTGTAGTGTTTGGGTGATGGTATGAAAGTTAATTTAAAACGCTACAATGATTAATTTGATGATCCTATCGTTTTGTCCATTTTGATATACCTACTTATGTCAAACTTTACAACAAAATGTATTTTTTTTTTCTTAATTTAGGAAAACCTAAAAGTGTTTGCTGAGCTATATGTCACATTTATGTTAATTGTAGATACAACAAAACAGTATCCGATGCTTGATTTTGATTGGCTGGTCAGAAACAGCGAAGCATCGCCCGCAAAATAGCCTGTTCCTACCTCATCTTTTCAAGAGTTTTAAGTAATGGTGAATCCGTCATGTCGACATGGGTTGGACGTTTTGGTAAAGGGTTAATTTACTCATGGTGGTTGCGTCTGTGATAGTGGCGGGGTGCCTACATGTGTGCTGATACATAAAAAGTTTATAAAAATTGTATGCTCACGTTTTGTTTGGGCTTCTAAAATGCAAGTGGGGATTTTTAAATGTGAATTGGTCATTTGAGAGTCTTACAATAGAATGAGTAAGGTAAACCAGATAAATGTTTACTGTAACTGTTGTTTTGTTGTTAATTTAAAGCAAAGAAGCTGAAAGGTGAGATATTGAATGTAAGCGGTGACGCGAGTCGCTTGGAGCACCCCAATGCTGAGGACTATGGTACTAATAATATTAATATTATATTCAGTAGAAAATAACCAGTTTTAACTTTTTTTATTTACAAGCTTTATATTAAGTTGCAACGTATGTATGTTTATCCGGGTGGAATCTTGCGACTCAATTTTGAAGCAGATATCTTCAACCGATTGAGCTGAAAATTTGCAGACTCGAGTAAGTCAGATGACAATACAATAATCTGGTAGTGGAGTTCTGGTGACCTAACAAGAATTGTCGCCCCAGAAGGGAACTCAACGGTTGGTCCGACTGACTTGAAATTTAGTACACATAATGTAGGACGGATGACAATGCAAGTACAGTTAGCAAAAAAGCTTGTATTAAAAAATTTAATTGTTGATGCCATAGCGTTGACATGTTTTATTCAAGTACCTCAATAGATCCAGTACCAGTATATATAGTAAAAAAAGCGCAGCTTATCGTGATGATTAAGTAAATGTAATTAATGCGTAGATAGCTTTACGTGATTTTATATTATTTACAATTTATGACAGTGTTCATATATTATTTACATTTTAATTGTTGTTTATTTACTTTTTATCCCACTGAGAGGAAAAATTATTTTCTGACACATTTTGTATGGGTGCTTTGATTGAGTAAACTTATAGTTCCCGGCAAACTTCCTGAGTATTGAGCAACGTGGTGGGGGTAAGTTTGCGCATGTACCTACTTCTCCGCGCATTCTGGGTCATTATCCAAGAAGTTTACCGGCAACTGTAACCTTGCATGATCATTTATTAAATTATATGTGTTTATAACACCCCAAGTTCAGACTAGATTCTGCGGACAAAGTTCAGTAATTTTGAGATTAATTTGTTTGATGATGACACAATTTACTCTGGTAAGTTATACCGATTAAAATAAAATTTAAAAATCTCATTAGTTACTAATAGGATAATATATAGCAAAAAAGCAACAATTATTTCAAAAAGGACATTGAAATAAATGTCTTTGGCCAATGCAATGTCTTTCGATTATCGGAGCAATGCAGGCAAAATCTTTTTGTTCTTATCTTATTACCATTGGTTGTCGTACCATGCAATATAGTCACACTTCAATTCTTTTTGTAAATTGCTTACTCGCTTGTTTTGACATTGTATTTCTTTCAAAATTAATGTAAGTAAACAACATTGAAATATCTGCAGTCTATAAGCTAAGGTACTTCACTAAGGTTTGGTTATACCACACTTATAGTTACTTGCCTAAGCTCCTAGACTGACCATAGATATTTATTAAGTTTAAGTTAGGATCACAGAATATGAAAACTGTTTTCTGTTCTGTGGTCAGCAGCTTAGTACCAAGTTTAAGTAGCATAGTGCATGATATTATACGTAAGGTAATTTAGAACAGCTACAGTAGTATCCCCCGTATCAATTACAATTAAATGGTACGCGAGGAGATGTGCGATTTTTCGTGGAATGTGCAATGTTGGAAGCATTTTATTATGGAGTGGGTACATTATAATATGCCTTAAATGAAGATATTTTTTTGCTATTTTCTCTTCAATTTAACTACAGTACCTATCTATAAAACAATTTCGATTTGTTTTACTTTGTTCGCCGCCTCATGCTGGTTTTATAATCTGTTTTCAAAATACAAACGATACTAAATTTTATTTTTTCTTGGGCATATTTCAGCTGAGGGGAATCAGCTTATATCGTATACAGGGAATGTGATTCCGTGCCTTGAGGATATGAACCTTGAGTTGTTGGAGAACTCGCAGGAGCCGAGTGCGCCGCAGAGTCCGAGTCCGAGCCCGAGCCCAAGCACCACCCTAAATACGCCACAAGTGCAGGTCGCCAGCCCGGCCTTCCCGCAGATACCATGAGCCCGCGCCCGCCCGCGTGCTAATCTTGTCGTAAAAACTAAAGAATACAAGCAATTTACGGCTAGCTATGGGGAACAAGCTAAGAGTCCCCGTCCGAATTCGGCTGCTCTGACTTGTATACCTCTACCCTGTAGCTTTGGCCTTTTTCCCACTTCGACAGTGTGGGGTATTTCTCGAAAACTTCGTGACTTCAAGAGGAAGCAAGTAGGAATAGCCCTCTAAAATGTGGCTTTGTCGACGCTTAGCTATTTCCCCAACCGTAACTAAATTTTCAACGCAAACACGGTGATAAATGTAAACGAGCAACATGATTTTGCGGAAAAATCCGTTAAAACTACATATGTAAAGATTGAAGATAATGTAGGCAAAGGGGCTCCCAGAATACCATGAATTTCTATAAATTTTAATGAATCGTGGTCGAGTGTTCTTAAGTTTTTTTTTCATCAGTCTAAACTAAACTATTTAACTATTTCCCAAGCGTTATCCTATTTTTACATTTCATTTATTGTTTTTTTTAGTGTATAAGAGGCCGATTGAATTACCTACTGATGTTGTTTCCGCGAGGATCTACTTGAATAAAGTCATGTAAATTAATAACTGGGAGCCTTTTAAGGAATTGGAATACAGAGATTTCTGGTTTAATTGTCAAGACGAAATGGGAGATGTTATTTAGGCTTTGACGAGGCGGGAATAATCAGTGTACTGTGCTCTGTTTCACGCGCGAGCCTTGCCATAGGTACTACTTTTGTATATTTTGTACGCTCGATACATTGGCGTATTCGATTTTTTCTTGAGTACTCGTGTATATTTTGTACAGATTGAATACACCTGTCGGCCGCCAAAACTATGTTATTTTTAATTTGAGCAAAACTGATAATTTTAACATGGATGTCATTGTATATAAAGTCAGCCTAGGTCTTGTTTGTATTCGATATTGATTTAAGTTTTGTATACATGTCAAGTCAAACTAAATTAAGCGATAGAAATGGTAATGTCGCCGAATTTAACTCTGGTTTTAATTATATATATATATGACAAGGCCGCCCGACAGGGTCCTTGTTTTAACTTGAACAACAATATTTTGTGTATCAATATGATTTATTATTGAAAAGCGTTTTGTATTCACATACACTCTGTATTTGTGACAGTATGAGTGTCAACTGCTAGTTGCCTTATGTTTTTGCGTTGAGAGAAGGCCTGAATTATTTGTCGTTTGTGACATAATTTAAGCCTACTTAGATATAATTTTGAATATGCGATACCTAAGTAATTAATCTCAATTATTAGGCAATTAAGTTTTTATATTTCAATGCATTCAGAGCTTGGTTGCAAAGCATGTTCTCCAATAATGTTTGTAGATTGGACATTGACAATTCGCATGTGACTGATCCACGACATCTCGACAATTTCGTGTTGTTGTAAGTATGTGTGTACTAAACCTTACTTACTTTTTGCTTAAGGGTTTTCTGCGGTCTAGAGTTAAAATATATTATACTTGGGTAAGGGTTGACAGTTCCATTCGTTAAGAATACTTAGTTAGCCCAGGGTTAGCAGTAAACTGGAATTTAAATAGTTAGCTCTAGTCCGTTCAAACCCGCCTAAATTATATTTTATAGAGATACGTATTTGTAATCAGATTCAACAAGATTGATAAATAATTAAATTAAACTTCACGCGTCTAGTTATCACAACTAATAGACAACGTATTCGGAGATGTCTATTTTACTTAGATTAAAAAATGGCTAAACATTACACGAACTGAAACATTTTGCCGCTAATATTGTTATAGTACTTAGTACCTATCGAGCATTTAATTATCATCCTTTCATGATTGCATTGACAAAACACTCATTTCGTGAAATAAATGTTGGAAGAATGACCGTGGTGTTAGACCAAAAACGCGTGGTCCAAACGCTAGTGCTATTATTTCGTTTTGCTTGTTTGTGTGTTGTATAAATAAAGTCCTAATAGGGACTGAGATGAAACATAACCATTGAATTGCTTATTGATAAAATAATATCAGTATCAATAATTAAGACTTTAGTAAGAGCCACATAGCTTGAGCTCGGTTGTAACTGTCATTTCTATACAACTTCTTACCAAAAATCACGAAGTTATGTGGTGATGACATCTGTGACAGAGCTAAAGTTTTATTGTTCTCACCATAGCGATTTTGTATTATATTTGTACAGGTTGATATTATACGCTCGTAGTCGTGAGTGACACCCTATTACACTATCTTCTAGTATTGTCACTAAACTCTTAAACAGTTAACGGCTACTCTGTGAGCGCTAATCTGTTCATTGCGGATGGTACCAGGTGAGCGTTGTGTGGCGAAAGTCTCGTCCGCGCAATGAACAGAAAACGTTAGCCAGGTCGCGCGTAGTCTTTGCCGGCATTTAGCTCTGCGTACAAGACGGATAAATTCATGTGTCTAGCGCTATAAGGCGACAGGGATGACGTGTTTGAAAAAACGTTTCATCGAACTTTACGATGTAGTATAATACATTTGGAAATCATTGTAATCGCCCGTGAGGTTTCGATTTATGTTTCAGAAAGCATGTAGATATATTTATTTGCTAGAATACAGTTACAAATAATAATTTTAATAATATGATAATCTCTGATTTCAT
Organism: Pandemis corylana; assembly: GCA_949127965.1. Taxonomy (NCBI): domain Eukaryota; kingdom Metazoa; phylum Arthropoda; class Insecta; order Lepidoptera; family Tortricidae; genus Pandemis; species Pandemis corylana. The sequence continues at coordinate 10,298,419 of OX421851.1, read as the reverse complement.
GATATAATCGGTGCAGTACCTAATCACATTTGAAGTTTATTCTTCTTTTTTGAAAAATAAAAAATAAGTTAAGACTATTTAGTTAAAAAGTGAAGTTAATGCAGTTGTCATCCCTTCCCAGTGCAAAGTTTTTTAAAGTTTGAGATCAGTAACAATAAAACAGTTTCTTGTTTACATTGGCCTTAGTCATATCCGTCCGGTCTTGAATAACAGAATGTCTGTCAAATAGGTATTTTTCTGTCACTCGTGTCAGTTCGCCTTAGTCGTGAACGTGGTTGTAGGTAAGAATTTGCTTCATTAAATGTATGTTAAAGCGAATTTTGGATTTTATACATAACTAGCTTCTGCCCGCGACTTCGTCTGCGTAGAATTATACATAAAAACCTTCCTCTTGAATCACTCTATCTATTTAAAAAAATCCGTTGTGTAGTTTTGAAGATATAAGCATACATAGGGACATAGGGACAGAGAAAGCGACTTTGTTTTATACTATGTAGTGATAGTGATGATGTGATATTGTTATAGGGTGTCACACTCGATGATGTTCAAATTTGGAGTTTGTACGAGCGTCGTAGGAGTTTAATTTAAGTTCCCAGTTCTGTAACAGTTGTAGATAAATAGAAATTAGTTTACCATTGTATAAAACATTTTAAATTTAATTATGAACAAAGTTCGTTAAAAAACAAAATAGATAAGGATATATTATATATTTCGTTAAATTGATGTAAGTTATTTTAAAAATGAAATTTAATAAAAGGTTGAAAAGAACACGATCATCTTTTTGTTTTAACCCTGCTACATAAAATTTAGCATTAGGAGGTGTCGTTATTGTGTTAGAGTGGGATATTATTCCTATACTTACAGTAAGTTCACGTTATAATTATGTGCAAGTCAGATTCTCTAACATTCATTATTGCGCATTATTGCATATTTGAAATTGCGCCGTGGCACTCACCATAAATGTAATGCATTTGGGCATATTCTATTGGTGTGTATTACGTTCGAAGCAGTATTAAAAAAAAAATCAACACAATTTAAACGCACAATTAACCATTCATTACGCAACTACGAATAATAATTGCTTATTATTATTCGTAGTTACGCAATAATAGCGAAATTCAAAATCGAAGTCGTAAAAAAAAACAAAATGCAGCCAGCATGTTTTTTCAATTTGGAATTGTTTAAATGCCTTATTTAAATGGCCAATAATATTATTTTTGCAACAAAACGTTTTGAATTCTACGCCCGTGATACAAAAAGTAAATCGGGAAAAATGTGGGTGAGCGTGTATTTTTTTAATTATTTTGGCATTTTGAATTTAAATTCAAAAGGTAATTACTATTTTTAAATTGTCAATAAATCGGCATGTTTTTAAGCTTATTGGCAACTAGGCGGTAGTGTATTTTTTTTTTCACCATGAGAGCTGGAAATTCTATCTATTTACGATTGAAAAAGCAAAAATTTAGTTTGCGATTTAAAAAAAAAATCCAATGAAGTCTCACAAAAATGGTAATGCCTATCTGAAAACACAAGTACTCAAGAATATTTAACAAAAATAAAAAAAAATAAAAAGTTAGCTTAAAATGGTGCTATGATCAAAACATTGAATGATTCATTTTCGAAAAAACCTAAAAGTCGGAATATCTCGGAAACCGTGCAACTTTTACTAACCCTATTTTAGCTTTATTTATTACTAGCCTTCCGTCCGCAGCTTCGCCCGCGATAAATTAATTTTCCCGTAGGAATAGGTATTTTCCCGCGGTAAAAAGTAGCCTATGTCACTCAGTGATAATGTAGTTTTCTAACGGCAAAAGATTTTTTTAAAAACGGTCCAGTAGTTTCGGAGCCTATTCAATGCAAACATACAAACATTAATTTTATTTTATTAATTTTTTTTTTATTTTTTATTAATTTTTTATTTTTTGTAATTGTGTCGTACAGACACATCATTCAAAACAGATGACGCTTAGCGACAAAAAATTCGCATAGTAACAAAGGTCACGTGACGGTCGGTAACAGGTAGAAAAATTCGGAGACTACTCACCTGCTATGGGTGGTGTAGTGGTATAGCACGCGTCACGGAATGACGAGGATCCGGGTTCGATTCCCGGCCATAGCTTTACTTTTCGGATTTTTCTATGTGTTCTGATTTTCACAGACATTTAGAAATTATACAAACAAACAATTAAATTTTTCCTCTTTATAATATTAGTATAGATAACGTCCTAAGTGTCGTCTATCCATAGTCCAAGGATTATCCACTCATTACCTAACAGCCTGTATATCTGATAGCAACTGTACAATCTGCATACATTTTTAACCTTTTTCTTTAGATATGCTGACTTTCATTTATTCAGCTGCTGACTTTACTATCGCACACCTACGTTATAAGAGTAAAATAATACATTAATTTAGAACATATTGAATTGAGTATTATTTACTAGGGGTTTTATTTGCTAGGGAATGGAATTCGCTCCCATCGTCTGCATTTCCGGACAGGTACAACCTAGGGCTCTTCAAGGCTAGAGTGAATAGGCTATTACTGAACCAGTGAGTTACACCTTTGGCCTCATCTGCACCTTCCACCAAGTGAGATAGAGGTCTATCACTTGTCAGTTCGTAGTAAAAAAAAAAAATTGTAATAGTTTCAATTCAACTAGGTGTGTAAATGTAAATTTTTAAATTTCAACAGGAAGATAACGTTTGTCAATTTATCCTGATAAAGCGAATGCCGCTAACCGTACCAGACACACAAAAATATTTTCAATTCTAACTTGAGGAAGGAAGGTAAGTAAAACCGTGTATAATTAGGTACAATTGTAATAATTATTGCACAAAAATGTACATTTGTACTTTTATAGTATTATCACAACTATTCTATAATTTCCTTTGAGGAGTTAAACATTATTATTTTTGAAAATAAATATACATTCAAAATTTACTTACAAGCAATAACAATACAACAATTTAGACGTCCTTTGGACAAGAAACTCGCAAGTTCAGAGACAGATTAATAAGAATTCTGCCATGCTCCGATGAGCATGTAGGTACATAATCATAACGACGTGTATCCTATACGGTCATCACTGAACCGTCACCAATCGAGTTAACAGCCATCTATGCCAATAAAAATGTTAGATATCTACTGGTCATTGCGTCCCAGTGAGGCAGAGGTCGAAGCGATTGATACTTTTCCATAGTGTCCAGTCTCTAGTGCATATTTTTGATATAAAAACGACTGGCACGCGTTCGCGTTAACGTTACAAATCACAATTAACTAGTCTTTGTTTGGACAAATTGGCAGCGCCACTACTGGCAAGTAACGGCAATAAACTAATCTCAAAGAATTTGCTTCTTCAACGCGAACGCGTTTAAGGTAATTGTTATGACTTAGCACAAAGCGATCATCACAATAAAAACGTGACGAGCTTGAACGGGATACGCCTTAAGAATAAAGACTACTATGAGCAAAAATTGGCTACTTACAGTCATTTAGGACCGTCTCAAAATTAAATACATAAAGAATCTGTTTTCGGAATGGCAAATGAGGTAGACAGTCTGGCAGAGTTTTGATCTTAATGACTAACACTACCCAATGCACAAAATTGTGAATGCGAACAGGACACAACGGCGAAACAAGCGGATAGACAAAAAAAGTAAGGTACCTACTAAATTAAACGGTGACCCAGAAAATGATTTAAATATACGGGACAATGGATTCATATGCGATATTTGTTTAGCTCGTCATAAGAAAAAGTGGCCTAACCCTTTAGAAACTCATGGTAATCATCATGGTGGTGGTTGTACCTACACTTTTGTGCTTACTTCCTCTATTAAACCGTGTGCAATATCATTTTGGATTAAGTGACTTCCCTTCTGAAGGCCACATGCGTTATGTTATAAGGTACTAAAGTATTGTTATTAACTAGAGCAAATACAGGTGTTTGTAAATACTGGTAACGTTCCGATAAGAATAAAAAGCTTTCTGTTATAACTCCATCCAATAAAAAATACTAGTTAATTATGAAGTCGCTGCAGCCTTGCGTTGTTAGAAGAATAACGATAATTAAAAATTGTCAGTACTTAAAGAACACTAAAACGTAGGAATCAGAATAAAATAAAGCTTTATGTATCTCATAAATACTCACACAGTCTAGTTTGCGTTATTCAACCTTTTTGTTATAGGGGCCACAAACCCATTCCAGTAATACTGTCCGGACCACAGGTTGAGTACCTACCTCTAGTCTAGTTGATAGATTCCAAAAAGATCTACAAAAGCCTTTACTCTTTTGACAGTAGGTACTGAAAAGCTACAGAACATTTTTCACCCTAATATAAACATGCAGGCGTATGCATTTTCGTGAGTTTCTCATATGTACGTTTGCACATCGATAAAAACGTCGAGCCTGTCAGCCGGCGCATGTTGCCGACTGTCCGCAATCGGGATAGATACAGCCAGCAGCGAGAGCTTTGGTTGTACCAGTTTTATTTTATCTACCACTACCAGAGCAAAATTTCGCTAACATAATAAGAACACACTAGATTGCACGTTACTCTACTTGGAATGCAATTTTGTCAAGTTAAAACACAATTTTTAATTTGAGTCTAATTGCTATCATTCTAACAACTCTAAAAGCCGGTGATTACAAAACCATGCAGATCTAATGAAGACGAGATGAATGAAGATATGCGACGTTGGCGTAGCGAGCATGGGAGTCTAATACAATGTCATACAAGAAAAGGTAACAAACATTTTATCTTTATAACAAAACATAAATGTAAGTATTTCGCAAGTGTCACCTATCCTGGTGGCAGAACAACCGCCTTCGCCGGATTCTCTTGTGATCTTGTGTGTGATGTGACTTTATGATCTTAATTAATAAGCATTCTCATGTAATCCATTTAGATTAAAACCTATGATCGAATATACTTAACACTCCATTTAAAATTGTACAATGTGGTTAGTATTAATAAAATTGAGTTGTGTTTAATGTAGTCGAAGTTTTCTCATAAGTGCAGGTAGAAATTTTGTTCCTGAAGTTCTGTCCTTGACTCCATCAGTAATATATGGCCCTGGTTTAGTCATAAGCACGGTATGGAGTGTTGACAAACTCCCGATAGAACATGCCAGCTCAGGAGACATGTTGCGACAGCCCTGGACATCCAAGAATTTTAGCTTCTTACAGTACAACTTTATTGATTCTAATGTTTTATCCGTCAGCTGATTACAACCCTGAAAAATCACAAAATATTTTTAATGTTTACATAAAATCAATAAACAGATGTCTGAATGGAAATTATTTATTAAACTGAAATTATAATCTTTACCTTAAGTTCAAGTGTTTGCAATCTATGTAATCCCTTCACTATTTCATTAACAGCTTCATCTTTCAAATTGTAACAATCTATTAAGTTAAGATGCTCAATGCTGGGACAGTTTTCAACTAGGTGCTCTATTCCTTCATGTGTTATTTGTTGGCATCTACTCAGATTTAAGCTAGTCAGCTCCTTGAAGTTGAAAGCATATGTGAGGCTAACATCAGTAATTCGATTGCAGCCACTCATATCTAAAACTTTTAGGCTTTGCAAACGCGCCAAAGAGAATCCTGTAAAGGTGTCCAAGGACAGTTTCTCACACATTCTCATCACATCTCGTTTTCTTTTAGCATCGCGAACTATTTCTTCTTCAGCTCTAGATCCAAGATTAATCCTTTGTGGTGCATTAAGCTCATCATAGCTAGACATGATGGGGCCTTCACTCTCGCCTCCTGTCTCCACCTTCCCCATACCAGTCATTCCAGCATCAGACACTTTGTCGCAATGACTCATCTTTAATGTTTCTAAAAACACTAGATTTTTAAATATAACCTGAATAGAAGTGTCAGTAACTGCATTGAAACAGTAGCTTATATCCAATGAACGTAGTTTAGGCAGTTTTTCTAAAATCATAACAAGTCCAGTATGATCCAAGTTTAAAGAATGTATATCTAATTCTTCTAGCAAATTATTCTCTTCAGCACAGATCCCTTTATTTAAGCCATCCTTTGTTATTAATTCACATTGGGATATGTTCAATGACTTTAATTTTTTAAGCTTGTGTAGCTCCACTATTCCTAAATCGGTCACAGCTCTACATCTTTGTATATTAAAGTACTCCAGGTTGACTAGATTTTTGCAGATGTGAACCAGTGATAGATCTGTGACTCTGCTGCAAAAGCTTATGTCAAGCTCTCTCAATGATGTCTGGTGGTTTGTCAGGGCTAGAATACCTGCGTTTGTAAGTTGATCACAAGAATGGACTTCAAGACACTCTAAATGCAACTCAGGAGTTTCAGCAAGAGATTTAAGGGCTGCACCATCGATGAGCGTATTTGAAAACAGGAGTTTTTTAATATTTCTTGCCTTAGAAGCAATAAACTGTTGCACAAAATAGAAAGTTAGTACACTTTCAGATGGATTTAGATTAATATCTGTTCCTGCCGGATAAAACTTTTTTACTAAGCCTAAATGAAACTGCAGAGAACAAGTAGACAAGTTTAGTTCCTCTAGTGCAGGAGCAGCTGCTACAAACCTGTTAAGCAGTGCATCAGTGAGATACTGATTGCCAGAAAGGCTAAGAGTTTTTAAATTTTCAAGACTTTCCGTCAAAAGACCTTCTGTCTTTCCCTCTAATAATCTTCCTGACATGAATAGCTCTTTGCAACTTTGGATGGTTAACATTTCCAGATTAACACATTTTTGTATAATGTAAGCAAATATTTTCTCGCAAATATCACAGTTTCTCAGAGTCAGACTCAAAATATTGTCCCCCATTCTATCCCAAAACCCAAGTGTCTTACTTGACAATTCAACTTCATTGAAAAGATAATTGTAGTAAATAGTGGACGAGTTTTCAAATATTTCTAATAAGGATATGTCATCAGCAAGTGCAGATTTGTAAAATATGACTAGTTTGTTCTTTAAAAAACAATGCGCATTTGCTGCTTGGTACCAAGAAGTGCATGTTTCACTGGCGGCTTTTCTGTCGGACTTTGGTAAGTATTTGAATAGGTATACTAAAACCTGCAAATAAAAGTAGTGTTATTTTTTTGCAATCTTATGAGAATATGTATACCAAAGAAATATTATCGTTTGGATCAGTTTGATTCGAATTATCAAATAATAAGACAAATCAACAGCGAATTGCACGTAAATATTTGAATTAGAAAGAGCTTACTTGATTTAGAGCGCAATGTCAGCTGGTAGCTAATGTTAAAACTTTAAGGAAACAAAGATTGGCGTCAGTGATAGAGCGAGATACGTTTAGGTAATCGAATCACGTGAAAAAAATAATGATATGTACCGCTAACAAAGACTTCGTATAGAGACTGCAACTTCGTATTTTTTGTAAACTCTTCACTATAAAATCAAATGTTGCTATAGAACAGACTTACTTCAAAAGGTAAATCCATTATAAGACGTTTCGGCGACTCACTAGTATTTTTACAGTTGGAAATTATTAACTAAACTGGTTTTACATCTGCACTACACATTTATGATCGATTTACTTCCTTCATTTTGACTAACTTGTTTTGACGTTTGACGTTTAAATGACATTGACTTTTAAAGGTGGTATTTTCGTCTTAACTCTTAACCGTAATTCACAACATTTCAATTTTTTTACCTTGTGTTTTCTTATGCTCAATAAATAGTACTTTGAAAACTAGGAGACCCATATTTTTTCTTTTCGCGAAATTTGTATTCTAAGTTAGTCAAAAATAATATTGAAATCTCGAAAATTTCAAAAACGCTTGTAAGGTTGAATCTACACATTACCTTTGCCTGGGTCATAAAAAAATAAGATAAGATTGATGTCTACATTGTCTACTGGTTGTCACAACGGGTTGTCATTTTGAATTTTTGATTGACGTTTGGTGATTTGATATTGGTTTTTATTGGATTTTAATTATTCGCATTTTCTGGACTGAATTGGAAATAATTGACAACAAAATAAGCCACATAATAAAACAAATTGAATGTTTGCATCCACCCTGACTTGCAGCACAGTCTTCACATTTCACATCCAATACAGTTTCTTCTGCCTCGTTAATGCTTGCGACAACAGAGTACATTTTAGTACGAACTCGGTGCTCAGGAGTTACTCTGCCCTTGATAATACACACAGCATTCTCTCGTTTACTTCCACATAGCCTACAGAAGTTTCAACGTAAACATCCCCTGATGACAACAAAACCTTAGCTCCCCGGATTTCGGCAACGTTAAATGAGTCGTTTTCACGCATGTATTGCAACAACCATCATATAATCCACCTTGGGAAGGTTTCGGCTGTCTGCCATGGCATAACCGTCCGAAACTTTCATCAAATCAATTTAATAAATATAACAATGCTTTTTCAAAACAAAACGAACAAACAACATCGATCGGCAAACAACACTGATATTTGACATTGACACCTTTTTGACAATGACATTTTTATTCATAAATAATTAGGAAGGCAAAGGTATACTACGACGATGCCTTACTTCGGATTTTTTGAAGATTTTTGTGAATATTACGATAAATAAGTAATAAAAAAAATCAAAAAAATATGGAATGGAATACTTAAACACAAAGCTCGAAATGGTTGTCGGTACTTTAGTAATTATTTAAAATTGAAATGTTGTGAATCATAAAATTCATAACCCAAGAAATGATCTATGTAGTTTATCTTTGGTCTTCTCAATGATTTGCGTTGCTTTGTATAATTTATGTTCCTTTGTGTTATTTTAGGTTATTGTTACATATTTACTGAGTGGCTCCACCTAGGAGCCAGAATTATAGGTCAACATTTCGAATGTATGACTCCGGTCCCACATACGAGAAGGGAACTACGTAAATATTCATCTAAAGTAGGTATATAGTGACCTAAACCTTCCACACGGCTCGTGAAGTAATGAAACCTGTTTGTAATACACGCTATAAAAACATCGAAACTTTTGGTTTTTATTTCTAAACAATGTGTTCTCCTTGCAAACTTAAATAAGTTCGATTACAGATTAATATCACCACATTTGACTCTTTATTTTTGTATATTAAGAAGTTTTAAACAAAAAAAACTATTTATTCATGTGGCTCCCACGCCTACTTTTTGACACCTGAAACTGTAGTGTAGGACGATTAACATAGTAACACCCTGATCTTCACATAATATTGTGAACGTAGAGGTCCCTACCAGTATATTATGCATATAAGGCTTATTCCTCCGATATACAATGAATCATCATACAAGTGCCGGGCGCTGGTTGAAGTGTTCATGTTGATCTGTCAAACTAGTTCACCCAATGTTTTTTTTTAACTGACTAGGTACTGCCTGTAAAACCTCTGACGATGGCTTGAACAGCTTACCGGACAGAAAGCAAGCCGCCATAGCGTGCAGCTCAGCAAGGGGAAACCCCCAATTATGGCCTCGGATTTAGACTAATCTTGTGCCTGTACAAGCATCCACAGCCCTTTATGAATGAAACAGGTACACAAAACATAAAGTAAAGAACTTACATAGGTATGAATAAAAAATATTTACCTTGCTACCCCGCTACTCACGTGCAAGATAACCAAGCCTGTGTGAACAGCTGCACTGCTACTGCTACTGCTTTGGCAGTAGTGGCGGGAGGCATTACATGAAAAACATATATATGTTACACAGGCTTGGTTATCTTGCATGTGAGTAGCGGAGTAGCAAGGTAAATATTTTTTGTTCATTGAAATGGATCTCCGCAAAGTAACGCCTGATTCAATAAAATACTACATAGGTATATCTACCTAGGTAGGTACTTAAATAAATAAAGGCCAAGGGCAGAAAATTACAAACTTTTGAGAATGTACGCGTATATTTTTTTATGATTAAGTATAGTTGAGTAAGTACGAAAGTTATCGTAAATTTTGCATAGGTACCTACTGTAATGGGCATTGCATGCGCCCTACTGGATCGAGTTATTTTTAACCGACTAAAAAAAAGAAGGAGGTTTTCAATTCGGTTGTATTTTTTTTGTTATGTTTGTTACCTCAGAACTCCGTCAGTTGTGGACCGTTTTGGAAAAATATTTTTTTCTTGGAAAGTGAATACTTCCAGTTTGGTCCCAATAACGCCAAATCAGGATCTGATGACGAGATTTTGAAGAAACTGAAGGAACTTTTAATCTTACAGGCATAGCGATAGCAATTTAGGTATATTTTAATGTAACTTATGCATTTGCCTTCGATTTGATGAATTGGAAGTATTGGAACTAATTATGACGACCACAGATAGTCATCGGATTCAATAAGTAATTCAGGGATTGCGATTCGATTACTATAATATGCTTGCTAAGCACGTCATACTCGTAAAATATATACACTTTCCACATTAGGTATCATATATGTATAGTAAAGTGAAGATGATGAAGGAATTACCTATAAAGAGAATTCTCACGCAAGTAACTGAAGTCCTTTCATCGGGAAAAGTAATTTTTAGTAAAAAGTTACGAATAGTTTGCATTAGAGCGTATTACTCGTGGTCCCACTATTATAAAAAAATACAATTTATTGTGAAATCTATAGGCTGATTTAGGCTAGGTACATTTGACGGCGGTTATATATTTTTTATTTAACATTTTTGTTGTTGTTTACTTTTTTATGTTTTAGGTGCCTAACTCAGCAATGTAATTGCGAACACTGACTGAACATAATATACTATGAAAAAGCCATTCTTAGACTCTAGCATTTTACGAAAAAAAATTGCCAGTTACGTTAGGTAAGGAGTGGCGCCGTCATCTATTTTAAACTCTTCTGCGAGGTGTGTGTGCGTGTATTCCGGATTGGTCGAAACTACACGTCTCCGCTACGCTTCGTGCATCCTAAGGCAAAGTTCGAGTTCCAATCAGAAAGGCCTTGGTTAGAGTTTAGGTTCACGCTTCAGTTTTCCAGAATCGAATTGCGAATTTTGAATTAAAAATATTGCCACGAAATCTGCGAAAACCATACGCATACGAGTTGATTAGAAGCAATATAAACACATCTTGATAGTCAGCGTGCTTAGACATAAAAGTATTTTTTTTTATCTTATTTAGGGCGACTTGCACAAAATAATAAAATAAACTAGATTAGTCGCTACATCTCTAAATCTGGTTTAGCTTGATAGTTCTATAAGGTCCTATAGGAATATTTCGACTCCACTAAACTAACCTCAACACTAAATACAAGACCATTAGTTTTAAGAACTATGCAAGTCCCTTGGATATCTGTAGGTTAGTACGTATATAAGTGTCATCTAAGTTTATCACAAGGATATGGGATACTTGTAAGAAGTACCAGGCACATAAGTGTTAAGAGTTTGCGCAGGTTGCGTTGTTATTGCCACTTGTTGGGCGCCAGTAAGCTCAGTAAGCGTGGGACGCGCGCCGGGCACGCTGGGTACCGCGCCGTCGCGACACGAGACCAACTTACCACGACTCGGTAAATAAACATGTGCCTGTGAAGTTTACTTGATTATTGCAGAATGTCGCGAAGGAAACAGGCGAAACCAAGGTCTCTTAAACGTAAGTTGCCTGTTACTGTTAATACGTACCGCGCATTGTGTTCATTAATTATACCGAGAAAACCAGCTGATGAGACGCTAAAATATGACAAGTGAGCAGCTGATGAAGCGTGGTAAAAGTGTTGATTTTTACGCGATTACGAGTTTCGTCGCATTTATATTATACTTATGCTTATATTATACCTTTGAAAGTTTTCATGCGGTTTGAAACATAATGCAATTTAAATACAAAAACTAAGAGAGATGAAAAACAAACAAAGATCAAACCAGCTCCTTAAATTATACTTGATGCCGAAAAATAAAGCTTGTAGATGGAGGAGGTTTGTTTCATTGAAATTGGACATTAGGCCGACTTTAATTTTCAATAGTCTTTTGTGATTAATGGTCCGTAAAACGCAAAGGGACTTTGTCCTTACAGCCCCATGACTTCGGTTCCATTTAAGTAGAGTAGAGAATGAAATTGTGTCCATTAATGTTACCGGAAATTGTTGAATCCGTCCATCATAATAGATCCCTACTCAAAAGTAAATAGGTACGTCGCGGGTAGGTCACAGGGAGCTTGAGGATAAACTATAAGGAATTTATCCAGAAAAAAACACAAGATATAAACATTAAAAATAATTAACGGATTCAGATAAACACTCACTTTCCTATTAAATTTGGATACCCACATTGTTATTTTTATCAACAGCTCATAAGCACTAACTGATCAACTTAACTTAACTTTGATTTGTTTTTATTAAACAAAAATTACATTAAATTTGTACATTAAAAATTAAAAAATTAAGTATTCTTCGAATTGTGCTGTTACTGTTTTCAAAAAAGAGAAGAGGAAGTAATGGAAAATCCGGACGTTTGAAATACAAATAGTAACATATATTATTTTTATAGGGACCCATTTCTGTTTGCACTTCAGATTGTAGAAACTTGTCGTAATGAAACATATTGTCGCATCACCCAAGCCGCTAGCACCCGAATGTCTGCATCGCTTGTCGCTTGGTGCGTTTTCTATTGAGTCATTTGAGTCAGCCAGTAAAGCGGGCTACACACTTGCAGGTTTGGTCACATCCGTCTCCGGCCAAAGTTCTGTTGTCTCGTTTCGCCTTTCGAAACCTAGAATATGCTACTGGCACACACGAGTGATTTGGCTCTACGGGCGCGGCCCTCAGTCCAAGTCTGCAGGTAGCGCCTGACTGCGTCTAGTCCGCTCTTAAGTAACTAAGACACTGAGAAGTTCTGTGAAGTCGTTATGACGATTATTGGGAAACAGCTTTACTAATTGAATCAGCTGTTACGCCTGTTACTTTGCGGATGTCTATATTCAATGAACTGCCTGTTATAGTAGATTATTTTTGGTCTACGTCTAGCAATGGCAAATGTTAAGGTCGTTAAAGAAATAACAAAGTTTACTTAACTTAAGCTTGCCAGCATATACGAGTATGAGTAAAATAAGGTAAGTATTTTGGGATCATTTTCTCAGTGTCAGATGTCAATATCGTCTCCTTTCAACATGAAACTACCGTGAGACTCAATCATAGTTACACAAACGGATAACACACGTATAAAAGTCGAGTAATGCTCGACATGTTTCGGACTAATTCGTAGTCCTGCCTCTTGGAGCGCTCGCCCCGGCGGCAGTGAAACATGTCGAGCATTACTCGACTTTTATACGTGAGCGCGAGTTATCCGTATGTGTCACTATGATACCGTGATACTTAAAATATTAGGAACTTGACAGAGAATGGTGAAAGACCCCCTCTTTCACCATTAGGGAGCCCGAGGCGAGTTGAGACAGAGGTGAGTTGATACAAAGCCGATTTCTCTGAACTGTGACAGTTTATCGGGCTGGTAACTTCGCTAATTCGTTGCTCTTTCTACACTCCACAGTTTGTGTGAAGTTGTGACCTCGCTAACTGTCATAGGTGCAGAGAAAAAGGCTTTGTATCAACTCACCTCTGTCTCAACTCGCCTCGGTCTCCCCTACCTACTGCTACAATTGGTAGAATACGTACCTGCTGAAGTGAGGTGCAACGTGACGTAGCAATTAATAGTGTGTTGTCAAACCCTGGAGCAGTGATGGAGTCGTCCGCAGCGCGCCGACCGCGACGCGGCGCGCACTCGTAATATCCGCGTTTTATCAGCCACCGCGGTCCTGTGGTTTGGCGCTAACTGCCCACCTCGGCCTAGCGAGCCTAACTAATGGATCGCCTGCCTAAATGAGGATTAGGCTTTGTTTGCGGACTGCGACAGTGCGGAAAGGAACACAGTTGCACGGGCTACCCTCATGAGTTGGTACGATACGTAGAGTTCTATTGTGTAAGTACTTTTACTAAATATCCACTCCGTTAAGCCTCCGTCTGTGATCTCGTGGAGGGATATTTCCTGAGTCGACAGTTACTGTCCACTACGCAGTCGGTGTATTGTGTATCTTTATTTATAATTTTTTGAAATAATACATATATTATGCCCTGATCCTGGTATATTTTTAGGTAGTATATATTAACGTGACGGCTACATGTACTGAAAAATTGTAGCAAATTCGGAATAAAAGGGCTATAAAATTATTATTATGTACTAGCTTCTGCCCGCGACTTCGTCTGCGTAGAATTATACATAAAAAAATTCCTCTTGAATCACTCTATCTATTAAAAAAACCGCATCAAAATCCGTTGTGTAGTTTTGAAAATATAAGCATACATTAGGGACATAGGGACAGAGAAAGCGACTTTGTTTTATACTATGCACACACACACACACACATACTCACACACGCGCACACACACACACACACACACACACACACACACACACACACACACACACACACACACACACACACACACACACACACACACACACACACACACACACTTTCTAATTATTCTTGTGTTTTAATTAATTCACTTGGCACTCGCGATACAGACCCTGAGTCTAGTGCGAAGGCCGCTGTTACACCCACCGCATGTACGTTTCAATGTCTATGTAACAATGTCTCCTTTGTAAATTGTTATGCGCTTTGTAACTTCTGTTGTGAAAATAAAGTTTATTCTTATTCTTATTCTTATTCTTATGTAGTGATGATGATTACGTGTATTACCAGAGTTTTACGAAAGTAGGTTCGTATCCAAGTTTTTAAAACAACAAACAAACCTTGGCTGATTTGAAACCTTCTTATTCTAAAATGACGTATGAGTGGCTTCGATATTTTAAAACTAAACTCATAACTTCCCAGGCAGTTCTACTATTCTACTAATCAATACACACAGAACACCCTGGGGAGTGAAATATTTAAAATTCCCGTGGAAGGCAAATCGGCTACAACAGCTCTATACGCCTGCATTACGAGCAAGTGTGACGAGAAAGAGTTTACATACCTACATGTCATACTTTCGAATGTACTAGATAAATATAACATACTCCGTGATTAAAACAAAAACACGACTTGGCGCGGGTACTGCCGTGCTCTGCAGCAAAATGATCCCACACTTTATCTGAAACATAACAATGCACACTAAGCAACTGTTCCTTTTAAAGGACATTTAGTGCAACCTCTCTTTTCAATTCAAGGTGTTGAAAGCAGTTGTTTGTAACCGAACAGGGTGTAATGTTTTAACTGAATGTATCGATCTGCCTGAGTCTAGTACTTTCGTAATGCGTCCCGCGGGGACCCCGGGGATGCTGCGACTCCAGCCTTGGGATACCTAATGCAATAAGCTCCACTTCTAGCACGTATATTTACACACGGCTTTATTTATTTACCATGGGGATTTGCTTTATGAGCACTTAGGTGCTTTAATTAAGATGCTGAACAACGTATCGCCAATTGCAGCTGTAGGTAACAGATCTACGTCCAAAGAATACAAAACGTTTTGTCCTACTGTAAAGAACATTTTTTTTGCGAGTGGTAGGACCTTGTGCGAGGTCGGCTCGGCCACTACCGCCATCTTATTCGTTAATCCTGCCGCCAAGCAGCAGTGCTTACTCGGCTGTGTGCCGGCGTGGAGAGTAAGAAAATCGGAGAAATTATTGGCACATGATACTTCGGTGTGGCGACTGTCCATGGATGGTTGTGCTCACTTACCATCAGGTAACCTACTTGCTAGTTTACTACTCAATTTCAATTTCAAAAATGGGTATACTTTGGTACTCCGCGGCAAGGTCTAACCTCACTATCGCGGAGAATCAAAGTTACCCATTTATTTTAACACGAACCTCCGCAATGTAACGCCTAAGTCTATACAGTTGTTTCTTATCTTTTCTTCTTATTATACCTTATGAAGTACAGTCAAGAGCACAAATAAATGTACGTTGCCAAGACGTCAAAAACATCTATACACCTTTATGCCACAAGCAATAAGGTCGGTGATACATATATTTGACATGATGGCTGGATCGATATTTATGCCTTCGACTGTACACACATTACTTAGGGCATATGAAAAAATCGTTGCAAGAATGTGCTATGAGTATAGTGTAAAGTGTGGACACCATTTTAACAATTTATGGGCACTTAAAAGTAAAATAGGTACCTCTAACATTCAAATTGATATCGGAAATAGGTAAGTAGACACTAGACATTGTGCGCATATTTCCCAGCAATACCTATGTCGCTTTATGATTTGGTCCACGTTGTGCCATCACTGGGGTCCAATAACACGTCAATTCCAGCCCACCATCCCTCAAGCGCAGGAATTAAAATTTTACATCCAGTGGAAATGTTAATCCCTCCTGTCCCAGGCAGACTATAAAAACGGATTGCCGTTATCTTGAATTGTTTACACTAATGTCAGGTCCTACCTGGTGTTAACGAGTGCTATCATCGTTGTTTTTCAGAAAGGTAAGAGAGCTGAAAAAACTCTTGATGTAAGTATTTAAGAACAGGACCTAAGTAGTATAATATTATTTTGCAATGTTTTCACCAGTATCTCTATAGATACGAGAAAATGCATGACACTAAAAAATCAAACACTTCAGACTTCTTCGGATGGTTTTTTAATTAGTTAATTTAACGACGTAATACCCTAGGTGTCTATACTGAATCCTTACTGCAAGGCCTGATGTGCAATTTTGACGAGGGAAGTGTAAAGATCACAATAAAATGTATGAATGTTTAATGCGAGGTAAAAGCTTTGGGTGGACGTATTTGTAAGCCCTTTGAAGAGGGTTAAGTCAATTTGGCTTTGTGCGTCAACTTTTTTTATCTTGTTACTTGCGTCGCTCAGTTGGCTTACATATATGCTGGTGCTTAACGCTAGGCTTTCCCGCTAACTGGTTGCAACTTAACTCACCCTTAAAAAATGCCTATTGATTTCATTTGTGTTCCAATTTTTAATTCGGTTCTTTACTTTTCGACCATTTATACATGCTATTACTTAGGTATGCCAGATAAAGTAAAAAGCATATGCATAAAATACTAGACTTTTTTTGTTAAATCTAGATCGAGATTGTCAGGGAAAGTCTTAGTAGAGTTTGGAAGTGTCTATGGGTGATATTTTTCCATAAATACAACTACATAGCCATTAAATGCGGTTGTTTTTGTCGCTTTCCCAATGGAAACGTCGCCAGCGCTCTGATTAAATCCGTTGTTGTCTATTAACGTTAAAGACTCGCGATGTTAAACTTCCAGCGATAAGAAGTTGATGGCCGAGGGTGTGAAGGGTGAAGGGGGGTGCGTCCATAAAACTTGTAGAGGCCCGCAGAGAGCCGGCGGGAACGTTGTGAAATTTCCCCTGGGTGGCGCACCTCCGCTCTGCGAGCATCTGGGAAATACGCTAAAGCCATATCATAACTGTTTTATGTTGATGTTGACCTCCGCACGACCTACTGTTTACTCTTAGCTTATCCTCTTATTAATTACGTTACCTACTTCGTTTTGATTTTTTGAGACGCTAGCGTAACTACACTACAGCTACTGGTAAGTAAGTACTATACTAGGTCCACTCTTATACTTTACTTACATTCTACAGAGTTTTGTTATCAATTTCCAACACATGTCTACGCTTACAGTATGTTTCTACAGTTATCAAGGTGTTGAAGTTGGAATTATTATAGTGATTGCACCATTCATTTATAACCATTAGCGCTGTTTCGAAGTAGGGGTTCAGTTGTAATTTAGCAAAAACTGGGGAGATACTTTTCTCCCCGCTCGGGACGTGATGCTTATTAATAATGCGTTTCAAAGCTTAACGCTGCGAGAAGCAAAAGATATGGTTAAAAATATCAGTGTGCCGACCTTGCTCTGCGGATAGGTGGTGGGTAGTGGGGCCGGTCCCGGCGGAGCGAAGTTCGCCCGCCGCCCACGCGTCCCGCGGGAGCGGGCGCGCACGGCTGCTTGGGCCAGCTCCCGAGGGACAGGCCTCCCGTCTCGCCCCGATCCCGCGCCGAGGCCCGCCTGTCTCGCAGCCATACAACTCGATGTTCGACTTTTAAGTTTAATTGATATTTGTATTATTTTATGGTAGTGATGATAAGCCTTTTAGGCTTATTAGTTTTTGTAGATTGGAACCGCGGTCCTTAGTCCTTATCCCTAATCAGGTTAGCGCAGTTTTCTTACGGTGCTCCCACAATAGGTACATTACTCAAAAAACGCTATCAGAATTTGCATTTCGCATTCGGTGTTTTGGTACGCCTTGCCCATCATAGTTTGCTCCACTGTTAGTCTACCTCTAGGACTGATACTGGCCGTTTATTGAAGTTATCTCGCCTGCCATTAAAATATTTCTGTAATTACAACTTTGGGTTTGGTACAACTAAGGGTAATGCTGAGTATTTAGCCAAGTACAATAGCACCATACTCATTACGTCTATAGCATCCTACGTGTTCGCTCTCCACCGCCATCTTTCGGATCTCGCGTGCAATGAAATACGTTACCTCACCACGCGGCGCAGCGTGTTCTTGTTGGATTGGAGACTGAATTTCAGATCTTTCTATGAGTCTTTGAGCAATGTCGAACTCGTATCGCATATCTTAGGTATGTGTATTTAGGTCCCAAAACATATTTAGTTAACGATGGTCTAACTCAGGCGGGGTGGGCCAGCCTGGGCCGGCCAGGCCACCACCGGGACCGCGGCCCGGCCATATTCCCACACGGTATCATACTAACGTCTCCGAACACATTAAAATTACAGTTTCCAAGTTTGCATAGTAGCTGGGCAACAAGCACACATGCGGAGTCCGTATTGTGTTTATTATTGCTTGGTACGCGAGTTTAGTATTCTGGGTCCCTAGTCGAATTTATTACCCAAATCATTTAGAGGTTTATCCGCTCTATAAATTCGAATTCCTTTGTTTAAGTACAAATTTGTTTTCCCCTTCTGAAAAACCGTTTTTTAGTTTGAATTATATATAGGTATAAATATATAATCTGAAAGTCGGAAACGGCTCCAACGATTTTCATGAAATTTGGTATGCAGGGGGTTTCGGGGATGATAAATCGATCTAGCTAAGTAGGTAAATTTTTTTGAAAACGGCCAAAAAAATCTATTAACCTGGTACTTTATATAAATAAATATCCGATTAATCCGCTTTAGAAGCACTCGCCTCGATAGCAATGAAAATGATCACATGTCGGGGCTCGACTTATATATCTACCTACGTGAGTGATCTGTTTATTTTACAATGATTGATTTTCGCGGTCGTATTTTGTTAAAACTTGATTCTTGTTCACACCCATGTTGTCCAAGGATAAGGACTGATTTAGTAGTAAAACGTGTCGTCGTCTCCAGTCTGTAGTATAATGTCCTACCGACCGCTGGGCACAGGCCTCTTCGTCGAACCCTCGCAGGCGTAGTTCGCTGACACGAAACAATATTAGTACCGTACAATCAGAAACAGAGATGAGAACAAAGTGAACAAGATATACTTTGTATGACTACAACTGTAGTACCTACCTAATACTGAAATGTAGAGCGAACCTGTATTCTAGATGCATACGAAATATGGATGGCGCAATTGACATCCTACTAAGTACTGATTCGAGTAACCTCGTTTTTAGTGATTTTATTTAACTTCAAAAATGCTTGAGGACTAAAAAAATTAGGATAATAAGTAGTTTGTATAGCACGCAAGAACTACGGAAACCATCGCCCATTGACGGTCCACTAAATATTAAGGCTGCCATTGAAGTGTTATAAACTTGTTACAAATTGCTAATTAAACTTCTGAAAGTAACATACTAAAGTGTTATTCTCTGGGAACCAGCTTCGTAATAATAAATTAGATAAAATAAACGAGGCAGGAAATAATCGCCTAACAATGAAACGCTGTATCGATACGCGCTAATGCCTCCCAGCCGACTCTTTTCGCGGTGCCCGATGAGGGATGAATTACGATACATCTAATGCCGGTATGGTCAGTAAGAAAATTGAATTGCCAGAACTGCAGTATAGTGTTGGCGCTTTGGTGCCGAATGCGTCCCGTGCGACACATTCGGAACATGAAGTTATGATGGGCTATTGCTGTTGTCGATTGTGGATGACTCTTCCCGCACAATGTTGGCTTGTATTCGCTATTTTGTTTCTGAACAGCTTTGGAACGTCCATTCTCGCGAGACAAAGGATACTGGAGAGGAAGTCTGTAGGATTTAAACCTTTGACTTTGAAAGGATTTCAACATTAGCTAGTAGGTACCTAGTGTTTATCGTGGATTGTCTTTTATTTAGTGGGAACTAGAAATATGTCTGCATTGAATTTAAGTCTACTGCTTTCGTACAGCTTTTTATTAAGTAACAGAAAATATACGAAATATATTGTGTCAATGATGTCGGTTATGGTTAAAAAATTTATTAGAATGGCTTGGTTCTTCTTACTTCATATTTACTGTATCAGACATATATTACTACTGATTAAAGTTTTACCACTATGATAGGTATGAAAATGTTTGAGGAGTTGCTTACCAAGTACACTTGTCACCTGTTTGATTCGATGGATACAGATAAAATAAGAGCAAAATCATTGGAAGTAAAAACAATACTTTGACAACTAAAACGTCACGCGAGTTTGCGGCATAATGTGTCAAAGGTAGAAAGATGTCAACATTGTCCCCTGATGGTAAATCTAGTGTTCTTCATTTCATCCTGTAACTTACTCTCCGCTAGGGTGCAAGTCCACGACATTTTCTTCCAATGCCATCGGTCCAGGTAAATAGCTTGTAGGTACCTACGTTTTAGTCTTACATATATCTGGCTTTACATGAAAATGAAGTTGATATCAAAAGCAATGTCTACAAAGTAAAATGTAGCACTGCGAACTTCGTACTTTTAGAACAAACATCTAAATCTAAAGGCTTAGCCATACTGTGAGCTGCGGACTGCTAAAAATCTTCCATGCGTTTTCGTAACAATTGTTTTCAACTAGCGACCCGCCCCGCTTCCCACAGGTGATTAAATTATTATTAGGTTTATTCTATATTATAATTATTATAAAATATTTGTTCTTCCATGCTGGTTTGGGAGTAAAGAAAAAACATAGAAATCACCAGTTGCTTCTCTTCCCGCGCAGATGGTAAAAGCCCATCGAGGGAATGGGCGAAAGTCTTAGGAATCATGTTATAGGCGATGCGGCTAGCAACCCATCACTATTATGATTTCCCTTTCCAGCTATACGCCCTTAATCATGCTAAACGTGGCCATAAGGCTTTTTTACCTTAGGCTCTGTCTACCCCGTAAGGGATAAAAACGTGATATATGTATGTATGTAAAATATTTCGAATCAGAGGCACAACGCAGGCATTTCCAAATACAGTTTCCATCCTCGGTAGCCGTAGCGGTAGCGAAAAACAAATGAAAGTCGGTTTGCGTCCAATTTGAAATAACTAAATCACAACACTTTGTCACCAATGTCACTAACATTAGGCTTGTGTTTAACAATACTGTTCATTGAGCAAACCAAAATCCCCTTTCCGCTCAAGTTCAACGGGCAGACTCCCAGTCTCTCACTCCGACTGCTTTAACCACCCAGCGCCGCCATGAAAGTCTGCTTTACCGACTCTATCCAGGCGTATCACCCGCGTTTACTCAACAACAATTTAGAATTTGGCCGACAGATGGCGTTTAAGCTACAACTCATAGAACAGATATTCATTGTAATGTCAATACAATAAAATCATATCTGCTTTAGTTAATCTCCGACATATATTATATGTATATATAGAATGATTCAAGAGGCAGGTTTGTACGTATAATTAAATCACCTTAATTATACCTATATATTATATCGTTTTTCGTGCTTTGTAGAACCTACTTTACTATTGATTTGTTCTTTATAAATTATAATTGTACATGAGAAGTGTTTAAAAATTACTAATAACTAAGGAAACTGCAATGCAACCAGCAAGTTTCAGTATCATTTACTTTACAAACATAATTTTTAAGGGCTTAACCATACCTAATATTAAAAAGAAAATCGGGAAGTAGAGTTTTCGATACAATACCTATTATCAACATGAAAAATGTTAGATCGAGTCGTAACGGGTCAACTGCACCTCGTTGCCTCAGGGACATGCTCCTGTGTGCAGCTACGACGCGTGGCCTGGAGTAATGAATCGATGGACGGTCCCGCGGGCGACCAGTGTGGGCTACGCCACGTCTCAGCGGTCCTATACTATTCGCTCTATTTTAAATATAATCTAACTTTCCTTAATACACAATGCCATCATAATCTCACAGGTGGTGTACCTATTAGTATTAGTACCTACTGACTCACTTTAGAGCTGTTAGAATATTTTTGAGCAGCGTATTTCATGTAAAACCTTTTAGGGACGATTTTCGAAATCACAAAAAAAAATACAATGGAATTGAGAACCTCTTCCTCCTTTTTTGAAGTCGGTTAAAATTTGGGAACTGTGGGTTTGTGTTTACAGACCATGTGAGTGTTGTAACACCTCTTCACACACAAAGATTCACATTTTTATTTATAATAGGCATGCCACAATCATCATCACGTCTATTAGTGAGAGATGTGGTTTAATAAGTAGCACGCTCGCTAAGAACATGCCTAATTCACCTTTGATTTCAAGATGGCAACGTTGCAGGTACACAACTTTGTAAAATTCATAAGCAGTGTCATTTGAGTCATAAAACTAGTCAAATTGAGTAAGTATTTTGAGGTTAGATTAAATCCGTTTTAATTATAATTGGAATGATTTCGTAGCGCGGGCAGGGAGCCAGCCGTGGGTGCGGTCGCGCGGACGGGGCGCAATCACGCCACGGCCCGCCCTGCGCTAATTATGTCACTATGATACTTTACTAACACTGTTATACACATTTTTAATGCACAATGACGTAGTTAGGGAATGCACGGAAAATTTACTGTACAGTCACCAGCATAAATAAATGAAGGTGGACAGCGCTGAAAAAAAATCTAATCATCTATTTGGGTCTAAAGTATTTGACGACACTACCGCGGTAAAAATAAGTGATGCTTTGTAGCCGGCAAAAATATCGTCACACCTTATCAGCATAAATATAAATTTGCTGGGAAAGCATAATCATGGAATGACATGTCGCAAAATCAAAAATATGTTGACGATATCTAAAAACAAACCATCCCTGGCTGACATAGAGTCGTAAATAGGATGAAGTGATTTGACAATTCACAAAAACAGTCCCGACTTGTCATTGCATATGTCTGTCTCGCATTGGTTTATTCGCGAATATGTTAGGTAATATAATTTTTAAATCTCTATGATGTTTGCGTGTGAGGTTAGTTAAGATTTTTCATAGTAATTTTGGATTCAAGATCATGTCGCCCTTTTGATACCGTACACTTTGAATATTGACCAATGTTTGATAACATCTTGTCAAATACAATTTGAAAATCCTGAAATCATTTCCAGAGTTGTTCATTCAAACTACTCGTAATTCATTGGAGGCACCTTGTATGGTGTGATTACTTAGCTTTAGTTATCGTAGAGGGAATTATTTAAATTCAACATAAATAGAAAACCGTTTACACTTTTCCACAACTTCAAGCTAAATAACATAAATAAACTATTTCTGTAGCTGTAATGGTATGTGCTATATCTGCGTCTAGCATGTTTATTGGTAGCTTTCGATAGCGCCCTGCGACAGTATCGCCCAGTAATTTGTCCTTCGGCGCACATATCACAGCAAAGCTATGCCTGCATTATTCTAATTAGCTTTATAGCCACTTCTATTAATTAACATCATGTTACTTACGTGAATACTTTACTATGACTACACGCAAACTGTGTGTGACTTTGTATAAACTGTATTAAATCCCTACGCGACATGGCTAGCTACGCGATCATGCTTCTAACATTGTCTGAATGTAACGCCACCGGATATTTCAGATTTTTTATTATTTATTTTACTGTTACCATTTTCACCAAGTAGCAGTTTACTGAAATTGGAAGTTCACAATAATATTACCATTATAGTAGATAACAATGTAACGAGGCGTTTTCTGCCCATAATGTTTACTTAGTGCTCGTTATTGGGGGATACAGAGACACCCAATCTTTTCTTACTTAACAGCAGTCTTTGGGTCGGCAGGCAATATTGGTCATATTCATATGATAAGTGAGATATTAAATTGATATCTACTTATTTATGTGAAAATTATAATACAATTGTAACGGTTATAATTATAAATAAGTAGCTGTTGCCCGCGACTCCGTCTGCGCAGAGTCGCTATCCCGCGGGAACTTCGTAATTTTCCGGGATAAAAACTATCCTATGGCCTTCCCCGGGACTCAAACTATTTGTATACCAAATTTCAATTAAATCGGTCCAGCGGTTTAAGCGTGGAAAGGTAACAGGCAGACAGAGTTACTTTCGCGTTTATAATATTTTTAGTTACTTGAATAACAGACAATAGTCAGGTGCAGTGATTGGTAAAAAATAAACAGCATCAAGGGCGGGTAGTTCTCAAAACAAAGTGATAATGGGTAGTTTATATCTAGTCTGGTATGACTCAAATACTAAAAATTACCGGAATAATATTAGTTCCATTAGTGCCTTTGTAATCTACTGTCTAAGGAAGTAGAGTTGATATTTCAATGTACTATCGAACAAAAATTATGTATATATGTTATGTATTCAATATAATGTCTCTATGGCATTTACTGTGAAAAGGTTCTACAATGGGTCAGCAATTAATTTGCTCGACAGTATATTCACAGTGCAGTTGTAATCTTTTTGTACAGTCTGTGAGCTCCCAGAAAGCCATTCGGGTTTCGGGTACGATCGGCCGATTCAATTATCAGACCTATAAGAGTGAGTGAGACAGCACAGAGTCGAAGGTTTTTTAAATACTATCGCACTGTAAGTAGTAAGTGGGTACTTGACTTTCTGTATTCCACTTATGGGATAAGCTCAGTTAAGTAAATATCTTATCCTACAATTAAGTCTGTTTACCTAACCCGCTAAATATGCAGGATGATATGGCTAGTAACCAGTATTTTCTTTTGCAGCAGAGGAAGAGGGATGGGACGAGGAAGCGGCTGAAGCAAGCGAAGAAGGCAGTGAAGCTGACGATGACATTGGTTACCTTGACGAAGATCACGTCAATGACGACGGTAGTGACGACAATGAAGACAATGACGAGAACGAGGAAAATGACAGGATAGATGACGCTGATGAATCCAATATTGGGGACAGATTTGAAGGTAAGGACGAGTAATATAAAAATTGTCTTACAAGACGAAGCTTTATGAAGCTAGTACCTATTATGTTTATTTCATTGGTAATATTTTTAAAACTGATTAAATATCACACACACGGCTAGCTTTTGCTTTGAAAACGATAAGTTGAAGAAAGCACGATGAGTTATTAAAAATAATTGTAAATTGGAAGTTCAGATAGAACTTCGCTGGCGACTAAATTACACAAGCGGTCGGAACACTTCTAATCTCGCCCTTTATACGCACATTATACGCTGCAATACATTATACGCCTGCAAACTAAACATTCATAACAACGGCTTCAGCAAAACGGCTAACTGAATTCAAACGCAATATTAACTTGCGCCGTCGATTTGCATATTTGGTCGTCTAGGCTGCATCGTCAGCCGTAGGTGGCGGTCGACAGTGACACACGGCGCAGATAGCGGATGACGTACGGCTCGGCCGAGGCTGCGTTCGTTGCATCGCATTGGGTGCAGTGCAATGTGAATTGCCACGACGCCGACGTCGATGTGCGAATGACAGACGCTCGCGTGTCTATTAGGCGGGATTTTGAGCAGCTGGAAGTAATTGGGTGATGGGTGGCTCTAAAGAGCATGACGTTTGCCTTCATAAAAGATAGCGGATTTGATAAGCCGCTTTGAGTCTCTTCTGGTTGCGAACGACGTAGCTGTAGCTTAGCGTATACGAAATATATTATGAATCAGACTAAGCCAATGGGTCAGTGGTACACCAGCTTTGTCTTATTTGCGTAGTACTTGTGTATTTCTTTCAATTGTTTGCGTAATTTTTACGTACCGATACCGTACAGGAGGTTATGAGACTTGGATCTTTCTTTGATTTCTTTCTCTTTGACACGGGAGATTTGGCTCACAAAAAGAAAGTAATTTATTTACCTCCCGCAGAAGACTCACTAAATCCTGTCATCTCTATTTTAAATGCTTATACCTAGTCCAGTATTAAACTGTTCGTACAGTTCCCTTATGGTATTTTTCGTAGGTATCCATGTAATATATTTTATCAAAACTACCTCTACAAATAAACCATAGTCAAGTTTAGTAATCCATAAGCTCGTGAATAGATCGTACGGAGATGCGCAAACAGAGTTGAACGTTTTAAAATATGCGGTAGCCAGTATCAGAGCAATAACTCAATGAAAATTGATTTAATCGCAGTTGCGCCGCACCCAGCACTTTGTCAAGTGTCAGGCGCACTCGCGAGCACACAATTCACTGCGCATCTCATCTATCGTCAGATTAGTCGCTTACGCACTAAATACCAGCTATTTGTTGGTTTCAACTTAGTTACTGCGCTAATTAAAAATCCGTTTAAATAGCATATCATTGATGATGTTAGTGTTTGATGGCTTGGAAACGTTCCGATTTGAAGCAAAGGTGTGGATAAGTTTGTTCGTCTTAAAATGTTGAACTTCATTCACCACACCGTTACCGTTGACAACTAGTATTTAAAACTAACTGTAACTGTTTCATTGATTATGATTACAACAAAACTAGCGATCGGCCCTGTTTTCGCATAGGTTATTAAACTATAAGCATTAACTTTCTTCTTGAATCACTATCTATTGATGAAAACCGCAAAAAAAAGAAATACGAAAAAATTGCGAAATAATTACAACTTCATGCAAAATACTAAGGTAACACGAAGATTTTTTTTAAGATTAGCCCATGTACAATGGACCCATCGACATAAAGACGATACGAAATACTTTTTGACTAATTAAATAAAGGTGACATTTTCTTCAGAACAATCACATCAAATAAGACTTACATAGATAAATGAATACAACAAACAATTGAAATTATAAAATTTTAGTTCTTTTTCATCCGTTTTCTACTGTTTATTACCGTAGTCTAAGAGCCTTTTGTTAAAGCTTCCTGTCATACGTTTCAAAAATTGCGTCCTCTGGTGGATTGTCTTAGGGGGAGCTAAGACGGCACTCGGATGCATTTACATTATCATCGTCTTGCTGTTGCCCTGCCAACGCCGCTCCCCTGGGACTCGAGCGAAGGGTTTACTAGAACGCTAATAATCAAATAAGTACTTGCATGGAATGCCTACGTTTAATGGAGTTATTAACTTCATGCCTTAATTGCCACCCAGTGTCTATTTAATTAATAAAATAAATGAATGTTATGGGACAATTTACACCAGTTGACCAAACTATAGCTAAGCAAAGATTGTATTATGGGTACTAGTCAACGGCTAAATATACTAATAGAAATAAATATTTACTTAAATACGTACCTATAATATTTATGACTCGTGTACAAAAAATCATATTTGTCATAAAAGTGCCTGCCCCGTCAGGGTTACTAACCACTGCACTATCGAGTATTCAATTGCTCTGAATGTGGAAACTTATACATCGGTGGTTTCCAATCGTTCAGTGTTGCGTAAACTTGCCTATTTTTTTCTTTTATTGATTTATAAATAAATGTCCTCATGTTAATCACTTTCGGAAGTTCTTACTGATTAAGTACTTATGGGCGTAGTTAACAGTCATTTATGTTAAGGCATGAGTCGCAATGCCGCGGTTTCCCACTCATGCCTAAG
Organism: Pandemis corylana; assembly: GCA_949127965.1. Taxonomy (NCBI): domain Eukaryota; kingdom Metazoa; phylum Arthropoda; class Insecta; order Lepidoptera; family Tortricidae; genus Pandemis; species Pandemis corylana. Next base: position 10,270,652 of record OX421851.1, on the reverse strand, counting down.
TCAAATCTCCGATGGAGCGAAATGGCTCAGCGACGCGAAGTGACGTGACGGATCCGAATTGTTAATAAAGTGATGTATTAGCTCTGGGAATGCCTATATCACACGTTACTTACATCACATCACTTAGTCAACATTCTCATTTTTAAAACAACTTCTTATTATTACAGATGCTGGAGACACAGAGGGAAATCAGATGGAAGCAATGGATCGATGGAACTCAGAAATTGCTGGTATGTACACTTTCAAACTAAATAGTAAGTACTGAATTGTTCTGTGTTGAAAAGGATTGATAAGTAAATTCGCTAAGAAACGCGATGCGATGCTTATTATTCGTGTAAAATGACGGAAATTGAGAGGGCTTTATTACTATATCTTCATTGAAATTCATAAGACCCGGTAAAATGAGGAGTGCGGGAGCTGTGCCTTGCTGGTGAGCGCGGCCGCGAGCGTAAGAGATGCGTTTTTACTGCGGTTTAATGCTGTTTTTACAACTTCGTCAAAGGGTGTGCTGCGGCGGAGACTAACGCGCGCGCCTCCCGGTGCTTTACGACCCTGTCCTCGCTTATCTCGCGCTCCTCACGATAAATCTCCGCCAGCCTTCTTCCTTGGACTTCAAATATTTACATGCTAATTCGTAGCCGATTCTGCACCCGAGATTATAAATAAATTGGCCGCTGTGGCCCATCATCGGCCGACGCTACCTCCACTTTATCTTTCATGACTTTAGGACTTTTTAAAACAGTACTTACCATCCCGCACAGTTGACATTGTAATTTTATGCCACCTAGATAATTTAGCTTTTATGGCGGTCGTAAGAAGCTGAATAACTTACCGCAACAAAATATACTTATGCCGTAGTACATATATTATAGGTAGGTATTTATTGCAACTACTTGTTGTGATCGGTAGATTCCTTAAGAATTCGTTATTGAGGCGGTGTCTTCAATGACTCTCGTAAACGGGAACCTATCTTAAACAATCGTTACTGTTTCTCATCTGTCTGATACTTTCAGCTTTCCCCGAGGCACCCTTTCTATTATTAGTGAACTGCGTATTGTTCGTATTTTACTGTAGTTTCTGTAGTGCTTTTTAATGGCAACGACGAGCCCGGCAAACTGCGCGGACTAGGCGAAGTAATGCACGCAAGGACGCTTTGTTCTAGCAGAAGCGGTCGTGTTGTGAGTTAGTAGCATCGGCAATGAGTAATTTTTCCCAGTGAGTGTTTCGCTGTCGCAGAGTCGTTGTTAGGCCAACACTCGTGTTGCGAAAATGTATTCTCTACGGGAGCGAGGGGGACTGGGGCGCGCGGGGGGGAGCCCGAAGTTGGGCGCGGGCCGCTCCCGCGGGACCCGCCCGCGGGGACCGCACTCGCGCCCGGGAAGCAGAACAAATATACCTACAATACATTTATGTACTAAAATAATACTTAATTTTATAAACAGAAAATTCTTCCATCACGGAGTATGTTTTTCCCTCGTTTGCTAATACCGGATTCTTAAATCGAATCGATTATTATATTTTTCCATGTGTTCTAGTTATCAGTATTGTTTGAAAATATAATTTAAAATAAATACAATAATCGGGAAGAAACATTCTCGATTCTTTCATAGAAATAGTTAGTTGCCATGTGGCTCATTTCTGGGGCATAGGGCAGTAAATTCTGCTAAAATTTTAGAAGGAGTTTGTGCCTGGTATCGGAGTTTGACCTAAATGAGGTATCTAGATACTATTATTATTTTTATTACTCACCTCACATGACCTTTTCACCTAGATACAATATGGCAAGTTATTATTTCATAACTCTCTTCAATAGCCTGTTAAGGCTCCAGAATATGACTTGACACCGCCACTTATTTGCCAAGTGCCCGCATATCTCACTCACAGAATGCGAAGCGTCCGCAAGTTATTCTGTGAAGCAAGTTAGCGGACACAATGCGAGCAATGTCGGGTTCAGGCTTTGGCCGGCACGTGGCTAATTAAATGCCGATGTTCGATCGGCGGGGTGCAAGCGGAATGCGGGGCGGCGCCGCCACCGAGCGCCAACGCTGCCTGACATTCCTTCAGCGTGATCTACAACCTGGGTCTCTATTCAACAAGGTCTATGTGAGCCAAGGACGAAGCGAAAACTACATGCTGTATCACTCATAATAAGTACTTTCTAGATCAATTTTATTGCTGAATTACCGGCACTAATTACGCAATTAACCCCACGCTATAGAACAATGCAGGACGTGGTCAATTGAACAACAAATTCGATAAAGTTATTCAAAAAAATGTCAACGAATTAGTAAAATCATAGCTGGTCATGTAAATTGCACGAGGTACCCCTAATAAGTAGTTATTCAATTATTTAGTTTGCTATTTTGTTTAATTTTCATGCGGGTAATCCGACAAATTTCATTCTCCTCATTCCCACGACCCACCACCATCATATAACGCTGACTACCCGATACATTATCATATCACATAAAAAAAGAAAAAAAAAAGAAATGTGAAAAACGTTATCCTAGATCCGCCCCTGTTAGATCCCAGGTGGCGCGGCCGCAGCGTTTGGAATTATCACATAGTGGTGAGGGGGCGGGCGACGCGCGGGGGGCGGCGGCCCGATACATTCGTCACAGGACCACCAGCCATTAGGCATTTAGATATTATCAGCCCGCAGGCCGCGAGGGATGACCCGCGACCGGAGCCGTTGTTTCACTGCTTACCACCTAATTGCTAATTACTGGAAGTGTTTTGTTGAAGCTTCAATTCATAGTTGTGTGTTGTTAGTATGGAGCGAGCCTTTAGAGTCGTCTCTGCGCCATCCGCCCCCACGGCCCCTACAGGTCCCAGGTGGCAGGCTCCGGCCGCAGTTCCTTCCGTCCCGAGGGAATCCCTCAGACCCGCGCACTCACACATGCACAGCACACAACTACCAGCGTTATTACCACTCGTAACAATGATCTCGAGCTGGGGAGACAGGAAAACCGATCCTAATACCGCTGTTTTTAATCTTAATTCCGTTGTTTGGTTTCCGTTTTTCTTATTATTTGATAACGTCTGCCGCTATTGAGAGCGGGAATGTTAAATCTGTAGTATTAAGGATTTAAAGTAGCGAATCAACTCGGTCAAAAAGCTAGCCTTGCATGTTTAGTCTCTAAGCAAAGTGTGGCTCGACATTTTCCAACCCTGAAACTCTGCTAGACTGTTTTTGATTATTGATTAGTGGAATTATGATCAAGTACAGTATTAGCGAATATTGAAGTAATGAAGCGTTCGAAAATATGACTCGCTTATGTCTAAAGCTTATGGATATAAGTTTCCGTTACCACTACCCCAACGAAAGACAACAGGGGTACTACTACTTAACGCCACTCTTCTATATAAACGTGGTACAGATGGTACAAAAATGGGTATACGCTGAGGTAAAAAATGTATACAAATTTTGGTGGCTGGTTGTTCAGTTGCCAAAATTCTTTACATTACTTTAAAATGTAAGTAGAGTCGTGTCTGTTAAATTAATGTTTATTAATCTTACCTACTTAAGTCTTACAAACATTTTTAGCACAGTGGTGTAGAAAAACTGCATGCACAACTATGTACATATTATTTTTAATGCAAAACTACACTTTAAATAAGTATTTTGGAATGAAATGCAATATAGATAAAGGAATACTGATTTTTTACAAAATATCAAACAAACACATTGTAATTGCAAATCGGCTGCAAATTGAACGGTGCCCATGAACTCGTGTGACACACTATCACATGGATGGGATGAAAGTTGTGTTAACTTATAGGCGAAACTTTTTAATGACGTTCGACCGCCGTGCGTCCAACTTTGTAGGCATTTCAATATTTTCTCAAAACTCGTGCCCACTGTACGTTGATATTACATGCAAATGGTGAACTTTTACAAAACAATCCTGCAACTTTCATTTTCACTCATGATGACAACTGACAATAGAAGGAACTCTCTAAAGCCCTGTAAACTAACGAAGTTTACGTAGTCTCTCTGTACCGTTATTTTTATTCGGTGCTACGTGAAAAGTTTCCTCGGGAGAGGTGTAGCGGCACCAGTCCATATCAGGTACAGCGTTACTGGAATAACACCTTCAGTCTGAATGGCTGCGCGAAAGGTAGCGCGCCCCCAGGGGGCACTATGCTCAAGGCGGCAGAAAATTAACGTGCTCCCGTGGGAAATCTAGCGGCAGCCTTAGAGCTTTCCGACCGCCCGGCCGCGCCCACTCCGCCGGGATGTATTTAATATCCTCTTCGGTGACGAACTGCACACCTGGACTCATCTCACGTCTTCGCGAACTAATGTCTCTTCTTGCTGCGCGGGAAAATATTTCTAGACAATAGAATATTTACTTGTATATTTTTACCAACACAAGGCTCTAACAACAAAGGGTAGATACTCAAGACTCCTGCAAATAAAGAGTATAGGTACTAAATGAGGGGGCCAGTTTTTACGCAATCGACACATTTTTGCTTAAATATGGCAACAATTTTATATGGAAAATTTGAGATCCTCTTACATCCGTTTCCCACTCTTTGTTGTGGGCGTGGGACTCTAATGTCCAAAATGTGACAGTTATGGAAGAATTGGCTTCCTCAATTAAAGTTTGCTCCTTATTGTAGGAGTTTACTACACAGCTCGATCGACCGCTGTTTGAGTCAACCTCATATACTGTGATAGATAAGTACGGTATACGAAATATTATGATACTAAGTAAATCAAATTAGAGAGCCAGTCGTCGTCGATAATCTATCTATTTATCTATCTAATCTAATACCGTTAAACGAGCAATTCTTGTATGTATGTATGGATATATATTATATAATCTGAATCTCGGAAATGGCTCCAACGATTTTCATGAAATTTAGTATTCGTGGGTTTCGAGGGCGATCATTTCATTTTTAGAAAACGTATCAAAAAAAAATACCGGTCATCCAGGTAGGTACTATAAAATTATGTTAAATGACTGTCGTGAGTATGAAGTCACACGAATGAACACAGAAAAATCCGAAAAGTAAAGATATGGCGGGGAATCGAACCCGGATCCGCGTCATTCCGTGACGCGTGCTGTACCCTTACACCACCCATAGCAGGTGGATAGTTTCTAACGGTAAAACCGTAAAAGTAAAACGTAAAATTCAAGAAATAAAAATTCTTGATTCATTTGATAGTACCTATGATTTTATTAAATTACCAACTCTCTGCTACTTTCTAAGAAGCAAATGAAAGCTCGAAATACGAATCAACGAGGCGCTACCGGCCATGGCATTGCTGAGGTCCGACGCCATAGTACTACGCTAGCTTTCAGCTCGAGAATAGGTTGAACCAACAACTTATCAATTAGTTTTATGAGTCAAGGGTAAGGCACGTGAGTAAGACACTCTGTGCAGATTAATCCTGTGCCAGCGAGGCGTCGGGGTCCCGCGCGGGTTACTAATTCACAAGATCCAATCGCGGCAATGAGCGGCGCCTACGATCATTAATGTTGCACAGAGGCCCCTTGCCTGTCTTCTATTATATTACACTATTCAGGCGCTAATATCTATTCCCTTATTTAGTCATAATTTTTGCCGCCGATTTTTGAAAGCACTCGAAAATATGGGAGCGGCGAAAAATTTTGCTGGATTTGAAATACGACTAGAGTAGGTACCTACCTACGAAAAAATTATAGCTCTAAGTAATTTTTTCTAATTTTTATGAGCAGTAGTTTAGCAGTATTACATGAATTTTCTTTACTTCCGAAAGGTATTTCTGAATGATGAGCGCTTTCAAAAATTGGACCTATCGACATCGTCGGTTAGTTTCGCACAACCAGCTTCCCTTTTTTGTAAAATTCGGGGATCCCGTCGAACTACTTAAATTGGACTAGAAAGTTTAAAGTGGATCACCTATTCAAATTAGAAATTTAAAACTAGAGGAAATGTCTCGCAGCAGAGAGGCGAGCGGCAAGTGGATTAGAGGGGCGACCGCAGCGCGACCGCGCCTCGGGGCCGCCGATACACACCTACTCGCTATGACGACAACCGACTTCCACTTCACCCAAAAATATAGCTCCTTAGAATCTATTACGCGTAGGTACATAGGTATGTTTTTGGGTTTCCCTTTTATTAAAAAAGTCGTTTGTAGCCACACAACAAAAATGAAAGAAAGATACCTACACGATAAGCCAAAAATTTAAATAGGTACGAAAATCAGTTGAAGAAAATTAATCTTGTAAATTGGTCGGAAATTTCATTTGAGCTATAGCCTTGTAGCACTACTCAGATATAGCTTTCAAATGCTAATTTAGAGTGATATATGTATGTCAAAAATGAGGCGTCTGGTTTAGTATGTTTTTATTTATACATGATTCTGAGGGCATGTAATGCTTTATCATTATCACCGGCGATAAGGAGATCTAACAGTAAAAAGACATTCAACGTAAAATTAAACGTTATCGTTAATATTCGTCATTTGCATTAGACCTCATCACATCAGTCATCAACAGCATTTAAAAAAATCAGAGCTTGCAGTGAGTTATTAAAGCAGTTGTCACTTGTTTCAGACGTTGCGGACATCAAATCGGAGAGTGCTGACAGTTTGGAATCAGGTAAGCTATGCTAGGCAATACGAGTACCTATAGGTATAGGAGTACTAAAATAAATATTTATATTGCCTTAGTAGTTAGCAAAAATCAAATCAAATCCAACTATGTATGTACGGCAAGAAAGCACCTCTTGTAATACGTGTTAATATTTAAATAGTGGAAAGTGTAAAAAAGTGTTAAAGTCGGATGCGGGAGATGGTGGGACCGGCCGCGGCGTTAACGCAGCCCTGGAGGGCCTTTGCCCAAGTCCCCGCTTCGCAATACAGTCGAAAAGATAAAATGAACATAAAGTTGAGGAGCAGATACTCTCGCTCAGAGGAATCGTAGTTTCCCTCCTGGCTACACTAAACCGTCTACGACGTGAAACACGCAGTTTGCGCAACCAAATTGCGACGCGTTCTGGTACTTTGCTCGCTACAGGCTGTAGCAGCCCACAACTTCATTTATATATTTACAACCTCGTACTTTTGCAATGAAAATTATAACAGCATTATTAATGGAAAGGTGCAGAGTAGGTACGCTATGAGCCAGAAGAGAGCTGGGCTTTCACAAGTAGAATCAATGCCGGCTACAATTAACATACGTATTACATGATTATATATTAATTATCTAGTTTTATGGCGAAAGAGTAATGAGTTAAACATGAGAAAATATTTTAATCATGGTTCACCTCGACGTTTCAGGTCAACACGGCTATTTCAATAGCGGAAATCATGACAGTTTTATAGTAAAAATATGAGCCGACTCAATTAGTTACGGTGCTTGCAAAAACTCATACCTGCTCACTTGAGAAAGATTCACCAACAATCTTAACTTTGGTTTAAAATGTCAAAATAAGTAACCGGGTCTAAAAACATACCCATACGTTGATTATCATTTTTTTGTTTTCAACCCATTAAGTCACTCAATTGTTTTATTAGAATTACCTAGTGTTAGTTTCAGCTCCTCAATAAACTCAGCTCAATAAGTCCCTGGTATTATTTCTCATCTATCGAATCTGTTTTCATGTGTTTTATTCATAATAAAGAATTATGCATACATACATCTATAATAAAATAGGCCCTGAAAGGTCAGTTTTTTTATTACCTACCTGTGTCAGTAAAATAATTTGGATGTGAGCCTTTCGCGCAACGTGCTTACCAACAACGTTGTCTACCTACAGTAAGGGTTTGATCGATTCAAAGCCGGTTTCACCAAACTCTGATGGAAAATGCGGGGCTAAAATTGCATTGCGGGCGCAGACCTTTCTGAACTTACAATTAAAACGGACGCCCGGAATTGTGTACATCGTTCGTCACTTAGCACGCTCGCTGGTCGAGGGTGGCTATTCCAAGCGCGATGTTTTCCACTACTTCTTAATTTGTAAAAGGATTAGGAAATAATATTCAGATGTCAGGGGCTTTTCCATCTCACAGCTAGACGAACGTATTAGAATCCACCAAGTTACTATGTACTTCATCAGTTTTGATGAAAAACAATCTACTTAATAAATGTAGGCAAGGTGCTTGTTGTCACATTCACGTGTTTTTGACATTAAAGAAACATCGACTGGTGAGAAAGTTACTGCTGCTTCTACCACGAAAAATGTAGCTTAATCCAACCCACCAGTCAGTTGAAGTGAATTTGAAAAACCATTTTTTTCTAAGGCTTTTGTACTTGACATGACAATACTTACCAACAAGTGTGGAAATTAAACATGTGCCCTCCTCCAAAACAAGCAATAATGTGATCTAACAGCATTTAAGACAGTTTCTTCATTATGAACATAAATGTTTGCTATGAATTTTAATTATATTTTATTCACCTTGCCTGTCTGTTATTCTAAACGGTCAGTAATGAGTTCCGCAGGCTAATGCTCCAAACAAAAATGTCCCCCACGGGACTAATGGAGAATAAAAATTAAAGGCAGGATTTACACAGATTGTATGTAGCTGCGGTTCAAGTGAACACAGCATTTAATTGCAAAAACTTCAGCCTAGTTTGCGAGTCTTTATTTAATTCAATGTTAGATCTCTAGCTCTCAAATTAAGTATCACTACATAGTATAAAACAAAGTCGCTATCTCTCCCTATGTCCCTTTGTATGCTTATATCTTCAAAACTACACAACGGATTTTGATGCGTTTTTTAAAATAGATAGAGTGATTCAAGAGAAAGGTTTTTATGTATGATTCTACGCAGACGAAGTCGCGGGCAGAAGCTAGTTTACAATAATCTAGGTACACGAATCAAAAAGACACTTTACTTTGTCAATTTTATATATAAAACAGTAAAAAAGCCTCAAAGGAAACCTGATATGGTTAGAATAAATCAAGTTAAAGAAAAGTTTTTGCTATTTTTTAGTATAAAGATAAAACTTGAAAACTTTTTACTTCTATATTTCTATAGCGAATGCGCTTAGTGCACCGGTAGCTACCTACTTATTCAGTTCAATTCGCTTCAACATTAAGAACGAATAACCTGAGCCTAACATGAGCAATCAAATAGTGTCATTGATATCGATCGAAAAGTTATAAACGTAGAGTTAATAGAACCAATTGTCCACTAAAATAAATCGACAGTGCGACTTTTGGCTTGAATAGTAACACGACTCTGCAATCAGGTGCAGTTTAAAATGTGCATTTGCGATGGGACGGTCGGCCGCGGGGCGCGGAACGGAATGCATTTTCAATAATTGAGAGTCAGACAGGGTGGTGGGGGCGGATTCAAATGCTCGCTAAACTTTGCGATCATCACTGACCAAACCGCGGCGACACAATGCTCGACCGGCTCATGAGCTCGTGACATAAAACGATACTATGTTATGTAGGATATGTTGTTTTGTTTCACTAGCCGGTACCGGATCATCAAGTTTAGCTGGATGTCTTACTGATTTGCAGCCCTGTAAGTATACAATGTGACTAATGGAATCGTGACGTGCTCTTCATCCCTTTCGGTAAAAATTGACACAAATTCATAATGAAACGCAATGCCTGAATAGCAAAATCATTATAACGTCTACTGTGAGAAAACGGAGAATGTTCCAGGTTACAAATGGTTCTATTGGTACTTACTTATATGTACTTACAGCACAGACAAGATTTTTAGGATTAATTTATATCATATAGATTCAAGACCATCGATCGTAGCAGCAACATCATTTGCGATAGCTACTTAATTGTTTCAATTGCTATTCGAAATCAAGAGGCACTTGTGCCTTTATTCCTAGAAGATACGATGTTGCTTGTCGTAAGACGCGACTTGCAGGCGTGGCGGACATGTGACTAAACAAGAAAATTAGTAATTAAACTGTCCGAGATGTGCACACTGTTGTGTTTGCGTAATTAGAATTTGGAAAGAGATTAATTGAGACGTGATTCATGCCAGATGCATGCAAGATGGCAATGCGTGTATTTATTTATCGTTACCATAAAAAAAAAAGAAAAGTAGAAGTGGCATGTGAACGAGAGGCGTGCCACCTTTATGCGCAAATCGCTACTCGAAACGTCAAATTGAATTTGACGGTTTGAATAGCAAAATGATTCTGCTAGAATCAGATTTTCTTGAGTGTTCCGCTGTCATCAGTTAGATTTTCAATCACGTAAACCTAAATCCCATTCAGCAGAGTTCGTTTTGCAACGCAGTTATTTTAACGACATTTGTTCTGCAATGGCAAAACTATTATTTTAACATTTTCAGACTGTTATCTGTTGGCTACTTCACGCTAGATGGTGTTTATATAACTGTACAATGGACTTTTAGCAATATTCGGTTGGTGGAAAGAACTTATTACATTTTTATAATAGGAAAGCTACGACCAATAATTGCCAACATTCCAAGGTAGGAAAACTGTCGATGTGAGAGTTTAGCGACTTTTCTTAGCGAATGTTACTTATCGCACTTCTATTTTCTCTTTGTTCTGTGATCGTTACTCTCATATGTATACATAAGCTCTACTTCATTGTATAATCAGCGTTGACAGGGAATTCTATTAAAGATTATTTATTTGTTTATCTTTCTACATACAAAAAAATTGAAAATTCTGTCTTCAGTTCAACTTCAGTTTTAACTAAAATCAGAATTTGAAACACATGACCCCATGATAAAAAAAGTATAAGGTTTTTTATTTATGTATTTAAATCTCAAACTAATGAATATAATTATTTTTTTTTATTTTCGCCGTACGGCAACACAGTTTGCTGACAAATACCACTATTTTTAAAATGGATTTAAGTACCTTGTACTTAAATGAACAAAAAATATTTACCTTGCTACTCCGCTATTCACGTGCAAGATAACCAAACCTGTGCGAAATATATATGTTTTTCATGCAATCCCTAGGCAGTAGTGGAAGGCCACTACTACCACATTAAACACATATAAATCCCACAAACTTAATTATCCTTTACACCACACAAACACTGACGTGTTTCGATCCCTCTACGGGATCATTATCAAAGTTTAGTGAGCACAACTGTTACACATGCAAACCAACGTCGTACTGATTTGAAAACATATAAATAAACATAATGTACCCACATTCATATATTTTCCCAAACTACCCTTTAATTTTGATTTTTATTGTACATCAACAACTAACTTCAAAAAAATCCCGACTACAGCAAAAACAAAAAGGGTTATGTATTTAACAAAAACAATTTTGTTTATCAAAATGGACACGCAATAAAGGTGACGAAACCAAGTTCACCTCCTCGTTAATTATTGAACCACTATTATTATACCTAATTATTTCCAACTGGTCCAAAACATGTAACCGTAACCCCTTCTCGCAAAAGTGTAAAATATCGAATGAAGCTGAATCTGGTTATAGGCCGAAGATTTGTTTCTAATGAAACAGATCATTCATTACCAGATTCAACTTCATGTTTTGCAAAATTTGATCTATCAGGATCATTATGCCTGTACGAGGCAACATGTTCCTTATATCTTGTAATAAAATTGCGACCCGTTTGTCCCACATAATACACCATTGCAATCGCTACAGGTTAGCTTATAGACCCCAGATCTACTTCCTTTATCTACCCTCTCCTTGTTATTACATCTAGCGTCTAGCGCGCAAAGAATGATTTGTCTTAAAGGGGCATTCATATTTTTTGACTTTAACACACTATAGCTTTTATCAGACAAATGACCTACATAAGTACCTAATACTAGACCTATATTTGTCACCAATCCGAGTGGGTACTGCGGCGTACAGCATGCTATCGGAATCGTAATGTTCTTCAGAAAGAGGAACGGTTAATAATCTGTTGTGAATGTTGTAGTAGCGGAGTAGCAAGTAAATAAGTTCTGTTCATTGAAATGGACCTCCGCAAAGTAACAGGCGTTACTTCATTCAATTTCAATATTTCAATTCAATAAAATACCTTGTACTTACCTATTATCATAATTATTATACCTACCCCACCTCACAACAATTAGCCGTATTATAAGGTTAGCCGTTATTTTACTTAGCTATTATATTTTTCTCAGGGAAGGTATCATAAGCCTATAAATAAGTCAAAAGGTATTTTATTCTAAATCTTAACGAGGTCCACCATTTCTTTTCTTCCCAAAATAAAATTTCCGTTACCTTACAGTTAATACAGAGGGTTTATAATAGGCATGTCATCATCTATTTCACTTTACAACAAAAAATAAGACAAACAAAAAGAAGTTTTCCTTGGTTATTTTCTCGGGGAGATCACGTAGGCGCGCACCTCATCTGCGGCGCTCCCGCTGCGGCGATAAAATTTAAAATTCAAGGCCGCGTTAACGAACGGGCCTCGCGAAGAAATAGATATTCAAATGTGAGGAGATCCCATATTAACATTTATGGCAAGTTTGCGGAGACGAGACAAAGCCGAGGTGCGGCCTCCGCGGGGCCGTCGCCGCGGGCCGCAGCATTATGCAGTCACTCTTGTAATTGGATACAACACTGCTGGTTGCCGCCTTTTTATCCTTGCCAGTGGTCCATACTGAACGAAATAAATTTTAAACAAGTAGCGATGAAATCTAAAGCGAATGTACCTAATAGCTGTTTGCTATTTTCTCAATAACAAATTATATCTGGAAGCGGTAACTCCCACAACTTTTCAGTTCATTAATTTTGTCGAGTTAAAACGAAAATATAAGAGTCAAGCAGGAACAAAAGAACTGGACCATTGTTCTCAGTTACCCCGTTCACTCCAAAGACAAATAGGTAAAAGTTTCGAAGAAAACAAATCAAAATCCCAATTTTGTTGGCTGCATTATTTATGCGATATTGCTTGGTGAACGGCGACGTCCCCCTTTCTTCTCTATGAATTCGCGGTGAAGTAATCCACACTTTTCAAACTGTTTCCGCCAATACGTAGTTAAGGATAATAAATGGCACCTTACAACATTTTAATATTTTGTTACTGAGAGCCTCTTAAAGCTGGAGTAAAACAAATCATTTAAATACATTATGCCACATAACTGTTAATGCACATCTTTTTATACAGATCTGAACGGCTGTGCTATTTATTGACCCTTTAAACATGGGAGGAGAGTGCTACAAGTAGGTCATCATGACGCACATCATATAAATTTGTAGGTATTTTTGAGGAAAACCGGCGAAAATCGCTTGACCTAAGACGCCAAATTCAAAAAGAAAGAGCTAAGCCTTCCTACAACTATACCTGCAATTCACATGGCCAGCTCTATTGCATCTCCTGTGATAGGATATTTAAAACCAAGTTCGGTCTAGCGAGCCACATTGGGGCTCATGATAAAATTGTAAATAGGTGTTCGTTATATACATGTACCTATGCGTAATTGTTATTTTTTTGGTAGTCAGAGTCACCGTCGTCGTAACCGACGAGGAGGACTATATATAAACAGATTACAAAAAGCCGGCCAGTGCGAGTCGGATTTGCGCACCGAGGATTCCGTATAAATTCGGCAAGTGAATTTAAAATCCAGTGTTAGCAAAGCCCTGCCTCTTAAGCAAAATGTAGGCAGTGTGATCAGTGTGATGTAATTTTATATCGGTTATTGATATAAACAAACAAACATAAAAATATCTTATTAAATCAGGCGTTACTTTGCGGAGGTCCATTTCAATGAACAAAAAATTTTACCTTGCTACTCTACTACTCACGTGCAAGATAACCAAGCCTGTGTGAAATATATATGTTTTTGTTTGTTTGCTTTATGAAAAACATATTTCACACAGGCTTGGTTATCTTGCAGGTGAGTAGCGGAGTAGCAAGGTAAAATTTTTTGTTCATAAAAATATCTGTTTTTAGTATTTGTTGTTATAACGGCAACAGAAATACTTCATCTGTGAAAATTTCAACTGTCTAGCTAGCTATCACGGTTCATCTGATACAGCCTCGTGACAGTGACAGACAGATAGACAAACAGACGGGCAGTGGAGTCTTTGTAATAGGATTCCGTTTTTACCCTTTGGGTACGGAACCTTAAAAGCTATGAAACATATTTTTGCTTAAAAGTATAGCAGTTGAAAATGGACATGAAAAACAATGACATTATGACGATGACCTGAACATTAGTAGGTACTTATACCTACTTGATACGTATACTTAAGTTTCTTTTGTGTTCGAAATTGTCGATGAATGCCTCAGTTTTCTTCGAGATGATTAGAAAATATAGAATTGTACTTTTGTAGCTTAATGCTTTTTAATATTTTCTCACAATCGAAGTGAAAAGTGCAGTTTCTACCTCAAGCCTTAAAGTCATAAACACTATCGGATTTTCTTAGACGCTCGAGCTTCAGCGAGGGCGGCTAACCATCTAAGATTTATTACGGTTTTCTTTAGTCTCTCGCTAAAAAAATAATATTCTGTAGACAATTCTGTATGGATGCTTGTGTTTCTATAGGTAAATATAAGAACACAAAGCATAGCAGCATTATCCTTTAACGAAGCCTGTAAGTCGCACACACGTTTCTTATTAATATCGGGCGGTTGGAATGGCCAAAGACGTCCCCAGCGCCCGCTCGCTCCCAAATAAAATTGCCGCTATCTAAACAAAGAGCCCTAATTATTCGGCCGTGGCGGGCGGGGTCGCTCTCTTATGGGTGTTCTGGGGCCCATTTCGCTTCTCGTATAGGGCCCTGGGGACCAGCGGGCGCCGCCTAGCCAATCGCCGGATGGAGAAGCGAGCGATCCGCAACCTTTTTATATGCGATATCGGCGTCGGCGCCGGACCCTCCCTCCCCCCGCGCCCCGGCGTCGGGGAATTAAAACTTGGTAAGCGCACATCTGATTACCCGAAACACACATTACTCGGGATCGCCAATCTCGATAAGCCTCCCACAAATTTATTGGCGCCCTCCACCGGCCGCGCCGCGCTGAGGCCGTGTTGACTCGGCCTCTACGAAACGTACTGTCGTAAACAAATCCACAGCATTCACCATAAATAACGGTGTCTACATCAGCAACCGATCTCTAAGGGCTATTTTCAATTATATTTGTTCTTTATATCATCTAGCCCTAGAGACTACTGCTACAGAACACGACGCAATCTTGGTCATTCATATTTAATCGGATTTTGATTATAAAGAGGTTGCAGAGACCTTGCAGGTAAAATTTCAATACCTACTCTACTTTATTTTAATTTGCACCCGATTTTATTTGAGACAATAAATTGGATATAAAGGGTTTCCGAGCGGTGTTTTTACCTCCGGGCGCATTGTCTTTGCCCTAAGCCTTTGCAGCGTGTTTATTGTAAAGGAATTATGAAATAAAAAGGCGATATCGTGTGTCGGTGTGGCGGGGCCGGGGCGGCGGCGTGGGCGACACGCCGACACACGACACCCGCGGCAGCGGCTGCGCCACTACGGCGGCCATTGTGTCGCCACCATTCACCATTCACCCCGCCAAACCGCCACCACCGGCTCATATTCGATTCCAATGTTTTAAGTATTCGATTGCCTTGCCTGTATTAAAGGGTTCCCAAGAACCTCGTTTTTTTTTTGATTTTCGCTCTTTCACCCGAGCGACGAGAAGGGTATGGTCATTGTTTCTATGGTGGATTGTGGGGTATGAATAGGTCCGGGCATTCATGTGCACCACTTGGAGATTGTAGGAGGATAATATTGAGGAGACGGATTCGGGCGGTACCGGTATGAGAACGTCTGAGATGAGGTGGCGACAGAAACCTAAACACTTTTCAATTAGGTACATTTAAATTACAAAATCAATTATTATACGATGCAACAGAATGTTGTGTTATTGTATCTAAGGTTGTTATTGTTGTTAAGTTCCTTTGTTTTTTAGTTGCATTGGTTGATGCTTGTGCCAATAAAGGCAGTCTGGTCGATTAAACTTGAATGTATTTATTGTATAATGCCACATTATAACGCGTTTGTCGATATATTAATTCTTCTCTATGAAGCATTTTGGATTAGCTTTTACTCGTACTTTTCTGAAAAACGTACTTCATAGAAGACACATCTTGTAGTGACAACACAACTTTGATACGTGAGTGATCCCTTTAAGTATTTAAGTTAAAACAAAAACTCTAACCTAACACAGATGTTCACAAATTCTGACAGATAGGAGTTGTCGTGACGGCGAAAGCAGTAATATCTCAAGACGCGCGGCGGCCTCCCGGGAGCGTATGCGACGCCGCGCGGGAGCCTCTTTATCTATGCATGAACACCCGCCCGCGAACCACATCACATAATAGACTCGGCAATTGTTTGCTCCCGACTTGTCGCCGACCGGCCAAGGAGTTAAATCGACAAGCATCAACCCCTCGGGAAGTTCCGATATTGCGTCGACACTTGACACAGATGCACTTAACTATGCATGGACAGAGACACCGGTCTCCCAAATCTGAGAGCTCCGCCAAGTTTCTGATAGACAATTTCAAAATTTATTTGGGTTTCTAAAAACTTTGCTAGTTAACTTGGTTTTAAACTTTATAACGCTGAGACTCCTTAACAACTTCTCTTTCAAGTACAGATTATGAGAGCACATTTAAAAAAGGAGTTTTTTGGATCATGCTATCTATTTATTTGACGTCGTTGTATTCTTTCATAAGAATATTTAAGTACAGTTAACAAACAATAACAGTTTTCCTTTAAAAATGTTTGATTAACAAAAACATTTGTCTCGATCGTACAATTAGACCTTCGCTCCGTGGTACTGAAACTACAGAGAAACGCCATCAGTGGCGTGAAATCGCGATGGACATCGATTTTCACCTTGAACGGTCACTCGTTTGTATGCGGTGCGCCTTGAATAATGTTTGATCAAGACCGGAACCGCGACTGTTGTTCGGTTGTTGGATATCGTAGGCAGTCTACGGGGCGACTGCGAGGTTTAATCCCAGTTAGCACGACTTCTGGCGGTATGTGTCCTTTTCATTTTGTATGGTTGAGAAAGGGATGTCTGCTGTCAAGCGAAGGCAAGTGATTGTCGCGCGCGATTGTGCCAGCTGTGGTGGTTGGTTTGGTGGGTCAGGTTTGTAGCGGCTAACGGAGTCTACAATGCCGCGCGGCGGGTCGCCAAGTCCGGCGAAAGCTGCGGCGTGGGAACCTTGCGTGTCGTGCGCCTGCCGCGTCAACCATTGTCACTCAATTTCGTGATTATCTTTAGCTGCGCTAAATACATTCATTCACGGGTAAACAAGCTTATCAGGAATGTTATGCAAGGAGCGAGGCGCGGCGGCGAGGTGTCGCCAAAGTAGGTACTGATGGCATCACACGCACCATCATCTTTGCCAACTGCCGCTATCGCTAAACTTATCATCGTCGTAGATGCACTTAAGTAAATTGATGACAATCAGCCACTGTATTAGCATTAGCATCCGTAACCATAAAAAAAGACTGCAGATATTTTCATTGCGGGGCTTATTAAATATATTTATCGTAAATCAATACTATCCTAACAAACAATCAACGATGGGGCCTCTCTTCACACTGTATAGAAAACACGACGACATTACGATAAACATAAAAGAAGAATAATTCAAATATCAAAATCGATATTGCATTATCTTATAGGCCGGGTTCAAGGAATTTGTATTGCAGTATGTGGATTGTCATCCATGTCACTATTATGTTATAAACATTTCGACTGATTTAAAGAAACACTTGTATTCTGTGAATGTTCTTCATGTTATTAATTTGCACGAAAACCGCTCTTCAGCGCACTCTGTTAACGGACGTACAAAAGTTCAAGCCGAGGGGTAACTTGTTGGGGTGGAGTTTTCCTCGAGCGCTACACCGACATCTAGCGGAAAACTAAAGAATTAACTCACTCGACGAGAACCTCTCAAGGAAAAACTTTTTGCTATCGATTCCAGACTTTAAGGGTCTTTAACAGTAAAAAATGGTTTTAGTTTTTAATTTTAGTTAAGCATTGTGAACGTGTATGTAATTTATTAAATTTAATGGCTTAAAACAGATCTAAACCTTTGTTCCTAAAAAGTTGCAAACCTGTTACTTAGCAAAACGTGTCTGGCAAAAGCCAATGTCAAAGTGACTGTTATAAAGACAAACAAATGTCAATAAATGTAATTTAAAGTAACATGAGCTTAACAAGCGCTTATAGACACATTCGAGAGAGTCATGCATAGACAACCTGGACAATAAACTAAAATTGTAATATAATTAGTATTGAGAAGCATTTTGCCGAACCTTTGCGGCGATGGCTTCCTCTGATTGGCGAGCCCGAGATCAAACAGGACTGTCTACTGTAGAGTTGGGCTTAGTTGGGTTTATTAATGGACCTCTTTTGATTTTTAGAATGTGTAATCGATGAAATCAGCGACATCTATGATTTGAAAATCAAATATACGTCGAAATCGTTGGTTATTGTTAAAGTTATCGTTAAAGTAATTTAATGCTACTCAAACTCAGGATAGTATTTAAATTAATAAGTTAGTAAAGGATGTCAAGCTAAGACAATACAATGAATATAATAATGAACACAATTGGCTAAGTAAAGTTTTTGGAAGAGGTGCAAATTATATTTTTTTTCGATAGTCGACGTCTTAATAATCCAGGAACTGCAGCTCTTTTATTTTTATTCCCTATTATTAATGAGATATAATTTTTTAAATGCTCGATATGACATTTGTGAGATTTAACGGCCGAAAAGCTCTGTTGCCTAGAACTAGCTTGTAATAAAAAAAAACTACGTCAACTGTCACGTTTGACGTTGTCAAAAAATAATACCGCGGTTCTGTTTATTTGCGTTTGCGTGTAATCAGTGTTAGCAGTGTGTTTTTTAATGATATTTCAACGACCTCAGCACAACCCCTGGACTTTCGATATTGCCGCACTTCTCTTCGACCTTTGCACGATATTTGGACTACGATTTCAGCTACTTTCGACGACTTAGGCACTGCTTCTTGGACTTTTGGACTTCTACACGAGTATAATGGATTTGGACGATCCCCAAAGCACTGCAGAGGAAATGAAGTATTACAGGGATGTACTCCAATGCTTTGTACCGTCGTGTAAGAAGTATAGACGGGATTTTCCAAATTCCGTGTATTTGAGCTTACCAAAGGCTTTACAAGCGACTTGGTGCCGAACTCTAGATATCAACTGTCCGAAACGGAACTTGTATGTCTGTGAGGAACATATCAATGTGAGTATATTGCAGTTAATGTCGCTGTAAGAAATTAAGAGTATTGAATGTAGTAAAATGCTTTTCTTATATTTACAGATTGAGGAAGATTGCTACAAAAGTAAATCTGGCAAGTTACGCCTAAAAAATACTGCAAACTTGATATTAACCAAAACATACAATGAGATTGTAAGTATCAGCTAGGTGTCTTATTTTATAATTTGTAATTTTTCTCCACTATATTAATTAACAAGTTTATATAAATGTTCAATGTGTTATTATGAACGTAAACACAGGATATTTATCCCTTGCCTATTGTACAGTTACCTACTAAAAATAAATGTATCAATTTTTACACCTTAGTTCATTGCTACACCTATTGTTTTATTTGGTGAATCTTCTCCTGTCTTCTTAAGGCAAAAAATTAAGTGTTAAATGGATGCTCATATGTACTTAATTATGTGCTTATTTTTAGGAAATGTCGAATGATGAAAGCAGCCTAACGGAACAGCCACTGGAAAACACAAAAGATCTGGCTACTATGTCAAAGCAGTTACTGCAACATGGGACCAATCCATATTCAAAGGTAAAATTATGTACCTGTATAAAAAGAAAAATCAAGTGACCGATTGAGCGATAACAATTTTTCTATGGTAGGAACCATAAAACCCTACATAGTAAAAAGTTGTCAAAATTGTGAAAGTGTAAAACAATATAAAAGCTAGTTGTTATTATAAAGGGCTAGTTTGTAAAATTAATTTGATTCTTTTTTTCCAGTGTGATTCTTCAACTCAGACCCAAATCATATACTCAAACAAAGCCGTTATGGTGAAACCATCAGTAAAATGTGTAGCCTGTTCAGCTAATATAAATGTCTCACTTATTGCTGAAAAAATCATGCCAAGCAAGCCATCATCTTCAACTGCAAGTCGTTCATCAACACCAACATTATATGAACCCTCTAGCCCCTCATCGTCAAGCTCAACCAAGGAGACAGTAAAGGAAGGGAATGATATGTCAGGACGTACACATATCTTAAGAATTATTAAGGAAACCCCAAAATGTATCTTGGTCTTCCTAAGTCATATTTTTGGTTGATAATTTTTTTAGCCAAACAATGCAAATTACGCCCCCTGCATGTCATTATCACCTTATTTAAATTAAAGCAAAATGACACAATACAAAGAATAAGTCATCACTTTCATTTAAGTCAAGTGACATTGCAAGAGCTGTTAAGAATTTGTATACCGCATCTGGCAACTTATTTACAAATGTTTATATACCTGCCAGAATCCATCATGATTAAAAAAACATTGCCCCCTGTTTTTAAAGTGAGGTTTGCTAACGTACAATGCATACTTGACTGTTTCGAGATCCAGATTGAAAAAGCCTCAAATCCTGTTATGCAATCAAGGACATGGTCACAGTATAAATCATGCAACACATTAAAATACTTAATTGCATGTTGCCCAAATGGCTTCATATGTTATATTTCGAAGGGTTATGGAGGAAGGATTTCTGACAAAGCTATTACTGAATGTAGTGGCTTTGTCGATATTCTTCCTCCGGGGGCTGTGGTTTTAGCCGATCGAGGCTTCAAAGGCATAGAAACTCTCCTATCGCAGAGACACGTGAAACTACTTCGGCCCCCAAGTGTTTCCTCACAGGAAACGCCAACCAAAAAGGAGGTGATCCAAACCAAAATTATTGCCAGCTTGAGGATACATGTGGAACGTGTGATAAGGAGATTGAGGGAATTTGCCTTTTTAAAGCCTCACTCGGTTATAAACCATAACCATGTCAGATATGTGGACGAAGCAGTTATTATAGCATGTGCTTTAGTCAATTTGCAAGGCGACATAATAAAAATACAATAATTTTTGCTTTGTTTTATTTTAAAATGTACAAATTAGTTATAAATATAGACTTTTTAACAAAAATCTTTTTGAAAGACCTATCCAACGAAACCTGATGTGGTATATAAGAAAAAAATCACCATACTGTACACACATACACAACACATAAATCACGTCTTTATCCCTTGCGGGGTAGACAGAGCCTAATACTGTACAGTTGAACAAACAGAATTGCATACCTCTGTGGAACATTTTTATCATAAATTACACAATGATTTCTTTGGACGTATGAGTAAGGTTTCGACTGTACCTCTTCTACATAAAGTCATATTTTAGCTGGGGTTCATGATAACACACATCAGAAGTCAGAATGGGGTCCTCATATTATGAAAATGAAACATCCTTCGGAACTTAGTCTATCTTAGTACAGATTTAGCCCATGGTAGTCAGACCTTTGTTATCCTTACTAATATTATAAATGCGAAAGTAACTCTGTCTGTCTGTCTGTTACCTTTTCACGCTTAAACCGCTGGGCCGATTTGGTTGAAATTTGGTATACAGATAGTTTGAGTCCCGGGAAAGAACATAGGATAGTTTTTATCCCGGAAAATTGCATAGTTCCCGCAGGATAGCACAGCCCAAACCACTGGAATTTTTCAAATTTAACGCGGAACAGATTCACCGGGTCAGCTAGTATAGTATAACGGCTAAAGGCATCCATAGAGAAACTCCTTTATACTATGACGAAGGTCTGGCTATCATGGGATTTTTCTCCAATATATTTAGGACAAAGCGTTAAGTAAAATTTTGGGATAAATCGCATTTTTCCAAAACTTTTCTGATCTTTCTAACAAATTGTTGGCATAAGCCACGTCAAACTTAACCCATTTTATTTCGATTTTTTTGTTGTGTTCGAAATCTGGGTCAGCAACACAAAAAGCACACTTTTTATATCCTGTGGCCAGCATTTGGAACTGGCATTGAGCCAAAAATTTTTCTTTTATTTTATTTTTATCTAGATAGTTTTTCACGGTTTTAGCAGTGCTAGGGCATTTTACTTCAACAATGAAGTCATTGGCTACACCATCAGGCGAAGCTCCACTAAAAAAATTAATTAAGTGAAATCCACATTCTTCAATGTGGACCCCCAATAGCCGTTCAACTTCTTTTATTATTGGTTTTTCTAATATTTTTCCTCTCTTCATTGCTTTGGTATCATAAATCTTGTAACCACCAAGAATTTGTTCCACAAGAGAGCCATCAGGTGTGTCACAATGACAAGCTTCATGTACTTTTGATGCTGTTATTCGGCCCTGTCTTATGCTATGCCATAACTTTGACTCTGCCTGCTTTTTAGTGCTTTTTGCTATTTGATTTTGCACAGATTGAGGCACAGATACGTTACTTTTAAAATATTCAAAACTGTGATTATTAGTTTTAGTTGCAAAATCAAGTATCATGTCAAATATACACCATTTTGTCAAACCATTATCATGATCTGGTAAAAATGACAAAATCAGAGAGTCCCCAATTTTTCTTTTCTTACATTCTTCATAAAATGCATTGAGTTTCTCCGGATCTCTTGGTCCTAGTTCTATTCCTCTTTTCTTGGATGGAAAAATATCCTTGGAGGATATTGGCTGTGTTCCCTCACTGGCTAATCGTGGTTTAGCCCAATAACATTCTATGGATGTAGATGATGGTTCTGTAGATTTTTTTTGTAACCAATATAACACCACCAATGTGTGTTTACATCCACCTGAAAGTAAAACAAATCAATGAAAATATTTATAATCCTCATTAACCATAAATATTTACTCTATAGTGTAAGTATTTACCAGCTGATGCAGGACAACCATCACATGTTGCATCAATTATATTACTATTCGCCTCTTCTAAATGAATAGTCACAAGATAATATTTCATCCTTATTTTGTGCTCCGGAACAACTTTGGCCCTGACAACGCATTCAGTGCTCCCTCTTTTAATTTCAACATAACCTACTGCGTTATCAACATAACCACCTCTGGATGACCTAAAATGCAATGGAAAACATTATAACACAAGATCTTTCATCATCATCATCTGCCTATTTATGTCCCACTGCCTGTGCCCGGCTTATTTATAACCAAATAAATGATTTTGATTTAATTTGATGCACAACAATACACTATGTATATACATGTTAAATATTTGTAATCATAATTAATTATTATATGCATCAGAATGTATGTGAAATTCGCCAGTACGTACATGAGTGTCTTCACACCTCTTATTTCAGCAACATTGTGCTTATCGTTTGTGTGGAAATATTCCATTATCATGAACATATCCATGTGTGGCAAGTTTCTTGAATCCGCTCGTACAAATTCGCTCATTTTGTGATCAATAGCGAAGCCTCAGTATTATAAAAATCAGTCCAAAAGTCAAGGCGGGGGTCGTCGCAAAGCAGAAAAACGTTGTCCAAGAAGCAGTGCCTAAGTCGTCGAAAGTAGCTGAAATCGTAGTCCAAATATCGTGCAAAGGTCGAAGAGAAGTGCGGCAATATCGAAAGTCCAGGGGTTGTGCTGAGGTCGTTGAAATATCATTAAAAAACACACTGCTAACACTGATTACACGCAAACGCAAATAAACAGAACCGCGGTATTATTTTTTGACAACGTCAAACGTGACAGTTGACGTAGTTTTTTTTTATTACAAGCTAGTTCTAGGCAACAGAGCTTTTCGGCCGTTAAATCTCACAAATGTCATATCGAGCATTTAAAAAATTATATCTCATTAATAATAGGGAATAAAAATAAAAGAGCTGCAGTTCCTGGATTATTAAGACGTCGACTATCGAAAAAAAATATAATTTGCAACTCTTCCAAAAACTTTACTTAGCCAATTTATGCTTTTATTTAAAATAACACAGTTTCATTAAAACACGATAAATTACCTTTTAACCAGCAATATTTTTACGCAAATGTATGTATCTATGTTTTAAGAACTCGGCAACAGTTCTAATAAACCATTGCGACAAGATTTGATACACAAGGGTTTTCAGGGGACAATGTATCGATCTAATAGGTCTCATCTCTGGGAAAGCGCGCTTTTTACATTATGCAAACAACTAGCAAGGCTCGGTCGCCTATAGGTACTTATAATGTTTGAATGTATATGTATGTAGAATCAGTACATAGTATAAAACAAAGTCGCTTTCTCTGTCTCTATGTCCCTATGTATGCTTATATCTTCAAAACTACACAACGGATTTTGATGCGGTTTTTTTAATAGATAAGAGTGATTCAAGAGGAAGGTTTTTATGTATAATTCTACGCAGACGAAGTCCCGGGCATAAGCTAGTATGTTTATAATAAGCATAGCAATTCTCACAAGGCGTTGCCACATCGCGGGCGCGGGGTCCGGCTCACTTTACGATGCGTCGAACCTGTATTGAAGCCAATCTTGAGAATTTTCTTTCAGACCTGTACCTACCAGGAATCATAATCACATTCACCATCCCTTTCTTTTTTTTTTTAATTAGCCAATTGTGGTGTCTCACTGCTGAGCAAAGGCATGTCGCCTCACAACCTCTGCAACTCCCGGTCCGGCGCGATGTCAGGCCAGTACTCCATACTCAGATATATATTATGTCCAAAAGCCATCTTTTTCTTGGTCTGCCTTCTTGCCGGCCATTCTCCGCCACCCACCAAGCGGCTGAGTGAGCCCCCTCTGTGGGTGCATGCGGCAGACAATCAAGTCCCAATTTAGTTTAAACTTTTTTTTCCAACTTCAGCTGTGCATATTTTCGAGCGCGGTGTGGTGTTTCCTTTCTATCAAAAGGTATATATATAAAGGTGAGAGAAGAAAAAGATTATGGATGCGATGACGAAATTAACGAGTGCCCGAACGGTGTAGACAATATGGCCTCTGATTTTATTGATACTTATTTTATTGTGGCTCTATATTTCAACATTACATTAGGTTTCAGAAGTAACTTATTAAAAACTGCTTTCCCTGATACATGCGGTAGAAAATTGTGTTTCTTGGGGTTGCTCCTCTAAAAATGCATTGAGTACCTACCCAAGTATGAATTTATCAAAAAAATGTATACTATAAACAACTTAAGTTACATACACAGTATAATTGCAAGTTCAAAAAAAGCTTGTCAAAAACTTGCACAGGTTCTTTTGACGATACTGAATCATTTTATTAAATCAGGCGTTACTTTGCGGAGGTCCATTTCAATGAACAAAAATATTTACCTTGCTACTCCGCTACTCACGTGCATCGTGGTACGACGTTGGTTTGCATGTGTAACAGTTGTGCTCATTAAACTTTGATAATGATCCCGTAGAGGGAAACGCGTCAGTGTTTGTGTGGTGTAAGGGATAATTAAGTTTTTGGGATTTATATGTGTTTTGTTTTTATTTCACTCAGGTTTGGTTATCTTGCACGTGAGTAGCGGAGTAGCAATGTAAATATTTTTTGTTCATTGATACTGAATCACATACAAAATAAAAAAAGGAATGAGAGGAGATGAAAAATGTTGGAAAATATATGAATGACCTTATATTCATGAGCTGTTGCGTCTTGAAAGTATTCAGATATTCTTGAATAAGTACCTTTACCCCTTCAGCACATCTGTGTTTTATCACACAATTTATATTTTTGAACAGCTCAGCCGCAGTGCCATTGTTGGATATTAAGACTGGCCTGAAATAGTATGAAACTAAGTTTGAGTGGCGGCTGGGCGTGGCGTCGCATCGGGATGGGCGGGCCTTGCCCCGCCCCCGGCACCCACGTGTGCACCCACGCCACTCGACTCCACCCACTGTTTGAATCCAGTGATGCCAGTGACTACTGTGTCCGCTGGTGAATCGGAAAAACATTCAGCTCAGCTTTGTATTTGTCAAGTCTCCTGATCATTACTAATTTAAAAGTAGTAGGCAGTACTACTTAAGGAATCTTGAAGAAAATTCGCAAGCACACGACAGGCAACTATTGCTTTGAGCGTTCTCTTTCATACAACGATTAGTTAAGACAATATCATGCAGATATTGGCTTAACTGTTTGTCTGATGTACCTACTTCGAAAAGTAATTACATTTACACACATTTTATTTTCGATGTCGGCAGGTTACGGTTAAGTTAAATATTAGCATTTCCGAGCATAGATGTTATCGTAATTAACAATATTATTGATGGAAAACTAGGTACTTAATTTTTTTGAAATAGTCTCTTACGCCTTCTTTCGATGTCCTTCCGTCGATTCGTATCAAATAATGTCGACCTCCAGAAAGTCAACTTCATTGTCTAATCATCAATCAGCCATCAGTGACAAATCGCATTGATTACTTGGATTGGATATTCTAATTTGTGTTTATCCGTCTATGGAGCTAAGGTTGTGCTCGGCAATGGTCGCTAACACGCGTGAAATGAACGCCCGCCGTCCGCGACCACCCAAAAATAGGATGCTCTTACGCAGAGTATGGGACACATCAGTTAGAAGTGATCTTGAAGTTTCATAACGTACTGGGCATTGCTGAATAGGTGTATTTTAAAGTAGGAATTGCTTACATTTGTTTCAAATGAGCGCCACTTGGCCTGAGCCCTTCTCAATAAATCCTCCATCCTTTCGGGTCCACCAAGAAGTCTTTTAGGATACAATTACACTCTAAGACAAGTTATCATGGACATATTTATGTATACACACCCGAACGCTTTTGACCGTAGAGTGATTTCATAATTTGAGCACTTAGTTCTACCTGTTCATTTAAAAATGTAAGTTGACCTAAGAATACTTTCGCAAGCTTAGGTAGAGGCTCAATGCGAAGATTGAAGCAGAACCGTACTTATTCGTCTCAGACTGGCTTATCTAAATACTTACGTGTAATAAATAAAACATATTTAGTGAACTAAATAGAAATGAGCGATGTGATTGTGTAACGGCCCCACGGATTACGTTTCACTTTTATGTATCAGCGCCGTTGATTACATGGTGGCGATGCTGCGGCCGCCGCCAAACGCTTCGGTCACGTTTCCCGTCCCGGAAAATTAGCGTATTCATGTCTTTACAACTCATCACCGATCTCATTGTGGCCGAGATTACGTTCACGATTTGATTTGAGAAATAGCTACTGGTACTGGTTCGGCGTATGATTGAGTCATTTAATTCATTCTGCGGCCTGGGAATTACCTTCGCACATGAGTTCGGACAATAATCACGGTCGAAGTACAAGGTAATGGAATTGACGAATTATAATTTGATTGGAATTGTCGCTTGTGACATTTGTGATATTAAATTTTTGATTCGTTTAAAGTTACATGGTGAATTTGGAACGGACTCTTGACTATTTTGGCCGTCACTTTTTTCAGACACAAAATTGATCTCTATGAAAAGGATAGAAACAACGTTAAATTGATTCATTATGGTCCTCGCCTGAGGTTGCTTGTAGAAAGTTTAAATTATATTTAACCACAGCACATGTTTTAAATGTGAAAGAACAAATGGCAGGTGATAATAAACCCTTAGTCAGGTGAGGTCTTCATCGGCGCGTGCGTAACTAATCCCCTTTCTACCCCTAACCATCGATCCCTGATCACAACGTTATTGGATTTAGCCTAGATTTACGCACTCTGTGTGGTAATCACCGCTTCCGTAGTTTTTTCAACCACTTTAATGGTTCACTAAATGGATGGCTGTAAATTGAGTATTTTGTGCCGGTCCTCGTTTTATTGTCTACCGCTGCTTTGTTTTTGTAATTGTTTCGATTCGGTTAAACTCAACCTGCATCTCGAGTTTGCATTCGCTGTTGCTGAAATGTTACGGATTAACGCAAAGTAAACATTCAGGAATAACAAGATGCTTAAGTATCGTGTTTACATTTGTCTTTGACGTGCGTTGTCATTGTTATGCTACGGAATGGCCTCACAATAGTTAACAGAACGGTTCATCTCGTACGCTGCGGTATTTCCTGTTAGTTAGATCTATTGTTGTCATTGTTTTCAAGTTCCTTCGCCGATTCTGGTTCAGTTTTCATTTCGGGCGTATAATCGGTATTGGTGTGGCGTATCCGATTTCGCAAATCAGGTGTCCCTTTATCACCATGCGAACTAAAATTTCAAGTATGAGCTTTGCTATTATTTTTCTTCATTCAATTTGGTGAGTCTATTTTTAGCAAGGTTTAACATGTTTATAAAGTAAGAAGTAAATAGTTAATTAATTATTTTTAGCGCAGCAGTGGAATTGGTATATGCGAAAATACTAGGTACTAAATCGGTAGGTCAAAACGCACCACAGATTCACGCACTTTTAAGTTCATTATTTAATTTAAAGTAAAGTTCCGTTCTTAAGGAAGCAACGTGATCTTGTTACTGAGGGTGTGAAAAAAATGAAAGGGCATATTATATACATACATAAGAAATGTGGTTTTTTTTGTCATATTTCATGATCCAAAAACAAAATTATACGGTGATAAGAACCCCGTGTGTGCGTGATCGACTAGTACTTGGCTATAGTTTTTTAAAAATTCTTATACCCGTTTACTTACCCGTCGAACATCAACAAAGTCTTTGTTAGACATCAGAATAAAATAACTCAAAGTAGACTCCGTGCACAATAAAGTACACAATGACCGTAACTCGTGTAGCCAGTTAAAAGGCGGAAGTCCATCTAAGGCGTACTCCGCAGTCACCGGAACTCTGTCGGAAGTGCAGGCCACTTCAGACGGTTCGGAGGGCCGGCCTTCCTGTCCGATTCTACTGGATCCGTTATTTAGTCTTATGCAAATGTCTTGATTTCCTTTTCCGAGTCTTACAAATTGTAGTCAAAAGCATGAATTAGGTAGGTACCTACTATAACAATTGGTCGCCATTTTGATGTTTACTATGCTAATCAGACATTCAAATCCAGAGAAATTTTATTACATTAGAAATTGATTTATACACTTGCAGATGTTTGATACTAATCATCTTGATATTTCAATTGTGGCTGCGGTTGGCCTCGTGGTTCAAACTTCGACACCTTCGATTGAAACGTTTAGCAAATCATTGACATTAGGCAGGTGTTTGGTACATCACAGCACCACAATTCAGGCTGTAGTAAGTAGTGATTGACCGAGTGAAGCGTTCAGTGCAGGTGGCGCGGCGGCGGAGCGCGACCGCAGCATCAGGCACCTGCGCCCGCGCCGGAACTACGTGCCGATTCGCTCGGCGCGCGCGCTCAGAGGGTCCAAGATGTCCGTTGGTTCTAAACACAGCAAAATCTACAAACCAATTCTATCTACTCCTGTAAAAACTCATTCAAGTTATGATCGCTAAAATACATCCCTTTCGCATGTCATCACGTTTCTCTTCTCCCATTTAGTGAATCTCTTAAACTGCAAATTTTCTGATTTGTCACAATACGTACGTCGAGGACATTAATATCGATACAGCCATCATGTCAAATGATGTCTCATCGACCTTATTTTTTGTGGCATAAAGGTGTATAGATGTTTTTGACGTCTTGGTAACGTATATTTATGCCGCCTTGACTGAACCTACTCAGTATTTCTCCGCAACAAACGAGGAAGCGCGGTATATCAACCCTAATAGCTCTATAAAGTGTAATGCAGTAAAATTTTTCAGTGGCAATTAAAAAGTTTGTAATTCAGCTCAGCTACTTTGTATAGTGACTGCGTTTTGTAATCGAAGTCGTGCAGACTAACTCGCCATAGCTCACCAAGAGGTGGTAAAAACCCGCGTGACGTGCCGTGAAAATGGCAGCTCACGACCGCGCCAGGGCCGGCTAGGACAACAACATTTGTCGCAGATTCGATACTTACTACATTGTGCCAGCACAATCGGCTCAAGAGAGACAGCGCTCCAAGAATAAATCGTGCAGTCAATGGAAAACTTTCGACTTGCCTCGAAGAAAGCAGCTGACGACATGCTTCATGGTTGTTGGTACAAGTCTGATGTTAAACTTTGAAACGTTTTTAGTAAAATTCATGGTCATACTAGCTTCGGGTGTCAGGGTGACCTCGGGCGTAGTAGGCGCTGTGAACGCGCGGATTGTCACCAAGATGGGCATGCCTCCCCATTCGTTCCACCACTTCCACCGGCACACTATGGGTCTTAGTCATGCCGTCGAAATTAACTTCCAGCCAAACTGCTCTAACTGGATCAATTTCCCACGCATCGGCATTTCTAGTATGATAAAAAGACACCGTAGAAGTTTCGTCTCTGCGGCGACAAAAAGTAATTACGCAACCGCAATTGGCAATTTTAAGTGTAATTTACGTCGTTACGTATTTGTTCATGCTCATCTACAATTTAAATGTTCGTTTTATTTTAGCTAGTGTTTGGTTGGAATGGTTAATGGAGCGGAGCGTGTCTTTAGGGGCAGCGATGTGATGTGCCAATGCTTAAGCGCTTGTACCTACTTTGCTTCCTCCGCGAGGGTGGATGTGATTTGGGGTTCACGCCCCCGCGTTTTGTTTGTCGAAGGTTGATTTATGTTTATTTCAACGATGCTAAGTACAAGCTAACTGAAATAAATCTGCACCCTTAGAAACAGAAATTTACTTTGTTACCTTCACTATCGTTATGCTTATGTAAGTCTTTTTTTCATGTGAAAAATCAAAATCTCAAGCTCTCACTGCAGCCTCTTAGTCTACTGCTGTGATACATAAAGGCGTGAAACGTAGCACCGTCATATCATCTTGATCAGGCGCTACGGTCACGTATCGCTCCACTCCCACGTCGTAATTGACCCATTTCGTGTGAGATGTTGCGCGTACGCCGCACGAGAACGCGCGCCGCGTCTGGGATACGATCGCCGCGCGACGTGACCGCCGCGCCGCCGTCGCCTGCGACCCACACTAAGCTGCCACAAATGCTCCACTAGAACAACTGACATGTTTTACTTTTTCTTGCACATCTCTTTCATATCAGTGTAGCTAGAAAGAGCCGTACATGCGACATAGTCGCGGTCACTAAAGCCAGCCGTGTTGATAACCGATTGCTCGATCATTATCATACGGGCCAAGTTTCGTGAAGGGTGTTTATTACGTAAGGTTGTCGTGTCGGAATCTGGTGTAATTGTGGTTGAATGTGTTAAGTTTCGTCACGATCTAATGTTTATGTTGGGATTAAATGGAACGTAAGGTACCAACCAAATAGGTAATAGGTACTTACGAAGTACCACTTTTGGCTGTAAATATTTATGCTTACGAGAAGGACACTTTGTTGCAATAACAATAAGTAGGTAGTTTGACAATTTCATGAAAAATTATGAGTTGATGTTACTGCGCGGAATGCATCCTCTACTGAAAAAATGGCCTATGGGTGTAGCTAAAAGCTCGTCACCCGGCGGACCACCCTGCCGCGCTATCTGGAGAGAGATCTTGCACAAAAACGTTACACCCTCTTGTCTATTTGTCTTGTGTGGCTTTTATTTTACGCTTATCGAGATCTGTGAAGTTGTTCGGCGGAATATAAATTTTTGATCGATTATTTAAGTATACATCTCCGATTCCACGTCAAAGCTATACTATGAAAGCTTTTGACTGTGTTTTAATTAAATTAAAGATATTCGGTATTACGAATTTCTAAATAACTAATTTCTAAAATATAGAAACGTTTGTAAATAAACTGTTTTATCTTACCTAGCTTTATTTTGCTTTTTTTATTCTGCTAATATTTTTTCATGGGTTTTCGACAACATCTTCACATTTTAATTTTCTCTTAAAATAAAAATTGGGTTCAATAATGTTTAAATCTACGTATAATGGTTTTTTACGGTATGTTGTTAATTCGTACTTTTTACTTTTGGTACAGATTAAACCTGGTAAATATTAATGGTTGAAAAAAGGCAAGACAATATTTTCCTATTTTTACAAGAAAGTAGGAACACACTTAATTGACTTACGGGCATCGTAACATAATTCAATCCCAACAAAACTCCCCCACACGCGCTCAAATAGAGTTGCAGTAAAGGAGTTACGCAAAAAATGACGTAAAGGGAAGTGAAGGACGTCCTAATAGACCGGAATACGCTGGAATGACGGCTCAGCCCGGCCCATTGATTTATTGAGACATAAACAGACGTGTGCCCTCTCGGGACGCAGGTAGAGGCAAAAAATACCGGTGCTTGTTGACAGCGCGAGTTCGTCATGGTTTAGAGTTAAGATTATAAAATAAAACAACGTTTTAATCACTTCAATTTTTGCAAAAAATAAAATTAGTGGACCCAAAAAAGATGACTTTATTGTCTGTCTTATACTTAATTGAAGATTTTACTTTATACTTGTAGGTAATTTAGTAGGCCGGCTTTATACGAGGCAGATAACCATACTTAATTAAAGCTCTGATTCAGCCAGGATCTAAAACGGTAAACATCATCCTTTGCATAGGCCAAATAACTAAAATGGACGCTCGTTCCACAGATCCCACCTCATCTTAATACGCTCTAAAACGTACCGTTGTCCGCAAATGACACTTAGAGCTATTTCGTTATTGTAACGCAGGTCAATGTAACCTACTTACCGCAGCACTACAAAATTCAATGGTGCGACATTATCACATTTCAATTTGCCTTTTTCAATGGTTAATGGATATTTCTTTCTTGCACGTCAATTCACTTTCAGTCAATTACGAGGCCATTTAAAACTGTAGAACCTTTGAGTAATGCTTAATGATTCGACTTTTACGAATTAAAGATTAACGTGTCGATGGATCAAGCAGGCAGATCAGGGCAAGGGTTAGCATTAACGTCTTGGGCCGGGCCGACGCGGTGTCACTCCGCCTCATCAAATATGCAGGCCGCAGAGACACCAGCCTTCGTAATTGGGGCCAGAATGGAATGTAATACAATACTATGTGTATAAACGGCAATAGCTGAAGGTTTAAGGACGATGTTATTGCTATTGGTACCTGCCTATTGAGTAGTGAGTGTTTGGGAACGTTTTGTCCGAAAACAGAATTCTTTTGTTTACTTAAGTTTCGTAAATTGGTCCTAATTTGAATTTTGTGGTGTCTGTTATAACTAAGAACCAACCAGTGCCGTAGTAAGCTTATACATACGTTTGTAAATCACGTCTTTATCCCTTACGCGGTAGACAGAGCCTAAGGTAACAAGACATAAAGGCAAGACCGCAATAAGCTTTATGTTTATAAAAACCCTGCAAAGTGCTCAGGAATTCTTAGATAATGTTTTATGGTGTTAATAAAATAAATAAGGATTTTTGGCTCTACCTATTTTTTGTTTTACTAGGTACATATAATGTAGGTAGTTATTTATAAAGAAATGTTACAAGTTAGTAGTTAACTATAACATTGCTAAATAATGGTTTTCCATCCCTAAAAACGAAGTAGCCTCTCTCTCTCTCTGTATAAACCTTGTAAGTATAAGGTTCCTAATAATGACATAAATGTAAAATCCTGTAAGAATCATATCACTACCGTTATTTGGAATTTTAAATGTGCAAAAATTTGTCCCTAAATATCATGAAGTAGTCCCCTCTGAGCGGGCTTAAAGTGAGAAACAAGTGGAAATATTTTTAGACCCTCATCAGACCGTCTGCGGTCGCGGCAGGCTCGCGAGATAAGAAGCACTTTTTCATAATACTTTATTCAGGACTCGGAGACTTGGCTCAGTGACAGACTAATCGTCCATGTCAGGGTAGAGGAGGGGGTGCTTATTAATGTTTAACCCTTTTGTATTCCATCGTGCCGGGCTGCCGGCGCGCGACGACCGACAACTCGGTGTCAATCCCGCCCGGCTCCGCGAACATCTCCTGCATGTTTAATGTTCATTAATTTGTCAGAATCTGTACGCCCATTAGGTCCTCGCTACACCTCTACGGAACAACAAACTTATTAGCTGAATGTGTGCTTAATATTCAACGCTGTTTGTCGTACAATGGGGAACGCGTCTTGTTTAAATTGACTACGTATTTAGTACAAAGAAATAAAT
This sequence comes from Pandemis corylana, assembly GCA_949127965.1. Classification (NCBI taxonomy): domain Eukaryota; kingdom Metazoa; phylum Arthropoda; class Insecta; order Lepidoptera; family Tortricidae; genus Pandemis; species Pandemis corylana. The sequence continues at coordinate 10,236,714 of OX421851.1, read as the reverse complement.
TTCAATAAAGGCTTTGATATAGTCTAATCAAAATTATAATGTAAAGTTGTTGGTAAATTACTCGTAATCCGTCGATATTTACAATCTTTCTATTAACTTCGAACAATTCTTAATTATAAAGATATCTCAGTAGCCCGCAATTATGTTCAAACTCCGTTACTTTTGTATCATAGGTAAGTACGGCTCTTGTTCCAAAATGAGTAACATACTTTCGATGTCAAGCTTTGTTTCGCTCAAATATCAATCTCGGGGGTGCGATTACTCGTGAATGTTTGTCGTGTTGATCCGTAAAGTGACCGCAGTTGGTAATCCGGGTAATATATTCTAAACTAAAAGGTAAATAATAAGTAATATATTCTAAACTAAGGCGCAGCGGCGCGAAATTGCCCTCGGGCGGCGGCCTCGCGGTCAGCGGGGCCGGCTGGGACCGTTACCGGCAACTTATTGGTATATTGTATAACCATTATGGAAAAGTGCTTTACCTACATACCATTTTCGTGAAAATCATTTTTTTATTTTGATTCGATCTTATATGAGATGTAATGTAAATTGAACGTCAGTTACAACTATTATTAGTAGGTAATAGATAGTGCCGCTGAAACCACTTCAGTTTCATTATCCTATACTTCAGTAATTAATTATCAGTTCATCTTCATCTCGTAACAAAATGATGAATTGACAATGTTTTTGTGACCCAACAAAAATATCATTGCCAAACGGTGCTAATGATATACTTAATGAACGATCACAAAAACTGCAGACAATGAGTAGTGGAGCTAGAGCGCGGGGCGCGCGGGGCGCCGGCGCCCATTGGCCGCGCCCACGCCGTGGGTGGAACGAGGAAAATCCCTCGTCAGTTTTTCTTGATCACGTTTGAAATTCGAAAAGCTTTTAGCGTCGTCTGTCATTTTAGCGTCTCTCGTCATTACCACGGACGCGTTGGTGTTTTGTTGTGCCTCATCCACCACGTCAACCGTGTGACGATTGATTGTGCCGACACGCTGGGGAATAGAGCGAGAATGGAAAATAAAGAGTTATTTTTTATATCATTGCACGAATATTTATTTCATCCATTCATGTGAATTTTTAAGAATCAAAAACAAATGTTTTTGTTTCGCAGAGAAAAGTGTAAGTGACAGAGGAGATCGCCAGTAGGACCTAGAAGTAACTTTTCTTACTTACAAACACAAAACGTTCAACAGCTGAATTCTGATTCGGAATAGTGTTGGTACAGTAGTGGGTGCAGTGGTGGGGGGTGTCGTGTGGGCGGGTCGCGCGCTAGGCGGGGCGCAGGGTGCCGAGGTGCCGCGGCGGGCGCCGGCTCGCCCACCTCGCAGTCGCGCCGCACACGCCGCCACCGCCGCCGGCCTCCACAAATAAACTACAGCGGAATTACACCGAAAAATTATTAAGTCAAAGGTGCACGCTTCAAATTGTCGTTTAAACCTCCCAAATAATAGCCGTGAAGGAAGCGCAGCTCCCCGCCAATTAGCAGCACCTGTCGGACACGCGTACGTTAATTTGCACTCGCGATAACTGCCGCAAAAAAGTCCGAAATAAACTGGAACCGATGCACCTGCGGCTATCTGCTCACGCGCAGCGCGGTTAGTGTGGCGCGGGCGGCGACATGATCATGCTGTTCAAAGGCAACAGCAGCAGGCTGGAGCATCTCATCGAGAAGATACAGGCCAATAAGGAGAACCACGATGTCACTTCGGATGATTTGAAAGGTGAGATACTTCACTGTTTTCTCTCATGCCTTTGTTGTTTCCTTTGATAAACCAATTTATCGCAGATTTTACATTACAGGCTCTCATTAGCTACGTAATTTCTTCAATTTACCTGCATTGTTTTCCCTCTTATGTGTATGGAAAAAGTATCATGTCTAGTTTTAGCATATTTGTAGCATTGTTATTTTAAAAATGACATAGATTTTACTTCCAATTAGGTTCTCATACCATTGTTTGTCAATTCCTGTGACTGTGATAAACTTAATTTAAAAAGAAAAAAATACAAGAATTAAAATAACACAAAACTCTTCTATGACTTTATACAGTTTTATACTAAACTAGCTGTTGTCCGCGTCTTTGCCCCCGTTTTAGTTTTTTTGTTTATTTTATTGTTTTAAAATAATCTTCTGACAAAATAACAAACACAACAAAAAAATTATACTTAGCGCAATCGGTCCAGCTGTTTACTCAGCCGGTCACTATACTTAAAAAAAATCGGTAACTGGAAAATATAAAACCGTAACAAAACAAATCACAATATTCCAGGGATTTGAAATTGTAACTTGGTGTTATTTATTTTTTAAAACTGTTTTTTAATAAAGAGACATGTCAAGATTGTTTACCTTTTTTCTCACGCTGAAACAACCGAAACATAAATGGAATTGGTATTTATTTTTATACATTGTGTATTACATTTCAAACAAAGTAATAACTACTTAAGTAAAACTAAAATATGAGATCACAAGTAGGTAGTACTAAGTCCCCTTGGCCACGGTGCAAAGAGGTTCCTAGCGGTTTCTCTTCGAAAAGCTGTGCTCGGTGTTCGGTCTCCTGTGACTTAGAATAGCCTCTTTGCATTATATTATGAAACTCAAACCACTACTAGGTACTCCACGGACCAAGGCTCTCAATTCCAAAAGGACGGGGTCGTATTCAGAGTCGAAACGCTTTGGTTTTTTTGGTCACTAATTATCTCTCACCTAGATAATCGTAAGAACGAGCCAACTCTTGTTTAATATTGTCGTTTATTTCCTGCACTTTACGCTGAGCCTTGATTCAGCTCTACCCAAAAAATGATAAAGCAGCGATGCACAATCCAGATTCGTATCACAAACTTATGCCGTCGACATATCGAAGAAGAAGAAAGAAAGTGACAAAATATGTCTTGTCTGTCTTTCCTTTTCTAATTATTATACTCTACGAACGCAATCTGTCAAATGTTATCGTGTCCCAAAACAAGACCCTTAAAAAGCGTCAAATGTCGTAGCAAACCCAAGTACCATAACACCTGCAAAGGGGTCGAAGCGTTGCGTCGTGAATAAGAATTAATGCACGTCATGTTTATAACAATTTTAAGTAAAACAAAAACTATGTAATTTTTTTCATTCATATGGCCTTTTTTATGAGGATATATTGTTTAATATGACTTAAAGGATAATGAATAATTTATTATTTAACAACCAGGTAGATACGTAGGTTCTGTATCTCATTCTTAAACAGTATCCAAATACTATCAAAAGAATCCAGAATTTTTTGTCTTGATTTTTTATGTTTACTTTTACGGTTTTACCCTGGTGAGCAGTAGATGTTCGACGGGAGTTTGTAATTGTGTCGTACAGACACATCATTCAAACAGATGACGCTTAGCGACAAAAAAAATCGCATAGTAACAAAGGTCACGTGACATCTAGTAACAGGTAGAAAAATTCGAAGACTACCCACCTGCTATGGGTGGTGTAGGTAGGGGTATGTATAGCACGCGTTACGGAATGACGAGGATCCGGGTTCGATTCCCGGCCATAGTTTTACTTTTCGGATTTTTCTATGTGTTCTAATTTTCACTGACATTTAGAAATTTAGTATCCAAATAAAAAACATACACAATGATATTTCAGACTATAGTAAAGTTTGACAAGAGTGAAATGGAGAAAATATTGAACCCCGCTTTATCAGCGACTTAATTAATACCTGTATTGAAGTCCTTGTATTTAATTCAAAATTTCGTATTTTATGAACCAATAATAACCGATAAGGAACAACTTTTGCTCTTGCATTAAGCGCTTAAAGCTTCTGCGCGGCTATTAGAAAAAGTCGCTCTATCGATCACACTAAGAGAATAGTATGAAATAGTATAGGATTTATATAAACCTACGAAAATCTACGTGATCTAGCGTAAATTATTTTTAGTATTTTTTTTTTTGCTGACGCTAGGTATTTATTTTATAGGTATACACTGTCACAATCTGTACCTACATACATACATAAATCACGTCTTTATCCCTTACGGGGTAGACAGTGCCTAAGGTGACAAGACCTAAAGTCCACAATCTGTGCATACTTACCAAATTTCAAGTCAATCCTAGTTCTAGAAATGGAAGGATTATATATACGCTCAAAAATACATGTGCAGGATTAGACGTAAATGAGATATACTAATTTGAAACAGGACAAGAAAAGAAAATAAATTGAAAAATACTTTAAATTAGTACAGATGGGTACTTATCTTAGAGTAAATATTTTTAGGAATGTTGGATTTTTGAGTAGGATGTACCAAGCCATAAAATTATGATTAGTCGCCTATTAACAATAGGTACATATACGTATACATATTGAAATGTAAATGGTGACCCAAAAATCATACTAAATAGAAAATATCAGCTGTACTTATAGCTTCAATCTGTGCGTTGATCATTGTTCTACTGGTAAGTTATTACACTCATTTCAAAGAAAACATTTTAGATCCAAAACATAAGAAGGCAAATAGTCATGTATAATCATTTCATCTCATCTCATACTGCCTGGAGTCAAGCAGTTGTCAGCTTGTGTTTTTCAATAGTTGGACATTCGACAAGTTGCGCGTGCAAGAAACTTGAGCTGTGAACGGGAAATTCGAAATCGATACAGTTTCCAAACGTAGTTCTCATTTTCCAGCTTGAAGATCATTGTATAACCAGAACAAGAAGGTATCACTGGAGCGTTGCGGCCCTGGGTAATGAAATGGAAATAAAAAGCCCGAAAATTGCTCTATCTACAGCTCGCTCTACATCTAATAGTTTAAATGCGAAAGTTGTGTTTGTCTGTTTTCCGTCGATCCGTTTGCTACCTGTACACTGAGCTGGATGAAATTTGGCGAAAGATAGTTTGAACATAGGGGATTATTAAATACTACTTTTTGTTTATTGATCACTTCGATAATTGCATAAATAAAGGGATTCCTCTCAGACAAAGTTGCGGACAACAGCTATTAGATTATAAACTCAACATTTGGTTCAGATTTTTACTTAAACATAAAACGCAAGTCACTCATCGGTATATTTTCTGGGTCTTCATAAATATCATCTCTAAACGAATATTTAACCAACACCATAGTCCAAGAGGTACAGTCGTGAACCGGGATTATTGAGCCACTTACTTATGTGTGTAACTTGGCCGTGTAGTGCAAATCGAGTAGCTGTCAGCTAGTTTATAACATCGGTAATTGATTACACGGCTAAATTACGAAGATTGGCAAGTTAGCTCAACAATCCCGCTTCGCGACTATAAGTACGTTGAATCATTTTAATTTTCATATATACCTAATATCCTAACAATCAAGTAGATTTTACTTTATTCGGAAGTCTAATAAATTAAGATTGATCATTATACTCATGATCGCTTAGTTGGCCCTCGCTTGTGGATGAGCGAGGAACATAAATGCGATTAATTTGCAGCCAGTCTCCAAGACAGGTGTAACATGCATAATTATGTTCAAGCTAAGTATTCATGTATAGCGCAGATTAACAATAGGTACACGGGCCTCAGATTTTGGCCTATAAACCGAATGTTTCCGAATTTATAAGAAGCTACAAGTACCTACAGCATAATATAATAATGATGCACAAACGCTATTAATATTAAAGCTTTATTCAATTAAATAACTCTCCAAATCTCTTCCTCGTCCCAGGAGCTGTTCTAAATCTGTTACACGAAAACTTTTAGGTGTTACACAAACTAGAAGGTGCCATATAAGGGAACTGTTAATTTACCTCGGCCTGTATTTAAAGATAAGTCTATTTATGAACAGCCGAGCTCCGAAATCGATTATCCTAAATTTGCCGAAAACCGTACTGCTTTTAACGTATTTATAGTATAAATTCCAGCCTTCTGTCAATTAGACTGACCACGCAGGTACAAGCGAGGTCTAGTTATAGTGTCGGTTACATAAACTACAATAACGGTAAGTTGGGTATTAGAGCGATCGGTGTTGATTGCCGAGGCGCCGGTCGAGGTGTCCCAGACGGCGCAATTAGGATGTACGCTTCCGCCGCCCACTGCGCCGGCGCCACTCACCCGACCATTGCTTGCAACCACTGCTAATTATCTTCGTCTCACCACCGACACGTTACACCTACCACTTATAGGCTTATGCACACTACATAAAATATATTCTACGCGCAGACGACTCGCGTTTACGACCGTAGTGCTGAAATTGTTTAACAATTCAGACGCAGGACATCTGCGTGCTGTTTGCGCGTAAAAATATGTAATCTGTATGGACTCTTAAAGTCCATTTATATGACTTGTAGCATCTCTAGGTCACGTGGATGCAGACGATCTTGATATGCGCAGTGAAAAACCGGTGTTACACCTACTCTGTTCCTGCGTTATCGTAACTGCATCGTATTACAAAATAGTTCTTTAAACGAGGCTCTTAACGTTGGGATGAGATATTACGGGGTGATTCAGTCGTAAAGCAATGTAGTTCTTAATTCTGTGATGTTATTTTGATTTTCAAAATGGAAACTAATGAAATTTTTGTGCGAGTTTGGAACCGAAAAGTTCGATGTTATTTATAAAGGTAAACTAACGTAAAAAATATTACAAATACAAATACTATTTATTGAACACCACAAATCAGTTCAAAACAGAAACTAAGAAAAAAAAATATAGAATAGGCATTCTTATCGCTTAATAGCGATCTCTACCAGACAACCAATAAGATAGAGAAATAAGTTCAAAAAATAATAATCTAATAAGAGATAAGGGTAATATTGCGCCCAATCATTTGTTTAATTTTTATAAGTACAATTTGATCTCTGTAATCTAGCTCCCGAAATCCAACTGCAGTATTAATTTTTACTTAACCAAAACCGGAACAAGTTCCTATTAGGTACAATATTTTCCTTAGGCATTTCTACTGGTAACTGAGATAAGGGATAAAGACGTGATTTATGTATGTATGTATGTATGTATGTATGTATGTATGTATGTATGTAAGTTAGATCTTCGTTGGTAATAGCGTAATTGTGTGTGTATGTGTCGCTGTTTTGATGGTGACGCAATATCTTGTCTATCAAAATCGACAATTCACGAGGGATACTATTCTGCGTCTACAAACAGCAGAAATTGCTAACGCCAGGCGAACTACATTTCTACTTGTTTACCGACTTTGTTGAAAATAAGGTGCTTGGAAATAAATAAGCTCCTAATGGTCGTGCGAATGTCTAAATTCAATTGTTATCATTTCGGCCATTAGGCAGCACCGTTACCGCGTCCGGGGCGGCTCGGGAACAGATTGATATTAATAGACTTTATTAGGCGAGAGTAAGGGAGACATGGTACTAAAAAACTCTCTAAGATAAGTATAAGAAATACATATGATGAAATAGGTATTGTACGTACTGTGAAACGAAATTAAATACGCCAAGAAAAATTTTGGAGATTTGGTAGAACCTATACTATTTTATTAGGTGTCTACGAAGTTTTTGCTTTTGAAGAATGAGGGAATGTACATGTTCAGAACAAGTAAAAAAACGAAAAGTGGTATCCTATAAATCGAACCATGTAGTAAAGTCCTCGCAAATGGTCAACTCAGATAGTAATGTTAACAAATGCAAAGGACAACCATTTGCGGCAGTAAATACGCACGTAAACAGAATTTATAAGGTATTTAGCGGTAGTGGGGTAATTTTTGAAGGCGCTGCGTTTATTTTTCGTCGTGCAGCGATGGCGGGAGCCTCGGCGCTCTCGCCCGCGGCGCGTCCGACATTACTCATCATTTGCGGTGATACCGCTCGTCATTGCGGCCCATTCAATTTGTTTATATTTCACGCCACTCGAGGTGCTCCCGGAGATATATCGCCTTTAACACTGAAATGTGGGGCTTTCTCAATATTTATGATGGCTTTATCTGAGCCTAGAGCTTCGCTGTCTGCCTTAATGTGCTTTACTGCGCCTGTAAAACCCTCTGAATTGTCATTTGCTGTTGATACTTTGAATTCTTTTATTGGCAGAAAGGTAATATGAAGATTTTGATAACATAAAGGTTTTTGTTGTATCCACATTTCCGTAACCCGTTACTATCATTTTTTAATGAAAAGATATTGTATTTGAGTCGTTTTAAAAAAAATGTACGTAGTTGAGGGCTTAATTACAACAAAAACTAATTGATTCCTTTGCGTAACAACCATTTCACCTTAATTCCATTGCAATATGTATTTTTTTTGAAAACGAATCATTTAGGAGATTATGAAGTATACTTCATTGAGTGTCACAATTCGCAAACAATATACAAATAAGTAGGTAGGTACTATGTAGTACCAAATAGGGACTTACTTACTCCCGAGTGTCGGTGTGATAGGGTGCCATGTGGCCGAAACGTCTTGGTAATTATAAAGATATTTTTACGTATTTGAGTCCTGAAAGTAACTAGTGAAAATAGCGAAAGTCTAAAACATAAAAATGCAGTTTAACGCTAAGTAGGTTTGTTAACTGGAACCCTATCGAGATCTAAATTATTAATAACTTTCAAAGTTCACACACCTAAAGTCAAGAAACGCAATTCAACGATTTTGTTTGTTGCAGAAGCATTGGGCAGCGTGGGCAGCACGGCGGGCAGCTCGTGGCCGTCATCGACGCCGGAGCCGTCGCCGTCGCCGACGTCGGCCGAAGCCGGCGCCGAGCCAGGCGACGCCGACGCGGAACCGCCGTTCACGCTCGGCGCAACGGAACACACGCCATACCAGTGCCAGTTCTGCGACAAGGCTTTCCCGCGCCTTTCGTATTTGAAGAAGCATGAACAGGTTAGTTACACCGAATATAAAAGATATATGTATGTATATGGTCATTTCATGATTTGATACTCCATCATTGACGTTTGCGGTATATCGACGAACAACTGGTCATATTTCAGCGTATTCATTGTCCTATAATGAGCACCTAGGGGTGGTTTAATGAATATTAACATACCTAACCTATGCAACTGGTTTATTGCATCGTTTATTTCAGAATAACCTGACCATTATGACCAATGTGCCTATTAAATCCCTCATATCTATGAATTCACAGTCCAGTTTCCCTGCAGCCGTAGCGCTTCATTAGCAAGTAGATACCCAAAACGGCCCATTTACAGAGTCGGTGCGTAGATATGTATCTCAGCCGCCTTGCACCGAGCTGGACAGAGGTCTGACGCGGGGCCATTACGCCGGCCGTACATCTTGCCCCTTTGTGCTGCGCCGCTCGCCCGCGATCTCGCTGCGTTACGATTACAACACACCGCGACAGATCTAGCTGAGATAGGACAAATAGAAACGTCACTTTACATACCGCCGCTCTCCAATCTAACAACAAACAGGATAGAGATCGGTCACATACACATAAAGTGATGAAAATAACACTAGTCGTAGCACATGTTTGTGTTCAACATACTCACCTCAGAATAGGTTATTGATTGCTAAAGGATTTCATTAGATTATCAGGAGAAATTGCATGGTCCTCGTTGCGTCTCAGTTGATAGCGATCAGTGCATGCGCGGACGCAAGCTTGCAGCTCGGCCGCGGCCGCCGACAAATGTATCGCGCGATGATCGCGTCGCGCTCGCCCGCGACAGAGCGGTGACGGCCGGAAATAGGCTCGCGATAACAACTCCCTAGCCTGCGCGCCACACCTTTATCATCGCACCGCAGCTTGGGAAAGGCGTTCATTAAAAATAAACCAATTGGCAGTCCACGCATAGCCGGTCGCTTCGAGCTTGATGCGCCTCCAGGGAGATCGTAAAACTGTAAAGGATCTCAGTGCGAGTCTTACGATAGGAATTGCAAGAAACTGTTCTTGGCTGTCAGAGCTAATTAAGCGGTCTGATACGTATTGTATTTGATAGAGGCTGATCAGACGTGGCGCAATCTTGCAGTAATAAAGCAGTCGCCCGGCAGACTGTGATGGCCGTTGCTGCGACGTCGTCACACCCACTCTGCCGCTAGCGGGGCCGCGTTTCTTATTGCAATTCTGCTTTCAATTAAGTTTATCAGCATACTTTGCATTTCTTAAATTACCCTTTCTCCATGTTTGCTGTCTTATTGATGTATGATGATGATAATGAGATACCAACTGGGTCTGATATATCCTTATCCAGGGTGTCTAATATTGTTCCATAATATACACAACTAAAGAAGATTTGGCAACTGTTCAATGTGTCTATACATACTCAATGGGGCTTTAATGTTTTTCCGTTGTTATTGTTATCATAATAACATGAATCATGTTACATGATTGATGTTTCCTCATTTCACTTATATGATTTTTTGAATTGTTTTGTGATTAATTAAGTTCATTTTCAGCAAATTTGGTTTATCGTCTAAAAAAAGTAAAATGCGACATAACTTACCTACTTATCAACGCAGTAAATATTTTGTCGTACAATTTGTTTTCTTGTTTTTGCTTTACTCTATTTATGTCCGGGCGTAATCGAGCCGGCGCGCTGACCCCTGCCCCGGGCGATGAGAACCGCGCCGGCGCCGCCGTTACACCTGTGAAAGCCACTCGGTAGCCGCGCGGTACCCATTCCGACATTTTTATTGACCATCAAGCCCAACTTTGTGGGACAAACTGGTTTAGAACGGTCTTGGTGATCTTTACTGGGAAATACAACTGGTTCGCTCTCACGGTGATAATAATAAACCGTGATTCGCGTGTGTATTCAACATAAACAGAGGTGCAGTGCTTATGAAGCAGCCAGCAGGGCTCCAGGGCCCGCGCACCCAGGGGCGCGGCTCCCGCGGCGCCGCGCGCGCCGCTTATTGAATACTCGCACGAACCGTGGCGACAAGACTTAATGCTTCGCAAGGTGTTGTCTGCAACAGCGAGCATCAATATGGAAGGCCTTTTGTCTATGATAATTATGCGCGCTGTTGGATACTTTAACGTGTTGATTCTCAAGCAAATGGTTACTGGGTTCTCTTGGAATTATTTTAAAACTAGTCCTCGACAGTTGCAATATTTATCCGGCTCATCAAAAGATTGGATGTTGCACGCAAATCCTTTCTGATTTTACTATCGCTGAACGTAGTTTGTGTGACGCGTGGGTTGCGGGCTTGGGCGCTGGCCGAGGCGATTTATCGCTCGCGGACGATTGGATTTATTAATTCTGTCGGAGCCCGATTGCTCCAATTAAGCGGCAGAAGTAAACATGCCGCTGTCATGTTTATGCGGCGGTCACTACGAGACGCAGCACTCACCGACAAACTGACATGGGTCTCCGAACCGAATACTGCATAGGGAGTTAGGAATATTTTAAGTTATTAATAATGTGAATAGGACGTGATCACTATGATAGTAGTTGCTGTGTTGTGGTGTATAATCGTAATGGGTTAACAGTGGAACACTAAATAAATGCCTAACAAGTAAAATCAGTATGTACTGTGAATTGTGTATACGTTTTGATTTTCCGGTGGGTCAAGATTAAAATAGTAGGATTTTACAAAGAAACTAACTACTTATCCCGAAAAACTGCGTACTTCCCGCAGAATAGTTGTTGGTAATATACTCGGTTGCTTCGCAGATGTGTGCAGGTTTCCTTACGATGTTTTTACTTCACCTAAAAGCTCATGGTAAATTTCAAATGTTATTTCGCACATTGCATTGTAGCAAGTGGAACAAAGTAGTCTCTGCCTACCCCTGTGGAAAAGAGGCGTGACGGTATGTATTCGCACATAAATTCCGAAAAACTCAGAGCTGCGAGCCCGGGATTCGAGCTCACGACCCTCTGCTTGAGAGGCCGCTAGTCAAACCACTAAGCTGCCACGGCTTTTTCAGCTCTCATTATTAAGTTCTAAGAACGATGTATTTAAGATAGTATCTACAATGTTTTAGGAAAGTCCGTGCGTAGACCTATGCGCGTGCGTCACTCGCTGGCAATCGCTAATCATAACAAGTGATTCGCCTAATATTAACGTAAACCACGAGCGCACACATTATCACAATAGTTCAGTCAATACGGGCCCAGTTTTACCAATAACAAAAGTAAACCTTTATAGCCTTAGAATCGGTTATAATGCTGGGAGATTTTTAGAAATGCTTTAATGATTTTTAACAATCGGCCAATTTTTATTTTGATTTTTGCGAACCCTAAACGGTAGCTCTCGCATAAATTATAAATAAATTTACTTGTCTTAAACACTAAGGAACAAACAAAAAGGAATCGTTTTAAGCACTAACTCTTTGAGTCAAAATTATGACAGTTTCGAAGAAAGTGGCCCCTCATTTAATTTCTTCTCTGCTGTAATGGTTCCATTTTGCGTTTTTTTGCAATGCCTATAATTTACAAAGTATTAGACAAAGATTTTTTAATTATTTTTCTGGTAACTGTCAGTAATATTACTTTATCTAACAACTTGTATTATATGTCTAAATTTTTGCATATTAAACTTCCTTTCTTTATTTTTGCATATTAAATTGAAGTCTCGCCGCGATCTTGTAGGTCATCCGGATAGCTACAACCATCTTAGTTAGCCAAGCAGCAGTGCTGGCGCAGGATCGTTGCCCACTACACGACCGTGCCATACTATGACCGTAACCGACACCCAGTACACCTTGCTTTGTCTCATTAGTACGATTAGACAAAGCAAGGTATACTAGTGACGGCTACGGTCATTGTATGGTATGGTGTAGTGGGCAAAGACCTTAAGACAACCCATAAAATTACTGGCGCATGAGCATCCCATCTAGACTGGCAACGCATCTGAAATTTCGTACCATCAGGTGGCTGGCTCACATGCTTATTTGCCACCCTATTTCTTAAAAAAAATCTCCAATCTTGTCTACATAAAAAATGCAGTGTTGGAAAATTACACAAAATTCGCCCTGTTAAATACGCCGTATAACTTTAATGTTTCTTAAAAAAATCAACATCAGCGAGCAATTAAAATAGAGCAGCTAAAGCTGGGCTTGATAAATAGTCCGCTAATGATTTAATTTAGATCGATCGCTTCTTATAGATCGTGCGCAGACGCTGCTTAGTTTATTAGCCTTAAGTTTATGCACGTCCGTGTTGAGATATTTCGCATGTTATTTTTAATTGGGAAAATTAGGCATTAAATTTCTAAATGTCAGTGAAAATTATAACACATAGAAAAATCCGAAAAGTAAAGCTATCACAGCGTCTTCTCTCGTCCTTGGTGAGCAGTAGATGTTCCATGGGAGTTTGTAATTGTGTCGTACAGACACATCATTCAAACAGATGATGCTTAGCGACAAAAATTCGCATAGTAACAATAAGGTCACGTAACAGTTAGTAACAGGTACAAAAATTCGGAGACTACCCACCTGCTATGGGTGGTGTATGGGTATAGCACGCGTCACGGAATGACGAGGACCCGGGTTCGATTCCCGGCCATAGCTTTACTTTTCGGATTTTTCTATGTGTTATAATTTTCACTGACATTTAGAAATTTAATTTCTAACGGTAAAACCGAAAAAGTAAAACATAAAAATCAAGAAATAAAAATTTCTTGATTCATTTGATAGTACCTATCATTTGAAAAACAGCGTCTTCTCTCGTCCTTGGTGAGCAGTAGATGTTCCATGGGAGTTTGTAATTGTGTCGTACAGACACATCATTCAAACAGATGATGCTTAGCGACAAAAATTCGCACAGTAACAATAAGGTCACGTGACAGTTAGTAACAGGTAGAAAAATTCGGAGACTACCCACCTGCTATGGGTGGTGTATGGGTATAGCACGCGTCACGGAATGACGAGGACCCGGGTTCGATTCCCGGCCATAGCTTTACTTTTCGGATTTTTCTATGTGTTATAATTTTCACTGACATTTAGAAATTTAATTTCTAACGGTAAAACCGAAAAAGTAAAACATAAAAATCAAGAAATAAAAATTTCTTGATTCATTTGATAGTACCTAAATTAGGCATTGTTTTGGTAACTATTTAAGTGTAATTATTTTTTGATACTAGGTAATAATGTATTTTTGTGATTCGACTTAGGCAGTAACATGTTTGTTGTCGCTCTTGGCTTAGCTAACAGATTAGTTTTAACTCTGCATCCGAAGAAATTTTGGTATTTTGAATTGAATGAAAATGGTCTTTTGAACTGAACTAGAATGCCATATTTCATGATAGAATATTTTTCTGTGAGCTCCAATTTGCAGAATAAGTAGATACAATTAGAGAATGAGATTTTGAGATTTAGAAAGCAAAATTATTTTTTGATACTTACTCTTTTTTTCAGTGACGGTTCTTGATTATTGCATTGTCAACGGGGCTCTACATATGTATCAAAATTCATGTCAATCTGACCATTTGTCGTGGGTTTGAATCCTGGGCACGTCTGACTTTTTCGGGATTTATGAGTGAAATTACATTTTTAATATTTACCATGACCTTTTCGGTGAAGGAAAACATCACAAGGAAAAATGTATAGGTACACCTGCGAAGAAACTCAATGGTGTATGTGAAGTTCCTAATCCTCACTGGGCTCAACAGAAGCCTGGGGCTGGGGCCTTACCATGACGTCTTAATGCTATTCAATAGGGACTATCGTTTCTTTGCTCACCAGTTGGCGCCACTGTTGGCTAAGGTCCAGAGGTAGAGCTAGAAAGAACATAGCTGTTACCTCGGCAAACAAGCATACTTTTGGCAAAAAATAAGTTTGTAAACAGCAAACAAACAAACCTCTGAATTAGTTGCTCTTTGAGGCCGCTTATTTCTGCGCATCTTTTTTTAAATTCCGCATTCAAAGCGTTCACGTTCATCGCTAAATAATCTATATTTGCAATAATTCCACGAAGAAGATCATTTTTCAACAGGTTAATGAAAGAAATTATAATTTATGTCACGAAGCCCGCCAAAACCAGTGAAATGTGAATGTTCTTGGACCTCACGCGACACTAGCGCCTCTAGTGGCAAATTCACACGCCCCCATTCCGATTCATTAGCTGTCATTTTTGTCATTTCTAGTATGGATCTGACAGCGATGGATCCAACTGTGGTTCGGAATTAAATCGCATTAAGACGTCATGGCAAGGCCTCTGAGCGCGACAATGGGACGTATATAGGCTGGAGATGGTTAGTTTAACTAAACTGTAGATAATAATCTCCATCTAATGTCATAACGACGTGATAAATTGAGTGAAAAGGTACAAGAAAGCAAGACGACGGAAGCGCCATTACTTAGCTCAATTAGGTCCTTAGACCGGACACCGGTGACGCCATAATTGCTCTGAGATTAGACGGACCGGCAGCCAATGCTTAGCAGAGATAGAATGTGCCTTGTGCACTATGAATAGGCATAATAAAGCAACATCTTCAAAAATAATGATTTAATACCGTAAATAGACGTTCGTAACGGCTACTTTTAACCCCCGACACAAAAAGAGGGTCTTATAAGTTTGACGTGGATGTCTCTGTGTGTGTGTATCTGTCTGTGGAGTCGTAGCGCTCAAGTGGATGGACCGATTTGAATGCGGTTTTTTCATTCGAAAGCCAGTTTCCTTGTTCTAAGCTTCCTTGGTAAAAATCGATCCAGCAGTTTCAAGAGTATCAGCTTTTTTTCTAAAATTATGTAAGGCATTTTTAGCATAAAATCGAATTATTCTTTTATTATTTACGTATGATTACTCGATTAGTGCGTGCGGGGTTTTTAAACTATTAAATTTAATGTTATTAGTTAGGTGTTCCTTTGTTTTCATAAGAATTAGGCTTGTGGAGATTTTGCACAGTTAAGCTGTTCTGTTTACTAAGTTTTTGTTTCTACATATACGATTTCAAATTTACTGTCGAACTAATTGATTCCTGACCGATTGTGGAACCCTTTCGCAGTAACTAAGTAGCGACGTTACATTGAATTAGCAATGAAAATCATTGTGACGTTTACTATGAGAACGTTCTACGGTGGGTCCGGAATCATTTTGTTCGATAGTAGGTACATATGCGAATCTTGTCAACAACATTACAATTTTGTTCCGCAAAGTTCATCATGTTGTTGTTGTATGGCACCCCTTAGCATTACTACTAACAAGTCTCATCATCGTTCATAAGTCATAATCAGCCGCGTGCGAGGCGATAGATCATTCGAAACCATTAAAGCGATATTGCAGCGGGATTCAAGCGAGATTTACCTCGCACTCTTATGCATAATGTTTTACACGTGAGAGTGAGATACCAATCTTGCTTTCTCGCCGTTGTGTCCTTAGGAAGCTATGGAAATAGCTCCGTAGTTCTTCCCCTACCTGGCGCGCCGCGGCCGTGGCGCTAACGAATTGAGATGTGGCGCTAATGGCCCGGCCAGCCGCCCAACCCTATGGTAATTGAGGGAGCACGAGACCGCAAACCCTTCTCGGCAAACAACAAATTTCGTTCGAAAAGATCAATACTTATCTATCGCTTCTGGCGACCCATTTGGTATTTGGTTTTTTCCATGACAGGTTTTTATTTAAACTGTGTATGTATGGTTAGATACACCTGTTCCGAGCTGAGAGGGGAATAGTCTCATTTTCTTTAGCTTGAATGAGACAACAATGCGATTTACGCTACTCGTATAAAGCTATCATTATCACTCCAAATACCGCGGAAAAATAAATAAAATCACTAAAACAAATTGACACATTTAATGCATGCAAATCTTTCCGGACAGTATATTAGAAAAAATGAATGATTCGTTCCAAATTCGATTTTGAAATACAGTTTGTTTTAGAGAAAAACGTTTCATTACCTAAGAGTGGCGTAACAGAATAGAAGTCAATTATTCCAAGCGCGTGTTTAGCATGATACTGGAGAAGTGCCGCCGAGGTGGTCAATTAGTAAAAGCGTGAAGTGCCTGTCAGTTCGGGAGTGTATTGTGCTGGGCTGGCTCGAGTTCACGTTGGTGCGAAGGCCGCTGGCTCCCATTATCTCGCTGCCAGCGGAGATTCATAAGCGCTACATTAGCATCCTCATTATGGACTTATGAATAATCCTTTTAGCGTGAACATTTTCATTTTTAGTGGAACACGAAATTAACCGACCGCGGCTGGTATCTATAATTAGGCAGGTACAGTGATGCGCTACCAATATTTGTAGATAACCAACCAATTTCGACCTTATGGTTAATGGTCAATTAACTAAACTACATTATTGTAGTTTAGTTAATTGACACACTCTTGAGTACTTTGGTTAGCTAATACAAAAGCTTTGTAAAAACTTATAACATTTATTTTGTAATTGCCATTCAAAGCTACTAAGACTAAGTACGTCATTATAAAGTTATGTTACAATAACCATCCTAGCTCCTTTATGAAACCTCAAAATCTTTCTCAAAAACAAACGTTCACGTAGGTACTTATGTATTTAGAGTTATTTTAGAGTTTTAATATTTACGATATTTCCTCAGCATCTGATAAATCAATGAAACTGAACCGTTACAAAAAAACTGTAACGTCACGGCTTGCCCAATGGAGATGTTCCGGTGTGGCTTACCGATCGATGGCTATCGATCAATCGAACGCGCTGCTCCCGCGCAGGATCCCGGAATGTTATCGGTTCCGTATCGATTAGTTACGTGAACGATTACGGTAGTAAACGAGTAATTAGGTACTCGAGATAAAGTGGTTATCGATTAAATGGTATTTTAGTTTAGCTATTAAAAGTAAAAAGTTTGGTAACCGTAAAAAATACAAAAGTACATAGTGATTTAGTGAATTAAGTAATAAACTTTAGCAGAATAAAAAATATATCTCTTGCTGGCAACTTTGCCACTAACATTATTTCAGGTTCATAATGTTTGCAACGTTATAAAAGGTTGCAACCCTGCATTGATATGATAATCATAAAGATTACGAGTAGGTAGGTATGTATCATTATAAAAAAACCAAACAAACTCTTACCCTAAACACCATATTATAAGGTATACCTTCTCCGTTTCATCGTGGGTAAAAAGCATTTATGTTTTTAATGCGTACTGTACAACTAAAAAGTACTGGCCTCCGATCGTCAAATTTGATATCTAATTTGAGAGTCACAATCGGCGTGTCGTTTTTTCCCCTGTATTGTAGGATGCCGGCATGGGTGAGCCTCCAACCAGCCAGTCATTGTCCGGGGAAGGTTCTCACGAAACTTTTTGTGAAGCACCCGTAGATATTTCATCTTAATCATCGTATGACTTACACATTTTAATCGCTACTCTTACACTCGTGATATAAGAATGATTCCTTAAGATAATTTTATATTATTTTGTCCGGTGAACGGACTCTCGAAACCAATACAGTATATTATAATGTTGAGATGTAGCTTTTTTTTATTTCACCTTAAATGTAGATTTAAGTAAGTAAATAGTGACTTAGCTAAGTTAAGGAGTCGTATTGCGAAGCACTTAAGTTACCACCAATCATTTGGTAACTTGGCTGAAGCCATTATACTTAATTGTAAAATGTTGCCCAAGAGAAGTCGGAAAATCTAATGTTGAAATGCTAATCCCCGTTAGGGATAAAGACGTGATTTGTGTGTGTGTGTGTGTGAAATGCTAATTATTATGGTATGTGCTTAATAAAGGACTGCTAAAACAACTTTGCTAAAAAGACATATTTTATTGTAGGTATTGTTCTTGTTCAAAATAAAATGCGCTTTTCCTTGCGAGAGATGTTCTTTAACGACTAAACCAACGACAATGACACAAGGGTTATAAAATCTGTTAAAAAAAGTAAAATTTATATGAAACCGCAACAGTTCTTACTGATTGAACCATGCGTTATTTTGTGGAGGTCCATAATAATGAACAAACATTTACCTCGCTACTCCGCCTCTGCTACCACACTTGCAAGACAGCTATGCCTGTACGAAATATGTACCTATGTTTTAATACAAACTAACCCTCTTCAGCTTCTGCATATTTAAGTCACAAGTGCATATTTTACACAAACTATCACCACGATCCAAACCCTATAAGGCCAATCCTCAAAGCTAAGAACACAACGTCTTATTGGTCCCCACGCAAACTTTCTTGCGGCGTATTCTTTGTCTATCCGAAAGCGCTGGTAGTTTCATAAAATAATTGTAAAAGTGCCCTTGGCGGCATATCTGCAAAATAAAACCTTTGATTTTGATTAAAGTAACAACTACTAGGTTTGCATGTATTTCGCATAGGCGTAGTTATCTTGGAAGTGTGGTAGCGGAGTAGCAAAATAAATATTTTGTTGATGTTTCTTGTTTGTGTGCAGACGCATTCGGATCAGATGCCATTCCGCTGCGAGTTCTGTTCGCGGCACTTCAAGCACAAGCGTTCGAGAGACCGCCACGTCAAGCTGCACACCGGCGACCGCAAGTACCGCTGCCCGCACTGCGAATCCGCCTTCTCCAGGAGGTAAAACATTTCTGAAGCATTATACGTTATTTTATAAACTAGCACCCGCAAGAGTCACTGCCTGCACGCATTACGGGTCTACCTTCTCCAATATGCGTCTAGTTAGTTACTCAGTAATATCGCTTATCTTACTTTAATACAGGTCCTTTATCCTAATGATTCTTATTAGTTTCATGCCCACTCCAATACAGATTTACATTCTCAAGTCATACTAAAATAGTTACAAATGCTATGCTCTAATCTAACAAAGGTGCGTTCCAAATACCGAAGTAAGAAAAGCTTAGGAGTATGCGTCCAAATGGTACCCATAATTAAGAGTAGATTCTTATAAGTATTTTTGGAAGAGAATGGCCTCGAGCTAAGTAGAATACAAAATCCGTAAGTCAAAGCCTATTGAAGGCTGTGAGTAGGTAAGGTACCAGTTCAGAGATGCGAGGTGCGTGCGACAATGGCCCGCTAAGATTGATCACCGCAGCACAAAGCTCGCTCCTCGGCCACGAGTCGATGCGTCACCTTTTTCGTCACCTCGCCGCGGTCACGTGACTAATTCCCGCAATTTGTCGGCCCAACGAACCGCCGTCGAGTGAAAAGAGATGATGCACTGACAAATGGCGTTGAGGGTCTCACAAAAATGAAATAATGGCCCGTACCTAAACTGGCACGACGAGCGCGGCCATTAGCGGAGGTGTTTGGGCGAACGCCTCTATTCTGTAGTTTGCGTGAAAAGCCTCTTTGTTAGTTCTGTTTGGTCCGTGCTTTATGTGCGTACTTATGTCTCATATGACAAATTGTCATCTGTGGTCACATAAAAGACGACTTTATCTCTCTCGGATGTTTTCGAACAGACATTTACATTTTTTGTGGGTGTAATTTTGGAATGTTTGACGCTCGTAAAAATAAATCTTTTTGTAGCAACGTTTTGATAGTAATCTTGTTAGAGTTGTCACATGGGAAATTATGCCTATTCAGCTATTAGGTAATGAGTTAAATCTGCAGTGATGCGAGAAATCACTTCGGAGGAGCACTGTGTTTTTTTACATAGATAAAACTTTTTCTTAAAACTTCATTCCACGGCTCTTCCTATGATCTTTTAAATTCTAACTCGAATCCTATTTCAGCGATCACCTAAAGATCCACATGAAAACGCATGACATTCAAAAGCCATTCCAATGCACGGTGTGCAACCGCGGCTACAACACGGCAGCGGCGCTGACGTCTCACATGCAGGGTCACAAGCGGGACCGGGAGGGCCGCGAGCCCGACCGCCGACGGGCGCTGCGGTGCCCGCGCTGCGGCGACGCGTTCCGGCGGACCGATCTGCTTCAGGTGTGTTAGACCACGACCTTTTTTTCCTCTTTTATGGCACGTGTGGGTACCTGGTTTCCTATGCGTGTATAGAGATGCCACTCGATATTATGTTGTCGACGCATGACTTGTATGTTTAAGATCTGCAAGGTGATGGACTTTTTATGATGATGTATTTCCTACGTACGTCGTCAGTCTTCTGATCATGTAAATTTGTTACTCTATCATCATTAAACATAAACTTTGTAATGAGATAATGAACACCTACACGTTGCGATTAATATAGTCACCATTAGTTTAATGATCAAATAAGACAAACAACTTTTTGTCCTTTCAGGCTCACATGACTAGCGCCCACGGCGTGGACGCCGCGGCCCTGACGCCGCCGCGGCGCGTCGCCTCGCAGCCGCCGCCCACGCTGCTCGCGTGCATCTACTGCACACGAGACACCTTTACTAGCATGGAACAATTGCAACTGCATGTACGCGCATCTCACTCCGCATTGTTGAACGGAGAAACTCCTGTAGATCAGAACGTAGACCAGCCCGCTCCGACTGATCTAAGCAAAAGAGCATCCGAAGAACCGCCAGTCAAACGTCGTCGTTCGGACTCTGCGACTCCTCAGCTAGCATTGTCGCCTGGAACGCTTCTCTGCAATCAATGTGATGCCGCCCTGCCAGATTTCGAAGCGTTTCGTGCTCACTTGAAGGGCCACTTGGAGGAGGGCGGAGAGTTGGGCCGGGGGAGCCCGACGCCGTGTCCGCATTGCGGCGCGTCGTTCGCGGACGCGGCCGCCTCGGAGCGTCATCTGGCTGCGCACTACCTGGCCGTCTCCTGCGAGTACACCTGCCACAGCTGCGCTCGGAGCTTCCCTACTCCGGACGACTTGCAGAAGCATCTTCTAGATCTACATGCTCATCATCTCTACCGCTGTTCCCTGTGCAAGGAGATCTTTGATTCGAAAGTAGCTATTCAGGTGAGTGGATACATTTAATGTCAAGCTATTAAATACAAGCTTTGCTGCTGCAGCCTAAGGTTCTCCTGAACCATCTGGAAAATGTAGGTCCGTAAATAATGCGAGAGCGGTTCGCAGGTGCACTTCGCTGTGGCGCACAGCGGGGAGAGCAAGGTGTGGGTGTGCCGGTCGTGCGGGGGCGGCGCGCCGCTGCGCTCGGAGGCGGAGGGCGCGGCGCACGTGCGCGCGCGGCACGCGGCGGCGCGCTGCGCGTGCGGCGCCGTGCTGCCCGGCGCGCGCGCCATGCGGGCCCACGCCGCCGCGCACCACGCCTACCGCTGCCCCGCGCCCGCGTGCACCGACACCTTCGCTGTGCAGTATTTACTTGAGAGGCACATGCAGGCTCACCATGCGATGCAGCACCAGGTTAGGCCTACGTTCGTAACACTTTTACTGTTTATGTCCGTCCATAATCGTAAACGATACAATACAATACAAATACTCTTTACCGAACACCACAAATCAGTACAAAACAATACAGAAACAAAGAACCAAGGCAGACAATAGGCGGTCTTATGTATAAGTATATCATACATTATATAAGCAAAATGCCGTTCACGTCGAATCCGCGTTGTCTCCTACAAAAATCGCAATTGAAAGGCGCTGTTTAAGTGTTTATACCCGACAAAAGTATAATTTAATTGTCTTATTTTCTGTTTTTGCTCCAGATTTCAGTCCTAATGATACCTTGAAAAAATATTAAGTATTCTCTAGCATAAACTATTGCCCAAGCCCTCCAATGAATGGAAGAGTCCTATGCCACGAGGCACGCCGAATTGCGCTATAATTTATTCAAAAAAGTCGATAACGTGTACTGAAATCAGACCGAATTCAGAATAAAAGGGCTATACTATTTATTAATTTATTATTTATTTACACTACTTAATATTATGAGACCAGTTTCCAGAAAAAAAATGATATTCTCAAGTATTCAATGTCGTTCTCTTGATTACTTAAGTACAATCAATCTTTCGCATTCAGGGTTTAAACGGCGAAAGCACGCGAACGAAGAGAGTCGAAAACAACAACTCTGGCGACGGCGCTGACGGCAACTGTTCACCTTGTGCCGGAGGCGCGGAAGCGAGCGGCGCTGGAGCTCCGGGGGAAGACCGTCGCAGGAAGAACGGTGCCGTGGCGCTGCAGTGCGCGTACTGCGGGGAGCGCACGCGCAGCCGCGCAGAGCTGGAGGCGCACACGCGGGCCCACTCCGGCGCTGCTGCTGCCAGACACAAGTGCCTAATCTGCGACGAGATATTGCCCTCCGCTGCTGTGCTGGCCGAGCATAAGCTCACACATTGCAAGGTACGGCCCACTCGATTATTTAACGTCGACCAAAAGCGAAAATACTGTAACCTAATTGTTTTATTATTACACATAAACGGATAACTCACGTATAAAAAGTCGAGTGATGCTCGACATGTTTCGGACTATTTCGTAGTCCTTTTTCCAACAACCGCGAACACCTTGCCCCACCTTGCACCGCGCGCTTTGTCGAACAGCCGCGGGAGCAGAGCGCTGGTGCGCAGTGTTCGTGTCGCTGCCGCCGGGGCGAGCGCTCTTGGAAAAAGGACTACGAAATAGTCCGAAACATGTCGAGCATCACTCGACTTTTTATACGTGAGTTATCCGTTTATGTGTAATAATGATTAAGTCTCACGGTAGTTTCATGTTAATTGTTTTATTATTATTGTTTTTGATTTTGAATTTTTTTGTAATATTCAATTGATTTGTATTATTTAATTTCATCTTATTTACTCTTGACGATTTCAATCTAAATTCTTCTAACTTGACAATGTACAATTTATGATGTAATTTTTATTGAATGAGTAAATAATCTAAATCTAAATCTAAATCTCTTTTCTCAAACATGATACGTAAAGGCGCATTACATCATTTAAAAGTCACTAGTACCTATCAATATTTTCCCGAGAAAACTATTTAAGGTCTGTTTGATTGAAATAAAATTGTCATTCATCGAGAAACCGTCTTTTGATTCCGATTTAAGGTGTCAACCAACTTTTTGGGAATATTTCATTGTCGTCCAATTTTAACTTCAACATCAAAATTAAAATTACATTTTGTTTTTCTAGTTTTTTGTTTTATGTTTGAGAAAAGCACTGTACAAGCTTCAACCATTAAGTACCATACTGGACTCGGTATATAATAATAAACTCGTCCAGTTTACCTTAGGTACTTTACTAGTCTCTTCAGTAGGTAATGTACTAATTTTGTAATGTCGAATTATGTTAAATGTCGGAATTCCACTTAGTGAATAAATTGACAGTATCATATTATGTTTTCAGGTGGTCGCTGGCGACACATGTGCAAGATGCCGCGCTCGGTTACCGTCCGAGGAATCGTTCCTGAGCCACATGGCGCGCCACCACCCCGCGCTGCCGGCGCCCTGCGTCATCTGCCGGCAGACCCTCGCGTCCGAGGCCGAGGCGCGGCTCCATGCGCGGTTCCACCTGCGGTCGTCGGGAGACGAGCAAAGGTGTGCGATCTGTCTGCGGGCGCTGCCGGAGGGCGAGGGCGGCGAGGGCGCGCGCGCGTGCTCGGCCTGCTACGCGCGCCACGCGGCGCCCCGCGCGCCGCCGCCCGCCGACCACGACTGCCGGCTGTGCCGCCGTGCCCTCGGCTCCCCCACGCGCCTTCAGGCACACCTCATCGAGCACACGTTTGCTGGAATAGGCGCGTTCACCTGCTATTTATGCTCGGCCGTCTTTACCAGCGCGGCCGGCCTCCAACGCCACTTGCCTGAACACGCCTCCGCGCCCCGGCCTTACGATTGCGGCCGGTGCGGCGTGAAGTTCTTCTTCCGTGCCGAGTTAGACAACCATTCCTTCGTGCACCTCGAGGAAGCGGAGATAGCTCAGAGGGCGTTCTACGAGGCGTACGCTAGAGGCGCGGCTTCGGCTTGGGCCGCGCTGGCGCCGCCGGAGCCGCCGCCGCAGGTGTCCACGCCGACGCCGGCGATGGTAACCGATGTGCCCGTGAAGCAGGAGCCTGAGATAAAGGAAGAGAAAAACACTGACGAATACATAGAGGTGGGCTCCCCGCCGCCGCCGCCGCCCGCGCCGTCCCAGCCGCCGCCCGCGCCCTCGCCCGCGCCCGTCGTCAAACAAGAGAAGCCCGACGAAGACTGAAGGCTGCCCCAGATCCATATCGTCCGTGATGCGGGCCCTCCCGCTGCAATACTAGATTACGTCCCGACAAGCTATGTTAAGTAGATAGTTATGTTAAAGGTTAATATAATAATCGTTGAAATTTTGCGTTTAGAACGCTGTATTTCCTGTAAGTATAAAAATAGCGTCGTTTATGTTGATGTATGTTTTATAATGTTTACAATGGCTATTTGTAAAAATGTTAAGTTAATAAATTATCCTGTTAAGCTTCACTTATCTAGTAAAATTTGGTTTTAATTTCACGTTTCCTCCCTCCTCTCGATCTTCTGGATGCTGCTCAGCATGCCACTTATTCAATTCAGACCGCCTTTAGCAGCTTTTTAATCCCATTAACATCACGTAATAGCAAAATAAAACTTGAATGTTTTTTGTTTTCAAACGTTTAAATATTTTTCCATTATTTTGGCTAGACACACTTTCGAGGACATTCGTACAAATTTATGAAAAACA
The DNA here is from genome assembly GCA_949127965.1 of Pandemis corylana. Taxonomy (NCBI): domain Eukaryota; kingdom Metazoa; phylum Arthropoda; class Insecta; order Lepidoptera; family Tortricidae; genus Pandemis; species Pandemis corylana. The sequence goes on along the minus strand of OX421851.1, from coordinate 10,211,428 downwards.
TATATAATAAATAGTTTTCTTTAAACATGAGTGATGAGTTTTAAAGTAGTTACACATTAGCTTTTGCCCCAGATGTGAAACACGACACATCTTTTTTTGATCGGGCTCGTACTCGCGTAGTGCTGCTGGAATCTTTGGCCGTAGTGTCGCTTTTATGCGGTAGCAACCTGCGTCTGTATCCACGGCAGTAAGGCAGCGACATTGACGTAAGCAGCAGGCACGTTGGTGGCGGCACAGCCCAGACCCCAAGCCACTAGGCCCACCACCACCCACTGCCCGTTCACCTGGCACACCAGGCCAGACCCACCGTCACCCTAGAACGACATTGCTAACTTAAAACAGTGTTAATCTGAGCTCAAGTTCACCAGCGTCCGGAATAACGCATTTGTTCTTGAAATTCAAGTGCTTTAGTACTTGAGTGTGATTACTTATAATTATCGTGACCAGTGTAGCTTGGTGGCAATAAAAGTACTAATACTAACGGGCCCTATAATGAATTCTATTAATAAAGGTGACCCATTTTGGCAAATTGTACTCGCGCTCTACAAAATAAGCGAGTTATATGCAGCCGTAGTTCAGCGAGACGTCGCCGTGGTGATCGGGCGTTGTTTTTACCTACTAAATTGACTGCCATGCTAAATAGGCTTCCAATTAGCTATTAGAAACATGTTACTAACCAACCACGATGGCACCGTAGCAATAGCGCTCCATTTTTTTTGAACACTTTGAGTCACACAGGGCTATCCGTAGCTAATTAAGCATAATTTCATTCACAATACTAACCGTGCACGCATCTTTGTTGGCTTCCCCTCCAGCACAAACGAATGATACTGTATCAAGCACGAAGCTTGCGCCTAGACGAGCAGTCCGCATCTGAGTCTGACACGTATCGGGTGCTACTATCGGCACATCTACTTCCTTGAGGATTTGCTGATATTGACCCTGTACGCCAAACATATTTTTACCCCATCCAGATACCCAACATCTGAAATCCCCGTTCAAAGAAATTAAAAATCTTTTTCAAGTCGTATTAAATGAAGCATAAAGATGCGACCACGCCGGTGCATAAAAGACGCTGACGGTGCGTTTACGCAACAAGTCGTACACGTCACTGCGTATACGCGGCGGTGTGGTCACTCTTTAATAAGTGAGGAACTCGTTTTATACGAACCTCTGTCCGGTGTAAATTGCAGTAGTTGATGGTGGAAGGCATGCCCTGTTGATTGTAGCTGCGGAACCAGACATAGGCGTCAGTGGTACTGCAGTCGCTAGTCGAAGAACAGTAATGTCGTACTGTAGAGTGGTAGGATTGTACGACGGATGACTAAAGACTTTGGTGATAGTATACTCTTGAAATGGAATTGGTTCGTACGTTCCGGCAGCGTCCCACTCGCCTAATCGCACTTTCAAATTGGGAGCTGTACCTGAAACACTGGCAGCTCTAAGTAGTATGCTAGCTTAACCTATATCAGTCATGCAGAGATTTGTTGATGGTATGCACTTACACGTAAGAAGTTAACCGATGAGTAACAGTTAGCACGTTGAGTTGATCAATTAGTACGCCTCCAGCTATATAAGCGTTCTGTTTCGTAAGTATAAGTGCCTGTAGAAAAAACAGTTTTTGCATACAATAATATGAATGAATAAGTACCTACTTTCAAAAATTCAAATTCAAAATTCATTTATTCATTTAAACAAAGTGGTTACAAACAAGCCAAGGTTGAGGCTTCTCAGTAGGTATGTATATGTAGGTCTCGCTCTTCCAAATATAGCACATTTTAACAATAGGTCCACTTACTTGAAACTAATTTCGACTTGTGTAATACAGGGAATGTATCAGAAATTCAGAGTAATATTCAAATGAGTACTGGGAGTAAAGAAAAAACACAGAATGTGCCAGTTGCTTTTCTTCCCGCGCAGATGGTAAAAGCCCATCGAGGGAATGGGCCAGTCTTAGGAATCATGTTATAGGCGATGCGGCTAGCAACCCATCACTAATTTGATTTCCCTTTCCAGCTATACGTGGCCTTAAGGTTTTGTTACCTTAGGCTCTGTCTACCCCGTAAGGGATAAATACGTGATATATACCTATGTGTAGGTATTCACCTGGATGAGAAACTTCAAAAGATCTACGAAATTTACACAAGCAAATACTTTAATGAATAAATATAGGTTTTCCGAGTGTAAGCATAGCCTTTCCCCTACCTGCCATGGATATTCGCCAAAGTTAGCTTGTCCAGCAGCGGGAGCGATGGCGGTCGCGGGCACGGCCTGCACTGTGCCGCATCCTATAACCGTAGTTGAAGCGCCGCAACAGTATTCTTGGCCCGCAGGACACTGCGTTACGGACACACCCTGCAATACGATACCATTAACACCAAGTTGCCACAATTATTTGGTCATTCTTTCCAGACCAATTGTCATATTTTCTCATTCTTACTAAACGAAAATTTCCAAAAACTTACTGGTGTTACAATTCTAATATCAATCATACCGGCTCCTGCATTATTTCCATTAGTGGTGCAAGTACCAGCAGCGACGCATCTGCAACTTTGCCTTTTTTGGATTTTGTGATTACCGGCTTCGACAATGCCAGAGTTGTCAAAAAGCTTCAATAGTAGGCTTTTCTTCTCAGATTTCGTACTTCTTTTTTCTCTAGGAAACTGTACTGAGGTGTCGAATGACGGAATTTGAGCGCTGTAGCCAATAATTGGTGGTACTTGCAATGCTGCCGATGTTGCCGGGGTTGTGCCAAGTCGAGGATCAATTGACGGCATGCCTGCAGCGGATTCATCAGGGTTAGAGATACATACAATGTCAGGGTTGTTACAAAGAATTACAGGTAAAAGCAATCCACCTAATGTAGATGGCGCTGTAGTGGCTGCCGAGGTGGGCGGTGGAGGTCTAGCTGTAGTAGTGGTAACGGTAGTAGGAGGCATGGTAGGCGGCGCAGTAGTAGCTGCTGATGACGGCGGAGGAGGCCTAGCAGTAGTAGTCGTCGTCGTGGTAGTAGTAGTTACAGTAGGAGGCATTGTCGGTGGTCCTGTCGCACCTGTCATCGGAGGTCGAGCTGTGGTTGTGGTGGTTGTTGTTGTTGTTGTTGGCACTAATATAGGGCTCGGAGGAGCTCCCACGACGATGACCGTCGTCGGTGAAGGGTTTGTAGGCAGCATCCCTAAACAAGCAGTTAAGAGCCACAGACACATGTTGATAGAGTACACGAAACGGCAGCCACAAGGCACAGTAGGTGGTAGACGACTGACGGCCGCATATAAAATCGGAGATGGTGATGAGCGAGCATTAAATATGTCCTTACCTGGTACAATTGATGGTATTCCCCTAACAATTGTAGCCTTCATGGTGTAATGCGCTTGATCACTTAGCGACAAATTGTTGCAATTTACAAAATGTGAATAACTAATTTATTTTACGTGTCGTAATGTTACTCATATTTTGTTACAAAATGTGACTGATGTAGGTACGACTGATGACTATCTATTTTCAACTAAAAAGTGATCTTAACCCGATGAACAGGAGCGTCTACTACTTTCCAACAAGAGGGCTGCAATATATATATTTGTTAAAGTTGCGTTAGTAAGTAGGTAGTTAAAATGACCACTAACGCAACTTAAACGGTGTGTAACTTTGGTCTTCACCCATAATCGAAAGGAATTTGGAGCAGCAGTGGATTTATGATGAGTACCATTTAATTACCTAATTAAATATTGCACATAGTTTTATGTAAGTTACCACTATACTATACTACGATTAACATTTTTAACGCATCCATGAAATTTTCTCGTTGAGGTGTTAACACATTAAATATGTCAATGAAATATAATATTTCACCTACCGGACCGTGCCGTGACCAAAATAAGTAATTATAGAAGTGATGAGGATGTAATCGCCATAATGATTGTGACAAATAATTTTAAAGATGAATCACGTGTCACGTGCACTTGCCTATGCATCATCACGTGCGTAGATGTTTAACTAGAGTTTTGCCTTCATCGTGAAACCTTTTATTCCCTATACAATATACGTCAGAAGACGAACTGCAGCAGATACAACAGTGAACTAATCAAGAGCATTACTGCACACCGGCGGTATATATGGGTACTGGTAGAGTTCAGTCTATTTACTTAACTTATATACGAGTACAACGTGTTACACCACCTATTGAAAACCTGAAAATAGTTTTATGGAACAAAATTTTATGTAAAACCAAGTCGAATTATGCGTTTTTAAATTTAAAATTCATTTTGTATGAGCACACTCCACATTATCTCGACCATGACCATACAAAATGAAATTGAAAATAACGCATAATTAATTTCCATTTTTTTACTCCTTATGATCTCAGGAATACACTTTTCAAATCTCTCTGGCTCCTCGCGGGCACCTCGTATAGTCAGGTGTTTGTTCAGGAATTCCAGCAAATCATAGAACTTCGATGCCTACCCTAGGAGAGAAGTTTTTAACCCTCCGTGGCAAGAACAAGGTTGTACGAGTATGCGTGCGTACCTAATGCATTTTCTACGCGTTAAAAAGGCCCATAACCTAGTAAATCTGGAACCGAGGAAGCGGCATCTGAACATTTTGAACCAACTAGCCAACTATTAAATGCCACGGCAAGTAGATGAGATGATAATATGATATAGCATGTGTAAAACCAACTCTGGCCAAGATACTCGTATTAAAAAAAAAACCTGCTGAATAATACAGGCCACTAATGAAGTATGAGATAGATATGACTAAAACTCGGATAGATATGACTAAAATGACATGAACTGTCTTGTTAAGAGGCATGTTGTGTTGTTGAGGTTGTCTTAGTTTTTAAGAGTACCCGAAACCGCGACTAGCATGTATGAAGAGATCGATAAATGTGGATGAAGCGAAAGAGGTATGTCAGGATGGTAGCAAGTGAAACAAAATAGTCTCTGCCTACCCCTGTTAGAAAGAGGCGTGACGGTATGTATGTTTTCTTTGGTACTTAGGCACGTACATACGTAAGTAGAACGGTCAGTGGTTTATTCACTAAAAAATCTAAACAAAGGCCACCTAACGCTGAAACTTCAAACTACGTGATAAGACTCGAAGCGTAGCTCTAAACAGTCAACCATATTTATGTCGTGACTCCGAGCTATTCGCCACAGTAGACGGTCAGATGTCGCTGCGGTACCAGTGGACGCTTCGCCGCTGCTCGCCGCGAGAGGGCGCTACCCGCGCGCCGCTTCCGCGCACGCCGAGCCGGCCATAGGGACGTCAATACAAACAACAATTCTACAAACGAGAACGTTACGTATATGTACAGCTTATGGTGACAGGCGCAGCCCGTACACAGTAGAGCTCGCTCAGCGTTCAGTTTGCGCACTCTGCTTGTATTTAGAGGTTGATCGCAGAGGCATCCACTTGACTTGGAGATATCGTTATCGCGTGTTCGGATCATGACTGATTTGTGCAATTTATTCTGGGGGACATATGCGGTCGTGTTTTATGCAGTGAGTTATATGCGTTTTGGAAATATCGGCGCCGATCATTGATTATCAAAAAGTTATACATAGATATTAAGCAGTGCTAGTGTAAACTCGTCACGTCCCGATAAAAATGTGCGCACTGCACATAACGTTTTGTTTTTGTTTACACGAGCTCGACCACCAGCTCCATCGGGGACCCGTCCCCATCCGTGCAATATAAATAACGCTTTTGTTTTTATACAATGAGCTGTTTTGCTGACGAGTAGATTAACTTGTTGCCTTTTGAAAATGCCTTCGTTTAGTCAAGAAATTAACGTGGATCTCAATTCTAATGAGAAGAATCCAAAGAATGAGGCTACTGATGTAAAAGCGGAAGAGGAAGCAAGATTTGTAACTACGGATCAAGGTTCGGAGAGCGCTCCGGAGGGACTGAATACCGACCAGCGGGTGTCTTACGCATTACGAGATTTTTTAGGTTCATCCAATGCAGTCATTAGTGATAGTGAGGGCGAGCCGTCGCCTCTGGCCCTGGAGCAGGGGTTGCCGTTTATCGATGAGCCGTTGGATGCTGACGTTGTGACTCAGTCCGATGATGAGCGGCCTCTTTGCCGGGACACGGATGAGGTTCTTAATAACGCGGCGTGCCGGTTGAGGCGGTGGCGGGCCGCCTCGCGGAAGCTGAGACGGCCAAGGATCATTGACAATTTGTGTGGAAGTGAGGATAAGAAAGGTGCTAAGTCGTGTAATGGGCACACGGACCTGGCGGACCGGCTGCGGAACCTGGCGGTGGCTGGCAGCATGTCGGCTTCGGCCGGCGAGTTGCTGTCGCTGGCACCGCCGCCGCCCGCGGCCACCGCGCCGCCCTCGCCCGGCTGCCTCCTCTCGCCATCGCTCGCCGACCAAACCTCTGCTGAGTATTTCGTAAGTACAATAACACAATACAAAACAAAATAACCTTTACTCAACGATTACAATGGGAACGTATAATTACGGACCATTTGCGTCAACCTGGGTTATCTGGTTAACTCTGAAACGTGAGGTTAACTTGACGTAGGTATTAATAGACGACTAACGGCAAGTCAAACCAGAGTCAGGGGGTTAACCGATAAAAAAAGATTCAAACAATTATAAATTAGGTGCATAAGTGTATCAAGGAGTAACTATATCGAGAAGTACGAGTAAGTATCGCACTGTTTCAAGCCTTGTTGCTTTGGCTACGGTTATTGCAATTATTTAAGTTCCATTTATAATCAAATACGTAAAGCCTGATTGATAACCAAAAGCTTAAACCGTATCTAACATTAAAATCCTAGATCACCTTGAAGTCGAAATCACGTAGCATGTTTTCAAATAGCAATTTCATTTTACGATTGCTGTTATGGTTTCACGATACGATTGTACAAAAGCTTTGATTGTATGAGGCAGGTAAGTACTTAGCAGGAAAACGTCCGAATATCACGCTATGCGGCCTACGGATCGATATACTGTTGATAAGCAATTAACTTTTCAGCCACTTTAATAATAAAAATAACGATTGTATTTTGACGCACGCTACTATCACATATTTTTGACTCTACTGAAACTACTTTTATTCACAAGAAATATTTACTTACCGACATTGTCCAGAAATATGAAGGTTTATTTAAGGGTTGAACTGATCTTAATAAACTGCATCAAAATACGTAGGCAGTTAAACAAGAAAAACTTTACAAGAAATTAAGAGGGTTTATTCCTACTGAGCAGGCAACGTCGCATTTTTGGTGTTTTTTTTGCGATTATTTCACAGAAATTGAATGAAAGTTTGAAATGTGCGTCTGTTGTGTTCTTCGTTTTTAGTGTATTAATGTGTCCAATGCAATTATTAACCGTGGTGGACTTTTATTTTCTTATTAAACGAGAAACATAATTTTATCCGTTTAAACGAAAATAAGAGTCCATCACGATGAATTAATTGCATCAGATACATTGATATACTAAAAACGAAGAACTTTTATAGACCACATTTTAAACTTTCATTCAATTTCTGTGAAATTATCGTAAAAAAGACTAAAAACGTTGCCAGCTCAGTAGGAATAAACACTCTTAGTGTAGAATTGGACTGTGCGGTTTTACGGATCCAGGTGCTACTGTCTTGACGTTTAAAAAAAGCAAAGTCTTGTAAATAAATAGTTAGATTGGACTGCAAAATTATTGAAGAAAACTCAAGTAGGCACTGTAGGACTAGGCAGTATAGCTCTTCAGGCTGGCTGGTAAGAGGCTAATCACGAAGTTCATAAATCGAGCATTCGTTCGATTTGACGTTTGTTTGTTTTTCAAGAACTCTGAGATGGGCCTCAGATCAGTTTCGACCGGGATTCAATCCGTTTCCCATGTATTATAATCGTTTAATTTAAAAATCTGAATAAAAGAAGGTAATTCAATATTATGTCTTTTTAATAATTAGGCCTCAGCCACCACAGTTTGGCCAGGAAAGCTATATTGAGCTACACCGTCCCGTTTTTAGTAAGTGCCTCCTCAAGGCAGCTCTACAGTACCTCCAGGTTGATGAAACTGAATTGGGCCTCTGTCACCCATGCCACGTGAAACCTTATCAAAATTAAAATCATAATTACTTCCTTATTTTGTCATTTAATTTAATTACAAGGGCGGTTTGATAAATCAGTGACTTTGAAAAGAAAAAAATGATTAACTTACAAAAATGTTTTATGTTTCGACATAATTTCCTTTCAGTATTATTCTCTCATTCAATTTTTTTTGTGAAACCCTGAAAAATAAGCTTAATTTTCAGCTAACATCTTTTCCTTCGATGAAATTTTTATACACAAAGCTATTTCCTTATTTTGGGGAACAAAAAGAAGTCGCAGAAGGGCTAAATCTGGTGGATATGGTACTAATTCGTATCGTAATTCGACAAGTTTTGATGTCATGATTGCAGACGAGCGAGTTTTTTTTTCACTAACTCTTTGTTGAATCTATCTTACAATGCGAAACCATAAACTCTGTTTATTGTCTTGCCTTTCTATATAGTCGATGTAAATAACACCTTGACTGCCCCAAAGAAAAGTGCCTATCACCTTACCAGCCGAACAATAGTTATTTGTTATGCAAGGCTGCAAAGTTTTTGTTTGGCGCGAGTGTCTGTATTGAAACCTGAGCAACCGAAGGATCCTATGTTTAAACCACGAGCGAAGCGAGTAGTTCAAAAGCAGAATCCTGAGCATCGCAAGGGTTTCAAAGCAAGAGACACTAAACAGCTTTGTTGCCGAGCAAAACACAATTTTTCACCTCATTACAGCGAGAAAAATGGTGGATGGAAGAAAAACAGTTGAACTAATAGTACCTAAATCAGTTTTTAATTTAACAACAAGCGTTAGCAAACCTTGAAAATAACTTAGGAATATACAACATTCAAAAATTCTAAATTTTTAAAATTTTTTTTGCAAATAGGAAAGACCATCATTGCCAAGAGGAATGCGCCGCAAGAAACTTGGCGGAAAGTCATTTTTTAAACTATATATACTTTAATTCTACTGAACTTATAATACATTTATAAAAGAGACTAGCTTCTGCCCGCGACTTCGTCTGCGTAGAATCATACATAAAAACCTTCCTCTTGAATCACTTTATCTATTAAAAAAAACCGCATCAAAATCCGTTGTGTAGTTTTGAAGATATAAGCATACAAAGGGACATAGGGACATGGGGACAGAGAAAGCGACTTTGTTTTATACTGTGTAGTGATGTATAAGGTCCCCAGGTTAAGTATGTACTTTAAATTATATTACTCTATAGTAGAGAGGTATAAAGTCTCTACTGGTCAACGGATGGTTAACGGATTTTAAAATAAATTAATAATGGATAACGGATCGCGTTTCTGAACGTGACATTGTTTTTTTAATTGAATGAAAAAGTTAGGGGGTCTAAACAAGTTCTACATTTGAAGTTCGTATTATTCCGTCCCTCTCACTCACTTAAATAGTAGGTACTGTTCGTGTAAGTGGGACGACAACATACGAAGATCCAATTTCTAATTTCTGAGTGTAATGAGTAGGTAGGTAGGACAATGGTGGTCATCATCACGTTCAAGTTTCAATGTACTTACACTACATTCCGAGGGTGGTGGTTCAGATCGCAGGAACTTAACTCACGAGCCAAAGGCGAGGGCGATAAACATGCGACCTGAGGCTTTCTGTATCACCGCCCGAGGTGTGTACACAATTTTACGTCTTCCTCTGGCCAAGATGTGGAAATTTCCGCTCGCGTGGCGGACGGTAAATTGCTACTTACAGCCCGGGGTGACGTAAAAACCTTTTCGAGTAAGTGAGGTGAAAACAGTTTTTTACACTCGTAAACGGTATCAAAACATACAGGTTCACTTGGCCGTAACGCCCCATATAAAACCCTCGGGCTTTTTTCTTGCCATGAAACCCTAGGGCGGTACAGCCCGCACAGCAAGCAGCCTACCACTGCCTCGACAGCAGCCCCTCCGGCATCCGCGCGCCGCCGCCCCCCGCGGCCACCGCCTTGCCCAAACGCCGCGTCTCCAGCACGCGGTTTTTCTGCCCTATAATTTTATTTTCTCAAAAATTTTCGTTAAAGTCGTCATTGTTAACTACATATCAGAACAGGAAGTTAATTGTTGCCGGTCAGTCCAAAATTAAAAAAAAAGACATTACTGTAGCGCTAAACTCTCCTGTAATGTTGCATACAAATTCCATTACTGTCTAGTTATTAACTTTTTAAAAATGCAAATCACCATTATTAAAATTAAAGGCTTATTAGGCTTAGACTTAAAACAACAAATTAAAAAAAAGCTAGTACGACAACGTGTTTATCTGTGTCTGAAATAGTTTTAGGATGTTCTGGGTAGAAAAATACTCTCTTCAAATGCCATTGATAGAAAAGGCGGCAAAGCAAAAATAATTAATAATTTATGTCAATTACATTTTCATTTATTTTTGTTGTTGTTTTCTTTTTCGATTTTTGAGAAAAGCACTATACTTGCCTCGGCCAGAATAGCATTGCTGGCTTCCTGGCCTAGACAGTAATGTACTATTATTTACTCGCAAATGTGATGAAAAATATTGTATGTCTCACGGGCGGTACGGGAATTACGAACCTCGACTCAGACAGCCCTCAGTCTTCGACTTCGGGCTTCTACTAGAACCTCGATCGTAATTCCTTACTTTCCGCCCTTAATACACAATGTACTATTGCCTTCCTTACGGCACGTTCCCCGGTAGAATTCCACTTTTTTGTCTGTTGCTTAGTCTCGGGAGCGTAGTACTTTAATGAACACACATTTCGTCAACCGTTACGTAATGATGGAAAAATTCAGTCTAATTGCGATTATATTGCGACTATTAACCACCCCTCAGAAGTGGTCGAAGCAAGCGCGGCACCTATTCTGCCGAAAGCTTTTTCATGTCCAAAATATCGTGTTAAATTAGCATCAGGTGTCTTACGTAACTTCATTCGATGGTCTGCCAAAACAATATCATGGAATTTTTCACTACACCTTGTGGTGACCTTAATCGGCCTTCCTGGGCGCTAGGCATCACTGGCGGTGGTACGACCACAACAAAATTCTGTAAACAACTTTTTTACCATGCCTTGAAACGGTGCAGAATCCCCACAATACTATTTCAATCGGTTTTCGGTCTACTAAATGGCTTTTACACGCAAAATATTGTGTTTACTTAACACTCGATACCCGTTTTTCGCCATTTTCAAAGTTTACTTACAAGTTGCGTTGGTCTTTTGCGGCTCAAAACTTTATTTATACCCCAAATTTCAAAAAAAAAACAGCCTTATTTTTGTGAGTTCTTGATTATGAAACTAAAACAAATAAAAAAAAAAGTTTTAATTCCTCTGTAAAGTCATGTAGGTAACATAGTTTATCAAACAGCCCAGGCTCCTATTTCACTAATTCGATAATTGTCGGTGACAAGTGACAATTATCGATTTTCAATGCGTGGTCAATATAAAGCCAAACGGCGTAGATTCTTGTCGAGTTTGAGATGTAAACAGAATTGTCACTTGTTACAGACAATTGTCGCGTTAGTAAAAAAGGGCCCGGTACTTACTGGGACAAAGCTTGTGCCACTGTAAGACATGAGAATGTGAACTTTTTATTGAAATCTGTATTTGTAAAATGATGATGATGATGTAAGAAAAATCCAGTGACGCGACGTGTTCTGAGACGGCACCTAACAGCTAGTGCTAGTCGCTGCTATCAACTTGACAATTTGGTTTTCCCCGCTTGTATCCAAACAAGTATGACTCGAAACGCACTCTCGTAATAGGAGTGGAATTTTCACGGTTATAATTTACTATATCCCTAAGGAGCTTCCTTGTGATGCTTCAATATGTATTCATTATAATGCTCTGACACAATTCAAAACTACGTTACCATGTTTACCTTTTAAATTATTTATGCATAGTAAATTAAAGTAATAGGTACTGTCGGGTTTTATTTAAGATCCTGAGTTGCTCCAATTTACTTTAACTATAAGACTATAACTTTAACGATATTCGACGACTGACATGTATTTCATAAGTTTTCTGTCAAATAAATACATACATACATAAATCACGTCTTTATCCCTTACGGGGTAAACAACGCCAGATGTAACAAGACCTAAAGGCCACGTTTAACATAATTGGTATTGTTCATTTTTTTTAGTATGCTCCAATTCGAAAACCATTTCGAGGAAAACCATCAATTATCCGATTTATTTTGTCCGATTTCGAAAATACTTTATGATTGCAGATGTTTTTGTAAAAGTACTTTGAACCTTTGTTTGACCGAACGACCGGGTTTTTAGACAGAATCCAGCATCGAATGTTTGCCACAAAAATGAAAAAAAAAAAGTTTGGCTATGGCAATGTCACGTGTCACTGTCAAATCTAACAAAACCATAGACAAAGCCGTTTTTTTATAGCCAGCCGAACGAAGGCGATTGGGATTCTGTCTAAATTCACGAATTATCAAACAGCGAAAAAATATTTATTATTAATTAACAAAGCTACGTAAAAGCATAATATTCAAATTAGTTGCTTGAAATAGTCCATTTTATCGAATAAAGGTGTTAAAAGCACAGCTTAAAAAAATGAACAATGCCAATTGTGGGCGTACCTATAGGTGGAAAGGGGAATCAAAATAGTGATGGGTTGCTAGCCGCATCGCCTATAAACTGATTTCTAAGATTTTTGCCCATTCCCTCTATGGACTTTTACCATCTGCGCGGGAAGAGAAGCAACTGGGGTATTCTGTTTTTTCTTTGCTCCCAAACCAGCGTGGAAGTCCTGTCAAATATATGTCAAAATCGTCGGTTATGGATAAAGTTATTGTTAAATTAGCTTACATACGCTTCACTTAGCAATTAAAAGAACGTCAGGGCCAAATAGCTAGGGTTTCAGTACTCCCTTTTGAATTTATTATCAAAAAGCTAAGCATGTAGGTAGGTAGGTAGTAGGTACTTAGAATGTTTTTTCTGAAGATAGCCCCCTTATTCATAAACGCTCTATAGGCTTCTGCTAACTTAGCAATCGTTTGTCCTTATCTGGGAAAGCTAAATGTCAAAGTGACAGATAAGGATAAAAATGATTGCTAAGTTAGCCGAAGCCTACGGAGCGTTTATGAATAAGGGGGGTTCGCCTCTAGTAGCTCATATTCGCAACTAGACATAGCAACTGAACTCATTCATATTTCCCTGCTTAGTTGTCATCTTGCTTGAATCTCTTGATTGATCTCATTATGAAGTTATATTGGGATTTGGGACTAGTTAGGAAACATCTCTGTTTGAGTGTTGTTCCTTTTAATTGGTAAAAGTTTTTGGGTTTCCTGTACCTATTAATGTTGTAATAAAATTGTAGCGATAGATATATTAGAATTCGAACACAAAAGTTTCAGTAGCACATCACATTTATTCCCAAATGTTACCAGTTTATCCCTCATTTAGTGTGGTCGTGCTCCATCCCTGTTCAAGGGGATTACCTAACGTTTCTCTGGAGATAACCGTACAAATGAAGTCAAAGTAAAAAATCTGACGTTAACAGAAAGATCATACATTTCATTCCATGTATATGTACCTACTTAATCCAACTACGCACCCCTAAATTATATAAATAAATTACGGCGCAGTCTTGGCCGGTCTTTATTTATCGTCCTTTCACTTTACGACGTCATATCGTATCACATAGCCTCGAGATAAGTGCCTAATCTTTAGAACTGTCTTTCTCAACATCAGCTGATATGTTTTGTTCTACCATATCTTCGCCCACATCAGCATTTGATGGCTGTCCATTTTATCAGTAGCTTGGCGTCTTGATATTTTGAAAACAAGATTACACTGAGCTCAATTTTTGATATCGAGCATGCATTATTGCATAATTAGCGCTCTAATAAAACGTCCCGCCGCCGATCCAGGAACTGAATTTATGTCACAATCTTCTACCGCTTCACCCACTCCTTAGGTACTATGTATACGTGCTGAATTTTTGATCCAGTCGGTTACTACAAACAAGATTTGTTCTCGAATTGGTTCCTTAAACAGTTTTTTCTTTGTCTGCCTCTTTGTTAAGTATATATGCGGAAAAGCTACTTAAATTTGCCACAGATATGTATTCGCATTGCGGGTACTTTGCATACAAAACCAGTATTCGTTATTGGTAGGGTGACATACGCTACAAGCAGCTTACAGTCCACCCCGTCTGAGCGCCAGGCTATTTACATGCGTCGTAAACGAGCGCGGAATGTTTATAGCAAATCTAAGCACTCTCGGTAAAGCTGAGAAATCGAAATGAACCAAGAACTCAAAATATTCACATGGGTTGTAAAGTTGCGCTCGAAAAAATAAACATCTTGTAACCATTTAAAGAATCGCATTTAATTTACACCCGTAAAAGTAACAAATTGAGAAAATTTAAAGAAACAGTTCAATCGAAAACATGGTGAAGTCAACAACCTTCAGACATGACGTAGGTACTGAAGTTAAATTTTATGTAAATATATAAAACAATTCAAATATAGTAAATTTTGTTAATACCACTAGGTACTTGCATTCCAAACTATTTAGTTTCCTCTCGAATTTACTTAGGCAAAATGTCAGATAGCCAAGAGATAAGAACTTTTTAGGTAGCTACTGACTTACCGTACTTAAAAAGTACAAACCAGACATTTTAGATACATGTTTGATCAATGATCAATTTCTAACTATAAAGGTAATTGCTGTAAAGCTTATAACCATAACATAAAAAGTGTCGGTCATTGTTAAAAAAAACTGATCTAACTATCCCTTCCAATCGGGTATTAGCCGTTGTTGCCTAGGGTGCGCCGGCCCAAACGCTACTCTCTTCCTTGGAAGAACCTTAACGATCAAGCACAGGAAGTGGCCATCTGATGCGTATTCTAAAGTGACAGATAATGACAAAAGAATGGTTAGCACAGTAATCAAGCCATAAATTATTAATAAATAGTAGATTGTTCAACGAAGGACTAAAACAAGCCATAATGACACGAGATGGTTAACCACCCGAGCTCAATGAGCGAGGGTGGCTATAGTTAGTGTCATTATTTTTCAGATGTAATTTTGAGGTTATTTCCACGTCCTAAAATTTGTCTATACTTACACAATCAAAAATTTCATGGCTGGCTGTCTAGGGGTTTCCAAAGAAAAAAAAAAAACTTTAATCTCTAGCGATTAAAAAAGGAAATAGTCACGATATGCAGACTTTTTAGTAGCATTTTAAGAGCATGAGAAGTGAAAATGTTATTTAACGTAATACATAGGTACCTACCTACTTAACAACCGTTTAACAGATAATTCTGTAATGAAAAAGTTATTGATCTCTCGGTAGGTACTCATATTAAACCACATCATGTTTCTCAGTAGTCTCCATATAGAGGCTGTTTAGTTTCATCCAAAAAGTAGAATGAGTTTGTATATACGTGGTGCCACTTTTTTGAGAATAACCGTATTTTTTTTTACGTTGATTCACAAGGATCAGTTTCAGCTGCCAATCACAAAACATGCCTCACTTCTGAATTATCTGAAATAAGTATACCTACTTTTCATGCATGTTATATATACAACTAAATAATCTTATTGCGTACCAATTTAATTTTTAAAACACGAAATTAAATTTATGGTCCTTAGTACGGTTGAAAAGTTTTTCTTTGAAAAATCGTGAGTCTGTCATATATTTTGGTAAAAAGGGAAAATCAGAATGAGTAGTTAAATATATATACTCGGTTAGTTATGCACTAGTCGGTATTTAATGACATTGCCGATAAATGTTTGTTTCTAATCTATTATAGTGACTTCGAGGAGCCTGCCTGCGGTCGATGTGGCAAAGCTAACCAGGTAACCTGACCACGCAGCGCGTTACTCATGACTCATTGTCATATGGCAATTCTCGTTGATCTATAATATATTTCTTCGATTGGGACTTTAGTTACAATCATTGGCAACTATATATTGCCATATTGGAGTGGAATGCAATGGTAATGGCAGACGAGTACCTCTACCTAATCATTTCACGCGCGATTGACACGGCGTTACAATTTTTAAAAAACAAATACGAAAAAAAGAAAATAGTACATGCATCAAATACCTCAATATTCGCCTCTAATTTTATAAATTTCGCTGCTGGGCACAATTATCCTCTCAGGATGAGAGGCCATTGGCTCCGCTTTCCTTCTCACGCTCGCCCAGTGCCGGTTGGAAACTCCACAAAGCTACATCATTTAAATGTTCAAGTACGATAAGTTCTCGCTAATGTTTAGTCTCTCAATAGTTCAACAGAATTTCGTGTAGATAAGTACTTACACAGATGATATCGCTAATTTAGCGCGGTTTGTTTTAACTTGCGGGTCATTTTTCCTCATCACGTTTAAAAAGCGAATGAGTTATTGTTTCAACACGAGATACTCGGAAAGCAGAACGGACGCGGCTTCTTTTGATGACGTTTTCTGCACGCAGGAGAAAGCAACATTTTATTGCGTGTTCAGTGTAAACTAAGTTAACTCTTGGACATGAAACGAAATATTTGTTGATAAGACGTGGTTTGCTAAATTCCTTCTCTTCTCACTTTTCTCTATGTAGGTATTAACAAATAAAATAGCAAAACGAATTACTTACACGATTTAAAAATCTGACATTCTGTACGCATAAAATGTCCAATATTGTAGGTACGGTCAAGTGCAAAAATAAGTATCGATAGGAACTTCTCAAAAATATGTCCCACGACCTTATTACGCCGGTGTAAGAACGTATGGTACTTATTTTTGAAACTTTGTCTAGATACATATTATTACACTTGACTGTACATTAAAAAGCGCACATAATTCATTTCATAATATTTTTGCCAGCTGCCCCTAGTAAGCATACCTATGACGTCAGAAACATGATTTATTTGATAAATTTTTCGGCGCTATTTTACGGTTCGCGAAATTATCTTCAAGATGTAAACTGACAGAGCTCATCTTTACTTTCAGAATAAACTAGGCACAAAAACCGAAATAAATTACTAACACGTTCTTGAAAATGCATGTTGTTATAACTAGCAATCATAGGCTATGATGACAGTGGCGTGCAGTGGGAAGTCGGTAGGCAGCGGTAGTCAGACGTAAGTTGATGAGCTTAACACAATTTGTACACGCTGTCTACCCTGGCAAAGTCTCTACTACACGCCATAGTACTTGATTGTTATACAGTGACAACTTAAACATTGATTAAAAAATATTAATATTTGCCGTATTGGCTGAATACCAATCGAATTTCTACTATACCACCTCCATTCGTTACGCTGCTGCTATTGCTTGAACAAAGCTTAAAGAAACGGTTGGTATAGGAATTAATCGTCTGGTTTATTGAGCGATAATAATGTTTTGGCTACTGACGGAAATACCCCCCTCACCAAAATCTAACGACTAGAGTCAACACTATCCTACAAAAGCATTGCATCTTCTTCATACCTATAAAAATACAAGATCGGCGTTTTTAGATTATGTCTGCTGTATCAAATAGAACACGCGGTTGCACCATGCGTGCCACGTGCGTCGAGCTGCCCGCGGCGTGCGAATCAATTGGTTCAACTACACTATACCGATTGAGTTTTATCTTGACTGACTGCAGTCTCAGAAAGCCGATCATTGTTAAACCATTTCTCCAGTACTAGAGGTTTAAAAGGTTTATCTATACGCGTCAATAGTTACGTGCAGGTCTGGTTTTAAAGAACTATCGCAATTGTTTCAGTTTTGAATGAAGAAAATATTTTGAATAGACCACAGTAGTCAAAGTTATCGGTGAACATAGCTATAGTCCCCTTCCACACTTCCCATTTATTCCCCTTTCCACATATACATTCACCCACAAACATGTTAAACGAGTCCTTCAGGTCTTGTTGCCCTAGGCTCTGTCTACCCTGTAAGGTAGGTACACAGACGTAATCCACTACTACACTATTGCAAAAACACATAGAAATAGAAAAATATTATACAGACGATACTCCTTTTTTTCGGGGTCGGTTAAGAAGAATACGGCTTTACTTGTTCTCATCATATCATGCTTATTTACAAACAGCGAGTTATTGCCATAATGGAGGGTAACAGCAGATGATGCGTTCTTTTTAGGGTTCCGTACCTCAAAAGGAAAAAACGGAACCCTTATAGGATCACTTTGTTGTCCGTCTGTCCGTCTGTCAAGACCCTTTTTCTCAGGAACGCGTGGAGGTATGAAGCTGAAATTTAGATAGATAGATAGATAGATAGATAAAAACTTTAATCACCACAAAAACATACATGGCCCAAAACAGCATTGGTAATTAACAAAAGTGAAAGTAAACTTACAAAATAACATGCAACACGGTTCCAAAAGATATTTAAAATTGACATTAAAATAACTAATAAAAAAGGGAAAGCAAATAATTTGGAATATTAGAGAGCCATGTGATGTTGTGGGGAATAGGCGCTGACTCAGCATGGACTGCAACTACGAGTAGCTGCAGAGCTGGTATTCTGTCAGAGACCTGAAAGAGTGCCAGCGTGTTTCTCATCAGAAAATTTGTATTGTGTCATTATGCCAAACATTAAAAAGAGTTATTTTACTTACAAACTGTACTGACTGAAGAAGTGGCCAAAATGTAAAATTAGTAATTTAGGATTTATGAATTTATGCCGAAATGCCAAACAATTTCAATTTCAAAAAACAAGCCAAATATTAAGTGATGATGAATGAGGAAGGTTCAGGACATTTGTATTTGTAGTGATAGAAGATGTAATTTATATTTGCTGCGAAAAGTCGATCTTGATTTAATATTTCGAATAGGTGGAGGTATATTGTTCCAGCATTTTGTTGCTTGGTACCTGAAACTTCCCCGAAACGCGCACGTTTTGTGAGGGTACACGCTCAACACCAAGGCTCGCGAGGCTCTAGCTTTATGATAAGAAGGAGACCATTTAAGCTTTGTGTACATATAACTGGGAGTTTCAAATTTTATGCAATCAAATAATAAGCTAGAGAGTAATAAATTATAGCGACTTGACATTTTCAAAATTTTTGCGTTATTTAAATATGGAGTAATATGAGTACGAGGCGGAATCTTAAAACAAAACCTAGCGCAGGAGTTTTGTACTCTTTGGATTAAACGTCGTGAACGCTCCAGAAGACAAGGCCAGTAAACAGTGAGACAGTAATCTAGTTTAGATAAAATGAGAGCCTCACACAGTCTGATTCTTAATTCTACACTTAAAAAGTCACGGACATTATAGAGCACTTTTAATCTATAAAAACAGTTTCGAGCAATATCATTCACATGATTTTCGAAGCGAAGATTTATATCAAATACTCAGGTCTACTGCCCCTTGGAGCTGTGAAAAAATCAAAATTCTAAGCCAACGCAATCAAAAGATACAGCCGTTTATGCAGCAAATTTCCGCAAATTTTCAACTCTCAAGGGAATCAAAACCTACAAGGTAGTTCCCGTAAACGCAGAATCTTGAAATTTGGTATGAAGGTAGGTCTTATAGCCCAGATTAAAGAATAATTGCGAAAACCGTAAATGTCTATGTATGTCTGTATATAGCAGCGACCAATATAAAGTAACCCCACACTGCGTACATTTTGCTTTGGAGCAGGGCTCCTTTTTACACTGGTTTTAGATATTTATAGATAATGATACGGAACCCTCGGTGCGCGAGTCCGACTCGCACTTGACCGGTTTTTTCATAAAAAAATAACCAGGATACCATACGACCTTAAAAACTGAAAATAGTAGATTGTTCAACGAGGGACTAAAACAAGCCATAATGACACGAGATGCTTAGCCACTCGAGCTCATCGAGTGAGGGCGGCTATAGTTAGTATCATTATGGTTGTTTAGTCTCGCGTTAAACACTCCACTTTTCACTTTGAATGGGAGGAAATAAACGACGTGTTATATAAAATTATAATTTTTAATTATAACAAAGTTTCTTATAATTATTTAATTAGAATCGTTCGTACAATATGTGCTTAATTCGTTAATTCTTCTTCACTGTATGATGATGGTGTCATTTTTGGTCCATAATTTACAAAGTTGCACAATTATTTGGTGAAATATTACTTTTTTTAGAACGTACGCTCAATACGAGTAATGAACAAAATATTTGTAAGATAAAACCCTTTGATGGACGAGTAGTCTGCAATCAATTCCAGAGCCAGACACCTTGAGGAAGCCGGCTTCGACCAACGCTTTTGTTATTCACACTTATTAATTTACACCTAACACTATATACATCAATTCATTTCACAATAGGTACATAAATAAGTTTCGTTTAAAAACCTAAATAGCCGTACACCAACAATTTTGAAGAACAACTGACAGCCCTTAATAGTATATTTTTTATCGAGGGACTAAACTAAGCCAATATATACCCGAGGTGGTTAGCCACCCGAGCGACAGCGAGGGTGTCTATTTATCCGAGGGTTTATATTGGCTTTTAGTCTCGAGGTGAAAACTCTATTTTTCACTTCAATTGCGAGAAAAAAATAGTCAATTTAGTACAAAAAGATTTAATCAAAAAATAAAAAGTTAAATGTACAATTTTAATTATTTTTAATATTGTAAATTATGGTCGGTCCGGGAATATTGACACGCGTACTCGTAGCTTGCATTTGGGAATTTTGTGAGAAGTCAGATGTCAGCTGTTGTGTTAAAAGTCGGAGATGTCGGCAAAATTTCAGACTTTTCGTCACAGATCTCATTTCGATTATTCGACTGCTGGAATTCATGTGACATATCACGCGATGTAGACGGACGTGGCTCATTTTGTGAAGTTATGTTAATGCCTGATGTAATTTGCTGGGAGATGTTGTACTTATTTTGTATGGACTCTTCAATGTAATGCCGAAAATCAAGGCGACCTGTAAATAAGTTTTTGTTAAAAATATACATAACGTACTTGTTGCCTTTAATTGAATAATAAAAGTGTTCATATTGTACATAAACATACCTTGGTTGCTAAATATTTTTCATTAGGAGCGTTATTTAAAAACGTTTCTACGTCCTCAGACGTAAAAACTTTCGACTTTTTTCTTTTATGTCCACTAGACAATCGTTTTAGCAATGCAATCAAATTTGCGTTTATTCCTCCAGTCCATAAAACTTTCATAGGTTTTTAAATAAATCTTTCTAGATTTCGGCGGCAAAAGATTATCAATTATGTCTTTTGCTCTTTGCTCGACATCATAATTTTCACTATCACTTGACGACATTGTGAGAATAATCAATTTATTTTAATCGTTTACGATTTACGCTCTACAACAATTCCAAAGTTTTCGCGGTATTTTTTTTCCAACCAGATACAGATATAACAAAATCGCATCGGCGAAATGGTCCATACACAAACTGAAAAAAATAGAATGGCGCCACCTTCTATGCGGAAAAAGCATAGAACTAAGTCCACGTAGACTAAGAACGTAACATTTCCGTCATGAAAATGGTCCACACACAAGCATATTTTTTTATTTTGTTTCCGCATTACAACGATCTGTGTGAAACTGTAAGTTTATTTATTGTGATTGTTAAATTATTTTCATCATCGTTTCGTGTGATAATTTTTAAATGTGATTTAAAGAGTGGTAATGAAATTCCTTCACTTATTGAAAATTTACTTGATGCCAAAAACTAAGCAAGTACTGGCTGTTTGAGTTTATCTAAGTCACTCAAAGTAAATTAAAAAAATTATTACTTTTACTCCCTAGGGACTAAGTACACACTTTAGCCCCGCCTCGTAAGGCTATATTGACCTACTTTTAGAGCATGAGAAGTGAAATGTTTTTATTCGTCGCCGCGGCGCGCAGTAGTCGGCAATAGACTAGCATCAGTCAGCCACCAACAACCAAAAAGATTGAAACCCAAAAAATAATCATTTCAATCCAAAATATTTGCACAATATTCAAATGGCAATAAAATTCTTCTGCAGTTTTTTTTTGTAAAGTAAAGCTTTGATTTCTTGCATACCTATTTAGCCACAACAGATTCAAAATTGAAAACTATTTTAAAACTAATTGGATTCGACCATGCGTAATAAAATGAATTCATCCTTAATATATTTAAATATTTGCAATCACGAATCGTGTTTCACTAAATAAAATCGTTATTTTTTAATATTTTTGCACAGTTGTCATTTTGAGGTTATTTCCAAGTCTTAAAATTTTGTCTATACTTACACAATTACAAACAGCATGACTGGCTGTTTAGGGGTTTCCAAAGTAAATAAAAAAAATACTTTAATCCCTAGAGATCAAAAAGGAGCTTTAGTCACGATATGCCGAGACTATGATTTTTACAGTGCCGGTTTACGAAATCCATTGCGTGCAAGTCCGACTCGAACTTCTACGTTTTTTTAAACGGCTACGTAAGGACAGATGTCTCTTTCTATTTCATTTAAATTGTGTTGCTTAAAATTAAGAAAAGAATACAAAAAGACTCCTTCGTAGGATTTATGTTAAGGACTTACACAATGTTTTACATGGATTTGAACGATTAGGCGGAGTCCTATGTGAATACCTAAAAGAAATCTAATTGAGTTGTCATTCAAATAAAACAAATGACGAACATGGAGGAAAAACCGAAATAAATTAAAAAACGTTTACTAACGTATGAAATAACGACTGAAATATTCTCAAAGTGCTCGCGGTTGTTAGCCAAATCTAGCAGCCGAGCAATAAATAAAAATAACATTTTTTGTGCGGCATTTACGTAAGCAAATTCTTTTTCGATGAAATTACATAATTGCCGTTAGTAAATCAAATATTTTGAACAAATAAATAATCTTACCTGGTTGTTTAATTTATTTGAATGTCCTGCTGGCGGCACATAAATAAATCAAGTAATATAACTTTTTGCGAAAATACCTGTACTCCTATTAAGAAATACAACAGCAAACAAAAGGTACCTAGTTTGCATCTTAACACATCGGCGTCTATTTATTTGCCTACCCGTGAGCATGATGCACACAACTGCGATGAAATATCGGGATAACATTGGCCTAATATTTATTTCATAGAAATATGCTCGGGTTCCGCAACCTCACGCTAAATACTTATAACTCGAAAGAGTTCGGTAGCAACGACGATGAACCGCAATCAGGTCAATACAGCCTTTGTTGGATAGGTAACACTTACAACCTACATTTTTCTGAATCAGTTTCCGTATGAGGCTGCCCTCATTTTTTACCATCGATCCCGGCACGATACAGCGCTTTATAAGACTAAGATACATTACATTGAACGAACGAATTCATTACAATAAATACGCTTCGCATTTATTTGGCAGTTAAATTAGATCACTATCTTTGTATTTAAGTCGGTCAACGATACAATGAGAGCGCGCTTTTATTTGCTATTAAAAGATTGATGTTGTTTAGCCGAATTCGCGGGGAAAGAAAAAGTTGATACTTTACGTTTGATACTGTAAGACGTTAATGGGGTCGGGCGGGCTCCTCGAGCGGCGGATCGCTGTACTCCGGAGCTCGCCCTGGTGACCCGAATTTTCGCAATGACGTCATCGAACCGCCCCAGCATGTGGGTCACGACGCGGTTGCGACTCCTCGCCGAGACGTCGACCTCGCTGTCCCACCAACTGATGCCGATAAGATAACGACTGACAGCTGACACAACTAACACACGCATTCCATAAATGCACGAACTAATGGCTAACATATCATAGGCTCCACTATTAACGAACGTTTACCCTCAATAAAAAAGACTTTTATAACGACTTATCTGCGTCTAGATCTGTCATTAGCATTTGACGGCCGGCACAGTACATAAATAACAATGTAATTCCGTTTTTGTACACCTATTAAATGTGTGCTTAACTTGAAGTACAAGGTCGTGACTGACGTCAAAACCGAGATGTTTCGTTATTGCAACGAACGGTCGACGTTTTTTTCTTTTCCTTAATATCCACGTTTCCGAGCTAATAGAGTCTGTAATTAATCGATACCTAAGTCATTATTTTTTTGCGTGTCTATACGGGCGCTATCGATCCCTGTGAAATTATAAGGTACAAAATACAGTTTAGGCATAGGTATAATAGTCGAGTAAGTACAAATATACGTTTATGCCGCAGTATCCACGCAATATTTCAATTTTTTTATTGGTATAGAAAAATGAGTCTCATTCATAAAATTTACGAAACCTTTGCCTGTTATATGCCTTCATACTGCTAAATCCTCTACTTAGGACGCATATAATTTTTAAAAAACACCAAGCCTATTCAGTAAGGTCATGTCCACATTGACCCTTTTATTTAAAAAAATCTTCATAATATGATATAAATTCTTAGAGTAATTTAAAACTTACATTTATAATTGAGATTAATATTCAATTAGACTTTTTTTGGTTGTTATTATTAAAGCATCATAATTTTTGACTTACTTCTCTATAAGAATGTCAAAAATTTGCAACACCTTGCGCAGCTATGATTTATGAAATATCAAAATTTGTTAAAGGAAACCCCAAATCTCTAGCCAAACTAGTACATTCTGCGATAGTGTTTTCCTCTGCTTCACCGAAAACAGGTGGACGACCATATACATTTGCTGGTATTTTGATTAGGCTTTTGCCTACCCAAATTTTCCCTTAAAGAATTTTTTTTTTATATTTTTTATATGAGTAGGAAGGCAAACGAGCAAGTGGGTCACCTGATGGTAAGTGATCACCACTGCCCATAGACACCCGCAACCCCAGAGGGATTGCAGATGCGTTGCCAAC
Organism: Pandemis corylana; assembly: GCA_949127965.1. Lineage (NCBI taxonomy): Eukaryota > Metazoa > Arthropoda > Insecta > Lepidoptera > Tortricidae > Pandemis > Pandemis corylana. Next base: position 10,186,686 of record OX421851.1, on the reverse strand, counting down.
CTAGAGGACTAAGATGAAATGCCTCTTGTGCCCGTAATTTCCCCGGCTATCTTACTCCCCACACCGGAACACAGCAGTACAAGCACTGCTACTTAGCGGCAGGATTAGCGAGTAACATGGTGGTAGCGATCCGGACGGACCTTGCACAAGGCCCTACCACCCGCAACCATATAGCTTCCAAGGCCAATTTTAGTTGATTTTCACTGTAGTTTGCATACTGTATTTTCCTGATCACCCTTGTATACTTTCAAGGCATTTTGACATCTGAAATGGAAATAAGCATTGTAAGTAAAAACAAAAATGTCAAACATAGGACATGCGGGGTAATTTTAGATCATCATCTCAACTTATCCAAATATGAACATACCTTTACTAAAAAAATTTTCGCCACGTAGGTTGGCATTACTGGATTAGTCAATTAAAAAAAATCGCCAATAAAGTGAGGTTAGGCTACCGGGTATTTTTATAGTAAAATATTGAACACAGAAGTCGGGACAGACTGTTTTACAGCATAATTATATCATCAATTTGTAAGCACGTGTAAAATCGAATTTTAAGAAGATTACTAATAGAAATAACAGGTTGTTTCCTTATCTGAGTAGGTATGCGTTGCGCGTGTATCCTGCGGGGGCTGCGGGTGAGTTGACAGCCAACTAACTGGATTATTACTACCATCGCGAATAATCAAATTTTAGTATTGTCCAATATTACACGTCAGTCTTAATTTCCCCCTTTTGACGGTAACTGTAAAATATATAATCGGATTAACATAATTATTAAATCTGTGACACGTGCTCAGTTCCTCCATTACTTTATTTAACTTGAAAACTAAGTAAATAAGTAATAGTTATTGTACAAAATAAAGAAAAAAAACACAATTTACAAAAAGATAAGACATATGTACAAAAGTGATCTTCCTATAAGGGGTCTCTACCAGTTAACCTTTGAGTAGATGAAACATGTCGTTTACGAGCTAGGAGATTAAATTTAATCCTATCAAAAACAGAAATGTGAAATGATAGCCAAGTTCAATATTAAAAATATGCATTGTTATTGTCTTCGGCGACAAAAGAATTGACATGTATATGGGTGCCAAGTTCTAAGTAGAAAATCCTGCATTTATTTCACTTGTGATGTAATTAAATTTCAAGATTTGACTTGGCTAGTTTTTACAAACAAAAACCAAATTTTAGAAAAGTAACATAGACGAATAAATAGCCTGTAAGTAAATACTAGCCAAGTCAAATCTTGAAATTTAATTATATTTAAAAATTATAATACAGATTAGGTAGTAATCTAATTATAAATATCGATTTAAGTTTCATCGTAAAAATAAAGATAACTAATAATTTTTTTTTGCCTATCTATCCTATCTCAATATTTTACAGCGTAAAAGAGATACTTATTTTGTTTCTAAGCAAATATTAGAAGATCTTTTTCATACAGAAATTGCATTGTTTATGATATTTTTGTGGTACGAAAACATGGGAAATTAAATAATGACAATACCAATTGAAATATGACTCCCTCTTGAAAATAATGGGGTGTTTGAATTAATAAAGTGTCACTATGAATGTGACAAGTGCTGGCTTTTGAAGTTGGACTTCCAAATAACTACCTACTTTAAATGTTGTCTAAGGGAGAAAAGGATGAATTTATACGTAGACTTTACCTTCTTTGACAATGAACATAGTCTGTTACTATTACTACATAGTATAAAACAAAGTCGCTTTCCGATGTCTGTCTGTCCCTACGAATGCTTAGATCTTTAAAACTACGCAACGTATTTTGATGCGGTTTTTTTATAGATAGAGTGATTCAAGACGAAGTCGAGGGCAGAAGCTAGTAGGCTATATTTAATTCTGCGTGGACGACGTCGCGGGCAACAGCTAGTATGAAGACAATTTGTAACTCATGAGTATGAGCTCTCATCAATAACTTTTTTGCAGGGTTCAAGTCCTGAATGTTGCGGGGAGAGCGCCGGTCTGGACAGCGGCGGGGCGCCAGTGCCGCCGCCGGGCCCGCGCTACAAGCTGGCCAGTGAAGGCCCCCTCCGCGTCTGCTCCTTCCAGCACACTCGCACCGTCGTCGACAAGATCCTTGCTGCCAAGTTCCTCCGCCGGTGGGAGACGCACGTCCTATGTTTGCAGGAGGACCACATCGTTTCTAAAATGGTTAGTAGCATAAACAATTTGTAGCGGATCACAAGGGGTCGTGACCCTCATGGCGATGCTTAAATCGCGACAAGGGGCATTGTTGTAGGTATTGCGATGACTTTGCTTTCAGATACTTGTAAAATCAATATAACTTATTTTAACAATAAAACACGGCAACTTTCCTAGCCTTTATAATAATAAGTTTATGCACAAACATGAAGGAAAGTGTCGATTGCGTACTTCGTTCTACCTATTCCATTTCTCTGCGTTTGTAATAAACGTTTGCCTAGGTTTTTTATTTAGGTTCTTTTATCGACACGCGATAACATTCCAAGTACCTAGTAACGTAGGAATATTCATTACCTACGGCCAGGTAGGTACTGTATATAACTCCTATTTCCGCTGTAAGTTTCTGTAGACTGTATGAACTAGGTACTTGCTTATCGTGCCTACATAATTCATAACGTAATTCTGTGAAAGTAGTTTGACGCAAGTAAAACGTACACAACACACCAGTTTTTTTATGTAAACTATTAATTGTTTCGTCGGAATACTTAATACTATTTCTAACTGATACGACAGCGTTCAATTAACCAAATGAGTCCCAACTGACGCAACGATTCGAGCCTCTGGCAAATCTCATGTCCAGAGAAAATTGATTACGGTTAATTCGTGAAATCTGATTATACTAAAAATCAGAACATTTGCTGATCATTTATGAGTTTTTGTAACAATATATGTACGTCTAATAATATTTATCTTGTTATACTTAATTACGCGACAATTTAATAAAAAAACAACAACAACAACAAAAATGAAATTGTAGCAAATTCGGAATAAAAAAGGCTATATTATTATTATTATACTTAATTAGTCCAGTCTTATAAACACAGTTTTTAATGTAATGAAATACCTAAGTACCAAACGTGTGCTTAACGAGCTTGATCCCAATTAAGGTACCTATACACAGTGGCGGATTTACCATAAGGCTGAGAAGGCTCGAGCCTAGGGCGGCAGATTTTGGGGGCGGCAAATTTGGGATTTTGGGGGCGGCAAATTTGGGATTTTGGGGGCGGCAAATTCGGGGCACGACCTTTTTTTTTTTTTTTACCTCATAATAAAAATTTTAAGAAGTCTGCAACAGATTTTGCAAGGGCGGCAAAAAATCAGCCTATACCTTGAAAATTTGTAAATCCGCCAGTGCCTATACACATTCCTATCAATTACACCCGCATAAGACGTGGTAAGAATTTAAATTAATTAATTTACATAAAGATGTTAGTACCGTCTACACTGTTCATAATTCATCTACCTACATTTAATTCGTAGTTTTAATTGATGACAAATGCATAAATGTAGTTGTAAATTTAGGCCTCGTTAGCGTCCAAGCGTCTACGGTTCTCGACTCTAGCGACCTGGCTAGAAATGATGGCAAGAGGCCCAATAGTAAAACATTGTTTCTTTGGTGGATGGGTAGTAGGCGGGCAGCTCTCAGTTTCAGACGTCACTTGTGTGGATAACCTTGCACGGACTCATCTTTTGGAAGCCTACAATATTGCTAGCTCTGCTGTGATCTCAGCAGTTCCAGTCGTACAGAACTCCGTGACCAGACATCTGGAAAATACTTATCTCAGCCAATCTGCATTTCCATACAGCGTTGCAATGCATGAATGCGGCCAGCCTTCTGAGCTCAGTTCCTCGCTATTAGAGTTTAAAACTGTTTTTTTAGTTGTAGCTAGGGTACCAGTGAATGATCGGTCCTGCTAGTGGTAGTGAATGAACAAAACATGTTTTTTTTTCGCTAATTGCTTCCTTTTTATTAATTTTTTTGAACATAAATTACCTTATGTGTTAATTAATGGTACACTTAGCCTTGATTGGAGTGATAAACCAAGTTACAGTCACACAGCGCTACTATGTTGTATCTTGTTCTTATATTTTAGTTCTAACTTGTAATACTACAATATGTTATATTAAACCAAGTCAGTGTCGTCCTTCGCGTAGGGCGGCAGAGTCCGGTACCTCTTACCTGCCTTCCTGCCTATTTGACAACATCATCAATAAAAAATGTGCCTTTATTCACAACATAAATAACACTTTCACATAACTATTGAATTTTTAAATAGCCTGTAATCTTCTAGCCATCTGTGCAAACATAAATATACGTCAATCCGAAAACAGCATTACTCATCACGTAGAGTATGTGCGTAATGCTGAAGAAATTGTAATCACTTCTACATTGTGGAATTTGGAATCATATGTTTTGATCATATTAGTAGTTACCAATATATCACTTGGCGAAGTCATCTATGATTTAGCCTCTGACTAACTCTAACAATAGGAAGTTGACGTTTGCTGATTAGATATACACTTCCAGTAAACACGTTGAGTCCAAAGAGAAAATATGATTCCTTCCTGTAGTAAGAGTTACAATGATAACAAGTGAATATATCGTCCTTAATTAATAAAATGTTAAAATAAATTTAAGCATATTTATAAATATTTATGAACAGATTTATATGTATAATATAATTATTTTTCAGTCGTTCCATAATGTAATAAGTATTAAATCTCTTTATTGTAGGACTATAAATACACATAAAAGTACAAAACTAAGGACGGGATAATATAGATGTTCAGTAAAGGAATCTCTTCCAGTTAACTTTCCGACCATTGCCGGGACATCAGATGCCGTTTCGGATACAGTATAGTATAGGTATTGAAATAGTTTTTTAATTGAATCTTTTCTCATATGCATAACGCTATCAACAATATAGGCGCATCATTATTTTTTAGTTGGGGCGAGTTCTGTTCATTACTTTGTTTTATGACGTTATTATGACGTTTGTTAACTAAATTTGCCGTTTGGAAGTTTATCGTGAACTTAACAACGAGGTCAATCAGTAGATAAGGGGAAATGTATGTTCGTGCGTCACTGGCATAATACCGTTCGGTACTTGCACTACTTATTCGAAATTTTCATCTGAACATTCCTTCGTGAACGGCCGAGACTTCAGAGCTAGGCTTAAATGAGCTCTCACAACTGAAAACATCGTTGCTTACAGTACCTGGCTAAATGGATTTCGTTGATCAAAACATTACTTGACGTCATTCGCACTAAAACCCGCTGCAAATATTATCTCGACATAGACGGAACCAATTTAGCTTTTGCTATTCTAAAGTAGACCGAACTATTTTGGACACTTAGTAAGTTGCAGGCGCCAGTAGGTGTGTAGGCGTACGTCATCCACTACGTTATAGCAAGATTGTAGGCGTAGTATAGATGGCAAAAAATGGAATCAAAATAGTGATGGGTTGCTAGCCGCATCGCCTATAACATGATTTTCGCCCATTCCCTCGATTGGCTTTTACCATCTGCGCGGGAAGAGAAGCAACTGGTACATTCTTTGTTTTTTCTTTGCTCCCACACCAACATGGAAGTATTACTTATCAATGTTGTATTTATATTTTGTGATTGAAATTTCTATTCTTAGGTGTCCCGAGTGTGTTTAAAATATACTTACTTCCCGAGTTACGCGCTGCTAAATACAACTTGATTCACTGTCCCCCACTCTTCCCTAAACATTGAACATTGTCAGAAAATCACAATCCAACCCCTTGAAAGGCAAACAGGAAGTCACTGAACAGTCACTTCTTCGCTGAAGCGATGAGATTGGCCGGACGGGGTGGAAATAGAATACTTTACCGTTCAGGGATTTTATGAATTGCAAATTTATACTAGTAAGCGCAATATTCAGTTCATCTATTTCAGTATGAGAACGTACAATACCATGTAAATGGGACTGGCATGTTCTCAGGCCATGTACCTACACATTATGTATAGGTAACCGTTAAGTTTCGGGAATGTGTACTTGTTTCATAAAACTCCCAAATTTAAAATCCTCAATTCGTGCTTGCTGTTCTGTTGGTGCTCGGAAATGAGATAATCAATAACATACTACATATAGACAATTATTGATAAATACATACAAATATACATAAATCACGTCTTTATCACTTACGGTGTAGACAGAACCTAAGGCAACAAGACCTAAAAGCCACGTTTAGCATGTTTGAGGGCGTATAAGTGTAAAGGGGAATCGAAATAGTGACGGGTTGCTGCCGCATCGCGTATATAATAGATGATGATTCCTAAGATTTTTCCCCATGCTTTTACCATCTACGCGGGAAGAGAAGCAACTGGTACATTCTATGTTTTTTCTTTACTCCCAAACCAGCATGGAAGAAGCACTGAAAAATGTCGTGAATAGCCTTTATTTTTATCCTAGTTATATAGGTACCTACTCATAATTATATAAAGAATGTCTCTTCTCTACCTTATTCTACTCACGACCACGCTGCTCTTAGTCAACGTGTTTTTCACTGTCACCAACATACGAATACTCTATCAGAATGGTACACTGTACAGTTAATCAACAGAAGACGGTCTGTCGTACGGGACGTCTGCATTTACAAGATTATCTGCAATGTGTCTTGTGCGGCAGAGACGCTAATGTCAGGGGTCGCGGTGCTGGTTTCAACTGCTCTAATTGACTCTGATAATATACCTAGTCTAGGTCGGTGTCGGTATAACATGGATAGTGTGGAAATGTATGTGTAAATGTAAATGTAGGATAGTGATTAGGTTTAGTTTCAGTACATAAAGATTTTTTTTTAAACTAATCATCAAACCATTAAAAATATTGATAAAGTGTCGTTAAATTAAATACTTGATGAGTTTTTATTCTGTGTAGATGTGAAAAGCATTGAATATTATCCTATCGGACTTTTAATCGAGCTACACGATACTAATCTTAATAAATAAGATAGTGATTATTTACAAATACGTTCCTGGGTGGGTATCGGTGATGTTTAAAATAAGATTGCGTTCCGCGGTGATTCTGCAACATAGGTGATGATTCAATGATGTTTGTATTCTTCACATTATAGTCACTTAGGCACAACACCAGAAATTTAATTGAAGTACTTTTTTTACTAGTTTTCCGCTGTTCGCTGTTCGTTCTAATTATTTAATTGTTACACAGAAACGAGTTCATCCGGGTATACAAGGCATTAAAACCACATCAATGACGATGACCACAAACAAAAAATGGCATGTTGATTATGGACTTTTGTGTATTATTTTTTATCACAGACTACGCATTTCTTCCGTAGGGTAGCCACAAGTGCGTCCTGCGCAGACTCTAAGCCGCGGGCGACAACTAATATACATACCTAGGTATATTATTTTACAATAATGTGTTAATCGCCCAGGTTATAGTAGTAGCACAACCCTTGATTTATTATGATGTTGTTTTCTGCATCTCTGTTGCTCTCTGTGCCAATGGAAATTCGAAAAAGGTCATGTAGTGTTATGTCTACATTATTTCCCAGTATGATGACGTTACAACGTAATATTCTCCTCCCACAGTCATGTATTTTCTAAGTCTGCGTAATTATTTATTGGTTGGGAATTCCCCGTGAGCTTTCTTTCCCTACGCAAATATTTTGTTATTTCCCGCAGCTCAGTTCCTTGTAGTAATAATGTAGCATATTCGTTTGCTAGCTTATGTTTAGGCTAGTAGGTACATGCATGTTCAATAAACACGAGATTTTGTTTCGAATTATGTAAGCTTCTCCGCTACGTGAAACAGATAACGACTCTACTTTTAACAGAATGTAATATAATGTACCCAAGTGTTTAATATGTGTAGACGGCATTAAGGAAAAGTAAAAAGTAAGTTCCTTAAAAATACGTAATTGTCACAAACTTTTGCATTTATTTCGCATTTCACCTTATGCGTAATGTGACTAGCAGTTTGTTCTTTGTCTTAGGCACCTTAGGCACAACCATACATAGGTACTGACACAAATCAATTGGTTAATTCATCTATGGGTATAGATATTAGTTACGTTGGTAAGGCCACTTATATTAAGTAACAAAAATAATCTGTTTTTTCGCTCTACCGCAGTCTGGTTAAGGGCAGGCGCAATTAATTTAACCGCTCGACCGATTGACGTCATTGGCTTTTTTTAAAAACACTTTGGAATCGTTTTTCCTGGAAAATCTTCTGCGCATTAACTAATATTTATCGATAAGGCAGATTAGTTATGTATGTGCCAGCGAATAGGTATGTAAGTATATTATTATTAAAATCGATTGCATTTTATCATAAAACGGGATTCACTGAATTTTATGACGCTTATCTTAAACGTTCACGTCGTAAATTCGCACGGATATTGTTTCCTACTCAATAAATTTCTTGTGCATCGCATGACGCACGCTGCATAGGTGGAGGTAGAGGTGGTACTTGAACCCGGGATCGGGACAGGTCGGGCGTTCGCGGCTGTTTGAGAGTAGTCGGGGCTCGGGAGAAGGTCGCGGAGGCAGGAGCGGGCGCGGCCAGGGGTGCTGACGTCACCGGGAGCCTCGCGGCCCGCGGACGTTGCTCCGCGGTGCGACGTCACACGTCCTCTACACGTACACTGCCCCTTTACCTATATAGGCCAACTCCATGTCGCCCCCAATTTTCACGTTCTTATCTTACTTATACCCATTGTTGATCTGTCACGTACCTACAAGGATAACTAATTACTTAGCGACGCAAATATTGTAAGTACATCGCAACGTGTAAGTACAATAAACGACACACTATATATTATCATGTCAGCCGAAGGACGTCCACTGCTGGACATAGGCTTCCCCCAAGGCTCCCCCTCTGGTACCTTAAGGGGGAAAATGCTATATATTATATATTTTACCTAAATTATTATCATATTGATATAATTTTCCTGCTTTATAACGTTCGTTTTTGTGGATTCTTTTCAATTATTTTGGTTTACCTACCTGATTTTTGTTTTTCGGTGGTAAAACCTACGAACCTATTACGATATCCAGCCTAATTCTCGTTCATAATAAGCAGGTACATAAAACATCTACGGTGATAATGATAATTGCATTTATAAGGAACCAAAAGAATCAATACGAAAACCAAGGCGATAAAATTAAATATTTTACCTCTTTAATTATAAAACGCTTTATAAACATAAGATAACTTTTTATGTTGGTTTGACTTCAACGGTTATCTTTTCTACATACATGTCTATGCATAGTTTCTACTGTGTAAAATCAAATTATCAAAGTACAGGCAGGAGTGGTAAAATGCCACGGGCCCCTAGCTCTACGGGGCCCCCAACTGGCTTGGTTTAGAGGACAGAAGGAACGCTGATGCACTTCTTTATATTGAGGAAGGAGCCCCATCTATCGAATTTGCCACGGGCTCCAGACGTTATAGTTACGCCACTGCTAGGTTCAGTAAAGGTGTATAACAACACGTCCACCGTGAGTAGGTACAATGGACTGAATGTCAATGTCAAAATATCAATGTTATCAATCTTAATGTTACCATGTTTTCTTTACGTCAAAAATGATGATCCTGCCAACCGATTCGGCTATGGCGACCACTTCGACTCATAGTCATTTTGACGCTAGTGTGCCCGAATATAACTTATGTAGCCGATTTTCGAAGGGAAAACTCGCGCACAATGAAAGCACACGACCACACCGGTAATAAAATGGTAGCGAATTGCAACCGGCTGGCGAGTTTTCAACTCAGCGCGTTTAGCGTCGAGGTCAACTAAACACTGCTCCTCGAAATCGCGAACTTTTTTCTGTACCAACCTGCGCCATTCAGGACGCTGTGCTGCCAAACCTTCCCACTGAGAGGGCTTGATGTCGCATCTTTTCATATGGCGTTTCTAAACGAAGTGACGCCCTCATTTAATTTCTTCTATTTGTTTTAGCCTTCTGGGATGCTGGAGCGGCCACTCTCGTATAGCAGTATGCAGGAAGTCTATTGCATCTCACGATGGGACACGGCCAGGAAGTACTGCCTTAGGATCGTCATGCCACATGGCTCGCTTTTGTTACAGGTTTGTTTAATGAAGATGTGTTTGTGTAGTTTTGCGAATGAATGATATAAATGAACTAGTACAGTGGAGACTAATTTAGTTTATTTAGTATATCTTTTTGTTCGCCAACTCATTCGTTCAAACTGAACTGCACCATTAACTGCCGATCGCCAATTTAGGTTAAGTAAATTGGTAGAAACAACTTAGATTGTCAGTATGTAGAAAAAAAATAGTATCGTTGTAATAACTATGTTTCAAGTCTTGGTAAAATTGCGTATCTACCTCTAATTTGATACGACTTGGTGCTCGAAATTGGTCTTTATATGGGTTGATCTTAGCCTTATATATGATGGTATCTTATTCCACATTTTGAAAGCTGTAAAGCTGTGGCCTTAAACCCCCTCTAAATCTCAGATGACTTATTACTTATATGGGGTGATAAAAAACAATGTCTCTAAAACATATTTATATTTATATCTGCAAATAAATGACTTATGACTTAGGGGCTACAGATAAAACACCTTGTATTTATGGACAAACCGAGAACAAAGCTTTTACAAGGCGAGAGCTGGTGATTTCAAACAATATTTAATGATGGTAGTCTTTCATTTTAAGTTTCTTAATCCGTAGACATCTATCCATACTATTTAATATCGCCTAGAACTAGACACAGTTGAATATGTCTAATCAAAACCACTTAAGACTGTCAAACACTTGACCTCGATCAATAGAGCTTGTGCTAAATATAGTGGCAATTAACTACATGCATTAAAGGATTTATTGTTTGCAGGCGAACGATGCTTATACAAGGGACCAATGGTATCATTCTATTGTGTGGAGAGTGAGTATTTTGCAACGACTAGCAAATGTTTGTTGTTTGAGAAGCTGAATGAATGCTGATGCCAAACCTTATTTGCTTTGCAGAGAAATATGATAAGATATCGCAACATACTCACAAAGAGTGTTCGGAAGGAGGTTGTTATGAAGGAATTGAAGGTTGGTAATGTTGGTTTTTGGCTCTATTTGTTAAGTAAACACTACCTTACCTCTAAGACTGCGCTCATGCGAATAATGAATTTCGCATAGAACGCAGGAATCTCGACCACCATAATTTAGTTTCGTACGTACAGACGAAATAAACGGCTGTCTACCTTTTTGGAGTGTTCTAAAAATAAACCGCCAGGAAATATGTACATAGCGCAAATCCGTTCAATGAGTTTATTAATAAACAGGGAAGCTTTGTTTCATTAAGAGCATACCTTGCTATTTATAAATAATATCAATATTGTGTGTAAATTCACATGTGGCAGGTATTGCGGTCTTAAGCAGTTTACAGTGCACCTACCTTGTGCAATACTTACTAATGTTTAGAACAACAATCTCTCTATTCCAAATACATGATACATTTGAGACAATTATATTCATTCTGATTTTATTTAAGTTACGAATTTATAATGTCATGTTGTGTGACTTTTTACGTGTCCAACCTCTTAAAGATCTGCTCATGACTCATACGATCAACTGAATCAAGTCTAAATTTTGTAGAACATGGTGGACTTTGTGATGACGACACCGCTGCAAGACGAAAGCGTGACGCGGGCACCGCTGCAGACACTGACCGATCTGCTCTCGGAGGTGAGCGACCAATGCCCCTAACCAAAGACAAGCGGATTTACTTCACGAAGCGAGCGAATTTCTATACCTATCCAAGATACGAGTACGTAACGGAGGGGTGGAATTTCGTTTGCGACGTGCATCGTTTACACAGAGATAAAAAATTGGGCAGAATTTGAAATACAAGTAGAGTAGGGGAAAATTAGAACTGTTAATTAATCAACCAACTACCTACTCGAAAATTTAATTGAAACTGTAGTTTTTTAGCAATAAGGAGATTTTGCCAATTTAGAATGATTTTCAGTGATGTGGGTTTGAATATTCGGCTGCTAGACGGCTATCGACAAAGTGCTTCTCCAACGTTCCGACAACACACCCTAAGGGTAAACGCTGCCCGAAACGAGTTAAATTCTATTCCTGTCTAGAGTGCATGCAAGTATTTATGTAACCTGAAGCTTGTCAAGGGACATTGGATTTGACCGTCATAAATCGTTCTATTCGATCCCATTATTCTACCGTGTATCCAAGGCGATTTGCGTAGGCGGACAGATATAAAACTTATCGTGATGTACCGATCTTCACGATACGCGTGACGTAAATGCAGCTGAAGGTCTAAAATGCGAACTCGGTGTTCTGTTGGTACGCAGAATTATTACTTCTATAGTCTACTGTTGAATGTAGGTACTTTAAATTTCTAAAACCCGCAGAAATTATCATTTACATTCAATCGCTGACTTATATTGCATATATAAGTACCTTAAAATAACGCTTAACACTTAAGCCTTAATTTTCGCATGAAAATTTTCTTGTTTTCATATTTTAAATAATTCACTAGGTAACTACGGACTTCAATAGATAATAGTGAACTTGGTACTTACAAGTACAAAGGAAAATGTAATATTAATGTGGGTAGTTATTAATTACAGTTTCTATCTAAAAAATCTGATAAGTCATCGAAAAATGCATCTAGCTGGATTGAAATTGTTGCTAGAGCTGGACGCATTCAGTATTTACTAAATATGCTACCGAAACGAACACCATGAAAACTATTAAATAGATAAGGTTCAAAATACTCATTATTCAGTATTTTATTAATATTTAATTTATATATATTTAATTAATCGCTTTGACATACAATAAGAGTGATAACGTTTGCCTACGCAAATCGGAAATTGCGCAATTCTATTAACCAGTCGCGATTGCAAAGGTATTAACTACAAATAGCTTTATTAATATTGATTCTAACTAGCCTCTCCATCATTATTTTTTAAATCTTGAATTCCTTTAATTAAGTTATGTTCTTATTAAGGTGTCTGAATGGAACGGAATAGCGTGGAAATAGCTGTCGAAACGCCTGTGAAAGTGAAGACTTTTTCCAACTGCAAGCATGGTTTTTAAGGTTCTACAGACAACAGTAGTTTTTGTGTTTATGTTTATACAATTTAAATATTTCTATACACAAATAATCGAACATAATGATACTAAGGTAATAATAGTAAAGTGTTATATATTATAAAATTGTTTACTTCTTATAAAAAAAAAACTTCCATTGACTTGGCTCAATAGCAAAAGCCATTGCTTTATGAAATATGAAAGCTAACAAAAATGCAATTAATTTGTCATAAAATATCACAGCTTAAGTAAGAATTTACTTTATTCTGTGTTGTATTTTTTTTCGCCACTGTACCTATTAAAAAAACGTCGCTCGAAATACGCCCCGAAATGTGATTCTTCACTCGTCCCGAGTCTAGGTGAAGTAATGACATACTGTCCACACTAGCATCAAAATGTACCATTTCTTTCAGAAAAAGGAGAGTCCCGATTGGGAAGAGTGGGCGGAGAAGGCTACGATGGTGGCGGCACCCTTGCTGGCCGAGCGCTGTGCCACGAGCGAGCTGTGCGCGCTGCTGGCGCGGCTGTGCCGGCGGCGGCCACGCGCCGCGCCGCTGCCTGCGCTCGCGCCGCCCGTGCGCCGCGTACTTACCCGCAACGTAGATTTCGCAAGAGCGCCCAACGCCCGACGACTCGTCAGAGATTATATTAGGTACCGGCCTGGTGTACACGAGCGTTACAAAACATGTTTTATGACCCGTGACGTGCGTAGCTGTGCTATTGTTATTCATAAAAACTCTGCGATCTGCGTTATGGTATCAAAACAGTTGACCCGTTTCACAAGTTCCGAACAGGGTGATTTTTGAATATTCAGCGGCATTTCAAATTATTAAGGAAAAAATGTGAAATATTTAGAAGATTTTTTCGATGATTCAGTAGTTAAGTAGTTAAATTAATTGAATTTACTATTTAGCTGTTTAACATCGCTACTTTGGAGCAAGAATTAAAATAAATTGTAAAAATCTTTCCAAATTTAAACTAGCTAACCATTTCATACTGAAGCTGTAACTTTCTTGTCATTATGCCTGATCAATGAAATTATGTAGCTCGTGATGAGAATTTGTAGTGATTATAGTAGAGACGTAGTAACGTATCGTAAAACCTGGGTAATAATTTGTTAATTGTGTAATGTATGGTAGCTGGTGCACCAACAAGCGGCCAGCGAAGGTCAAGTGCGCGGCGGCAATCCTAAAACGTTTAGTCCGTAAATGCAGCTGTCGCCGAGCAGCTCTTCCTAATTTGAAACAAACAAAAGCATTCATTGTGCCGAGCCTCGGTGCCGAATCAAGAGACCTTGGGGCCAGCGCCCACTAATAGCTTCACATTTACGCCGCTGACCGAACATCATGAACTGTACTGACCTGATGCAGCACAACATTAGCCTCGTAGCCTCATTTGTGTACAATAAAGGTTAACTTAATACTAGTGCGACCAATAAACATCAAGTGGCGTTGCAGCAGGTTAGTTAGGTTCAGCTGCCGTGACGTCAATTATTGTTGTTTTGCATACTTTCAACATAATTTTACAGCGATTTATGACGCTATTTACTTAGAGAATGAGATGTTACGAATAGGCTATTGTCCGATGTAAGATGAACGTTGTAGCTGCGAACTATACATATAGTTAATACTCCGTTCACACGGTCAAGCGTAAACTGGCACACCAGAGCGACCATCTTTGTGACGCTCTACGTAAAGTCGTATGAACTGCGCGATACATCTAAAATCAAAGCTGCGCTTAGAGTGCTATCATTGAATAGGAACGGAACGCATTAGGTGGAATTCAAGAAACGTACCTATATAATAGAAAAAAGTTAATGAACCCTAGTGGGGTGTCATCGGGTAAAGGTCGGCAAGAAGATTTGAAAACTGTAAATATAATACGTACCTACATGCCTATTGTTACCTACTGCTGGCATTTTTGACATTAGATTATCAACTACCCATCAGTATTGGGTGGACAGAAATAAAAAATCAATAGATTCTGTGAAGTCTTCAGTTAAGTATAACAAAGATTGCGTTGACAAAGCCAGTCAAATTAACCTTTAGTATGTACTCTGATGCACGGTTTCTTTCTAACCTAAATGACAGCTGGGCTTGACAAACTTCTTGTTGCCAACAGTGCAGTGAGTTCGCACAACTCCGGCGCAGCGTTGGTGCGTCGTTTCGTGGAGGTGACGCACGGCGGGCGCGCGGCCTGCCCGCACCCGCGCGCCGCGCCCAACCTGGCGGCCGTGGCGCTCGCCGCTCTCGACCACCGCTTCCGCGACCAGCCGGTCCCTCATCGCTGCGATGATAGTGAAGACGATGTGCTATGCTTCGCTGACATCTTGGAGCACATGTGAGTTGGTGACAGCATGGTTAGGAATAAAAATTCACATAGATAACTCTACAGACTAATCATACTAATACCCATAGGTATGTATCTCTGCTCGCGGACAAAAAAGTTCGTGGCAAAATCTGATAAAAGAAGGAAACTATCTGAATTTTGAAAACAAAAGACTGGCCTCATCACACATCAGAAATTTCTAATCTGAATTCCGGTGTAGATAATTGGTATAAATAAAAGATCGCATCGCTCACTGATATTGCAAGGAAGAGGTTGCTTTTCACCAGTATCATTTAAAAAAATGAACCTAAAAAATCTCAATGTGTGTCTGTAGAGAAAGTTAAATTGTAGGTTAACATTGTGAGCAGTATCTAACCTAACCTATAACATTGACGCGATGAAGCGTGCACCGCAGTCGAGCTCGCTCTTTGATCACACAAACTGAATTCCCTGTGGTTGACAGGTGTGAGTACGAGGACTGGGTGTGCGTGGTGAGCGCCGTGCTGCAGCCGGTGCCGCTGTGCGCGGGCGCGCTGTGCTGCCCGCGCGTGGCGGCGCGCGTGGGCGGCGTGCTGCGCGCGCTGGCGGCGGACCCGCGCTGCGGCGTGCACGCGGCCGTGGCCCCCGCCCGCGCCGCGCGCCCCCACCCGCCCTCCTGGCTCCGCGCCGCCTCGCCCGCGGATCCGCTACTCGCGCTCCCTCATACGGAGCTGTGCCAGCTTTGGGGAGATATGGTGAGCGACACTTTTGATGTGAACACGAAAAATAGGATGATCCGATGACGCAACGTTATGGGCAGTTAACCAATAACGTTATGCGATACGTAGGTACAGTTCACGTATTGTAAAAGGGGAGATCTGCAAAAAAAACTTACGCTTAAAGGAGTGCTAGCTTCTTTAGGTCACTTGTTCGCTAAGACAATCAATTAATGGCTGCACTGTCCTTATTTCTTTATTTATAAACAATTAAGTCTTATCGCGGACACTTTTTTCAGATTGGCAGCTTATTAAAGTGTTGCTCGAAAAGAAAAAGTTTTCTGCAAAGTATGAGCAAGCAACTTCCAGATTTTCTTCTAGTCGCATTAACGGAACATGTAAGTACTGTTTTAGGTGCCTAGTTATCTATTGATATTTTTTGTCTTACGAGTATTGAGTTATCGTGGGTCGCCAGTGAGCTTTAGTCAACTGGTGTATTTGTTTAAAATTAGAATATAAAATGATCAATAATATGTTTACGCAAGTAGTGATCTTTCTGGTGGTTCCATTTCAAAAGTTCTTAAACTTCATAAAATAAAGTTTCCACCACAACTTTCCAGCCCGCTGCTTTGGAGGCTTTGTGCCTTATGCTGGAGTGGGAGGTGGCCAGCGGAGAGCAAACCCAGCTGGAAATCATCGCTGCACTGCAAGGCACCGACCTTGGCCAGAAGTATTATAAAGATTTGTGCGAACGGCAGAATAACCTCCAAAGATTGGTCAGTATTAAATAGTTACCTATTTGTGTCACAAAGGAGCAAAATGTTGTATTTACAGCTAGGGCGCTACATTGAATCCTGAGCGTTATAAGTTTTAATTCAAGTGTTAACGCCCAAGATGAAAATAATTATTGCTCCCGAGTGCCTTCTATACCTTTTCTCACCGAGCATTAAAAAACTTGAAAAAAAATATTCTAAATATAATTAAAGAGCTACCAGCATAGAAAATGACGTGGTTTTACAATTATCTACTTCAAAAAATTGAATTTGCAAAAAAACACCTTGAAAAGCCTTTAACAAAAAAGTTTCACTTTGATTCCTCTCGTCGGGGAGGAAAATTAATATTCTGAATGAGGGTGTCAAAAAAGAATTGATCATTGTCTTACGGAACTAAGGGATTCACGAAAGTTAGGTGAATAATGTACTATTGTATCCTCAGCAAGCGGAGGGCGGGCCGCGGCGGCTGGCGCTGCCGGTGCGGGCGACTGACGCGGACGTGGCCGCTTTGCTGGAGGCTGGCGCGCTCGGCAACCTCGAGTGCCTCTCGCTTGCTTTCACCAGCGTCACCAGCGCCTGTGCGCACCATCTTATCAAGGTACTTAAATGGCTCATGCAAACCGACGATTGAAAGGTACCACTTTTTACCAACAGTGCACCTGTTTTTAGCTAACGTTTAACGTTTTTTTATAATGTTAGTTATTTCTACGCTTTACCTTACTACTAAGTACGTCTACTGTAGATGTAGCTAGCTTAATGGGGTACTTTACCGAAAACCCCATTACAGACTATAAACCTAAACCACAACGTTACCGACTTGCTCTTTTCCTCGTTTCAATATGATCATTTCGCCTCAGTCAAATGAAATCCTAAATAAGGTAAAATTTGTTTTGTCAGCTGCCGTCTCTCCGCTACTTGAACTTGTGGGCGACCCAGTTTGGGGACAGCGGGGTCCAACTGATCGCGGAACACTTACCGCGCTTGCAAGTGCTGAACCTTTGCGAAACTCCCGTTTCAGACAAGGGGATCGAGGCGCTATCTGGTATGTGACCATGTAACTCAAATTCGTTTTTCAGCTCAGGGAGTCCAAAATACCAAAATTATAACTACTCTGAAGCTCGTATAAATAACTTACTCGCAACTCTATAAATGCTCTACAATTTTAAATCTGCCTCATCAGGACTCTCCAGCCTGCGCCGCCTGAATCTGAACAGCACCAAACTGTCTGCAGAAGCCTTTGAGATCTTGCGACAGAGGCTGCCTCACCTTCAAGAGTACGACATCCGCTACACGGAGGCGTGGTGACAGCAGTCTCCTAGCCAACTGCCTTAAAACATTCGCAGTTATGAAACGCAAAATGAACCGAATTTCATCCTAACGACTGGTATTCGTATTCTTCAGTAAGCTCCAAGTGACGCGTAAGACCACAAGCTTTTGTCGCAGGATGTGTACTGTACTGAAGGTTTATATGTTGTAATGTTCGTGAAAAAGACGAATGTGCTAGTGTTAGACTCTGATGATATCCAGAGATATGCAAAATACATAATCCATCAAATCGATACGTTCTATTCTATTTTGTGTTCCGCAATTGCATAACTGGTCAACCTGTGGAACGTACCAGTAAAAATAGCTTCACTTGCGATCTCAAAACACCACCACTATTCTATTTTTAACCGACTTCAAAAAAGGAGGAGGTTCTCAATTCGTCTGTATTTTATTCTACAGTAGATATAATTAATTACTTGAGGATATGTTTGATCGTAATGAGGTATTGTGATTAAAATGTGTCTGTTCCCGTCTTTAAATTAAATGTAGGCACACTAAATATTCGAATTTAATAATGATTAATGTCAGTAATTATAAATCTAATTTGTATAGATTATGATGATCTACTTAATTGTTTCAGTGGTAGATCAGATTTGACTGTACATGTAGAATTTGGGTTATTCGTTACTTGAAAGGATGTTGTCACCAGTAAGACTGTTTACACCAATTAGTTTTAGTTCTTAGGTATGTGTAGGTCCATGAGTTTTGGTACAAAAGTACCTATCACCTTCGGATTTTTCAGTTTTTTTTCTTTATATTTACTTATACCTATTCAAATTACTGAGTAATTCTCCAATGGTTCTAAGACCGTTAGCCAAAAGGCATAATATTTCAAGACATATATGTACCTTCCAAAAATGCTAGGTTTTGTTTATTGAAATTAATTCGAAATAAAGTTGATTTTAAGCGATAATTTTGTTGGCGAATGTTGGGGAGCTACTCTATCAGAATTCCTAAATAAATTCTAATTAAATTCTTCCTAATCATGAAATTTCCATGAGATAAATCATACGAAACTATTAAACGGCAATTCCCTGTTTCGGAAACAGTAAAAATAAAACTGATACAAACTTTCTCAAGTTTAAGATCCAATAAAAACATTTATCTATCTATCTAATCCGGTTAGCATAATACTTAGGTGTCTACTGCATCCATGCATATCTACATAACCTATTATTGTAGTATTATGTAAGTTGTATTACAATCTAGGTAGATATATCAACATTATCAGCAATCCAGAGCGGTGAAGGTGCCCAATATCTGAGCCCGCTCTAAAGATCTGTAACAACAGGGACGTGGTTACATATTTTTAGCACCTTGTCGGCTCCGATATAATCTGATAGCGTGTGCAGATATCTCATTTCATTTATAGTTTTAATTTTGAACAAATGTATCTACAGCTAGATTTACCACAGATTGAGTTAATTTGCTGTATTTTGAAAGAAGTTAGTTGAAATGAAACTTTTTTAATGGTGTTCAATGAGATTTGCGTAGTTACCAGCCATAAACATTGCACTTCGGTCTTTGGAAAGAGCCAATTGGCGTCACGTATTTAAGTTAGAGCAAGACGAAATTTGCCGAGAATACCGATGTGCAGTCTTTATGGCCGGGTACTGTAGGAACCTATGCTTGTCCCACTTTCATTATTTTTGCGAGAATTGAAACTTGTCTAGATCTTTCTAAGCTTTTTCGCCACATGCCTCCAACTGACTGTTTTTTTTATTGAAAAATTAAATAGATATTCGATAACTCGTGATGATGAGGCGGTAAAATTATTAGAAATGGCTCGTAAAACTGAAACCCGAAGTAGGTAGTTACAGTAGGTGATTCTACTAAGGTCCATTAAAATCGTTTTATATCAATTTAACAATGTCATGAGTGTTGCTAAATTATTAGAAATAAGTTATTTATTTACATGAGCTGCCTGCGATATGTAATGGTGTAACATTAAGAATTTATTTAGAAAACAAATACTTAGTCTGTCACTGTCAATAAAAATAACTATATTAACACTGTGGTGGTTTGTGTGAACGTTTATATTAAATAAGAGAGAATGATTGATGTTTTTAATATTAGGAAATGATGAAACAATTTATACCTAACTAAGTTATAAAGTTAACGGAGAAGACCGGTAGCGGCACTATTTTCTACAGTTATCCAAAACCGAAACTAGGACTTAAAGGTGGCGTCTGTGAAAATAAACTCACGTAGGGATCGTAACAGTTGGAGACGCAATAAATATTTATTGTATGCATGTGGACAATGGACGTATCCAGACTTTACTGCAAAAAAGGGGCACAGAATTTACATAGGAATGATCTCAAATGATATGCCTATTAGGTACTATAGGAACTGACTCTTAAGGGGCGGAGCTGGACGAAAACCTCTGGATACGCTCATTTTGTCGATCGTCTCGTGTTGATGTTAGATAGGTTAGTTAGATTTGTAGTTAGATAGATTGGTATTTACTAGAGTAAAATACGCTTCAACTGTTACTCTAAGATTATGTAAGACTTGTTGGCTGTGAGAATAGAACCAACACGATACATTTTTGAATGTTGGTGCGCTCTCGTGAGGTGACTGTTTCTTATTTGTTATAGCACAATTCTTGTAAACTGAGGTACTGTGTAAGTATATTTATTTAGGTAAATTCAAACTAATCTGATGTATGTATTTTTACGATTAGGCGATGAAGGTCTTGCATCAGCAAGAAGTAAAAGAATGCTACTCGTTTAGACGGAAACTTGAATCATTTCCCATCGATATAAATAAGCTTTCCACTATACTTACCTTACCTAATTAGAAACGACTAAGTGTACCTATCTATTGAAATTGTGATTTGACTTCCGAATACTTATAATTATAATAATACAATGGCATCTATGCATTTGACGACATTCAAATTTAAATATCCCTTATTCAGTTGAACCTACTGACCAACATAATCCTGCGCTAATTTTAGATACAAAGTTATGTGGAATATTTGTGAGTTTATTCCAAACTACCTGTTTATGATTATTGACAACAAGAAAATAATCATGAACAATTGGAAATATTGATTCTAGCCATAACAAACAATTAGCCAGTAACGTTTATAATACTTACCTACTAGAATAAAGTAAGTATATATTTTCTATAGGCAGTTTATAGTTTAAGAACTTTCTGTTTGGCCTTCACCAGGTTGCGAAGTTATTTTATTGGCAACGATTACTTCTTGATAACAGACGTTGGAAGTCATCGAATGTCGCAGATGTAAACAAGAAGAAAATATTTTACAATTATAAACGATTTTACCACAAAAATGTCAAAAAAGATTTCCAAAGTGGCAAGAAAAATATTTTGAAAGCAATAAAATATTTACATCAATAAAAGGACGAAGGATTGCATAACATTCCAATAAAACAATGTTTTGAAATTGGTCGTTGACATGACCATTACTATCATTTTATAGTGCAATACATGATGTAAGCACATTATTGCCATAAGTAGGTATGTATGTTACATGCAGTGCATAAAGTGGCACCGATATTAACTCGACCGGGAGGAGTGACGGAATAAAAGGGGAGGCCTTTGCCCAGCAGTGGAAGACTTCAATAGACTAGCATAATAGGTAATAATAAAAAATAATGTACTTGGAGTGCTTCTATTTCTTAATGTTTTTCAGCAATTTCGTTTTTCGTATGACTGAAGTTTGAACTGAAGAAACAAGAAGCTTGTCGAGAGACATTAAGAAACTGGAAGCACTGTAAGCTGTTTGTAGCGATACCACCTCAGGGCCAAATAGAAAGTTGTCAGGCTTTTGTTATACTTGTTCCTAAGGGCACAGAACTGTTCTCTGCTCTAGACTATAGGTACACGATAAAATCCGACTACCTATGGATCTTTGTAAAGAATGCTAATTTTCAAGCAACACCTTTTTGTAAAAATCAGTATGTAGTTTCATATCGACCGATTATTTAAAAAAAGTGCTACTTGAAAATTAGCATTGTTTACAAAGTTGCACCAGGGGCCCGATTATTGAAAGCACATGTGTGAAAATACCACTCGAAAGTGGTGAAAAATTGTGCTGAATTTGAAATACGAGTAGCTTAAAAGATACTTACGGCTCTCATTAATCTTGTTAACGAGTCAAAAATTTGATTAGAACTGTAGTTTTGAAGATATAAACAGATTTATACCACTTTCGATAGACGTGCTTTTAAAAATCGGGCCCCAGATCGCGCATGGCCAGATTTTATCGTGTAGGCATACTGTGTACCTACAGTCTTTCTAAATGGTATTATTTAATCCACAGAAACAATATCTCATACTTTCAGTCTTTCAACCTTTACTTCCCTTTTACCTAACTAGTAAACTATCAATCTTTGTATCTTAAACAATTGACATCATACACATAAGTTTTAAAGTTGTTTTAAAATACAGTCTGCGGAAAAGTGTGAAAGTACCAATAGTAGAATTAATGGTGGCTAGCAGAACGTGGGAAAAGGTTAAAATCAGTACAGCAATTCTGCAACATGCTTCGTCTTAATTTACAAGAAGCACCCCGCAATTATCTTCGATATTAAGCTGAAAAAATCCGGAATTTCCGAATATACTGACCGCATTGCCATGCTGCTCAGCCAAAGACACATACAACAACGTGGCATGCAACTTGCTATGGAAATCAATGGTTTTGACTTGGACAAGCTTGACTATCGCTACTTTAACTTGCAGATTTAAGCTGCACGTTTTAAAGGCATGTTGCTTGTTTACTAAGTAGCTCGTCTTAAACCGTTTGATCTGATACCTACAGCTTCAACCCTAAATCCGATGGACCGTATTAGTCCCATGCGGTGGCGGACATCGGTCGGGGGTAGGCAGTAATTATTTTCCGCAGCCTACCTAGTAAAAAACCGATCAACTCTATGATTTCAACAGGTTTAATACATTCATCAAACTTTGATTTTCTATCACCCCTAAGGGACCATCTATTCGATACTTTTTAGGGACGATATCTGTGAAATCTCTCCGGTCTATTTGTTTTATAGGCGTGTGTAATTTCCTCTTTGTCCTTTTCATATACATCAAGTTCTCATATATAAGTAGGTACCAATATGTAACGGCAAACAGTTATAAGTATTACATACATTGAAATTAGTGTCACGAAGAGGTATAAGACTTAATTTGTCCAGTGTGTGCGAAGTGTGCGGTTTTTTAATAAAACGAATTTCAAAAATGGTTCATCTTTCACTTTATCCTCGGTATACCCATTTTGATAAGTATGTTATGTTTTAAAGGACCAGCTGGTAAATTTTGTGACGTTCAGTGGTTCTTAAATCTTAGTCATAAGAATGAACTAGAACAAATCACCAAGTGCGAAACGACTTTAGCTGAACAATTTAAATAGGTATATCATAGAAAAGTGCAAAGCAAAAATACATAAAACGACAACGCTACTAATATACTAGTTCATTAGAGTAACGTCTGATTATCTACTATTTGAAGACTCCCTAAACCATCTTTGACCAAATATAATGTAGAAGTCGTTATGTAGCAGGGAAACTAAAAAAGAATTAATTAATAGGTACTAATGAATATATTTCAATAATTTTAATACCATTACATGTATGAATTTATGTTACATTATTATATAGCTATTTTATACACGTTCAATCAATTATAAATTTTGTTTTCGATTTACTTTTCTTTTTAAGAGACTATGTACAATATAAAAACAATGTCCCAACATAACACGGAAACGAAAGATAAATAAAAAAAAAGAAACTTATCTTACACCACAATTGAAATTTATGCTAATTAATAACTAGGCATCCCCATTCCAAAACGGGTGTTTCTTAAGCTATAACCGTTTCTAGCTTTTAATTAATTGATATTTCTTTTGAATCACAAGTCTTACCAAACAACTTCTAGAGCCGAGTGGTCTTTGTTGCATCTTTATAAGGTTTTAAATTTGCATAATTAATATAAGCAGTATAATCTCATTTGTTCCGTAAATGAAAACGAGAATGCACATTTTATAAATAGTAACTTCGCAACCTACCTACGCTGTGAGAGCACCGGTACCCGTAGACAAGACGCCTAGGATAACCATCATTCATTTGGGACCTATTTTACAAAAAAAAAAATTAAAATTGACTTCCCAAATCAAAGATCGTGTTCGACTGTACAAGCGAGCAAAATTCTATAACGCTCTTACCTATAAAGATTTAGCACAACATAATAAGAGAACTTCGCTCATATCGTTCAGCGTTAACTCCTGCAGAGGTCTTGTAAAAGAACAATTTGATTCCTGACCCACCTTAGAACGTTCTCATAATAAACGTCAAATTGATTGCCCTTGTCAATTCAATGTAACATCACTATGACTATGACATTTACTGAGAAAGGTTTCTACAGTGGGTCAGGAATCAGTTGGTTCTATAGTACATGGGCTATGGAGAGAAAAAAACCATGGCACTAAAAGCTTCATTTTGTGTGGAATCAATTAAACTTCGGTTAAAAACTCTGAGCCATGTGGCTCTGAAAAACAATATCACTTAAAAGAAAAAAAGAATTAAGTAAGACCAAAGCATAATTAAATTAAATATTTAAAGGAAGTACTACTCGCGTCATAGTGAGATAACGAAACCAATGATTTCAGAATGTGTGGGTGGACACAAAATGTAATAACATTTGTAATAATCAGCGCGTGCCACTTGCCAGGTTTGATAGCTGACTAATGATTAAATTAGGATAATGCAAGGCAAGCATTCTTATTTCTAAAACCATATCTGTATCCTAGCTAGAGCGTAAAACAACATAATATTAAATATACAGACATTCACAAAATATTATATACTGATAGTTTTAAAAAATATATATAAACAAAACTCTTTATGGAATTTTAAAACGCCATAATACATCAACTGGAATACTCAAATCAACAAACAGACCTAAATAAAATGTATGTAAGGTCTAAGATAATAACATCAAAACCAATTACATTTAAAACTCCTATTTTTATACTGGGAGTGCGACTGGGCCACGAATACTTAATACAAATTCCGACTCGGAAAAGGCGATCAGATTGTTAAAATTAATGCTACACGTAAGTTGTGCTATTAGCAGTTACTTTCAATAATCGGAAAAAAATATAATTTCTACGCGCAATAATAAATACCATGGAGCTATTGTCAATGTACTTGTCTACCCCTAAAAAAAACTTTTATTCCACTTTTTCATTATTCACTGGTTTATGAGCCCAAATAGATCCAAATGTTTGTAATGCTGGCCGACTAATAAAACGCCATGAGACTTGGCCTGTTACTGGCATGAAAGTAATACCATCTGCACAAATTGAGAACAGACAGCAAATATTCAAGTTTCTTTTAGTTCAAGAAACATTTTCCTAGCCGATTTGTATTTGTTATTTAGTAAATGCTGCGAATACCGCCCACATGATTTCGCAAGCTTCGGGCCGCATGGCCTCTGCTTCAAAGTCTAAGTCCAGGAGGGCTCGCACGCGTCTCGTGGCCAGTTCGTAATCCTCGTCAGAGAGTGGCGCGAAAGCGTTCTCGAGTACGTCAGCAGAGTGAGCTAACATTAGCAGCGCCAGCGACCGCTTGTCGGCGTGAGCCACATCTGTGATAGAGCGCCGGAGGGCAGCTTCCTGCACCTAGAATGTAACAAATCACTGTCAGACCCAACTACGTTTTAATAAAGGCCTAAAAGTAACACCACCATCAGCAGTTTTACCAGTAGTAAGTATAATTGGAAAAATACATCTATGGGTAAAGACAATCTATAAAATAGCTAGTGACCCGCTCAGGGTTCACATAGGTTATAATATATCGCAAATCAAGTACAACACGGGCTACAATTCCAAATTGCTTAATTCCTTTAATCCAGTAAGGTGGTCAAAAGTGGCATGTACCTACTAAAGTAATTAAGTACATAATAATATCGTGGCTGCATTATGTTAGGCATGGCACATATTTAAAAAACAGACGATTGATTTCATTCAGCTCTATAACAAAAAAACAGGATTTTACACAGCAAAAATAATCTAATTCTGCATATGTGAGAGCATGGGCAAAAATTTACTATGTAATACATACGCATTTTGAAAACAAAAATGTTTATCCAAGATGTCAGGGGGTGAGAACAATATAACTGTTATGAAATTTAACCTAAATATGACAAAACAATGCAATTAGGTTTGATAACAACATTTTGGATGTGAGGCATCCTGTTTTATACCAAACACTGAGGTTGGTATTCAACACAATAATGTTATAATGCATGAAATGCTTCAACAATAGCTGCCACCAACATTGGCATTGTGTATTGATAACCTACAACAATAAACAAGGGCTGGACTAATTTTTTTTTTTTAATAAAAACTAAACTAAAACAGTGTGTAAGCCTGTTATGGGAAATTGATTCCAAAAATCATGGGCAACAACTAGTTGAACATATTATTATTATATTAAATAAAAAAAAAGTAATCATAAATTTTGTCTAGATATATGTTATACCAAGGTATAAACAAGTCACAAAATTGAAAGTTTAGCAGCATCACAAGCAATTAAATAAAAATAATGTTAGATAGTTTGTATAAACAGAAGTACAAAAAAAAGCATGTTCATATGACTTTTTATATTCCATTCCAGTTTGATAAGAATAAAATTGATTTACTTGGTTATTTTACTAGGTACTTATGCTATTATAACTTAGGTTACACTGTATTAATCTATAATCAAATAAATTTGTCACCCTGAATTACTTAGGTGTAAATTGAATACAATTTAATTTCTTACATACCTTTTTAACTAAGCGGCACTTGACCACATTGTCGGTCAAGGGATGAGTAGTCATGTCGAAGAGCAGGAAGTTTTGTTTTTCAGTTGTTAAAACTCCTTTCTCAACTAAATTCTTAGCCAGCCTTTCACGAACATTTTTCAACTGATATTTAAGTTTCATTGGATTCCATGTCTCACCTGAAATTAATCAAATATTATAAAATTAAATGAATTAAACAATAACCTATCAGGAATTTTGTTGTTTGAGCATTTTTATTAATAGTTTTACTGAATACACACCACTAAGATATTCTATCCAGCTCTGTACCGTTTCCGGAGGCTCAGTTTCTTTCATATGCTTTAAAGCTTCATCCAGGAGGACATCACCCGTGGGTGTATCTGGAACAGATTTAAGGTGGATTTATTAAAAAACTTGTTATTATATTGTGCTTTCTGTCTTATATAAGACACATTATCAGACTGATTATTACAAAATAAATTATAATAAAAGAACTAGATACTACATGGTGTAATGTACCACACTCAGTACATCAATCATATTCACTATTTCTTTCTGTGAAGCTATGAAGGCTAGAATGGAATGGCGAATGTGATTGTGGGCAAGGGACATGCTAGTCTCAGGTTCCTAATGAAAGTAAAGTACTATTTTTCAATAAGATTTCTGCATGTTGATAATAGCTAAAAATTATGATCCTTACAGAGTATCAATTAGCTCCAGTACATAAAAGTTGTTATGTGCCAATGAAACCATTGGTTTCAGCAGTGGCAATTAAACCTGAATGCTAATAAAGGCTTGTTTTCACATGCAAAATTTACAATACACGCATGTTTGAAGTAACTGGATTCTTATCTTGTTAATTTCCGTTTTAGATAGATAATCGCGTACTTAATTAGATGCAAATACAAAGGACACCAAATTCACAACCAGATAGGAAAATTAAAAATAACATTTTACCCAGTCTTATCAGAAAATTTTATATATCATAATAACTAAATATTCTATTCCATGCAGCGGAATGAGAACACTCTGGTAAACAGAAGTGAGAGGCCACTTATATTACCTGATTTTACAATGACTTTCCTAGATAAAAGTCCCTTTCTCCTCATGCCAGCCCGCTCTAGTTCTACACGGCCTCTCAGGCCCAGTTCGATTAAAATACATCCTCTTAGTCCGCTGGATATGCAGTCATTCCAAAATGATGTGTAACCCTGAAACATTCGTAACAAACATGCACAATAAGCAAGGACACCCTTGTGTTAATATGATTTAAATAAACTGGAAAATACGAATTACCTCTTTGTCCTTTAATCCTAAAAGTAATACTTCTTCCATTAACGTCAATCTTGTTTCTTTTGAATCACCGTCATCGTAGCTTTTATCATTTTTCTTATCATCGATGTCGTGGTTTTCCTTCAAATTACCATCCGAATTACTGTCTTTCACAACGTTCCTACGTTGCACCAAGCCGTCAGTTCTATTCATTTTACATTAAAACAAAAACAGGTCCCTAAAGATTAAAATGAACTTCTCACTTGAAAATATTTAAGATGCCTATTTTCTGAAAGTCGTAAACGAATTGTTGACGTTTGCTTTGCTTGCTACGCGAACGTCGTCGAGAAAATATGGCCGACAAAGCGTTTCGTTCAATCATGTTGGAATGAAATGACTAAAAAAAATGAACATTTAAATGAAAAAAAAAAAATACTAATTTCAATTTACGTTCGTAAATTCTTAAATTTTACTCATTATCTTTTATTAAAAAATAATTGAAGTTCGATTACAGGACATAAGCAGCACTACGTATGCTCTGCGTAGACGCTACAGATACTTACTACGCAACTCACATGTGGGTATCGACGATAATACATTTTGGCGGCTAAAAACAAACATCTGCCGTGTACCACGCATATGCATAGATAGGTACTAACACAATTATTTCTGACTGAACACGGAACCTGGAGGATAATTATGTAGATCTGAGAATTGCGTAGCTATACCTATGTACGTACATTAGCGCTAGACGTCATGCCATGAGTTAACGCATCGATGAGTGAGCGGCAAATGTATTGTTTGTAAATTAGCTCTCTTCACAAATATAAAAAATACGGGTGTCTGATAATTGTGCGCTATTTCGAGCCAGATAATAAAAATTAGCACTCAAACAATTGAAATATTGTCAATTGGACATTATCTCGAAGGGATAATTATTTTCTAACAGCAAGTTAGCAATGCTGAAGAATTAAACATCTACCTATGATTGTAAATGATTTACCGCCTACAGAGCCTCATCGACACCAGTTTTTAAAGATTTATTTATTCTAAATTACCTAGGACGTTTGATTTAGTTACATGATCCATTTTTATCCATAAGCGGTAGAACTAATTGAAAATTTAACTTACTAACAAATTGTGCTACATGTTTCGCGGGTAGGTATCTCGGGTATAACCGATACTATCGTAACGCGAAGGTATTGTTTTGCCCCTTGTGAGAGCTTACGCTAATCGATTACTTATTTTTTTAGGGACTTAAGATAACTTTTATTTTTACACAGTTACCGGAGATTCAAAGGGATCATGTAGTCTTAACTATATGATAGGATAAACGTAGAAAAAAGATAATTCGAGGCTTTAGTGTTTATCAGTAAACGCGGAGGTTGTGTACACAACGCTCGTGTTCATAATCGACGTCTAGTCACTCGCGCGGCGGTGGATTTTCAGCACGTGTGCAACAGAGCCCGATCACTGCTATGGAGATGGAGCGGAACGGGCATGCTACAGTAAGTTGCTTCAACTTTCACCAACGATTATACGAAAGTTTCTTGTTGTCTGAAGAGCTGAGAACATTTCCTTCTTAGCTAATTATATGTATTTAATTTCGGTCAGTCAAGTACATATTACAATTATTACAAAGTATGATGAAGGATGCCCATGCTCATCACTTTACTGTTGGTGAACTTTATACCCAGAATCGTGATCGCGCGTGTTAGGGCAAAGCGCCAGTTGGCTGCCGTGCTCGCGTCGCTCCGGTCGTAGAGCAACAAACGAGTTGCGTCTCAAGACGACCTTAACAGGGTCGTGATCGTCACACACTACCCAACTAATATAACTTTATCAGAACATTCCCATTAAAAAAGTGTCAATTGCACGGTGAAACAAAATACTGGTGATTAAGTGTTATGTGTATTTACTCGGTGTAAATATTGGAGCTATTTATAATTCGGAAATTCCTGAAGAATTGTTTATGAGGTGAGACTTCTTTCGTACTTTGTTCACCTTGCAGCAAGCCCATCGTCGGGTGCAAATCACCTTTACCTTAGTGGGTCAGTTCCATGCCTATTATCGATCCAATTATTAGCGAACCTTGGTATTCACAGCGCTAGAATCAGAAACTATGAATGGAATGCATAATATGCAGAACTTACTCTTATAGGCAGGTTGAAATAAATTCTATTCGTAAGCCATTGCCCAGGTAATGCTTTTAATTAAGCTCATAAAAGTACCTATTAAATAAATAATATGTTATGTTAGTGACGCACTAGAATTAAATGTTTATATTGTAATATTGATTTTCCTTAAACTATATAAATACTAATCTAAGTAACTAAAATAGCGTAGAGTTTCTGTTTGGCGCGTAAGGCATGCAGTGCACGCACAATCCGCACCAAAACGACGAACCGTTAACTGACCGGGTTTATTTACGAAAATCGAGATTACTCTTGAAAGTGGTTGAACTCTAATAAAAGTACTTAGTGATAGAACTTGCAAACTAAGAACAAAATCAGCAGGCGGAAATATGTAGGTAGGAGTCTAATATTTATTTGGGTACAACTTTCACTTCGGTGTCTGTAAAATTTTAATAACGCTTAAATGTGAGACCAATTCGCTGGCGTCAACATATCTTTGATTTGTGGTCATGGAAGGACATGGGTAGGTACTAAATAAGAAGACTATATTTTCTTTACCGTCCTTTTACCCCGTGGGAAAATTGGAAAACGCCTTTGTAGTACACCTCTTTGATCATCAAGGAATATGTCGGTCAAATACCAAGAAGCCAGATTGCAAGTCAGTTAGGTACCTACTCTTTTTTTCTTATCCCACAAGAATTTCGCAAAATTCTGAAATAAGTTTTGCGATATCATAATTACCTAGGTACTGTACTGGTATGCCAAATTTTAATAATTCTAGTAATAATAGTTACGGAGATAAGATTTCAAAGTAATAATACATAAAAAATCCTCTTTTCTCCCTATCCCGCACGAATTTTGGAAATTCTTGGAATTAATTTTCAGCAGTTTACTTTTAGTTTAGCTTTAGTTACCTACTTGTGGGCCACATTTCAACTCTAGTAATTATAGTTATGGAGATAGGCTCCCTTTTCAGTGGACTTACAAACCCCATTTATGCCCTATCCCGTGGGAATTAAAACAACCCACCTTAGTGCATCTCTATAATACTTAATACTGAATCAATATTTATTTACGTTGCGGCTCTAGGCAGTTCCGACCTTTTGACATGTATATCGCTATTCCGCCGGAACTATGCAATTTTCCGGGATAAAAAGTAGCCTATAACTATATGTTTGCATCAAAACCCGTTCAGCCGTTTTCACGTGATGCGCTTGCAAATATACAGACAAATAGATAAACAGACAAACAGACAAAATTTCTAAAAACGGTTGGAACGTGTTCTGTTACCGATTCTAAGTATCCCCAGTCAATCTTCCATGTACAGACTTTCGACCCTCTTCGGCGTTATTATAATGTAGGTATAGTATAGTAGATTCGCAATTAGGTACCTGTATAAATTAAAAATAGTATAAGAGAGAGTTGTGTTAATGTAGAATGTGGCTATACAGATCTTGCAAAGACTCGCGAAGAAATTGTACCTAGGTGTAGGTAATAATATTTTTAAAGAAAATGTCTGTATGTTGTTCAGATCATGTTACATAACTACCTAGTAAAAGTTTTCAAGATATTTTAGAACGACAGTTAGAGCAAATTAGCAAGTACTTCAAAAACTAGAAAAAAATGTATTTTGATCAGAAATAATCCAGTTCTAAATTTTACGAAACAAAACTACGTTACTTTACTACCTACTTATATTTCCATTTTGTCTATTACCGCTACTCTGGGATTCGTCCGATACTCCGCAAACTAACGCCTAAGTCTATCAATAAATTTGAATGTTTGAAACTTATAAAATTTTAGGGAATCCTGTACTTATCGCAATCTTTAGCTCTACGTGAGTTATTAAATTTATCTTTATTGGGATTTTGATAGACAGAATTGACGTGTTCGTTGCTATCACTATGAGGGAACTTTTTTAAATGTTATCGTAGCGCCGCATGTCTATTAATAGTTTACAGGTGCAGTTTCAGATTCAGTGCGACTGTTACATTTCGTAGATTAGCATTAAAACCATGAAACTTTCGTTAATACTTACCATTACTTTCTTTGGTAATTAAATTAGTAACGAAAACTTATTACCTACCTTGCTACTCCACAACCACACGTGCAAGACGTCTGTGCGACACATACCAGAGTATGTCTTCATTCAATGCCTAGCAGAGGTCAGGCTTCCAAATAATTCACCGACACAGAATTACTAAAGAATTCTCAAAGGTACACCGACCACGATCGTTGTTTCATTAAGAAACTCCGTTAAGAGTTTGAAACGCGTCAGCTTCTTATGTGGTGTTAGCTATGTGGCATACCTATATGTAATGATGATTTATATGGAAATTCTTCATGAAATCAGGATATTTTTTTATGAACCAATGCAGAATATCTAGTAGAATCGCGTTAAAGTTACGATGCAAATTCGATCTAGACAATTTTCCAGGGTTTTTGGAGGTCTAGGCCTACACAATTAGCAGAAAGTAGACTACTACACCTACGTTGAA
Source organism: Pandemis corylana (assembly GCA_949127965.1). NCBI lineage: Eukaryota > Metazoa > Arthropoda > Insecta > Lepidoptera > Tortricidae > Pandemis > Pandemis corylana. The sequence goes on along the minus strand of OX421851.1, from coordinate 10,153,787 downwards.
GAACGGCATCACACGGTGCATCGCCATTTCTTAGATAGGTAGGTACTCAATGTGGCTTTCTTGCTGATTTTATAGTTTTAAATTTATAGAGACACGTTCCAAGACGATATCGAACAAAAGCAAGGTATGTACTTATACTATATAAAACCACTTTTGTACATTTTCGATAATAGAGCCTTTAAAAAACAAGATCTAGACGACAGCTTTGCTCGGAGTTTGCAAAGTTGGAAAAACGCGTTTTCCCATTAGATGAGACTGAGCTATGTCGGTTTTTTGACCATTCCATGGTAATCGTTCGACCAGTTTGTGATATCTCAAAATATACATTAAACCTACTGACGAGAAAAAATTACGGGTCGCTATTCATACAACTTTGTATGGGAAATGACCCGTTATTTTTGCACGGTAGTGAATACAAATAGGTATTGCTCGTTAAATTGTATATAGGATACGTATCTACATGTAAATGTTAGAAGAGAAAGTCAATTTAAATAACGTTATTTTCTTGTTATATCTACATGTTTTCGTTCTAGGTAAGTTCATCACTTATAAAATGTACCTAAGTAACTACGTGGAGATATGTTTTCAACTTATAGTAGTTATAAATAAGGAAACGAAAAAAATTACATAGTTTAAAAACGGGGACGTTCGGACGTAGGTAAAGAGAGTTCCAAGCCAGGTATCAGTATCCATCATCGCAGAAATCTTAAAATAATCTTATGTTTTCCAGAAGTTAACCTTATTAATTACTTACTAACTGCAGCATTGCCTAATGGCTGACCTAGTAGTAGGTAGTAGTCTATAATTATTCGCAGCAATAATTTAATATCCCACCTTGAGTGGAAACTTATCTCTTGTTGCAGTAAAACGGAGTTATTTAAACTTCAATAGTTTAGTTATCGATTCTTTAAAATTTCACCATGCAGTCACCGCTAAAAAGGGTCAAACGGAGGTCATGAAAACCTGATTTCAGGTCAAGGCACCCCTTTAATAGACTTTCGTGTAGTTTACTTACGAGCACAGTACAAGTTAACAGTTTGGTTGATGTCTTGTTTGTACAGCCTTTATTCGAAAGCCAAAACATCACAGAATGTACATTTTAAACTTTCCGTTTTTTTTTACTTTAATTTATCCCTTTGCCTGACCGTATAGAAGCGAAAAAGCAAAGAAAAACCACCAGTACAAACAATGAATTTATCGTATCGTATCGTCCAACTTTACGGTCGTTGGTAAAACATTGTTATCTTGTATGTAAGTCATACGTAACCAAGTCGTGAATGTTATTACTACTGATAAAACATAGAACCGTACATTTCCAGATCAAAGTATCACTTTTTAACAAATTCTGATAGGTAATATTAGAGCACTGTAGAATGTAGAATATATAGTACTATACACTATAGAATCGCTGCTGCCCAAGCCTCCCGGGAGGACTGCGAGTCGCAATCATTAGGTACCGCAGCATATAAGTAAGCATAGTTTTACAAAATGTCTACGCTCGTAGCAGCTCATCTGTCTTTAATACAAACGGCGACAGTATGAGGCTACTATGCATGTAGCCGTTGAAACCCTAGAATAGGAATTGCGCTGAAGTTTCGACACGGACACAGTGTGGATTTAACGCACATTATTAAACTGCTTGAAAGGTGTGTGTGTGTGTGTTCTCACAACGTGTTTGTTCACCGAAAATACCATGGTAACTTTCAACAGAAATTTCACTGTGAATTCCGAAAAACAATTAAACCAAAGTTCGACTTTAAGAGACAAAGTGACGATCTGTTACGTTGCTCTCAGCCTGTGGAGTATTACTTAACTGTTTTCCATTCGGAGCCAGTCAAACCACCGTGCGACAATGAACTTTGGACGACATAAACATACCACACATCGTATGACTATGCTAATGTTAAGTTCCTATTAAGTTTGTTTTGCTAATTCACGGCGTATATGACGAACACACCGTAGCATTAGAATAACGTGTGAGATAATTTATTGAAGTAAGTTTCAGAAGAAACAAACACACTTATTGAATCCATGCAGCAGTTTCCACAGAAGGTTAGGAAAATAAGTAGTGCTTAGGTACTTTATTGGGGTAGGTCGTAATCGGAATACATGAATAGTCTCGATAACGAAGCGTTGCGGTAAAAAGTTTGGCCTAGATTTCTATAAGCATGATAACTAGGACTTGGTTAGTTTGAGATGTGATGTGACGATAAAACACAACCCAAACGGTTTATTTTTCTTTGGTCTTATTTATTAACAAATTTCATAACCACAACACTTAACTATAAGAAATTAAGTAGGTATCAATTGTACAGACCAATAGTGAAGTGCGTTTTGAGCATTGTATTACAAAATGTATGACACTAACGATCTGCATAAACGCCGGGAACTACGAGGAAGGTAGCATTTACAAATGTCATCAAAGCCAATAAAGACACGAGAGTCCTTGAAAATCCCATAATTATTGTGTAATTTCCAAGACGAGACTTATGTCTCTCAGGCAGGTAGATACCTACCTAACTTAAGATCATAGGTATTTAGCTTAATTGCAATAAGTTCTCTGATTGATGAAGTACCTGTCGGTAATGAAAGTAATTAAATAATCATGATTGTTGGAGGTCGTATTTATCTAATACAATAATTATTTTTTTACTCTCATTAGCATACAATATAAAAACGCTTAGCTGTTTCCCTCAACTTCGGCCGTGCTGAATTAAATATAGATCAATGTCACTCAGGAATAATATATAATTCTAATTGTTGAAAGAATTTTAAAAATCGGTCCAGTAGTTTTTAAGTTTATTCTTTTTAAACAAAAATAATACAAATCTTTTCTCTTTCTAATATCAGTATAAATTATTCTAAAGTTTAATTAGGTAGAGTGAGAACCCTCGACTATTGATTTTGAGCGTTTCCAAAATTCTTCATCACTACATATATATAAAATAAAGTCGCTTTCCGCTGTCTGTCTGTCTGTCCCTATGTATGCTTAGATCTTTAAAATTACGCAACGGATTGTGATGCGGTTTTTTATAATAGATAGGATTCAAGAGGAAGGTTTATAAAATGTATAATTCTACATAGACGAAGTCGCGGGCAGAAGCTAGTATACCTACATAATAACGTATTACACACGTAGGGCAGTAAAATAACACATAATATCAAAATATGAGTATTCTTAATCTTTTCTTTAGTAATTTAAACATGCGATTTCTTTGGTCTTACTTTTCGTGCATCTTGCGTCATCCGTCTTTGCCTTACCGTGTTATCCTTACAACCACATCTATTGTTACAGGAAAATTCAACAGTTATCGTAGAAAACGGCGAAGAAATTGTGAAAGTTAACAAAATGGCGATGGTCAACGGAAACAGTAATCCTCTGAACGGTGAGCAATTACTTCTTACACTTGCAGCGGTTCCGTTTTTAGCAAAGCACTATACAGAAAGAAAGAAAGAAGACATTTATTCCTTTTTGCAAGAGACACAAATATAAGATAATATACAACATTTTATAGAAAATAAACAAGAAAAAAAAACAGACATGAAAAAAAGTCTTCGCAAAAGTGAAATGGTCGCTGGCTCAGCATACAGCACTTTTTTATTCGTGTTTGTTTTTCGGTTATGACCACTTCATTACACAATAGCAATGAGATAGTGTAAGTTTTACAAACTTACGTATAGAGTCTACGCAATGTTAACGCAGGAAGAATGCATAAGGTTTCTTCCATTGCACCTTCACCGTTACGGTATTAGTGGTGTTTCACAGTAGATAAGTTACGAGTACTTACTACAAAATTATATAAACCTTTTACATGGAATAATGTAATTTACATGTCTTTAAATTAAATCGATCAACAGTATTCGGCGGCTTATGAATGCAAAGACACTGCGAGTATACCTACAAATATATTATAACAAAAAATATTATGGCACAGCACAGCATTTAAGTACATTGTTGTCATTGGTGAGAAAATACATTCTACCCATCACTTCCGTTAATTGAAACGCATTCGGAACCAAAATAGAGATTCATTCAAATGGATGCAATGCCATTGTATCGTGCAGAGTACGATTGTCATCATTTCATTTTACTAAATAATTCTAATTATTATTAATAATTACAATTTGCTTCGTCAGCACGCCATAAGATTTGACCTAAAAAACAACAACTCATGTTATAAAAAGTTTGAAGTTTATAAAAACCTGGCAAAGGTCTGATTTTCTTATGTAGTTCGCTGCGGATTTCGGATCCTCCCGGGTGCTTAAGATCCAGCCGATGTCCAAACTTGTGGTAACCCTTGAATCTTCACTTATTTACTTTTTCATTTAAAATCTGCTGTACTAAAGGAATGGTTGGAATAGGTACCTACTTAAATATTATAACTGAGTTTTTACCAATAAATCTATTATTAGGTACTATAAAGATTTTGTTTTACCTCGTAGAATGATGTTTCTAAATGTAAGCAGTAAACATACTGACGAGCAAAAATACCGTGTCGCTTCCCATAGGTACATAATTGTATGAAAAATGATCCGTTATTTTTGCTCGTGAGTATAGGTAACAAAATGCATTTTAGATAAGCAACAGTCAAGGAGGCGCGGGACCATTAAGTTAAATAATACAATCGGTTAAGCTGGTTGCACTAAGTTGCATTAAGTTACCGATATTAAATTTGTTATACCTACCTACTATTATATAGTTGTGCAATTCATTAAATTAAGTTTGAATGATCCTGTCTATGTTTAGACTTTTTTACGTAAGAGTATCAGTTACATAATGCAAAAACATCATTTTATCATACGATCACCAGGTGGTATCTTTGGTATTCAAATTATTTTATTATTCGCGATAAGATATAAGCATAATTTGCATTATGCAGTATTTTAAATTGAGCTAAGCCCAAAAGCTACATTCTTTAGGATTTAGTAAGATAAGACAGGTAGGTACCTTTAGATATATTTAGCTTATTTGATTCCCCTTTCCCCCTATACCAATGCCCACACTCATGCTAAATGTGGCCTTTAGGTCTTGTTACTTTGGGCTCTGCCTACCCCGTAAGGAATAAATACGTGATTTATGTATGTATGTATGTATTAATTTACGTACGTACTAGTACTTACATTATTGCAGTTAAGTTGCTGTTAAAAAAAAACCCTTGTTTTATGATATTTCAATAATTTGCTTTCAATTTCGTCAACTTCAAAAACAGTTCTGATTTTAGCATTTTACGTGGATTTTTTTCGATGTCAAAAGATCTGACATTAGGTATATAAAAACAGTCATCAGTCAGAAAATTGGACCCACGTTTATCGAAATTTTATCTATAATTGACATCTATTTCGTAACATATTTCCGGTAATGGGCACCTAAAAGGTAGGTATAACTTTAGAGGCCAATAGGAACGTAGAGTTTATCATGGCTCCGGTCAAATGTAAGTCAGTCGTCTTAAAGATAAAAACATCAGCTCTTTGTTTTCTTCTATACGCCATATTAATTAATGTACCTATTGCACTTGATGATATTTAAAAGTAGTGATACGTTACCACGCTGAAACAAAATCGTAATTAGAGAACTACTGGCGCTAAGTTTTTACTTACCGGACTTAACTTTTATAAGCCCGTTAAATCGAAAAAAGTTTGTGATCCCTTAATGGATGACAACTGTAGAGGTACGTTGCGCCACTTTTACAGCAGCGCATTATCGATGTTTGTGGACATAAGTGATATTCAACGAACAAGTGATATTAATATAAACAATCGTTTCTGAGTTTTGTTTTTAAACTAGTTCAATATGAAAAGTATGCTATGCATTATACTCATAACGCAGTACCATACAGTTATTTTTGGAATTGAGAATAAATTGATAGTCGATGTGTGAGAGCTCACACAGGGGTGCATTGTTTGCTTTCAGGATTAATAAATTGTAGCTCTAGAATTTATTAATCCTGAAAGCAAACAATGCACTCCTACCTGCTGCTAAGTAAGTGTTTTTCTTTGTGCTTCTAATGATAATTGAACTGTTTCTAGGCCCGGACCAGGTGCTGCCCGCAGACGACTACATAACATGGGTGCCAGAAGGTCGCGTGAAGCTGCGGGTGGCGTCCCGAGGCACCGCCGGCGAGCCGCCAGTCTCTGTGCCAGGGCTACTAAAGAGAATGGCTGCCAGATATCCCGACAGTGCAGCTTTGTGTTCCAAAATTGACGGCAAATGGGTTAAAACTACATATAAGTAAGTGTTAATTTCATGTAGGTACTACTAAGACTATATATGTGATAAGAGGAGAGTAGGACGCCAAAATAAGTTGACCTGATTTAACTTTTTGTGGAAAAAAATGCAGTCGTGAAACATTAAACATAAATTCTAGAAGTTAAAATCTGGCTTATTAGCAGGACACTGAAATGAGAAGCGCCTCAGGATAAGTTAGGAAGCCTTGCAGATTATACTTGATTAACACTTGTTTATTTTTTCAGACAGTACCTGGAAAAAACAAGAACAGTGGCTAAAGCATTCATCAAGCTAGGCTTAGAACGTTACCACTCCGTATGTATCCTTGGTTTCAACTCTGAACAGTGGTATGTTGCAGACTTGGCAGCTATTCACGCTGGGTGAGTACAAAACGAATGAGGCCTTCATTGCCTCTAATTAAGTACGTAGCGAACAAGCTGATGATTACACGAATTACCTTTACAGCGGCTATGCAGCGGGAATCTACACAACCAACTCGGCAGAAGCTTGTTTCTATTGCATGGAGAAAGCAAGGGCAAACATTTGCGTCGTACAAGACAAGAAACAGTTAGATAAAGTTTTGTCGGTGCGAAACCGGCTGCCGAAGTTGAAAGCCTTAGTCCAGTGGGAGGGTGCCATCGACACATCCATACCTGACCTATATACCGTGAGTATTGTAGTCACACTCGGCACTCATGAGTACTTAATACATATTTTATTAGCTAATGCGGCACTGCAGTATCGATCTACTTCGCATAAATGCAAAAGGCAGCTGCGTTGTAATCTTAATAAAATAAATCCAAAGCCTTGAAAAATCTGAGATCAGCACCATTTAATGGGAGGGGTAGCGATTCTAATTATGATTTAAATGCTTCGACTTCAACTTATCTACTCATAATATATTTTTATGAAAGCTGTACTTCAATCCAACATTAAAAAGGTATATTTGGGCAGACATGGTCTTTACCATAATGCTTTCACTTAGACGAACGTTGAAACATATTATCTTCATTCATCACATTTCATATCAATACCTCACGCCATATGCAATGAATGATAATAATGTAGCTACTTAATTAAAGATTTTTCTATCTCGAAATTGATTGATCGAAATCCTTACCTTCACTTATTTAGACAGATGAATGAATAGGTATTAAAAAGGTAGGTACTTAAAAAGGTATGAAATCTTAATCATGTAAGGTTGATCTTAGATTATTCAACAGAAGTAATCATTAAAAAACACTTTATACCTATACATATTTAGGTACCTCTAACTTCCATGCTGGTCTAGGAGCACAGGAAAAACATAGAATGTACCAGTTGCTTCTCGTCCCGCGCAGATGGTAAAAGCTCATCGAGGCAATGGGCGAAAATCTTAGGAATCACGTTATATAAAATTATTCGAGAAGAGGGCAAATGCTTGTAGTAACAGCATGCTTCTAAGACCACGTGATGATAGCAGAATCTGTCATAACAGGGCAAATACGGCTTTGTATAGAAGAAGTATTCTTGGCATGGCGTCTGTCATTTTCAATAAGTTACCCAAAGGCTTAAGGGAGACAGTGTTCATTTATTTAAGAAGAACATTGTGCAATTACTAGTCGAGAAATGTTTCTATTCAATAACTGATTTTATTAATGAGTAAGAATAATGATTTAAATAGTAATATCTAAAATGTTTAATGATTTGAATTGAGTAATGTAATGAATGTGGCGTTTCAGCATCAATGTTTGAATGCTTAAGAATTTATTTTAATTGATTGAATTTAGTTTAATTTTAGATAAATATTAATTTACTAACCATTTTGCATTACTGTGTGTGCTTAGTAAAATATTGTACGCCGCAAGGCACAACATGAATGACTTTTATTTTTCTCTGCAACAACTCTATGTTTATACTACTCATGTTGAACAATAAAATATCTTTATCTTTATCTTTATAGGCGATGCGGCTAGAAACCCATCACTATTTTGATTCTCCTTTCCACCTATATGCCTCCATTCATGCTAAACGTAGCCTTTAGGTCTTGTTACCTCAGGCTTTGTCTACCCCGTAAGGGAATATAGACATGATTTGTGTATGTGTATGTACGTAGCTCTTATTAATTATTAAAGTGATATTTCCAGTGGGAGCAATTAATGGAAATAGGAGCCAAAGAACCGGACACACAACTAGACGCCATCCTAAAAAGCATAGCTGTTAACGAATGCTGCACGATCGTATACACAGTAAGTACTATAGTGAATTCGTGGCCAAAGACCAAAAAATGATCCTTGCTACTCGTCACAGTCAATTGTATTCATAGATTACCTCCGTAAAAGGAATTTGTAATGGTAGGTGTTCACTGTTCATTCAATGTTAAAAATAAGTATTTTTTTTCGAAAACCAAGTACCACTTTGTGGACATAATAATATGCATATAATGTTTAAAAGCCCACCGGCCGTTATACTTGTACTACGTCTTTATTTTCTATACTTGCTTAGCTTAGTGTCTTAGTTTTGATATAGATATATTATATGATATTACTTAAGAGGGTTTATTCCTACTGAGCTGGCAACGTCGCATATTGGATGTTTTTTCTCGATTATTTCACAGTTATTTAATGAAAGTTTAAAAGTGTTCTATATACAAGTTCTTCGTTTTTAGTGTATCAATGTATCCAATGCAATAATTAATCGTGATGGACTTTTATTTTCGTATTAAAGGAATATAAGAATATATCTCGTTTAATAAGAAAATTAAAGTCCATCACGATTAATTATTGCATGAGAAAAAACCCAAAAAATGCGAAGACGCCAGCTCAGTAGGAGTATATTTATAAACGCTCTTAAAATTATTACATCAGCCGCTCGACGCCCGAAAGTGCGCCGGCCAAACAATTCCCAAAGTTCATCAAAAGTGGACCACCAATCGAAACTGTTCTAAAATATAACAAAATATTGTAGGTAGTCATCATGATTCACACCACGGCTGTCGTGAATAAGAAGTTGGTTATTAGTGGAGGAGTTCGTAGAAATAACATTAAATCATTTTCATTTACACAAAACTCGTTTGATTGCGATCTAAATATTTAACGCCATATAATAAATAACAACTTAATTTCTAAATACAAAAGATAAGTGCTCTAAATACTAATTTAAAAAGAATTGTAAAGGCAGGTGACAAGGTTCTCATTTCATAATATTATAGGTACCTACATCTGTGGTGCAATAGCTAGTTAAGTAATACATGATTCTAAACTAACTACCGTTAAAGTCGAAAGTCTAGAATGACTTGCCAGTTAGAACATAAATCGCAAGTGGCGTGATGTAATGACCTCACGAACTTATGATTTCGGTTTTATTTTTATAGTCAATTTGTATATAGTAACTAGTAACTAATGTTTAAAAAACATACTACCTACACCATTTATATTGACATTTTACCGCACAAAGATACTTGGGGTAAATGTCCAATTGTTACGCTAAAATTTTAATTTTTAATAATTGACTAAACTTTTTTTGTTACATAAATTTTCAAGTCAATTCGACCAATAACTTCCTACAAGTGGTTCGATTCGATTTGAAAAATTGTAAGACTACGTACATAAATAATAGCTTGTATCTAATGGATAATAACATTCAAAAACGTAGTCTTAGGTACACGAGGACATAAAAAATATATTCAGTAGGTATTATTTGTCTACCTAAATAAGTTGTCGAAGTTTGTCCCGTATGAAGGTGAACCATTAACACGAGCTAACAGTTTTTGTCTATTGAGTTTCGAGACATGGTTCAAGGAGTAAGAGCTACATCATATATTATATCATCAGGTCATTGAGTTGTTTAAATTAAAAAAACCTATTGTTGAATTGATTCGTATTTCGATCTTAATTTTCACACCAAGCTTTTGAGCGACATTTAAATGATGGCCTTAGTTGATCACCATATTCCATACGGATCAAGGATTATTTTTGATCAATCGCAGCTTTTGAACGATGTCCTTTACAAGGATATTCAGGCGTCTTCGTAGTATACAGTTACTTAGAAATAATATTTATGCTGTGAGGTTTATAGCGTTGTTCTTTCATTTCAGTCTGGCACTCTTGGACCCCCGAAAGCTGTGATGTTGTCCCACGACAACTTAACATGGGATGCTTTCTCCATCACCCAGCGTTTAGGAGAAATTCAGCCAACGACAGATTCCCTCATCACATTTTTACCGCTCAGTCACGTTGCTGCTCAGGTAATGTCTTCATTAATATCAAATGCCTACTATAACCTCCGGGACTTAATCACATCCATGGTTACAACAGAACAAAGAAAAAATAGAAGTGCGATAAGTCACATTCGCTAGGGAAATCGATGTCGCTAAACTCACACATCGACAATTTACTCCAACCTTGAAATCTTGGCAATTGTTCGTTGTAGCTGTAGCACTTCTACTTTTCTCTTTCTTCTATGATGGATACGGCATCGGCAATCACATATTTATATATTTAAGGTACTAAATGCCTCTTCATGTTGACTTTGGACCTACGAATGCCTTTCTATGGCCTCGTGATCGACAAATCGTACCAACAATAATTATAAAAAAAATCTAGTCGAATTGTGGACCTCCTCTTTTTTGAAGTCGGCTAAAAATAGAATGTAAGAAGTGTATAGTTAACAACATCTGGTTAACGTGCTATATTAGACTGAGGAAGGTACATTATGTCCCGTTTGTAAGTAGGTATAGATATTTAGATAAAAATCTTAAGTATTTTTTTCTAATATATAACGTCAATTTGTCTATTCGCACACATTACTCACACTAGCAACAAGTCATTAACTTAAGTCTTTCGCCCATACAAGCATACGTATATTGCTTAGTAGGCGTGTAGACCGGTTTGACCGCCAATTTGCTCACGCGCAAAATTTTATTTTTCACTACTCGGTTGCTGTGCAAAGTACATTTTTTGTATCCCCAAACAATGCGCAAATTAAATAATTGCTTTGTCACACAAAAGTGTTTTTAACTCAAATTGACCCTCCCCTGTTTTGTTCTTTCCAACTACGCTCGTGGTTTTCCCATGTATAAGATATGTGTACCTACTTTTCTGCTTACGTAGAACTTCAAGAAACTCTCCAAATGAGTCAAGATGAGACTGAAAATAAAAACTACTTAGTCAATAATCGGCCAAAATGATTGGATAAATCTACAAATTTCTGTGTCCTCTAACTCTATACCTTCGCTGATACCTACACCCGTCGAAACCCAGTATTTAGGATGAAAAACCTTAGGTGCATTGGTCACCCTGCGTTGGCCGCGTGAACAAACATAAATATATCTCTGCATACGCTTTCTTGTTGTTAAAAACGTACATCTGACAAAAGCTAGAACTGTGGCTAATAATAACAATAACATAATAATGGTAAAATAATTGTATGATTTGTCTTTAGGTGGTAGACATTTACGTAACCCTGATGAACGGAGTGACGGTGTACTTTGCACAACCTGACGCGCTGAAGGGCAGCCTCATTGAGACACTAAAGGAAGTTCGACCCACCAGGTCAGTTACATTGTGTGCAAGGAGGATGCAAGTGATGCAACCCCTGACGCTTTTGTAATTCGCTGTGGCACGGAACGGTTTGACCGTCACAGTCAAATATGATCTGAGCCTATGAGGTTGTATAAAGCTGAAGTTCCCGTTCTGCACTGGGCTCGCGTGGGAACTACAGCCCAAACCCATTTACATTGAGGGGAAGCTTGTATCCAGCAGTGGAAAGGACATGAAAAGAGATGATAATTTGTTAAAAAACTACAGCGTAGAGTTATTGGTTCTCATAGTAATTATGTTCAGTTTCTTAAACCTAAATGTAACGATCCCATGGCGGAACAAACGACATCATTACCAAACTCTACACATGTTTAATATTCACGATGGGATAAGGTATTTGGGTGATCGTGTGAACTGTGCGATGGAGTAAATTTGGACTAAAGGATTTTTACAAAATTGCATCAGTACCTATAGTCGACATACAGCTCATTAGATCACTAAGCAAATTAACAATTAAGTACCTAATTAACGCAGTAGGTAGGTACTTCATGTTGTATAGATATCTAGAAGTATAAAATGAAGAGATAGGTAGTCTTTTGCACGTAAGCAATGACCTCAATAAAAATGAATAAATTTATCACTGAATGCATTATCTGCACCTATCTTATAATCTTTGTCGTGCGAACAATGAGATAGCCAATCAATTGAGATAAATAATAATAAAACTTTGCGAAAACTGCTCTTCGCGTATAACTTAGCTAGTTAATTTATGTTAAACTTAGACCAATTAAAAAGAGAAGATGGAGGTTTGCGACCGGCGAAGTGAGGTCGGTTTAAACTACGCCTCGTGCGCGCGTGCGTAGCTCAACTAGTCTAGTGCACTTGGTGGAGTTTGATTGCACGTGTATGCGTGCGACTGTAGGTATGTTGAAATGCTACTCAACCCAAAGAATTCTCATGGAAGATATAACATTTTATTTTACAACCGGCTATTCGACTTTATTATCATTTATCACCTTTAGCTCGCATTATGATGATTGTCGTATTGTATATATACTCGTATATACACGATTGTGGTATATTCTTGACAATTATCAAGAAGCACCTATGACAATTTTTTTCAACTTCAAAGTTATTGGAGTGGAAACAATTGAAAATTGTGATGCGTTTCCTACATATTAATAGCAGTCTGACCACCTGTTTTTTTTTATCTATTCGTGCAATTGGATCATTATCTCGATATCTTGCAAGTCCGGTTTCCTCGCAATACTTGCTATTTCATTTATCTCTGCTTTATGTTGACTTTTGATAAGTAATTAAATAATCATACGACTTTTGATTCAGTAATTTTGACGTGATACTGATTTCAAAAACCCAACACGCATCCCTAATACTTTCATACTATTAGTTAGGTACTACTATTTTTAATGAACAAACATTTATCTTGCTATTACGCTACTCACTACTATTTTTATAAGAAAATTAATTGCATCTACAGGCTTCTGGCAGTGCCTCGGGTGTGGGAGAAAATGTATGAGAAAATAATGGCGGTAGGCGCCCAGAGCGGAAGCCTCAAGCGGTCCATCGCCACGTGGGCCAAAGACAAAGGTCTCAAGCATCACTTAAATAGAATTGAAGGGTGAGTTTACAGATCGTATACAAAACAACTATTTAGTGAAGGATTATGTAGGTTATTAATTTGACATGCTAAGGAAGTCCGCGCAGATATGCCTGACCTATACCTGCAGAGTTACTGCCACATACGCAATCGTTCACTCTGCAGCACGGTGCAGAGAACACACTTAGTGACAAGTGGCTTGTCTATCATTAACAATATCTTTGTTAATTTATCTACTGTCGCACATATGATAGATAATCAGCTGATTTGACTGTTTATTAGGGTTCCGCAATCATAATGGCAAAACGGAATCCTTATAGTTTCGCCTTGTCTGTCTGTAGGTAAGCGTGTCCGCGGCTTAGCTCAGAAACTTTAAATTTCCTAGCAATATCTGTTTGGCATAGAGTACACTTAACTTAATTAAAATTTGTATCCCAGGCAACTTGACATTCTCGAACACTTCCAACAATCATCGTTATATACCTAAAATTTCCTCGTGAATCACTCTTTCTATTGTTGAATATTTGTCGCAAATTAGTACGGAATCCTACAAAGCGTGTGGCCCATCACGCGCTTGGTCGGTTTTCTTTTCTGTTATGTTCGTAACTGTCAAAACCAAGTGCAGTAACTATATTTGCTTTGTAAAAAATAAAACTGCAACCGCTGAATAAGTTGCGGGCGTAGCTACGTAAGTATACAATTTAGAACAACTCTATGTAAAGTTGATAATCAAATACTAAAGTCGAATGTTTTATCGAAACAAGAAAAGTGTTCGAAATATCTGAGCCTGTTGACGATAACACAGTGAGTAAGTAATTTCCTGGTACAAAATTATAAATATTAAAGTTAAAAATGATGATGAATTATGAGTAACTCCCAACTGAGAATAAAATGGAGATTAAATGCTACATGCCTGATTGTGCCGGTGTAGCGCCGACCGGACCTGGTTGCCCTATCAGTCTTATCATTTAACCGCAACTCTATCTTCTGCATCGCAAATTCAAGCCTTTATCTGTTCGGATTATAGATTTTACACACAGTTATATCACATTTCTGGGATTATTGCAGTTTACGTCTTTAAACACTAATACCGATAATTTTAATTCCGTAGTTGATAACTGCCTATTACAAAATTATTTTGAGGGTTTTATCAGCACCGCTGTAATTTAACTTTTGTTCGAATGACGCAGTTGGTCCCGGATTTTGATGACCTTTTGTTTTTAAAAGTGTAATTTCATGCCAGGGCTTTATCAGCTGGTATGAGGGGCCTCCCTATAGAGTTCAGCACTCTCGAAATGTTACAGTATTGGTAAGGTCAACGAATGCCTCTTAGATTAGATACTGTTATGTACATTTTTATTGAATGGTGTGTTTTGTTTTTCTATTCATCAATATTGTTAAGGTCCCGGAAAAGAAAAAACAAGTGGAAATGCTTTCTATGACAGAATACTATAATTAATAATAAAAAAAAAATAAGTCACTGGGCGTCGAACAAGCGTCACGACGCATGTTTGTCATTTCCGTCTGTTTACTGTTCCATGCGGAATGGAAGGGGGTGGATATGATTGATTTATTCATACAGTTTTGATTGTCTGTTAAATAGAATTAGCACATCGTTAAGAAAAACAAATAAGAATGTTAATGCATGGTACATTAAAATATTCGTTTCAGGTTCACATTCATTAATTTTCTTTTCAGAATTCATTAAAGTACTTATCAAACATCAATTTGTTATGTTAAGAAAGACTAAGTCAGAATAGGTACTAGTAAATTAATTGTTTTTTTTTCAAACTGACATGCCCGCTTGTCAACCTTTTTGTTGCGATGTATATTTATTTAGCATAGCTAACCTACCTACCTTCATTTGGATTGGTGATATTAAAAAACATAATAGTATGAAATTTGACGAGTGAAACCATGCTGTATGCTAGTATACACTCAAATGACGTAAATCCATTCACAGTTGATAAAACATCCTGATACGAATCAATGCCTACCTACTCAGTAATTAATTTCTTTTTTTAAGTGTGACTCTAAATAACAGGCTTGGAATAATCGTCAGATAGTTTACTACATCTATTCTTGGAATTAAGTACCTATGACAAAAAAAAACATTGAGCTACCAAAAGTAAAGGAACACAATGACTGCTTACAGCAAGCCTACATCTAGATAGATGAACGCAGGTTCTTATTTGATGGCAATCATAAATGACACTAACTATATACCTAGTACCTAACCCTGGTCTCATACTTTGAAGTTACAAATTAAACTTCGTAAAGTGCCGTTCTACTCACACTAATAGGCATCGATTGGAGAGTGAGAGGGACGGCATGATACGAAATTTCGGAGAAGCCTTCCTGGTGCTTTTACATTGAATGCCGAATGATTAATCAAATAACTATGCGTTTCAGGCGTGACGGTATGACCTGCAGTTACAAGATGGCCCGCTCGATGGTATTCAGCAAAGTTCGCGAGAACCTGGGCCTGGACCGTTGTAACACTTTTGTGACCGCTGCAGCTCCGCTTTCAGCTGACATTAAGAAGTTCTTCCTTTCTCTGGATATACCTATTATGGAGGCGTTTGGCATGAGCGAGGCGGCCGGCGCGCATTCTCTTAGCATCGACCCCAAGTAAGTATAATTTATAAGGTACTGAGCAACACTTGCGCCATCTATCATCGACTACATAAACTGCTATGACGTACGAATAGCTAGCGCCTGTGACGTCCGCATCCGTGTTCTGCATCGAACTATCGCAGAAGAAATCTTAGTCTGAATTTGCAGTTGATAGCATTAAACAAAGCTGTATTTTAAGCTACACTAAGGAGCAAGTGACCCATGACAACGCATTATCCTGCTTCACTACACAGAGTACACAGCCACTATCTGAGTACGCAATTTCGTATTTTAAACTGATAGTGATAATGGTAAATGCACACTGTACCTATTTTTTTGCTAATATCAACTTTTATTTATGATCAAAAAATACTTACATAGGGCAATCAATCATATTGATCCTGGGTGGTTCATTTATCTATTATTATCAATGCAACAAAATTTTATCGACTTTTAAAAGGAAATGAGACTGCAAATAAAATAAACATGACATGACTGTAATTAGTGTCGAAAATTTTCAAAGACCTAGCAAATTTTCTATGTATTTGTGTTATATTTATTACAAACTACTTGGCCTATTTGTCAAATTTGAAATTTTATGCACATAATATTATGTAGGATGCACAATAATGCAAGTACAGTCAGCAAAATAATCTTGTATTGAACATGTTTTTTTACCATGAACTTGTTTCAGATTCAATTTAACTTCCGTGGGCGAAATATTAGACGGTACAGAGACCAAGTTCTTAGGGTCAGTGAGCCAGAACGGACCCGGAGAGATCCTGATGAAGGGACGACACGTTTTCATGGGATACCTTGATGATGAGGAAAAGACCCGGGCAGCGGTCGACAGCGAGGGGTGGCTGCACTCCGGAGACGTCGGCAGAGTCGACAGTCACAACTTCCTGTACATTACTGGAAGGATCAAGGTATGGTACAGACCTGGTCTTGGATGAGGAATTGATACACAGAGGAGGGCGTAGATTTATGCTAATGTTTAGTTATATCTTCTATGCGAACGAAATATCGAGTGTTCTTTTTATATTTGTTTTTTTATTGTTCGTCAATTTTCATACTTTGGTCAGTCTTCATACTTGTAGCATTTTCTTGTTAGCTTCTTAGCAATAATAAATCACCATTATTATTATTAATGCTGCTGTTTTTGTGTTTCCAGGAGATACTGATCACAGCGGGTGGCGAGAACGTGGCTCCAGTGCTGATCGAGCAAACCGTGCAAAACGAGCTGCCGCATGTCGGCTACGCGGTGCTCATCGGCGACAGGCGAAAGTTCCTCTCAATACTGCTCACACTCAAGGTAAAAAACTTTGCACTACACTTAAATATGTACATACATACATAAATCACGTCTTTATTCCTTACGGGGTAGACAGAGCCCAAGGTAACAAGACCTAAAGGCCACTTTACTACCACAAACCCTAACTTAAATACCTACTTGACTTAAATATGTACTTTTTATATAACGTAAAATAACAGACAAGGATTGAACCGTTTCAATTTTTATTATTTCAGTGCAAAGTTGACGGCGACACCGGTGACCCCCTAGACCTTTTGGACACAGAGACACAAAAGTGGGTGGAGAGCCTCGGGAGCAAAGCGACTACCCTCAGCGAGATTTCCAAAACTAAGGACCCTGTTGTAAGTTTTATGATCATTGCGTATGATCACCACCTTATAGCAAAGCTTATACATTTATTTTTGAAACATTAACAACTATGCCCATTACTCTTATTTGGTATTTGCAGGTACACAAAGCTATTGAGGCCGGTATTATGCGCGCCAACAAGCACGCAATATCAAACGCTCAAAAGATCCAGAAGTTTGCAATTCTGCCCGCAGACTTCTCAGTAAACACAGGAGAATTAGGTTTGTATCCGGCTTATACTTACTTTTATTTTATCTTGATTGATTTTTAGTAGTAGTTTAATTAATTTTAATAATTATTTTTTTCAGGCCCCACACTTAAGATCAAGAGGAGCGTGGTTTACGATAAATATACTGATATCATGGAAGACTTTTACAAGGACTGATAGCAAAAAATACTTAAGCATATACACCGGAGCTGGGTTTTGTTCAGGAGATATACATAGTGAAAATATATTATTTAGTCAATAGTTTGTAAGTTCACAAGGAATGGTGCTATGTTCTTATCTCAGATATATGAAAGAGTGAGCAAGACTTATCAGGCTTTACCACAAAAACTTAAGCACGTCTTAAACAAGCCTAAAATGAGTTTTCGACGAATTGGTATGTGTTAAACGCGTGATCAACGGTTGTCTAAGTTTTTGTAGTAACACGGTATAAGTTAAGGGGTGCAGATGTCAGCCCCAACGATTCAGGACGTTTACACTTTACGACTGTTTGCAACAAACAAACAAGCGCCTGTTGCTTGCCGATTGGCTGCCAGTGTAATAATAACGGAATCGCAGCGGCATCACCGCAGATATGCTGCGCCAAAGGGCATATAAAAGTGACGTAAAACGGAAATAAATAAGGAAAGAAATATATATATATATATATATATAAGATTAATGAAGAGAACTAATACATATAGACAGGCAACGTCGTCGATTATTAAATTATTGATAGGTTTATTGCTCAAATAGGGAATAGTGGGACGACTGGAATCATTGTGATGTTACAAATTTTACGTAAATGAAATGTATATTTTTGTTACTATAAATATATACTAGTTCCAAAAGAGGTCCTTTTATTGAAACACCCAATAACTTCCATTAAAATTTAATATAATGTTGTAACCTACTTAAATACATTTAATTGGAATAAAGAAGAGGTACATTGTCATAATCATAATATCTAACAAAATATGTAATAAATGGAATCATAAAATTGGCAATAAGTACATTATATTTCTTAGCCCCCTTGTTTTGCAGACAAACTTTTTTCTTTAATATGATTTATTTCATCGACCAAAGTTTTAATATCTATTTTTCTTACTTGTTAAAATCTGTTTAACGAAAATGACTTTATCGATGGTCCATTCAAGCAGTGGCATGGCAACATCGACTTTCATTTGTGCGATATTATTATAATACTTCCTATAGAACCGACCATAATTATTCACATTTGATTTCAAATTATTTTTAATTTATGTCTGTTCTAATCTTATGAAATTTTAATACATTACAAATGATTGAAAACCGAGAAATAGGGATTTACATAACTAACTTACCTACCATACTTTTGGAAAACATCAAAAGCTGTTTATGAAATCTACGACTAAACGAAGTATTCCAAGTACCAGTCGAGTAGGTTGGGTTAGATTAGAACTGCGACTCCATGTAGAAGCAAACTGTTAGCAATAAGTTAGACCAGGCTAGATAAAAATTACGACTCAAAGAGAAACTAACTAAAGTAAACTGACACCCTATACAGTAACAAACTCTACCGGGAATAAGGTTAGTTAATTTTGTTCACGGAATATTATAACATGTTGAAATAATTTTACACGAAGTAATTATTAAATGGTAAAAATCAATGCGAAATTACACTTTTACAAATACAAAAATCCGTGTCTTGAAATTAATTGTCGATGAAATTAAAATAGGTATGTGAAACATTATTTTGTGAAGTGATATTCGATTAAACGTTTGTCGGCGACTCAAGGGTAAACTATTTGAATATTTTGAATAGGCTCTACAATAACTAAGTAATCAAATAAAATTAAAGCCTAAAGCTAACATAATTGACTACACAAACACATTGAATTGATTAGTTTAAAATTCCTTAAGTAAGTACACAAGTCCATGAAAGAGGTCAGATAAATAATTGTAATACAAGGATTGCTTAATAATCAGTAACAATTAGAATAACAGTAAATATTTTTAAGTACTTGCCTTATGTAATTGATTGCTTAAATCCACTCAATAAAGCTTACGCAATGTCATAAATTCTTCAGGATAAAACTTAGATAGAAGCAATAAAACATCAGTCATTATTTTTATTACACTTATCGGAGTGTAATAAAAAATATCTCAATCCTATTTAGGTCGCACGCTATTCAGGTACCTACTAAAAGCATGGAATAGTTTAAATTCTTTGTGGTGCATCAATGATGACGGAATGGTATTGGAATTATTATATTGTAATCGGAATATATACCTAAACTCGCTGAGAGCTTAGAGTTCTAGCTATGTTTTTCTTGAACATTTGAAAAGATAAAGTCAGAATCGTGCACCAGACCGTACGCACAATATTGAGAAATTTACCACATTGATTTAAGACTAAACAATGTTAAAAAAAATGTTCAATTTTTTTAGTCTAGTAGACGCAATATTTTCTATTTCGCTCTCAAAAGTGAGCCCTGTTTTCGAAATTTAAATTTCCGCCACTTGTGTTTCTTTTAATCCCAAGAATACAATTGTGTAAAAAGTGGTTTCGGAAAAAAATACGTGAGGTCTGTAAGTGTTCATTCTTTTTGAGGTATGGGATCCTAAAAATCAACTTTACATTGAGAAATTCCACCGCATAACATAGTAGTGGATCAATAATAATAGTACCTGTAATCAGCCCGTTTAGTCAGCGCGAGGAGGCGCCGTCGAGGGCAACGGCGGCGGCGCGTCGACTAGCGGCAGCGGTTTAGCCACGCCGATACGCACCACGCCTCGTGGGGCACCCTTTAAAGCCGCCACTGCCTGCTCCAAGCTAGCGTCTTCAAGGTTCTGAAAGTGACAAAGGAATGGATAAGTCATGATCTCATCTCTAGCCTATTATATCCTATTACGTCCCACTGCTAGACACAGGCCTTCTCTCAAAGTAATCTCTCTCTCAAGGGCATCAGAGGACAAGACGCAAAATGTAAATTTTAGTTCCTCTGCACAAAAAAGCTCTTGTTAGAACTTTCCAGTCATTAATTTGGTAATGTTTGTCGTACACTGGCCTACCTGATCATTGACGAACAATAGTCGGTCGCCAGGTATGAGGCGGCCATCTTGCTGCGCCACGCCCCCCGGCACTAGGGACCGGATCACAACCAGCGTGTGCGCCGGCCGCAAAGGATCCTGATAGTCTAGGATGGAGAAGCCGAGCCCCCGTTCGCCTTTCACCAGTTCTGAACACAACGAATTTTACGTAAGCGATGAGCAAATAAGATATCCATCTTGTTTTCATTGAAAAACTGGAGTTTTTCATACGAGGAAGGCGAGCATGAGTGGGTTTATGGGTTACCTGATGGTAAGTCACTACCCCTGTCCGTAGGTATCCGTAACACCGGAGCATTGCAGACGCATTGCCAGACTAGAGGACTAAGATAAAATAAGCCGTTTGCCAGCTGGATTAGCGAATAAGATGGTAGTAGCGATTTTTTCGTTAAATCATATTTGTAGGCTAGCAACCCATCACTATTTTGATTCCCCATTCCACCTATACGCCCACAATCATGCTAAATGGGGCTTTATGTCTAGTTACCTTAGGCACTGTCTACCGCGTAAGGGATAAAAACGTGATTTATGTTTGTATGTACACGTATGTATCAAATTTGTCGCACTACTATCATACTCGTAATTTGCCAATGGACTCTACAATGAACCATTAAACCCCTTTCACCTTTAGAGGCATTTTGTGATATCCTGTACATTGCAAGTATAAAGGACCCCACACATTAATAAGTCATAAGGGACCGACGCGTTTCTCCATACATTTTATATGGACTCGTCTACTAGTGGTCGTCGACTAGTGGCTTAATGTGCCCTAAATAGTACGTACCAATAATCTGCGGCTCGGAGGACCACATGGCGAGGCCGGTGAGCGGCTCGAGGCTGCGCGAGCGCACCTTGCCGCCCGCCGATAGCGACCCGCCCTCCTCGGCGCCCGCGCCCGCCAGGCTGCCGTCAGACTTCGCCTACAAACCAACAAACACATTGCCCGCTAAGTTTTTGCGGTCTGACGAGGTGACGGGTTCTATGCCATGAAAATTTTAGTTTTAAGCGACAAAGCAAATTAAAAAAACACAAAACAAATGTACCTGCCTGTTAAAACTTCATATAATTCATTCTAACTTAATTTCAACGAAGTTCTAGTGCAGGAGTTTCAAGTTTTAATCTTATTTTTTATTCATTCTCTACAGTACCCGGCCATAAAGATTGTACATCGGCCTTCTAGGCTAAATTCAGCTACGTAGAGCGTTGTCTCGCTCTAACTTACGTGACGCCAATGGTCTCTTTCCAAAGTCCCAAGTGCAATCTTTATGGCCGGGTACTGTACTTGATATCCATCCCCTACAGTTTTTTGTTCAATCAACTATTTCTTGTTGTTATTCTCTCCCGTAACGGAGAGGACAAGGGTAGCACAGTTTATTAGAAGAAATGGTGTGACACATTACACCAGCACGCTTAGTAGATGACCAATAATGGAAGGGGCTTTTAAAACTGCACCAAAACTGCACGTTTGGCAATATTTAATCCTATAAGATTTACAGAATAACGCAGGAGGACGGAGGACGTAACTATAGCAACGAGTGTCTGGAAATTTTTTATCTACCCTTTAGCACAGAGTAGACGGTCATTATTATCGTGTGATCCACGCATATACACGATGATGATTTTTATCGGTGATCAAGAGTTGAAAAATATTGACAACCAATCCAAATTTAATTTAATAGGTGAGGTCTTATGCGATTATCTCACTATTTAATTAATTATGATTATGATATTGTTAAAACCAATGACAACTGGATACATGGTTATCCTACATTAATTATTACAATATGTCACCCTGTGCGCACCTAACCTTAGATCTTGAGTCAATAATAATATAATAATAATAATAATAATAATAATACTTTATTGATTTAAAGATGAGTTACAATGGTTAAGGTTGAGACCTCCCAGTAGGTACTTTAGGGTACCTGTGTCAGGAGACCTCGCTCTTCCAAAATAAAAATATTTGACTTAAGTCTATTTAGCGTTAATTAACTGAAGTTAACTTTAACTTATTCTAATCCTATACTAGAGCATACTAACATTACTAGCATACCAACTAAAAATATGGGGTAAGTATAATGTTTGGTGTGTGTGTGTGTGTGTGTGTGTGTGTGTGTGTGTGTGTGTGTGCGTGTGTGTGTGCGTGTGTGCGTGTGCGTGTTACTGAATTGTGCTATTGTTTTATGTTTATCTTCCCGACAGAAGGATTTCCTCAGTTTCGCTATAAGTGAGATCAGTCAGATAATTAAGCAACGCTTTCTTGCAGTCAAACTGGTTTAAGGGATACATCTGTATCTGCTTATTAATGGCATTGTACATATGTGGTGATTGTATAATATACTGCCTCGCTGCATAACTAGATCTGAAAGATGGGACAGGAGCGACTTTAGGGTCTCTCCTCCGCTTAGTAGTCTGAGGTTTATAGGTAAGGGAAGTGTGGAGTCTAAGGACTGTCGATACAATATAGAGTTTGCGCATACTTAGAAGTTTACAGTCTTTGTATAGCTCTGTCGTTGGATACCTATATGGTTTAAAATAATCACGACTTTGTTAGAATTGACAATGACAAC
Source organism: Pandemis corylana (assembly GCA_949127965.1). Classification (NCBI taxonomy): domain Eukaryota; kingdom Metazoa; phylum Arthropoda; class Insecta; order Lepidoptera; family Tortricidae; genus Pandemis; species Pandemis corylana. The sequence continues at coordinate 10,130,280 of OX421851.1, read as the reverse complement.
TTATTTCTCATAAGTTAAGTACCTATCAAGCTTTTGAAAGAGGTTGTAGGTTCATAGAATAAACCATAAATTGGGTGACAATGAAAATTGGTCTAAAAATTACTCAGAATTAAAATTAGCATAGAAAAAAAAGAGCTTGATTCGATGTAACTGCGATTTTAAAGTGACCTCTTTCAATTACTGAATTAGAAAACCGTACGTGCAAAATTTGGAATGGGCTGGCGGCTGGGGTATTTCCAACTGGCTATGACATAGGTACCTTTAAGAGGCGAGTGTACCATTTCTTGCAAGGCCGGCAACGCGCTAGCAGTCCCATTGGTGCTGTAGTTGTCCATGGGCGGCGGTGATCACTTACCATCAGGTGCTCCGCATGCCCGTTTGTCGGTTTTAACATATATAAAAAAAAATTGGTACCTGATCACCGATTAAAAATCATAGTGTATATCTCGATCCATATCACGAAATATTGACGAGTGTCGCAGCGAATCCGGTTGTTTGGAAATACACGATCCTATATTGACACACAAGTATCACGATAATATTGATTGTCTAATCCACGTCACATAGTAGTACTCTGTTACTTGGTTACCTTGACAAGCGTGGGAGCCGGCGGCGCGAGGTCGAGCGGCGGCGCGGGGGCAGGCCGCGGCCGCGCGCAAACCATACACACTTCGCTGGACAACTCCTTCAGTATCGACACCACTTCCAAGTGGTTCATGCCCAGGAGGCGATGCCCGTTCACCTCTGAAACACGGTCATTCGATTTATCTTCTATATATATAAAAGAAAGTCGTGTTAGTTACACTATTTATAACTCGAGAACGGTTGAACCGATATGGCTGAAAATTGGTGGGGAGGTAGCTTAGAACCAGGAGACGAACATAGGATACTTTTTATCCCGATTTTCATACGGGATTGGAAAATTCCGAAATGTTGTACTAATAAAGCTACAGACATTAAATTTAGCATGCCTACACATTATTCCTTGATTAGTATATATGCACTTACAAAGGAATTTTTCAAATTTCCCACGGGATAAAAACACAAGGTAAATAATTAAGACTATAATTGGTGGATAATATTCCTAGAGGATCTGTAGGTGCTCTAAAAAGGGATTTTCCGAATTTCCTACGGGATAGGCAATAAAAACCTTATACTTGGAGACATGAGTGGATGTATGGGGTGTGTCGTCACTCTGACGTTATGTGCGCGGACGAAGTCGCGGGGAAAAGCTAGTTTGAAATAAAATCCGCCGATGTACTGTGACGTTCGTTGCGTTCTGATCGGCCAGCTCAATGACAAGCAGCACACTTAGAACGTTTTCATATTTTCCCATCCGACATCGGTGTCGCACGACAATAGTCAATATTCGATAGCCGACACTAATCGAGCGCACACAGAGACAATGTAGATACACAAACGTTAAGTCCGACGTAGTGGTGCGGCCGCACCTCGCGGCCCCCCTCCACGTCCACCGTGCCCTCCAGCGGGATGTAAGATATGGTTACCCAGCAGCTCGTCCCCCGGGCGGTGCACGCCGGCGCGGCCGACCGGGCCCTCGGGCAGCACGGAGCGCACGTAGTGGTGCGGCCGCACCTCGCGGCCCCCCTCCACGTCCACCGTGCCCTCCAGCGGGATGTAAGATATGGTTACCCAGCAGCTCGTCCCCCGGGCGGTGCACGCCGGCGCGGCCGACCGGGCCCTCGGGCAGCACGGAGCGCACGTAGTGGTGCGGCCGCACCTCGCGGCCCCCCTCCACGTCCACCGTGCCCTCCAGCGGGATGTAAGATATGGTTACCCAGCAGCTCGTCCCCCGGGCGGTGCACGCCGGCGCGGCCGACCGGGCCCTCGGGCAGCACGGAGCGCACGTAGTGGTGCGGCCGCACCTCGCGGCCCCCCTCCACGTCCACCGTGCCCTCCAGCGGGATGTAAGATATGGTTACCCAGCAGCTCGTCCCCCGGGCGGTGCACGCCGGCGCGGCCGACCGGGCCCTCGGGCAGCACGGAGCGCACGTAGTGGTGCGGCCGCACCTCGCGGCCCCCCTCCACGTCCACCGTGCCCTCCAGCGGGATGTAAGATATGGTTACCCAGCAGCTCGTCCCCCGGGCGGTGCACGCCGGCGCGGCCGACCGGGCCCTCGGGCAGCACGGAGCGCACGTAGTGGTGCGGCCGCACCTCGCGGCCCCCCTCCACGTCCACCGTGCCCTCCAGCGGGATGTAAGATATGGTTACCCAGCAGCTCGTCCCCCGGGCGGTGCACGCCGGCGCGGCCGACCGGGCCCTCGGGCAGCACGGAGCGCACGTAGTGGTGCGGCCGCACCTCGCGGCCCCCCTCCACGTCCACCGTGCCCTCCAGCGGGATGTAAGATATGGTTACCCAGCAGCTCGTCCCCCGGGCGGTGCACGCCGGCGCGGCCGCCCGGGCCCTCGGGCAGCACGGAGCGCACGTAGTGGTGCGGCCGCACCTCGCGGCCCCCCTCCACGTCCACCGTGCCCTCCAGCGGGATGTAAGATATGGTTACCCAGCAGCTCGTCCCCCGGGCGGTGCACGCCGGCGCGGCCGACCGGGCCCTCGGGCAGCACGGAGCGCACGTAGTGGTGCGGCCGCACCTCGCGGCCCCCCTCCACGTCCACCGTGCCCTCCAGCGGGATGTAAGATATGGTTACCCAGCAGCTCGTCCCCCGGGCGGTGCACGCCGGCGCGGCCGACCGGGCCCTCGGGCAGCACGGAGCGCACGTAGTGGTGCGGCCGCACCTCGCGGCCCCCCTCCACGTCCACCGTGCCCTCCAGCGGGATGTAAGATATGGTTACCCAGCAGCTCGTCCCCCGGGCGGTGCACGCCGGCGCGGCCGACCGGGCCCTCGGGCAGCACGGAGCGCACGTAGTGGTGCGGCCGCACCTCGCGGCCCCCCTCCACGTCCACCGTGCCCTCCAGCGGGATGTAAGATATGGTTACCCAGCAGCTCGTCCCCCGGGCGGTGCACGCCGGCGCGGCCGACCGGGCCCTCGGGCAGCACGGAGCGCACGTAGTGGTGCGGCCGCACCTCGCGGCCCCCCTCCACGTCCACCGTGCCCTCCAGCGGGATGTAAGATATGGTTACCCAGCAGCTCGTCCCCCGGGCGGTGCACGCCGGCGCGGCCGACCGGGCCCTCGGGCAGCACGGAGCGCACGTAGTGGTGCGGCCGCACCTCGCGGCCCCCCTCCACGTCCACCGTGCCCTCCAGCGGGATGTAAGATATGGTTACCCAGCAGCTCGTCCCCCGGGCGGTGCACACCGGCGCGGCCGACCGGGCCCTCGGGCAGCACGGAGCGCACGTAGTGGTGCGGCCGCACCTCGCGGCCCCCCTCCACGTCCACCGTGCCCTCCAGCGGGATGTAAGATATGGTTACCCAGCAGCTCGTCCCCCGGGCGGTGCACGCCGGCGCGGCCGACCGGGCCCTCGGGCAGCACGGAGCGCACGTAGTGGTGCGGCCGCACCTCGCGGCCCCCCTCCACGTCCACCGTGCCCTCCAGCGGGATGTAAGATATGGTTACCCAGCAGCTCGTCCCCCGGGCGGTGCACACCGGCGCGGCCGACCGGGCCCTCGGGCAGCACGGAGCGCACGTAGTGGTGCGGCCGCACCTCGCGGCCCCCCTCCACGTCCACCGTGCCCTCCAGCGGGATGTAAGATATGGTTACCCAGCAGCTCGTCCCCCGGGCGGTGCACACCGGCGCGGCCGACCGGGCCCTCGGGCAGCACGGAGCGCACGTAGTGGTGCGGCCGCACCTCGCGGCCCCCCTCCACGTCCACCGTGCCCTCCAGCGAGATGCCGAGTCCTCCGCCGCCTCGCATCACAACGCCCACTACTATTTCCACGTCGTCGCCTGAAAATAAGTTTTTATAACGAAATAATAAATAATAATAATAATAAACATTTATTACCAAAACATAAGCAGATAGAAGACATTCTGTAACTTTGTCAAATTAACGTTTCTATATCCCTCACACTAACACCTCTCTGGTGACAAATTCATATTTAGCGGTAGCCATCATCAGTAGATCTTTACCTAATATAGACTGCCATTTCCTTCTAATAGCTTCCTTCTGTTCGTGCGTGCGCGGCATCTCGAACGCGGGTTGCGCGCGCGCTGCGGCCAGCGGGCTACGCGGCGGAGACACCTCTACCTCGTCTTCCACGCTCGATTCCAAGCTGGAACGTAGCATTTTAATAGTACATTACTGTCTAGGCCAGGAAGTAGGCAATTGCTGGCTGAGTATTGGTTTGAACGGACGAGCTTGCGAGTACGTGTAATAATACGAAGCCAGCAATGCTATTTTGGCCGAGGCAAGTATAGTGCTTTTTCAAAAATCGAAAAGAAAACAACAAAAAAATAAATGAAAATGTAATTGACATAAATTATTAATTATTTTTGCTTTGCCGCCTTTTTCTATCAATGGCATTTGAAGAGAGTATTTTTCTACCCAGAACATCTAAAGCTATTTCAGACACAGATAAACACGTTGTCGTACTAGCTTTTTTTTAGCGGTACGTAATGTTTTTTTTTTTAATTTTGGACTGACCGGCAACAATAAACTTCCTGTTCTGATATGTAGTTAACAATGACGACTTTAACGGACATTTTTGAGAAAAATTAGTCTAGTACGTACTAAAAATGACAAATGAATAAATACGTTCGAATTTTAAAACAGCTTTGAGAGATGTAAATGGATAAAAGTTCGAGCTCGCACTTTGAACAGCGAACGTTATTTTATTATTTCGTACACTTGCTGCCCACGTTCCCATAAGGCGCTAGGGACAGAGGCGTACGACGCGTCATTTATTGATAACCGATTATCAATTCTTAGAAGAACTAAGAATATTGACTGTGAGTTGGTATGAGTAATTTAATAAAGACTTGGTGTATTACCCTGCGGGCGGTATTATTGTATAATCCTACTAATATTATAAAAAGTTTGTCAGTGAGAATGCGAGTGAGTGAGTGTATTTGTTCCTTCTTCAAGCTAGACAGACTTGGATCAAATAGGGAACGAAGATAGCTGCTACCCTAGATTAAAACATAGGCTACTTTTTATCCCGGAAAATTGCATAGTTCCCACGGGATAGCGATAAATATGGCAAAAGTCGTAGCTGCCTAGAGTCGCAACGTTAATAATTATTGCAGAATATACAGCGGGCAGAAGCTAGAAAGTATTGTTACTTCTGGTGCAGCAGCGTCATCTGTATGTCGTGCGCGGCGGGCGGCTCGGGCCGGTGCATGTGCAGGAAGGGGTTGTGCGCGGCCGCCGCGGCGCCGGCGCTCTCGCCCGCCGCGATCGCCTGCTGCAGCTGCTCGTACTTCGGCCCGCGAAGGTACCTGCCGAGTGCCGAATAACATGACAAAAAATTAAAAAATTAAAAACTCTCACGCATTAATCAAAGAATTATTCAATTTTACGCCAAAAACGCCTTACATCATTTTGGAAAAGAGCTGATACTCTTCAAATTACTTAACCGTTTTTTACTAAACATGACTAAGAACCACCGCAAGGAAACTGGCTTTCGAACAGGAACTGAACTTTGAACAAATACACACAGACATCGACGTCAAACTTATAACACCCCTTTTTTGTGTCGGGGATTAAAAATAGTAAAATACGGAACCCCTGGTTCCTAACAAGATTTGATGAAATCGACGCATATAAGTAAGCACAATTTATTAATGATAAAGTACAATGCAAGAGAAAATTGGAACGAATAACGAATTAACAATTAACGAGCCGTAGGCTGGCAGGAGTCGTCTGGCACATGACAACGAGCGCCGAGTTAGACCGTCTATCTGCCAGCCACCTTCGAAAGAGGTTGCTCCCCGTTGGTCTGAAAATATTGTACGATAGTGACCTCTCCCAAAAAGAAAGGTTTTCGTGGCGAGCAGCGTTGACAGAGACCCCCCTTTCCTTCTTAGACCACGTCGCGAAAGTTGCGCGAAGGCAGGTGGTGAGTTGTCGTTCATTATGGCGTTCTAAGGGGTAGGCATATGTTCAACATATTTCAGGAAGATTTACCTCTCGAGTTCGAGGGTGACGATGTTCCCGCTCTGTTTGAGCGCGTCGACGGCGCGCTGGTTGGACTTGCCGGCCAGCGAGGCGCCGTCCACCGCCACGATGCGGTCGTTGACCCGCACGCGCCCGCTCAGCGCCGCCGCGCTGCCCGCGCTCACAGACTTCACGAATATACCCGACAGTTCTTCCTTCTCGCACACGTAACCTGCCCAAATGCCATACCATCAAAGTTTTTTCTTTAACCAAAAGCAAAATGGTTATTTTATTTGGCTATCACCAATTCCTGCCCATATACAATTGCAACACTAAAGGGATGGAGTGCCCAACCGCACTACAGCGCGATCACCATGAAGTGAGCAGCCAGGCAGCGGTAGGCAGCGGTAAGTAATTTGTACGTGCCGCCTGCCCTGCTACCTCCAACTTCACGCCATAGAGGATCGTACATGCATTACTAACCTACAGAGCTAAGATGAAATAACTCTTGTGCCCGTAATTTGCCCATAAATGTATTTTTTTTCTCCTTATTTATAAACGCTTGATAAACTATTGCTTTATCCATATTTTAACTTTATCTGTCACTTGAAGACAAAGAATATTTTTTCTTAAAACTAGCCTGTAACTTTTTATGAATTGGGTTAGCCGTACCTGCTATGGTAATGCCTAGTCCATTCTCGTCCTTCTTCAACTGTACTGTAAATCTATCGACCTCTGGTGATTCGGCATCTGAAAAAAATTAAGTAAAAGCGGCTAAAAAGGAGACGGTGAATAGAATAAACGTAATTGATTAAATTATGTTTAAACATACCTGAGTCGGGAGGTGGTGTCACCGAGCTGTCAAAGACGAATCTAGACGAGGTCGAGTGCAGCACAGGAGTTGGCTGTGTATGGAATACTTGTTCGAAACCGGTTTCTAGCAGATAGCGATCCAGTCCTTCCGGGTCTGACAGCAGTCTATAACAAATAAGAATTTACGAAAAATATGTATTGGACAGTAGCTATTAGTACTGAATTCACTATAACCTATGTACTGCTCAATGCATGCGTGTGTGTGTATATGTGTCGTAGGGGTAAACTAGCGGGCCTGCAGACAGTCAATCGTCATCGGCTGAGCGAAAGTCAACTAAAACTCTGAACCATCATGTTACCTGGCGGGCACTACGGGCGCGGGCGCGGGCGTGGCGTGCGCGGCGGCGGGGTCGGCGGCGCGCGCCACCACCAGCCGCACGCGCGACCCCGACGCGCGCAGCACGCCCGCCACCTGCTCTGAACCATCATGTTACCTGGCGGGCACTACGGGCGCGGGCGCGGGCGTGGCGTGCGCGGCGGCGGGGTCGGCGGCGCGCGCCACCACCAGCCGCACGCGCGACCCCGACGCGCGCAGCACGCCCGCCACCTGCTCTGAACCATCATGTTACCTGGCGGGCACTACGGGCGCGGGCGCGGGCGTGGCGTGCGCGGCGGCGGGGTCGGCGGCGCGCGCCACCACCAGCCGCACGCGCGACCCCGACGCGCGCAGCACGCCCGCCACCTGCTCTGAACCATCATGTTACCTGGCGGGCACTACGGGCGCGGGCGCGGGCGTGGCGTGCGCGGCGGCGGGGTCGGCGGCGCGCGCCACCACCAGCCGCACGCGCGACCCCGACGCGCGCAGCACGCCCGCCACCTGCTCTGAACCATCATGTTACCTGGCGGGCACTACGGGCGCGGGCGCGGGCGTGGCGTGCGCGGCGGCGGGGTCGGCGGCGCGCGCCACCACCAGCCGCACGCGCGACCCCGACGCGCGCAGCACGCCCGCCACCTGCTCTGAACCATCATGTTACCTGGCGGGCACTACGGGCGCGGGCGCGGGCGTGGCGTGCGCGGCGGCGGGGTCGGCGGCGCGCGCCACCACCAGCCGCACGCGCGACCCCGACGCGCGCAGCACGCCCGCCACCTGCTCTGAACCATCATGTTACCTGGCGGGCACTACGGGCGCGGGCGCGGGCGTGGCGTGCGCGGCGGCGGGGTCGGCGGCGCGCGCCACCACCAGCCGCACGCGCGACCCCGACGCGCGCAGCACGCCCGCCACCTGCTCTGAACCATCATGTTACCTGGCGGGCACTACGGGCGCGGGCGCGGGCGTGGCGTGCGCGGCGGCGGGGTCGGCGGCGCGCGCCACCACCAGCCGCACGCGCGACCCCGACGCGCGCAGCACGCCCGCCACCTGCTCTGAACCATCATGTTACCTGGCGGGCACTACGGGCGCGGGCGCGGGCGTGGCGTGCGCGGCGGCGGGGTCGGCGGCGCGCGCCACCACCAGCCGCACGCGCGACCCCGACGCGCGCAGCACGCCCGCCACCTGCTCTGAACCATCATGTTACCTGGCGGGCACTACGGGCGCGGGCGCGGGCGTGGCGTGCGCGGCGGCGGGGTCGGCGGCGCGCGCCACCACCAGCCGCACGCGCGACCCCGACGCGCGCAGCACGCCCGCCACCTGCTCTGAACCATCATGTTACCTGGCGGGCACTACGGGCGCGGGCGCGGGCGTGGCGTGCGCGGCGGCGGGGTCGGCGGCGCGCGCCACCACCAGCCGCACGCGCGACCCCGACGCGCGCAGCACGCCCGCCACCTGCTCTGAACCATCATGTTACCTGGCGGGCACTACGGGCGCGGGCGCGGGCGTGGCGTGCGCGGCGGCGGGGTCGGCGGCGCGCGCCACCACCAGCCGCACGCGCGACCCCGACGCGCGCAGCACGCCCGCCACCTGCTCTGAACCATCATGTTACCTGGCGGGCACTACGGGCGCGGGCGCGGGCGTGGCGTGCGCGGCGGCGGGGTCGGCGGCGCGCGCCACCACCAGCCGCACGCGCGACCCCGACGCGCGCAGCACGCCCGCCACCTGCTCTGAACCATCATGTTACCTGGCGGGCACTACGGGCGCGGGCGCGGGCGTGGCGTGCGCGGCGGCGGGGTCGGCGGCGCGCGCCACCACCAGCCGCACGCGCGACCCCGACGCGCGCAGCACGCCCGCCACCTGCTCTGAACCATCATGTTACCTGGCGGGCACTACGGGCGCGGGCGCGGGCGTGGCGTGCGCGGCGGCGGGGTCGGCGGCGCGCGCCACCACCAGCCGCACGCGCGACCCCGACGCGCGCAGCACGCCCGCCACCTGCTCTGAACCATCATGTTACCTGGCGGGCACTACGGGCGCGGGCGCGGGCGTGGCGTGCGCGGCGGCGGGGTCGGCGGCGCGCGCCACCACCAGCCGCACGCGCGACCCCGACGCGCGCAGCACGCCCGCCACCTGCTCTGAACCCATCTCCATCAGGCTCACCTGGTAACGACGTGATATATATTAATCACAAATATAAATACTCAATGCCTTAGTACCTCACTGTTATATTGTGTAAGATATTTTATAAATAAATAAATAAATAAATAAATAAAAATAAACGATGGTATGAACTAGACCGAAGACAGAAAGAAGCCAAAAATATTATACAGTACAATCCCAAAAAATTGTTTTAAGCCTTGCAAATTACCAGCACAAACAGAAATGGTACATATTTAGTTGGACCATGATATATGAATTCGTTATAGAACAAGAAGCAATAAGATAGTGAAATTTTAAATTTTATTTTTCGGACCCTAAACTAATTTCAGATATCGGCGGGTAGTTAACAATGCAATGTAATAAAACGATAAACATATACTCACATCTCCTATTTGCAGAATGTGATCACCAGATTTGAGGCGCCCGTCTCTGTCTGCCACTCCACCAGCCAATATTGTCTTCACAATCACACCACTGGTCCTAGCTCCAATTATACCTAGAAAACCAAGTGTAATAAATAAATAAGTTTGATTCACTTATAACCACAAAATAGTATGGTGTAAGTAACAAAAGCTATTTAGTTTTACAAACAGGAATGACTGCAATTGAATTAATTAATACTTACCGAATCCAAGTCCAGTGCCGTCATTAACTAAATTTATGATTTCAACTTGCGCCCAGTCTCCTGCCACAATGTTCGTGGAGCCCGAAGCCAACGAGTCGTCGTTGCGAGACATTTCCAAGATACCGTGGCTCTGAAAGTTGAATGTTCATTGTGATTCACATAAAATCTATGTATACTTTTAGCAGATATCATATGCACAATTTGACTCAGGACTTCAAAAATAAATTTTTGCTCATAAAAACCCCTTTAATGCCTTTATTTTGCTATATAGTAAGAGGCGTAGCACCAGGCGAATGACACTTTACTTATTCTATTGTGCTATTGTCACACATAATTTACTTTCACAACATAACTTCATACCACCTTAACAAGATGTCAAGGTTCCTGTAATATTAAATCAAACTACCCTCACAAAAGGCTACATTTTGACATGGATACAAGATGTTTCAATAACCTACCAACATTCATGTAAATACAATCAGTAGCGTAGCGTGGGTCTCGGCCGCCCGGGGCGGATGAAAATTTTGCCGCCCCATTAACTTACGTACTTCAAATGTTTAAACGATATTATTGTTTTCTGAAATTTTGCCGCCCCCTAAAAGTGCCGCCCGGGGCGGGCCGCCCCCCTCGCCCCCACTACGCTACGCCACTGAATACAATGCATTTAAAAGAATGACACATCACAATCTATTCAGCTGGTTTGTTTGTTCTAGTCATCCCTTGATCACAACCAGTGTTATAGCTGTATAGGTATTACTCCCCTTGTCTATCCTTGGAAAAATATGAACTGATTATTCTTCTTGTCAAAACATCTGGCCCTCAAAATACAGATTAAGAAACCTGCTTTGCAAATATGAAACAATTCTTTTAGGAGACTTATTGAACTAAGTGGAATTTCATTAAAATTGGTTGACGGAAACTTCAGTGATATGGCTAAATACATAGAAGGACCATTTTTTTTTTTTTTTTTTTTTTTTTTTTTATATGAATAGGTAGGCAAACGAGCAAGTGGGTCACCTGATGGTAAGTGATCACCACTGCCCATAGACACCCGCAACCCCGGAGGGATTGCAGATGCGTTGCCAACCTAGAGGACTAAGATGAAATGCCTCTTGTGCCCGTAATTTCCCCGGCTGTCTTACTCTCCACACCGGAACACAGTAGTGCAAGCACTGCTACTTAGCGGCAGGATTAGCGAGTAAGATGGTGGTAGCGATCCGGACGGACCTTGCACAAGGCCCTACCACCCGCAAAAACCACCATGCACCATGTAAATGTTTCCTTTTTAATGGGAAAATCTTAATTTTAAATATCAAAAATTTTACAACTTACCGGCTTTGGTGACATATTTGAATCAATAGACGCAGAGTCGAGTCCTAGAATCCGTTCATTGTCTGAGCCGGAGCCAAACTCCAGGCAGTGTGGTGGTGACACTTGTGGCACTCGCTGCTCTTCTTCTCCTTCATGGGCTCCATACAAATTCCGGGTCTGCAGTGCAAGCTCACCTGAGGCAATAACACAATACTTAGTTGGGTATTTATTTTTAACAGATTTTAGAAAGAGGTTCTCAATTTGTATGTATGTATAACTCTTTATTGTACATAAAACACAAGAAATGTCATGCTATTAGTTTTTTTTTACAACAGTATACATTTATACAGGCATATATTTTTGTAAACAATCCTTAATGCCATGTTGAACTGTAACCTTTGTTACACAGAATGACTGATGAATTGAGAAACATTACTTTTAAGCCATATTTTTTGTTAGACAAATTATTCATGTATAATGATTACTTTACCTGCTGGGGTGATATCAAAGTCACCAGGTAGTATTGATGGATGGTGTGCTACTTGTGTAGCAAGCATTCCCACAGAGTCTTGAAGTGTAGCAATACTCTTTAGAATTGGGCTCTCCAGCAAACTTATCAACATGTTCAAGTCATCATTGGTTGCAGCCTAAAAGTAACCATAAAATTCTAATCAAAAATAATTTTCGAGCCCAAAGCACCAAATGAAAAACACTATCTCGTAATTGCAGCTATAAAATGTTGTTGTTTGTTACCTTCAGTTTCGGATCATCGCTTTGATCCACGGCAGCTTTAACACTCTCCAATTGCTGGAGAGCGTTGGACAAATTGACACCTAGATGCATCTTTGCAATATAGTGGATACCTAACTTACTGTGAAAATATTAAAAAGATGATAAGTTAAAAGAATAAGGAATAAATTTTACTGAAGTAGGATAGAATCGACGTATAGCACACTCGTAAGTTTAGTAATAAATAGTTAAAGACTAATAGGTTTAAACAAATCAAAAGCCTAGAGCAATTATTTTAAAAACACCACGTATTAAATGTGATGATGATTAAGAGTTTCTCAATATAATTTATTACAATTTGATATAATTACATTGAAAAGAAAATCACAGAAGAAAAATATTAGCGATAATGACAACTATTATGACACTAACCTGACATGACATGACACAGCTGTCGTTTCCATATTTTTTTCTGTTTTGTTAGCTCTGTGAGAAATGCAAAGGAACCTCGCTCATTCAGCCACTTTTTTTAGACTACTGGAGGACATTGTGGAGGTGATGCTCAGAGAAGTTATGAGGTAAATCATTCATTGACCGACTTCTGTACATTAAAATACAGATATTCTCAAAATTAGACTGGTAGATTCTATAGTTTTTTTTTCATGTGCGTAGACGTTAATTCACATTTGGGACCGGTTAATGTTTTTAATAATTTGTTAATAAAAAAAGTTAGGCATATTCGCGGTAGGTGGATATCAAACAAGCAAACGACAACGACCTCACCCTAAACTCATCTTCTCTGTCCCGTCTTTAGATATTTTTGAACAGTTGGCTGCAAGATATGGGCAACTCGACAGTAAATGGGTAAAAACAATACCTAATAATAAAAATTCCTACACATTTATATATATCTTTTTAATCCGTAGATAGGTACTTTCTTAATTTGTACAATAATATAACTAACAATTACAGTTTCGGATAAAAGCGAATTTATCCGTTTACAACTTTTTACTTGTATGTACGAGATACACTCAAATTTTATTATAGGTAGCTCAGTACCTTGTTTTTTGAGAACAAGATAAGAAACCAGTTATTCATTTAATCAAAAAATGTATTCATGTAGAATGATAACAATAAAGGATGGCTCGTGCACCATCTCACATTAAAACGCCGAATAGATAATAGTTAATGAACACAAGTCATCTTTAGTAGGTATAGTACGGCTAAACCAGTAGGGACAGTAAGTAGTACCTATAGTCAGTATCAGATTGTCAATGTCAAAGTGTCCAAATACATCGGAACATGCTCTTAAGCCCATGACATAAGGCCCTGTACCTAAATATCAAGTCTTTATCCCTTACGTACCTATATAATTCGACTTTTTTGTCGCTATGTATGACATCTGACACAGACGTACCGTGAGACTGTAGGTACGGTCAACAACTGTAATTGTTGAGCCACTATGGAACGCTGTCATATTGACATGGTCATAGTTTATGAACGTGTTTCAAACACTAACAAGCAATCACATCACTATGTCAACGTGTTTGAGCATAGGTACATGGTAATGCACCTATGCTGAAACAATTTAAGTTGTTGATTGTACAGTCAAGGGCATAAATACATGTACTAAGACGTCAAAAACATCTATACACCTTTGTGCCACGAGCAATAAGGTCGGTGATACATATATTTTACATGTTTGGCTGTATGGATATTTATGCCCTCGACTGTACATCATTAACCCCCTGTGCGGAACTTTTCTATACATATAATAATACACAATAAATGCCAGTGAAGTGGCAATGCCCGGCACGATTCAACTGGTTTGGCCTTTTTAACAGTAAATACTTAAGAAACTAGCACTATATCTAACCAAAGATCCAGCCAGACTTAAAATTAACTATTTCATGGAAATTCTATTGCCGTCACGCATATGTACAAAATGACTGTAAAACAAAAACAATGCAGACATAACACAAATATAAACTGCTTTTATGAACTGTTAAAATGTCTGTATCTGTACTCCAAAGAAGGTCCAAAACAAAGACGTTTCTCTAACTGAAGCAACACCAACAAAAAGGGAAGGTGCTAGGAATGCACGTCATTGCATTCGTTAATTTTAGTACCTACACTTTTTTTTAAAACTAAGTGTGTTTAATATAGTTTACTATAAGGCGTCGACTGCTGAACTTAGGTACCTAAATCTTATATATTTTTTTCGAATTAAGAGGAATAGAATAGGCATTCACTTTTGGTGGTGGCAGGACAACCGGAATTGAATCGCCATTTTGTTAGTCCTCCTGCTGCGCCTGAGGCCTGCGGTCACATTTATAGCGATGTTTTCATACGTTTTATTAAATTACGGTACTCATCAGTTAAATCAGTTTGATTCTCCTTTCCACTTATACGCCCACAATCATGCTAAACGTAGTCTTGTTACCTGTCCGTGTCTACCCCGTAAGGGATAAAGACGGGATTTATGTAATTTAAGAGTTAAATGTATTATTTTTAGAACTACAATATCTGTAATTACCCATTTTTTAAATAATTAACTTTGTTACAAAACAGACTGAACGGGGAGAATATACATATATACATCTATCTTTTTGACTGATAGGCGGCTCACTTTTTTAGTTGACGTGCCATTTACTATTCCTCTTATTTTTAGTTCTATGCCGTCGACTCACTCAGGGACTATTCGTTTTATTAGAAGAATTTTTCATCAAGAAAGCCATCCCATGAACCCTGAAGTGTTTTTCCAAATCATCCGTGTTATCAAATTGCTCTCTACATATTTGACATTGATTCTCCTGCAGTGGCTCGTCAAGCTCGAATTTTTCTATCGTAAAATTGTTTTTTAATAACGCGTCGGCATTGTAACAGTGCTTAATATTAACGTATTCATCAACATCAGATATACCATGTTGCACCAACAAATGTGTCGTGAACGAGGGCTTCACTGCAAAACATTGGCCACATTCCATGCACTGATAGGCCATGCCAGGATTTCTATGAGTCATCAAGTGTTCTTCTAGCATTTCTTTACTTTCACTTTCGTGACCACATTTTTTGCAGGCTAATGGATTATTGTTACAAGGCGGGGATGTTGCAATTTCCACGATCAGGGGATGACTTGTCGTCAACTGACTAACTTTATGGGTACGCTGTTTTTTTAAAGCCCTATTCAAACGTCTTTGAGCTGCCCTTCTTTTCTTTCTGTTGTATTTCTTCACATCAATTTTATTTAAAACTAATTGAGCGTCCAAGCATTTAAAACTTTTATGGTCACTGGCATAATGCTTCTTTAGTTCTTCCCAGTTTTCAGACACGTCCTTCTTACAAAGATGACACTTAATTGTTGCCATAGAAAAACTATCATCCGCTTGAGCTTCTTCAGTTGTAATTTGAGTAGTGGATTCCTTTGAAGCAGAACATTTAAAGGGACATTCATTAGGGAGAACCGCAATTTGTTCATATTTACATTTGTAAGTGAAGCTTCTCTTACACTTATCACATCTTTTAACCACTCGATATGTTATACTGGATTTATTAGCTTCTTTTTGTGTGGTGTCGGATGATTGCTTTGGCACTGATCCCTGTACTGAGATTGTTTTCGTATATGGGCTGTGAGTGTTTGAATAATGCTTCAGTAATGTCCGAACTTCCCTAAATACTTGGCCACAAGCCCAGCATGGATACACAAAAGCAGAATTGGTAATGTGACCCCTCAAGTGATTGTCCATTTGAGTCTGTAGCACTAGCCTGCCAGGACACATTTCACATTGAAAAAAGATCACAGCCTTTGCTTCAGTCTGGTGACTTGCTAGATGTTTTGTTATTGTTGCTTCATTAAAACAAGCTACAACACACATTGGGCATTTGTACACCTTTTTGATGTGGTTATTTTTCATGTGCGCCTTGTATTCATTGGGATGGAAAAGATGACATCCCTCAAGTGGGCACTTGTATCTAGCAGTAGCTCTCATCATTCTAAACCCTTCACAATCGTGCGTGTAGGGGTATTGTATCATTCTCTTGCTTAGAATGATGCCACACTCCGGACAATAATATGGAGGACTACTCGTATGGAGGCGCAAGTGCGCCTTGAGTCCACAGACCGTCGGCAACGCGAACAAGCACACTGGACATGCATGGACCTTGTTAGTGTACTGCATAAAATGCTTTGCTCTGTCTTTATACAACTGTGATGTGGCAACTACCTCTTTTTTGCACTCCAGACAGGAAAACTTAATTTTCTTAACTCTAGTTTGAGGTAAAACTTTCGCGTTTCCCGAATTTGCCGAATTTTCTGGATTTGCCACATTTGCCGGATTTTCCGGAACGTCTGGATTTTCCGGGGGCTTTTCTTTATTTGAATTCAGTATATTGAAATGTTTAGCAGCAAGGTTGTCGAAATAGTTGGAAGGGAGGGGATCCACTTTTAAATCGCTGACGTTGATTGTAGCTGTTTTGAAAGCATGTGATCGGATATGGGATAGTAGTTTGCATCTGTTATGGAAAGACCTCATTTGATTGCAATGTCTGCACATATACGTAATCAGTACTGATTTTCGGTTAACGTGGTAATCATAGCTTGATTGGAAGAGAAATCTGAAACAAGTAACAATAATGTGAAGATGGTGTACCTTGTACCTACTGCTAAGTAATTTTTGGACTCTATTGTCATAGGATAGAATAGAGTACCTAAATGCCAAGGTATTTTAGTTTATTCAAAATTAAGACATTTTCTTCTATGGCGTACTTGGACTACGGATTTTGTTACTGACTGCAAATTTAATGCTACCACGCATAATGTGCCAGTCAACGCAATATCTAAGAAATCTTTCACTATGACAGTTTTTTTAATATACCTAGCACTGCATGTACCTATTTGGGTGGTTAAGTAGCTAGGTTGCGAGATTTGTCTAAGAACATGATTATTACATATTTAATCAACCTGTACTTATGTAACCATTTTTAGGGTTCTGTACTCATAAGGACACTCAGGAAAAAAGAAAAAGGAAAGAAAATGTTGACTGGAAGAGATCCCTTAATTAAAGGGATAAGTCCGCCTTTGTGGATGTATCTCAGTGTTTGTCAATTGTATTTATTTTGTTTATTTTGCACAGTAAAGAGTGACATATATTCATACATAAGGAAAAAACGGAAGGGAACCCTTATAGGATCATTTATCATTTTGTTGCCTGTCCGTCTGTCTGTGTGACTGTTGAGACCCTTTTTCTCAGGAACGTGTAGAGGTATGAAGTTGAAATTGATCCTTAATACTAAGGTCTGCAGCCCCTTAAATGTGTAAAAAAAATCAACCCTCTAACTCAACTCAATCAAAAGATATAGGCATTAGAAAACGTGTTTCCATACAAATTGCCATGCTCTCAAAAAATTGGGAATACTTCCAGTTGTCATAGCAGTTGGCATAGCAGCTTTTATAGCACAACTAATGAAATAAATCTAAAAATATTTTTTTTATGTTTGTCTATGTAAGCTACCAATATAAAATGACCTCGCACTGTCTACATTTTGCTTAGGAGCTGGGCTCTGCTATCACTGGATTCATATTCACTAGCCAAATTTGTACGGAACCCTCGGTAGGCGAGTCCGACTCGCCCTTGGCCGGTTTTTAGATGCACGCATAGATACCCATTATCATTCATTCAATCAATCCCGGTGTGCCAGTGTGTTTTGAATCAACCTACCTATGTAATTAACATGTATGTAACAGCCTCAGGTTCTTTTAATAGAGGTATATAGCTTCAGGGCCCAGTATATGAGACTGCTCTAGTCCACAAAACATGCTAATCCACCAATGTCCATAAGCATTCACGGCAATAAGCATTTAATAAGAAGAATGTTACCTGTCCCCGCAGTCAATGCATGGATAAGTTTTGTATCCCGCAGTAGGTTCTGGGATAACATAGTTTGGTATAGCCTTAGTAAACAGGAGATGTTTTATACTCAGTTTGTCACTTGAGTCCATAGCCATTTTGCCGATGTACTGTAAACAAATAAAATAATAATCATCATTGAGTGTTGCCTAATTTTGTTCACAACAGTTAAGAAATTGTAACTGCTTGTGCATAGGAATAAGAAATGTACTTAAGAAAACTTATTTAACTGTCTGATTCTTGTACCCGGGATGAATATTATTATTTGCTTTACTTGACATTAATAGGTAGGTACTGATATTGTAAACCTTCTCTACACATTTTAACAGAAGTAGGTAAAGAGACATAACTATGTATGTATCAGATTATTTATAATTACTGCACTTATATTTCTATATGTACAGGTACTTTAAAAAATAATATTTACCTGGTTTTATATTAATTATTATTTAATGCATTAGGTACTCATCAACTGCAATTTTATTCGCTTTTTATAGATAGTTATGAACATTTTTGCTTAGGTAACTACTACCTACGCAGACTGAAGTAAGCATGGCAACACCCAGATAGTAAATAGGTAGGTTATAGGTAGCGATGGTCGACTAAGTACCCATGGTACCCATCCCACACTAACTGTTGATGGGGTAGGTATTCTGATCTGATCGCATGTCGTATTGTAACTAGTTTCTTTCAATGCATACTAAACTTTGTTTGAATCACTCACCTACAGCTTTCTGGTTGTTGAATGATCGTGGTTAAAATATTTCGATATGCTTCATCGGCATAACTTGACAGACGGTCGAAGTGCTGTAACCGGAATAGACAACACCGCACTCTCCCTTGAAGTTCGCTCAGGTAGCCGGGTATCGCCATACTGAAATATCTCTACAGTGTTACCATTTTACAAATAAGCCTTATGAATTTCTTAAACAGGCGCTGACAAAATTGTTCAGTTTCACGCTATTCCCAACAAATTATAAAAACGCGTTTACAGTATGCATAAAATTATTTAATGGACTGAGAAAGGCACATCACAAAAATAAAATGAAAGGTAAGACCATATTGCGGATTTTTTATGGAACTGAAATTAAAGTTCACTCGAGAGAGAGAGAGAGAGATAGCGAGACCGAGACAGCAGTTTAAACAAAGGGATCCCATATATCTTCTATTTCATATTGGTAAATGCATCAGAGGCAAATGTTATCGACAAGTACTTAAATGTGGTAAATCTATTCACTGAAATTTGCTGATAACTTACGCTTTTATTGTGTTCATTATCCGTGATTTAATGTCGAGGGCATTGTCTGAAAGAAAAAATAAATGATAAGGAAGTTTGATTTTTAATCAAAAATTCTCATTAATATTCACTTTTTAATAACTCTGCAAATGCATATTGGGTGACAATGGCACATATTTAGTCTCAAAGCACCAGACGGAATTTATAAAATAAATAAGGAAATTAAAATTAGTTAATAATATAATCAACAAGTAACTCTTTTTTTGTTAGAACAGTCAAGTCATATAAAAGGAACAATCTTTTCAAGCTGATAAGACAACCATGGGCAGAGGTAATTGACTTTGCAGAAAAAGACCATCCAATAATAGAACATAGGTAGTTACAGGAACTTACATCTAATTGACTGAGAATAAAGCACACCTTGTAACTTCTTTGGCATTTAATTTTATTAAATGTGGGACCAATGTAAATCACAATTGGCTCAATATAAATCTAAGTTATAAAAATAGTTACCCACTTACATACTAACTCCAAATAAACACAATTATCAAAATTGTTATCACAAAACTAAGGCATAATCAAATATTTATTACAGTTAAAAATATGGCACAAAAAGACAATAGAAAATTGCCTACCACAAACAAAATATTGAACTGCCAGAATTACACCCGAGCCTATTGATGCTAAATATCTCCTATTGAAAATGAAAATAAAAATTTTATTTTTGCAAATTGGCCACCAAGGGCTCCTTTACATGTCTGTTTGAAACTACCAGCGCATTCGGCAGCATATTCAAATGAAAAGAACTATGAAAGCTGATGGTAATTTAACCTGTATCCTTTACAGACCATTTATTTTGTCTTTAGTTAAGAACAGTATTTTGTTTGGTAGGAACAACAATAGCTATCATAGAAGCAAAATGTAAACTTCCTTGTTTGTGTTAGACAAAATCCCACATCACATCTACACATAAATGGCACTTGTTATCTTATCATAAAAAATAAATGAATACAGGATCCTTTAGTACAAGCTGCTGACCCCACAACTAGAAGATAAGAAGAAGTTCATATTACAAAAAATATATGATATGACTTAAATTCATAAATGCCATGGTCTTGGTTTGGTCAGGTTAAACCTTTACACATTAGAAAGTACAAAAAATGATATTAGGAACATTTTAGTAAAAGGTCAAAACATATTTGTACTTATATCATGAAAATACATCTAAGATTTGACAGAATTAGATTTCATGTCAAATGTGTTTGTATTATAAAAATGAGACAAGAGCTCTTTCTCATACTGATCATATTTGAAGTAATAGACCACATCAGATCTCTCAATAAAAGCGCTCTCATCAACTAGTGAACTGTAGATTTTCTTGTTTAGTAGCATAACTTCGTCATCAGGCAACATGGCTAAGTAACTAGCAACAATCTTTGCAGCATCTTCAAACCGATTGGAATGATAGTAGGAGATCTGCAAATAATTTAAAATGTCTGCTACAAATTCAATTCCGGATTTGTACCCTATGGAGGATAGTTTACTCTGACACTGTTGTCTGCACTGTAGCAGAAATAATATGTTGTTTGATACAGTTATGACAAATTCTGGAGACCATTCCTGTTGCAACTGGTGTTCACAACTCACTCTGCATCCTTTTTCCCAAGCAAAATAGTCAGTCAAGACTTCTTCCATAGCAACAATAGTTTCTCCCCATTTTTTTTGACTGTATGATTCTTTACCCAATTTTTGTAGAACCTCATAATCTTCACTTTCCAGATCAACCAGTTCTTTTGGATTCACATCTGGCTGAGAAGTGTAGTAATGTAAATTGTGATTCATCTCCTCATCATCCGGATGAGCCAGTAAATAAGTATATGCTGCTGATGCAGCTTTTGGCATTGCATTCATTTGGAAATAGCATATATGGAGGTACTGATAAGGTTTTTTTTCTTCAATATTATTCAAAATCGATTCTTCTAGCCCACCTTGCAAATGAACTGCTCCCAATTCTCTGTCCCTGCAGTTTATCAAGCATTGTCGTTCATTTAGAAACGCTTGATACACTTTTAAGTCGTTGAAGTTTTTATCAATTTTATGTTTAGGTTCCTGGGATTTGCACTTCGCTCCACAGTTATTAAAGACAGATTTGTATAGCTTGTACAAATGTAATGTTTCTTCGAACTGTGCAATGCATTCTGACCATCTTTCGTCAGAATAAGCTTTGAAACCTTTATTATACGATGCCTCGATGGAATGTCGTGATATACCTTTGCAATAAGAAAACACTAGTAAGAGAACCAAGCAATTCAGTGATAAATGCGACATAATGTTCGGATTCTTCAATTATTTATTACAATACACTGGTGAAAAACGAAAGAAAGGATAAACAGCGATGCCAGCAATAAAATTATAACCTTAACAGACCGGCAGCGGAGTTCAGGAAGTAAAATTAAACTAAACTAAAGAAATTATAGTAAATAAAAAAAAACAGAATATAAAATAACATCCATCACCACATCATTGTTTTTTTTAATTCTTTCCATGTAGAAAAGAGAAAGAGATCGATGCCTATACAGCCAAGACTGATGCTTATTCTAATTTTCTAATTCGAGTCCAGGAGCTCCAAAGCCTAAAAAGTATTATTTAATCATACTTAGTCATGACCATGGGCGTACCCAGGTTCTGGGCCAGGGGGGGGGCTAATCAGATTTTTTATAAGCTAGGTGCTTAAAAAAAATTAAATTAAAATAGATATATTTTATATAAATTCTTTAATTAGTAGGGACGTCAACATTATCCAGGGGGGGGCAGCTGCCCCCCCCTGCCCCACCCTGCGTACGCCCATGGTCATGACTATTAGTGTGTGAACGAAACAGCACGGAACAAACTCTAAATTTCTAATTACTTTACTTTGAACTCTTTGAAGTATCGAGTACACCTATTCGACATCAGTTGTCATGACAACTTTCATCACTTCATGATCACTTCACTTCAGCACATTTCATCCGTTTTTTTTAGATGGTAACTAAGATGATAGGAATTGCATAGAAACTTTTGTGGATAATTTCAGTCTCTGAACCACAAATATGAGTTACAACAATGGAGTACTTGTAGGGAATTGGAGCGAAGAACGGCTCAAAAATGAGGTAAATAAATTAAAAATGATAGACCCAGGCGTTACTTCGCAAAGATTAATGTTAACGACCGGATAGCCTAGTGGTTAGTGACCCTGACTATGAAGCTAGAGGTCCTGGGTTCGAATCCCGGTAGGGGCAGACATTTGTATGATGAATACGAATGTTTGCGCTCGAGTCATGGATGTCGTATGTATTTAAGTAGCTATGTATTTTATCTACATTATATAAGTATGTTTATCCGTTGCCTGGTGCCCATAGTACAAGCTTTGCTTAGTTTGGGGCTGGGTCAATTGGTGTAATTTGTCCCAAGATATTTATTTATTTTATTTAAAAAAGAAACACGCACAAAAAATACTCACATTGCTTTGGACGAGTAAAGTCAGATTTTCCATTTATTAAAAAGGAAATAGGTATATTTTAAAAGGCCAATTTTAAACGATCATGCTTTGCACCTGGGCGACCGAACTTCGCTCAGCGTTCGCGTTTTTTCAGAGATGAGAGTTAGCATGATAGGACAATTTTTGCCCCCAAAAACCCTAACGTGGCAAATTCAATCAAAGTAGCGAGCTGTGCATACAAATGTTATGTGCTAGGTATCAAATATAGCTGGTTTAAAATAAAAATTAGGATAAACCAATAATTTATCCTCAGACAATAATTAGTTATGCATTAGGTACTTATATTATACTGTGTAGGTATGAGTAAGGGATTCATGGATTATTTCTATCCATGATAAACACTAGTCTGCTATGTCCTAACCTTATCCTTATTATTTTCATTTGCAGTATGAATTCAAAATATTTTTGCGGAAACGTGAGAGACGCGAACTTCTTTTACAGAGATCACGAAATTTGTTTAGCAATCTACTAAAAGAGGTACTAATAAAATATTTTTCTATTTCTTTAGTAAAACCACCATAGTATAGACTTGAATCTTTAAGAAATTAATAGCCCTGAATGAGTTAGGTATATGTAACCAACATTTTCAAATTGATTTTGCTGCTTGCATTGCCAGTTCCTCTTCCTTGCCTTGAATTTAGCTCGAGAAGCTGCTGCTTGATGGGCATCAGCACATTATAAGGGGTAGCTTTCAAGAATAGCTAGCTAAAACAATAAGTGAATTTATTTAGCAATGTCACAAATAAAAAATATTTGCAGAGGCCACTTGCTATCAGCGGGACCTTTGTACTGTTTGGATACAATGTACAATTAGTTGCTTCGGATATGCTGGGTGAGTAGGTATATTTTGTTATTTATTCAGTTTATAGCAAAGCAAGGTAGGCTAAAACATCTTTGGGGTTTGGTTACTTGGCGCAAACACAAACACCCGTTGATTTTCATGTATTTATTCAGTCGTCTACATTTTATATACAAATCGAAATAGTATTTACGCATCGAGAGAGTGAAGTTGCAACCGCGATCTCAAGGCGCAGCATGAGTCGTGACGGTTCTTCTAGGTTAGGCCGTGGTCGCTTTCACCCGCCGCACGCGGCCGACAGCGGCCCGCCGCCCGCGGCGTCTGAATGGTGTGTTCGGGAATGCTCGGGAGTGGTCGTTTTCGCCCGCCGCGTGCGTTACGCCGCACGCGGCGGGCGAAAACGACCACTCCCGAGCATTCCCGAACACACCATTCAGACGCCGCGGGCGGCGGGCCGCTGTCGGCCGCGTGCGGCGGGTGAAAGCGACCACGGCCTTAGCGGTAAAGAACCTAGTGTTGGGCAATAATAGAAGTTTGCGTTTATCGGTCTTGTAACCGGCCAATCAGCGACGATCGCCGCGCGTCGTACGCGGCTGCTGATTGGTCGGTTTGGAGCCGAGCACAGCTAAAATAATTTAGTGGCGGAGTGATGCGGCGCGTAGCCAGTCGCTAGTGGCGCCACATCACCCCCCCACGGAGAGAAAAAGGTACACAAAGAAGTAAAACTATGGCTTAACTAAATTAACATAGGTATGTATGTTATACATACGTGTATGTGGTATATAATTAAACATAGGTATGTCAGTCAGGTCAGCTCTAGTATGAGGGTTAGTGGGGATCGGGATTAAGATAAGATCAGGATTAAGAGGGATCATAGGGAAGTTTGAAACGGACTTTCCTACCAGACCGTGTGGCGTATTGCGGTTCAGACGGGGGCGGCGCGGCTGACGTCACAGGTGGAGACACGACTGGCAGCGGTGGCGGCGCTGAAACAGACGGGCCCGGTGTGGCCGGCGGCGGCGGGCGCGGGGCCGGGGGGGCGGCGGGCGGCGCGGCGGGGGGGCCAGGGCGCGCAGGCTCCTCAGCCACGACGTGCGCCGGCTTTACTCGGTCGAGACTCACCTCTACCTCTCGACCTCTGATCTGTAGAGTCGCCGTTTTATCCCTCAGGCGGAGGATCCGGTAGGGGCCCGAGTAGGGTGGCTGCAGCGGGCGGCGCACGGCGTCTTCGCGCAGGAAAGCGTGGGTGGCCGAAGGCAGGTCTCTGTACGTGAAGATGGCTCGCTGGCAGTGGCGCGAGGCGGGCGCGGGGCGAAACTGTGCCATTCTGTCGCGCAGCTGGTTCACGTAGTCCGCGAGGTCGGCGGGGCGCTCCGGCGCGGCGGGCGGGACGAGCAGCTCGCCGGGTAGGCGCAGAGGCTCGCCGTAGAGCAGCTCGGCGGCGGAGGAGCCGATGTCCTCTTTGAGGGCGGAGCGCATTCCGAGGAGCACCAGGGGGAGCGCTCTGATCCACGATTCACCGTGGCACATCAGAGCGGCCTTCAGCTGGCGGTGGAGGCGCTCCACCATCCCGTTGGACTGTGGGTGGTAGCTGGTGGTGCGAATCCTCGTGGTGGCGTGCACGTGCATGAGCCGTTGGAAGAGCGAGGACTCGAACTGGCGGCCCTGGTCGGTGGTGACGACTGTCGGTACACCGAACCGGGATATCCATCCGCTGACGAACGTGTCGGCGACCGCCTCCGCGGTCATCGTCGTCATCGGCCACACTTCCGGCCAGCGCGTGCTGCGGTCGACGGCGGTGAGGCAGTAGTTGTAGCCGTTGCACGGCGGGAGCGGCCCGATGATGTCCAGGTGCACGTGGCGGAGTCTCGCCGACGGCGGGTCGAAGTGCCCGAGCGGCGTGGCGGCGTGGCGCGCCACCTTGCTGCGCTGGCAGGGCACGCAGAGCCGCGCCCACGCGTGGCAGTCTCTGCTCATGCCGGGCCACACGTAGCGGTCGCCGACAAGCTTCGCAGAGGCGCGCGCGCCGGGGTGGCTCAAACCGTGTAGTTTGTTGAACACCGCGCGGCGGTAGGGCGTGGTGAGGTAGGGGCGGGGCTTACCGGTCGAGACGTCGCAGGTGAGTATGCAGTCCGTCCCGGGTATGCGGACCCGCTCCAGCTCGAGAGAGGATCCGTTGGATCGACGAAGGCTGGCCAGCTCGTCGTCGGTTTCCTGTGAGGCGGCGAGGGCGGCGTAGTCCTCCTCGAGCGAGATCGCCTCTATTCGCGACATAGCGTCCGCCACTATGTTTTCCTGGCCGGGGACGTGTACTATGTCGGTGGTGAACTGGCTGATGAACGACAGCTGGTTGAGCTGGGAGGGTGGCAGTTTCTCGCGGCGCTGGGTGAACGCGTATACGAGAGGTTTGTGGTCGGTGTACACGGTGGCGTGCTGTGCTTCCAGGATGTGACGGAAGTGCTGGACGCTCTCGTACACGGCTAGCAGCTCGCGGTAGTAAGCGGGCCACTCGCTCTGCGCTGCGGAGAGTTTCTTGCTGAAGAAGGCGATGGGCTGCCATGCGTCCTCGACGCGCTGCTGCAGACACGAGCCGACCTGGGTGCTGGATGCGTCGGTGAAGAGGGCGAGCGGCGCGGAGCCCAGCGGGTGCGCGAGCACGGTAGCGTTGGTGAGGCTCAGCTTGCACGCTTCGAAGCATTGCTCCAGCTCTGGTGTCCAGGGAAATGGCTTGGCGCCCTTGTCCTTGGTTGCCGCTAAGGCGTCGATCAGGGGCGCCTGCAGTTCAGCAGCGTGGGGCAAGAAACGTCGGTAGTAGTTAATCATGCCGAGGAACCTCCGCAACCCCTGGATGGTTTTCGGGAGCGGGTAATCCTGCAGGGCTTGGATGCGTTCTGGGGGCGGTCGTGTGCCTTCGGCGCTGATGTGGTAGCCCAGGAAGACCAGTTGGTCTGCGCCCAGGTGACACTTCGAAGAGTTCACGACTACGCCATAGTCTTGGAGTCGCTGGAACAGCGTGCGCAGGTGCTCCGCGTGTTGCTCTGCGTCGCGAGAGAACACCAGGATGTCATCCACATATGAGTAGGTAAAATCCAGGCCTTGAGTGACCTCATCAATGAACCGTTGGAATGTTTGTCCGGCATTGCGTAAGCCGAATGTCATGTAAGGAAATTCAAACATTCCGAACGGGGTGGTGATGGCAGTCTTCTCAATGTCTGCTTCGAAGACAGGGATCTGCTGGTATGCCTTGATCAGGTCAATCGAGCTGAAGATGGTACAGCCTGCGATAGCCTGGTTGAAGTCACCGATGTGCCGGACGGGGTATCGGTCAGGGATGGTCCTCACGTTCAACGCCCTGTAGTCTCCACAGGGGCGCCATGTGGAATCTCGCTTCTGTGCCATGTGTAAAGGCGAGGACCAGGGGCTCTTCGATGGTCTTGCTGTCCCGCACTGAACCATCTCAGCAAATTCCTTCTTCGCAGCAGTCAGCTTCTGGGGACCGAGGCGGCGGGGGCGGCAGGACACGGGCGGGCCGTCGGTGGTGGTGATGTGGTGCACCGTGTTGTGCTTCCTCGCTCGGATCGTGCCTGGTGGCCTCGTGATGTCCGGGTATCCTGAAAGTAATTTTAAAAAAGGACAGTTTTCTGTAGCGACTGCTTTTATGCTATATTGTTGTTCTACAGATAGCGGGGCGGGGGCAGATCTGCCAGTATTGCCGTCCAATAGTTTCTTGCCGCGGCAATCGGGCAGCAGGTTGAAATGTGCCAGGAAATCTGACCCAATGATGGCGAGGTCTACGTCCGCTACTACAAAATTCCATTTGAATGTCCTATTTAGGCCTAAATCCAAATTTAATTGCACAATACCGTAAGTTTTAATACGGGTGCCGTTTGCTGCGCTGAGGTCGTAATCAGTGGCCACGCGATGATCAGTGAGCAGATGTTTGGGGTAGCAACACAGATCCGACCCAGTGTCGAGTAGGAAACGGCACTTAGTGTGTTTGTCGGTGACGAAGAGACGGCGGCCGACAGGAAGACAATCAGTTGCCGCCGCTACTGATTGCCGGGGGAGTTTGGCGGACCCAAGGGAGTATTGTTGACCCAGCTACATGGTTTATTGCATCTCTGGGCATCGGCTTGAAATTTTTTATGATACCAGCAGACGGTAGGCTGGGCTGGTCCGGCCGATGGTCCCCTGGACTGAGATCTGAATCTTGACTGTGACCTGTTTCGTGGCCTGCTGGTTCTTTGCTGCTGACCCACAGCAGACACTGACATCTGCTGGCACAGTAAATTTACTTGGGCAGCTAAGCCAAGCAGCCACTCCGTAGTGATAACGGGTGAGGCTGGAGTTAGAGCTGGTTGTCCAGGTGCTGCTTGGAGTGCAGCGGAGGGGTAAATGGGCTGGTTGGATGGGTATGCACTGCTGCTTGTGGAGTGTACCAGCATAGGGTTGACTGGTGACACCTCCATAATACTATCTGCCAGTTCTGCCAGTTTCTCCAGGGCCAGCTCGGAGTGGCTGGTGAGTATGGCTTGGACATGGTTGGGCAGACGAGAGAGCCACAGTTGTTTTAGCATTACAAGGTCTGGTGTCTCACCTGCTAAGGACTTGAGGTGCCGCAGGAACTGTGTGGGGCGACGGTCTCCCAGCTCCTCCTTGCTGGTCAGCTTCCTCACCCGCTCAGCTTCAGACTGCGACAGCCTTCTCACCAGCTCCGCCTTTAAAAGCTGGTACGCTCCATCCTTCGGAGGATTGGTGATGATATCCTCCACCTCCGATGCCAGTCGTGTGTCGAGCTGTGATATTATGTGGTTATATTTAGTCGAGTCTTGTGTTATTCCTGACAATGTGAACTGTGCTTCTGCTTGAGCAAACCACACGGCTGGTCTGTCTGTCCAGAAGGGGGGAAGTCGGACAGCCACTTTGTGAACTGCAGTTGGGGGAGGCGGGGTAGGAGGTTGTGTAGTTTGGCTGTTCAGCCGGTCTTGCAGGGCAGCATATTGCTCCTGCAAGGCCGCCAAACGAGCCTCCATATCGTCCATGTTTACAAGTATATGGTAAATGTTATACTAAAATACTAAAAATTAAAATTAAAATTAAATTAAAATTTAAACTTGTTAGGCGCGTGCGCTTCGGGGTTGCACTGCGCGCCGGGGCTGTACTAGGCGTACGGGCACGTTCAGCGTGGCACGGTGATGGTGAGCTCGCCGTTCGCAGCGTGCGCTTGTTAGCGCGCCACGTGTTCGGCGACTCGATGTGACGTGCGCGCACACGGAGGCAGTGCGCCGACGAATCGCAGCGCGGTAGCGGCGCGCGGGTGCGGCGGTCAAGGGCACGACTGGGAGCGCGCTCCGCAGGCGAGGTCACTCGGGGCCGCGGGTGAGGCAGGTGCGCGAGCGGCGCGCGGGCGAGGGCGCTGCGCGTGGGGCACGTAGAGCGCGCGCGTGGAGCACGTAGAGTGCGCGCGTGGGGCACGTGGGGCACGTGGCGCGCGCGCGCGTGGGGCGCTGCGCGTAAGGCACGTGGCGCGCGCGCGTGGGGGCGCGCGTCTGGGGCGCTGCGCGTAAGGCACGTGGCGCGCGCGCGTGGGGCGCGCGTCTGGGACGCTGCGCGTAAGGCACGTGGCACGCGCGCGTGGGGCACCGCGTGTGGGGCGCCGCGCGTGGGGCGCGCGTCTGGGACGAGTGGGGCGCACGGGGCGCCAACAGGCGCGCGTGGGCACGTGTAGGTAGCGCAGCGCGCGAGAGCGCGGGCCGCCGCGGGGCTGGGCGGGCGTGGCCGTGGCACGTGGTCGCGCAGGCGCGCGCCGGGTGTGTTCGGCGCGGGGCGCACTCTTCGAGGCTGTAGTAGGATCGCGGGGCTGCGGCGGTGGCACTGTGCACTATGGCGTGGCGACGCGTGCGTGACCGCGTGGTAGAAATCACTCACAATGATGGACTGATACGTGTTCTTGTTCGGGGTCACCACTTTGGGGTTTGGTTACTTGGCGCAAACACAAACACCCGTTGATTTTCATGTATTTATTCAGTCGTCTACATTTTATATACAAATCGAAATAGTATTTACGCATCGAGAGAGTGAAGTTGCAACCGCGATCTCAAGGCGCAGCATGAGTCGTGACGGTTCTTCTAGGTTAGCGGTAAAGAACCTAGTGTTGGGCAATAATAGAAGTTTGCGTTTATCGGTCTTGTAACCGGCCAATCAGCGACGATCGCCGCGCGTCGTACGCGGCTGCTGATTGGTCGGTTTGGAGCCGAGCACAGCTAAAATAATTTAGTGGCGGAGTGATGCGGCGCGTAGCCAGTCGCTAGTGGCGCCACACATCCTACTACATTTACAATCTAATTTATATAAAAGCGAAAAACCAGAACGAGATAAAAACAACGCCACAGAGCGAGATGGCGCTCTACGACACCTTTTTGACACGTTTCTCCGGAGCAACGCATTATTTCTCTGGAATTTTAGAGCAATTCGATTCTTTGACCTTGGGAATCGCGAAAATTTGAAAATACATGTGTGTGTAAATTTTGTACATTGAGCAAAATAAAATCGCAAGTTCGAATTTCGAGCCAAAAGCCAGCGATAATCGCACAATAATCAAATAGGTTACGAATCGACGTTTCTTTAATTTGTTTTTAAACCTAACGAATTTTGAGTGGCCAGTATTTAGTATGTTATGCACGTTACTCTAAAGAGTTTTCTATCATTCCTTTTAATATTATAGCAGTTCTAGGAAATATAATGTAAAGTATTTTAGTTATGTAAATATATCTCCATGTTCTTCCACTGCTATAATTTGGGAATAAAATACATATTATAGGTCTTTGGTGGGTGTATTATTGGTAAAAAAAGGAGCAGTCTCTAACGTGGTGAAAGTAAAAAAAAAAATATCTGAAAAGTTTTGTCAGCTTTTTTTAACTTTTTTCCTATGACTTAATGAAAACATAATTGTCATATAATCATTTTTAGTAAGTGTACAATATATATTGTCACTAAAATCGGTAGGCTAAAAAAAAATTTGTAGAAAAATTAGATATATTTTTTTTTATTAAAAACTAATATAAAGGAAAATGAGTGATTTTTGTATTTTTGTATGTTTGTTATTGATTCACTCAAAAACGACTGGACCTATTTTAATAATTCTTTCACAATTAGAATGCTACATTATGCCCGAGTAACAAAGGGTATAGAATATTTAAAAAAAGTAAGGCATCCATACGAAAACTTCGACAGTGTAACCCAAGGTGTGAAAATAATACCGAAATAAATCCTCATATTGCGTAAGCTGCGGAAACTGTGGCCAATATAGCAAAGTGATGTACTACAGTTTTCTAGAGGACATCAATATGTACAAAAATATCCATGATACTATATATCTATTACAGTTATGTCACAGTAACTACTTCTCAAAATCTGAATTTACAAAGTCTCTATGTACCTATATAACCAGATTAAAATGACCTCACGCTGTGTACATTTTGCTTAGGACCCGGACTCTGAGGACTGCTAAAAAGGGTTTTATATACGTGCTTGCCAAATTTGTACGGAACTCTCGGTGCGCGAGTTAGACTCGCACTTAGCCGTTTTTTTATTAAGTCTCGCTCGACACAAAAATATAGTTTTTACTATTTTTTTGTTAAATACTATATACCAGTGCGAAGCCATGATGGGTCTCGCATGGAAATAAATAGCAAAAGGTTATTTGCAAGCAAATTTTGCGTTCTCAGGAAATTAAAACGAGTACTAAGTTTAAGCTTAGTTTTTTAATGCTCCACAATCTTTAAGTCTTCTAATTCATAACTTTATATTTTAAGCCAATTAAGAGTTGCCTGAGGATGACATGTTTGCTTGCTTCTCCATCAGTTCAATGCGTTTGTGTCTGATCATTTTAGACAGGATGCCATCAAACGACGTCGTCTTCTTCTTAGCAGATCCTCGCAGAGTGTCCTCGTCTTCTCGACGCACGCGCAGCTTTGGAGAACTGACCTCGTCCATAAAATCAAAGTCAGACTTCTCTTGTCTCACTGGTGATTCAGGCACTACAGGCTGATTTTCTGTCACCACTAACACCGGTGATGGAGCTCGACGCCCCGGACACTTCCATTCCAGCGTTAAAGTACCTTTCTTGTCAATATTGTTGTACAGTTCTTCCAACTCGTTTGCATCCAGTGTCCAACTTTTGCCAATATTTGAGCCATGTTTAGTTAGCTCGTCATCCGAACATGGCAGATTCCAATCTTCACCCTGCAGTTCAACTGCAGTCATGATATTATCACTTTCAGAAAAGTTTTAATAGCTGAAGTTAGTCCAAGTGCGGCTCAATCAATTAAATGTTTAAATAGCCCAGGTTAATTTATTAGTAACTAAATATGGGCAACCAGTGAAAGGCATCCACATAAAATTTTCAAATTTATAAAATTTTGAGATTATCACTAATGAGTTTTCAAAATACTCAGCAAAAAATCACAACCATAATAGTTAGACAACCATGACAGTGACATTGACAATTAAGTTGACTTGACATATTTTTTAAGCTAAGGAAGCTTTTATAGTTCATACTGACTTATTCTTTTTGTCAATTATAATAATTTTTACGTCAAGTCAGAGCCGTGGCCCGCCTCAGGATTTTTTTCATATTTTATAGCCGTCCCGCTTTGATTTGACACATAATTTCAGTGCTGCCAGTTTTTTTTGTAATCCCACAGGTTTTACTAGAATTTGCATAGATGGCACTACTGAATGGAAGTGAAAGATTTTTTTACCTTGTTATTGTTACTGATGATTGTTACCTACCAGTGTCTTTCATATGGCTAAAGAAGAAGAATAGCGTTAAATACTAATGATTATTAATTTAGTCTCTCTCAGCGATTGTTTAGGTACCTGACACAGCTTAATAAAAACTTATTAATCAAGCCATAGATGGCAGCACACGTATTAAGCTACCAAACTTTTTGTTACCTATCTACTTCACTAACTTTTCACCTTGTTTTAGCTAAGCCCAAGTGTGAAGGCAGCAAGCCTCAATACGGTTTAGCATTATCCAGCTTGGTGACTGCTCGACAGGTAGACTACATGCAGAACATCAATGACGGCTGTCTCATGACCCTTTCGCCTATCACCACACCGTGCTGTCGCAATACTTTTGTTATTCTTAGGTTTCTACTTCACTGTATTTTATTAATAGTTTATACATTTCAGAATGTTGATAACTGGCACCTATGAGTGTAGTGGTAGTATTATTGAAGTACGCGGATTTTGAAATTATCTTTGTTTTTTAAAATAACAAGAACCGTGAACTTTTTAAGATACCTAATGTCAATTTAACATTTCGAATTTTCACGAAGATTTATTTTTAACCCCCGACGCAAAAGAGGGGTGTTAGTAAAAGTTTGACGTCGATGCTGTGTGTGTTTGTGTGTCTGCTGTGGCATCGTATCTCTCGAGCGGATGGTCCGATTTGGATGCGGTTTTTTTAATTCGAAAGCCAGTTTCCTTGCGGTGGTTCTTAGCCACGTTTGGGGAGAATTCGGTAGAGCAGTTTGAAAAGTATCAGTTCTTTTCCAAAATTTCCTGGATAAAAAGTAGCCTATGTGTTATTTCAGACTATATTCTATCTATGTTCCAAATTTCATCCAGATCTGTCCAGCCGTTCTGCCGTGAAAGAGTAACAAACATCCATCCATACTTACAAACTTTCGCGTTTATAATATTAGTAGGATTTATTATGATTACCTACTCGATTAATCCGTAGGGGTTTTATTAATTTTTCAATTTGATGTTATTATTTTTTATAAAATGTATTTCAGTACGGAGAACGAGTCTCTGCGTGGAACGAAAATGAACTATGGTGATGAGTTCTTCTTAAAAGCAGAAAATTATGGCGATCCTGATGTAAATGACTGACAATAATACAATAACAATTACATCCTTTAGGTACATTGTTTATAAATGCTCTTAAGAGCTATTTAGACCTGAGGATGTAAGTATTGAATTTGCGCTAAAACTTAAGCGTGGGTAGTATACCTACTGCATTATCCTCGAATATTGAATTTATAATTTTGTATGAATATGATTTGGCAAGCCCACTAAAATGTTAAAACATAATTTAACACAAATAGGGTTGTTAACTTTTATGTTATCAGCCTCATCACCGACGTCCGTATTGTAGCAAATTAGTAGGTAGCTATAACGTACCTAGTGTTGCGGAATTTGATTTTGGACAATATCGACTAACTAAAAACATCACAATTTTGTACCATCTAGGCTCCCCCATTGTACGTCAGGTACACGCCAGAGGGCGCACCGTCTCCGGCGAACCGCATGCCAATCCGGCTCAGCTCCACCAAAGACACCAACTGTCGTTGGTCCACCATTCCCCTGCTGCCTCGCGATCGTCTCGAGGGCCAGGGCAGCGCTGTAAAGGTAGTATTTTTACTTTAAGCCAATGTTGTGTGTGTCGTGTGTAGGCCTCCTGTGGGCCTAATGTATCTACGTAGGCACATACGCAGTTCGTACAACTTCTATTCCTTGTACGTGGAAAGGAAACGAACAACTGAACTACATACTTCTATGCCAACTAAGTCTCAAGATAAAGTAACATTTACCTACCTACTACTTATGGGTAGGTACCCATTGTGTTTACCGATTACAGACTAATTTGTTTTTTACCATAGTCGATTATCAAATTCTTTTACTTACCACCCTAATGTACAAATAAATATGACAATATGCCTTATTGTATTTTTTTTATGCTGCAACTGTCATAAAATGGGATAAAGCATTTCATAGTTCGACTGTGTTTACGCATAATGCGGGACCCTAAAACCAACTTTGTCAAAATATCTAGTGATATATTATTTTTCAATGAAAGAGCTTTGTGTAAAATATTCTCATTTTCATCGTGATATCCCACCTATTTATTTTAGGACGGAAAGTTATGATGATGCCAGACTATTTGTATAAATTTACCTACTGTGGAACCCTACCTATTCCATAAACATGTTTAGAAATTGCTTTCAATTCGTTTTGTTTATCTACTTAATCACTGTTTTTTTTCGTGATAAATCAACTAATGAGTTAAATAATAATTACCCATTTGAACATTCAATGTAGAGATGAAAGCGTTCGAATAGAATTGACTCCTACAGATATGCAACACGCAATGTTTGGTAGAATATCATCGACCGATTAGGCTCCGTATCGAATTTACAAGTATGTACCTATTGAAATAGTTATAAATATAATTCGTAACACTGATAGTTCAGTGCTAGTGCGTAGTTTTTACTAGCGTTTCTATCGATTAATCTTATTCTGTCGCATATGTGTGTTACAGTAAACATCACGGTACATTTTTATAAATTGGTATCTAGCTGGACACGGCAGCGTGTCCAGCCAAGTTCAAAATAAAAGGACACATCATTTCGAGCAACTTTTGCTCGTAGGTATACATACCTACCACAAGCACTCCAAATCGTTTTATACAGGGTGCTCGCGAGGAACCCGCATAACTTTGCCACCGTGTTCCTGACCATGTTTAGAAAATAAAATGTTGTATAAAGTAAGCTGAATTCGGCTTAGTTTGCGAGTAATTAATATTTTTTGCTTTAAATAGAAACCAGTATAATGCACCTCTATGATAGCGACGTTGCAGGACCGCGTCATACTATCGGACTGTCGTAAACTGCAGAAGTTCGTTCCTGTCACTGTCATCAAAATAAATACGTAGAACATTAAAATTAATCCAAAGTATGATCATTATTTTTGTTAAGTCCACAAGTAACACAGTGTTATTTGTAAAATCGATTGATTTCTTATGATGGCAGAATAACGATGCTTAGATATCGCAAGGGCAAGGGGGGAATTGGATATTCACTTAAAATCGTGAAACTACACATGTAACTAAACAGTTTGTAGTGATTTTATTACCCATAATTATGTTCTGTTCAATGTACAATAACAATATTGTTATTCAATGATTGTATTAAAGTTAAATAAATTAAATAAATCAAAACGAATTTTAATGAGATTATTCATTTATTACACGGCAAACAAAAAAAATTGATCACTGTCAGGAATTGCAATTAGCTAGTTCGGCTACTTGCACTTCATTGAAATCCGTGTCTCCGTGACCACTTAAATAGAAACTGCAACAGTATTAGTACTTCCAGTATCTTCTTTTACTGCATCCTTAAACTTTTCACCGTGCGGCACTTAAATACTCAAAATCCGCAATAGCACTCCCACGTTTCTCAGGATCTGAGTAATATTTTGCACCATGGACCAAAAACACTCGGCAACATTTTTTTTAGCTCTTAGGTTGACCGTCTGACACAATTTTTTTTTTTTTTTACATTCAGCGTCACTTTATTGTGCAAATTTCTTCAAGTTTATTACAAAGATTATTTTTATCTTAATTACATTTGCTACACCGTTTGAATCAATAACAACAATGTCACCCATCGTCCATGTGACTGATTGGTTGACCGTTTTTGTTATTAGTAACCATAGCAACGTCAGCTTCCGGAAAATCGCTTCAGTCATTGGTTGAACGTTTTTGTTATTAAAGTAACCATAGCAACGTCAGCTTCCGGAAAATCGCGTTCAGTCATTGGTTGAAGGTTTTTGTTATTAAGTAACCATAGCAACGTCAGTTTCCGGAAAATCGCATTCAGTCATTGGTTGAACGTTTTCGTTATTAAAGTAACCATAGCAACGTCAGCTTCCGAGGAAAACGCGGTCGGTCATTGGTTAACCTTTTGTTTAAACGTAACTGTAGCAACGCCCGCCTCATTGGTCAACAGAGTTCGGCCAAAGTCGTGATTCCAGCCTCGTAAGAGTCCGGACCCCGATTTGTATTACACGAGCAAGTTGCGAACATTAGCAAGTGGTTCAACATTCGCGTGTGGTGACTTTACATTGACAATGTCAAGTTGTCGAGTCGAAAGTCTTGGGCAAAGAGAGAGAAATAGATAACAATAACAAACGTTGCCAGCTCGTCCTATGAGGCATTGTGTTACTGGTGAACCAAAAATAATTTATTTAATTTGTATGAAAAGTTAAAAAAAGTTAAAAATCATATTTCGACCTATGTTTTATAATGTTTTTTAATCATTACGACCCAGATATACACTGGTAAAGTTATGCGGGTTCCTCGCGAGCACCCTGTATAATATATCCTAAGGCTCGGCGTTGCTTATTACTTCCATATACAGTGAAACCTGGATAACTGGGACTTCAAGGGACCTGCGAAATAGTCTCACTTAAAGAGGTATTCCACATACCCAGTGTCTCAGATAGCCAGGTATAAATTAATATCTGTCTCATTTACAGAGGCTCTCATTAATAGAGGTGAAAATAGAGGTTACTATAGTTATAGAGGTGCGATAATGAAATAAAATAATGTGTAGTAAAAACATATACATACCTACATGAGTAAATAAAACAGGTAGTTCACAAAAATAATCAAGAAGTTTTTTTTAATATAAATAGTACAAAACCGCACGTAAAGATAATTACGGCCTTGATTTCGTCATTTTTCAAAAAGACGCCGATTACAACAAAACAAAACAAAACCTGAGGTCATTGAGGCACAAAATTAGCTAAATTTAGTAAATAAAACGAAAATTAAAATATGTAGTGCCAGTTACAGAGGTGATAAAATTTTGTCTCAGTTACAGAGGTTATTGCCAGTGAAATTCAAAGGAAACAATTTAGAAAAATTGTTCCTTAAAATATAATCTCAGTAAAAGAGGTAAAATACACTGGATGTCTCAGTTATAGAGGTAACTATGACGATAAAATCGAAACAAGAATCCCAGATATAGAGGTTTGTTTTGTCCCACTAACAGAGGTAATCCAGTGCTAAGGTGTCGGGACCACAGCATGAGTTCCAGCTATGGAGGTTTCTCACTTATCCAGGTCCCACTTAACCAAGTTTCACTGTAAATGCTATTAGAATAATCCTAATACCGATGATTCGTTTTCTAGACTGGCGCCAAGCTGATAGTTAAAAATTGTGTTGCTGACAAGAATTTATGCGTGATGAACCAACAATGGATGCAAACGTTCTTTGGCGCTGTGAGTGGAAAAAATACTCTTCAGTCATAATTAAGCTGTTCTTATTTTAATAATTATTTTGTCGTATTTGACAGGAGTGTGGTGTGACGGTCCGCAACGTCATCGATATACACAAGCGGTTTACGGCGGAAAACATATTTACGCTAGTCAGCGATGTCGAGACCAAGTCCAAGGAATGATTTGAAGAATGTCATTCTATAAAGAAATTGGTTTAGTAGATTAGAAACAATAATAAAATTAATAACTAATATTTTTTGTATGGTTTAAAATTATCAATAAACGATTTTCAATCAATTATTATCGCTACATGTTTTACCCAAATTCCATGAGACTAGATTTTGATGTTTTTTTTTAAAATCCGAATTTAGGTTAGGTTAGTTAGGTAGCTCCTTATCCTCGAATTGTAAACCAACTAGAAATAGGAGCGTAGCGGGGCTCCGTCGATTTTTTTTTCAATTTCTCAAATCCCACCATTATTATGGTGGTATGGTTCAGCCCTACCCTACCCCCAGGGGTAGCGCCAGGGGTCTGGTGGGTCTGAAGGGAAATAAACCTAATGAATAATATCGATCGTCTCAATGGCAAACCTTCCGTTTTTTAAATTTAGGTAGAGCTAGGTACTAAATGGAAACCTCTTCCAATTACTTTAAACAAGTTTGCAACCCCATACGAGGGGTGAAGGTGAATAAAAATCCACCCCTGCTTTACACGTAGGGGAGGTACCGTAAAAAAATCTATATTAAAGTATAAAATCAGCTTTGTAGCCAGATTGC
Organism: Pandemis corylana; assembly: GCA_949127965.1. Lineage (NCBI taxonomy): Eukaryota > Metazoa > Arthropoda > Insecta > Lepidoptera > Tortricidae > Pandemis > Pandemis corylana. Next base: position 10,091,928 of record OX421851.1, on the reverse strand, counting down.
AACCCTTATAAATCACTATGTAAAAAGGAGTGCCATAGGGAAAGACGGCCGGACATGGAGAAACTTGAAAATATTTTAAGGCATTCGTAACGTAGTGGTTATATTCTCTTTGTATTCTGTCTCCAAGCTTTCTGGCTTGGGTATAAACGTTTTATGCCAGTTTCTACATTAGAAAAAACAAAGCGGACTGCCACACTGTCTTGTAGTACCTAAGTGAAAATAATCATTGACATTTTAGGCCTTGCACATATATATTTGAACTTTCGGATGGTAAAGAAATTTCTTGGCCGATTCTAACTAAGCTCGGCACTAAATATGTATTTGCAATTTCACCCCTTTTCTACATACAAATATCACGTCTTTATCCCTTACTGGGTAGACAGAGCCTAAGGTAACAAAACCTTAAGGCCACGTTTAGCATGATTAAGGGCATATAGGTGGAAAGGGAAATCAAAATAGTGATGGGTTGCTAGCCGCATCGCCTATAACATGATTTAGACTTTCGCCTATTCTCTCGATGGGCTTTTACCATCTGCACGGGAAGAGAAGCAACTGGTAAATTCTATGTTTTTTCTTAACTCCTAGACCAGCATACCTTTTTCTAAGATTTTATTTATGTAAACGGCTTATAAATAAATAAACACTTAACCTACTTACTTTAGAAATGATTTTAGTCCTGACATTATTGACATTGTCTCAGGCAATATCAAACTCAGAGGTATTTAGAACATGTTAATGTTGCTTTAGGTTTTATACAAGGTTTAGCTTTGCAAAATGTCGAAGCCTTCGAAATTGGACGAAGACAAAGGCATTGTTTACTGTAACCGCGTGCTTCTCGGTAATTGGTATGAAGCTTCCAAATTGGAGGAGGTGAGCTTATTCCGTTCGTTAGTAAAACGAACACCACTTTCCCTTGCTCTTAAAATTAATATCGTTTCGTTTAGCTAAGGGCCTTACTGCCCAAGCGAACATCAAGATCTGATTTCTCACTAAATAACGCTTTTTTCATAAATAATAACAACAATATAAATATCAACAGCAGCAGCAATATTTTGTGCCGTCTATTGCTGGTTGGGGCTCTTATTGGCCAGCCCTTTTTTTGAAGAGACTGACCAGTGATTGATCCCTATCTTACCTGATGGAAATTGTGTAATTTTTGTCTTTGAGGCCAGGAAAGAAAATATGCATTGAGCGACAAGAAACGGGACGCGGGGCGCGCTATCACCTTTGGTGCATACCTACTTTTAACATGAATATTGTATTCGCTTTAGGTTTTGAATACTGGTGCAGTTATTAAATCCTGAAGATATTACAAAGTTTACATTCTTTTTAGTGCTTTTTGACATGTGCCTACGACCAAAAAATATTAACTTGATTACATTAAAGAACTATTTCTGTTTGTTTTATTATTAAATCGCGATTTAAAACCTCAATCTAAATAAATTGAGCATAATTTAGTTAATGTTTTCAGTACAAGCTAAATCAATTCTTGGAACAAATGAAAAAGGGTGACTTAATGTTGGCGAGGTACCGTAAAATGAGTGAGAATCTAAACACACCGACAGTCTTGACTCAGTCTTCGGGAAGCATCGGTTTTGGTGCCAAGATCTCTTTGCTAGCGCCTCATGTTCCATGTAAGAACTTATGCTATATTATTTGCTTTTAACTATGTATATTTTTTATCCTAATGAGGAATGTGGATGTCTATTTATATCTAAATGAGCTGATCTCCACGCTGTCAATCAATCCACCATACAACCATACTTTGAACTCATTTTCCTGGCAGTCTTAGCTGGTAAAGTGGCTCTTTGTTTTAGCGTCTGATCCACCCAAAGAAGACCAAAAGGGCCTTCTCTTAGGCGCTCGTATTTCCTCGAACGAAATCAACTACTCCCAAGATCTCGTGGATGGTTGCTCAGTGGTGGCCTTTCCTGATCTGCAGCCTACAGAGAAGAACACCTTTGTTATCACGAGCGCTGATTACTGCAATCGAGACGGCGAAACTTTGAAATATAACCAAGAATTCCTCCTGACCCTTTCAAAGTCTGTAAACAAAAAGGTAGCATCATTTTTACGAGTCAAACACAGAATGTTGCTTGCGTCTTTCCTGTGAACATGTGGAAAATTAAGGGTTTACATATACATGTGAATGTACGGCGCGTGCTCAATTTTATGTCCACAGAAAACACGACTTAAACACGTAATTATTTACTTAGCAAGTACTCTGGTTCAATAATTATGTGTGCCCAATTCAACAGCTCTAGACCTACACCAAAATCTTTCGGAGCATATAGTGCCTCTACTACCATCACATAGACATTTTTAAATTAGAGTAGTTAACAATCGCTCAAGATGTGCTATGCTTTCAGCCACTATACATCCGGTATGACCCCAATCCCATCCCAGGTCTCTGCGGCATGTTTCCGCTGTATCTGAGCGAGCATGCAGTATCTAACACGAGGTGGCGCGTGCTTCCTGCCCAAAGCCCTAACATTACTCGGTTCGAGCAGGAAGGGAATCCAGTCAGCGTGAGTAGCTTTTTAACGATGTAGATATCTTTTTCATATACTATTTTGCAGTAAACATTTTGTTAGCTTATTATGGCTGGTAATTAGGTTTAACAGCATAATTTTAGATTTTTCTTAGTTTTGTAATTTTTTTTGCAATCGGAGGATAAAAAATGGTTGATTAATTTTTCATAATTCACGAAAACTTAGTAGTCGTTAGGTACGGTGAACAGTTTTATCGTGTTTTTACAAAAACATAAGTAGGTACAGTGCTATTTTGTTAACTTCAGGTGAATACAGACATTATTATAAATCACTGCGCGACCAACATAAATTTGGGCGTAAATATCGGCACCTGGGCAATGGGTTTCTATGGAAAAGTAAGTCATTCAATTCACAGAAATTAATTAAGATTTGATTGCGATGTTAGAATGAAGAAGGAAATTAATTTACGTTTACGTCATGCTTTCTTACAGCTTTGCGCTCCTCTGATGAAAACTTGTTTAGACGTTTACGGACGAGAGCTGCCTAATAATGTTTGGCAAATATACATTCCTATTGCAAGTTAATTTGATTTTCCTAAACCTTTGATGTCACTATATCATACGAATTTTTCGTGAAATAAATTATGATTGGAACACCAGCGAATTTTTTGCATCAGTGCTTATCTAACATGCAGGTATCCGGTGACTTAAGTAGATAATTTTTTGGACTGTTCATCTTAGCTGGTGTCAAATTGAAAATCCTACACAAAATTGTTAGTTCCTCTGAAAGTTAGTTAGACTTATGAATATTTTTAGGAATGGACCCAGCTTTAAAAACGTAAAGCATAATTTATCTTTTCGTTGTTTTGTTTTTTCTACGGATGGCCAAATTGAAAATACGCTCGAAAAATACTGGCACTTGTGACAACCAAGTACCTACAAGACGGAGGCAGTTATTTCTAGCCTGCTTGGTAATATTTGAGCTAAAACAAGAAGCAGGAGTTCGTGGTGAACATTTGTTTGCGTTCGTTATCGTCTCGTTTATTATACGGCTAGGGATCTGAAGCCTTTGGACTTATTGCGTCTACCTTCGGATCATGAATAAGTCATATGCTTCGTTATAAGAATAGCTCTAAAAGTGTCATGAATATCGACGAATTAATTTTCTGCAATTTCAATCGTAATTTTTGCATCGGCAAGTACTAGTTATCTACCTACCTATAGATTTAAGGAGTTTCGAGTGACAAAGGAGAATCTGACTCTGCCTGAGGAGTGCGGATAATGAGGGCTTCTAATTGTTACTAATGACATGGCAGTGCAAGCGTTCGCTTCTTTAATTTACGAAGATCATAAGTCGGTCAAGCGGGGATAAAAGTTTAGTCGGCGCTTTTGTGCGGAACTTTTTTACTTCGAATCGGGACTTTCATGCGATATTTAATAAACTTAGGGTAAAAATTTGGCAGTCAGTATCCAGGATCGCCATTTGGTCGTTAATGTGTCGACTAAAGAGGAGGCAGGAAATTTTGACATATTTAGTTATTTATATATTTGACCACGTTCACTACATTATGCCAATTCTCAAGGTTATCGAAATATTAAAGTTTGGATTCGGTGCCCCAGCAATGAGCTACTAACTCATGCTGTTGCTGCCCTATTCTATCGCGATCTGCGGCATTCGTCGCAAGAGTGAATCTAGCCTATCTACTAAAATACTATTTACCCATGCCACCTACTTCAAACTGATCTGTAGTACCTAGCTCACACAGAAATATAATACATGATTTATTTATGTGATAGAACTATTTTTTAACATATCTACAAGTTTGAATTTATTTTTCGATTTTTACCCGATTGCGCCAGAAGGAGGGTTATGTTTTTCGAGTGTGTGTATATTTCTTTGGCATACTTAGAGCCCAAATGGGTTCTCGGATTTAAGCTTGAGAGTTATCATTAGATTCGTCTTAATAGTCGTGAGCGTAACACTGGGTACATCAAATTTATATATGTATATAAAAAAAAGCCGCAGTGATTTTTGCAGTTTTTTGATTTGTGGTTGCAATTTTGTAATATTATTTTTAAACTCTTTTAGTTCATGCTGCCGCTGGCTGACAGTATTATTTTAGTACATATCTAAACATTTCATTTTATTTAGCAATATGTGCTATATAATTGGTACAAGTTATATTTTGCTCAATTATTTTCTCCACCATTTTTAATTAAGAAACTCAAATAAACAAAAAAGTGAGTACAATATTTTGGGGAAGGTACTCGTAATCTTTCGGATTCCAGTGGAACTCTTGCATGCGGACGGGGTGTATTTGCGAGGGATGAGGGTGCTCGTGAAATAAGCTTATCCCGAAGGGAAACGATATTTTTATACAATAACGTCACTGATTCCCTCATGTCATTTGATTCTTAGTAGGTATTTTCGTAGTCATTTACATAATACGAGTATAGCTAAGTTATTTATACCTTTTCTGTTCTTTCATACTTAGATATAAATATACTTAGTAGTTTAACATTTTTTTGCGTCGCGTTTTTCTAATGTGTGACAGTGTAAACATCGGCTCTGCGATTCTATTTATTTAAAAATAAAATAACAGTTTAATACAAGTGAAACAGCTAGAATTGTGTAATAAATAGTAGACACGACAATAGCAAAAACAGTTGAACACATAAAAAAGTGCAGTTGTGAAAATAAACAGTGATACAAAGTAACTACCTAACGTGAATCAGCTGAGAAACCGGCTCGAACGCAGTATCTCACTCGTGCACGCACGCTTGCACATACTTCGTCCTGCTCGCGCACGGTCGTCTTTAAAAGTGGCTTCACGCATTATAAAATTGTGTGCAACTATCTAAGCAACACAAGTGTAAAATCAAGCAGTTAAATTAGTATAAAAATAATCTATGAGATGGCACCAGTATGCGGCAAGTGCAAAGCCGGTCTTGAAAATAAAGACACACTTAGGTGTTCCAAGTGCAGACGGTACTATGACATCGAATGCGCAGGCAGATCTTTTAAGCTTTTCAACCTCATGACAGCAGAAAGAAAAAGGACATGGGTATGCCTGCCGTGTCGCTCAAACTCCAATTCTCCGAATGTAATTTCTGTGAAAAAACCTACTGTCTTAGGGAAAAACACAGACGAGAAAAATATCACTCTGAGGAAAAAACATAACAATGTGAAGAATCTATCGCCTACATCTAACACATCTGATACCGTGCAAGGGCTTGATTTGATAGCTCCCACGGAAACCATAGTAAATATACCAACACATAATTCTTTTGATTCTCTGCATGAAAGTTCTGATCGGGAAGAAAATTATGATGTTTTTGAATCATCATCATTGTCGTCCTCGTCACTGGTTGATAACAATATAAATTTAAACAAAAGCTGTCCAGATTATGTTGAACGCGACTCTGAGATATATGTAACTATGAACAAGAAAATAAATGACTTACAAGAAAAACTAAGAAGTGCAGAGCAGGAAATTGAAAACCTGCTGCTGGAAAACAGAACTTTAACTACCACAATCGTAGAAAATACAAAAAAAATAGATAAATTAACGCATATTTGCCAATCAAATACAAATATAACTTCGATGAAAAAAAGAAAAAATACCTGTAGAAATCCAAATGCCTCATTTAATCTCAGCGACTCTGAACAAAATCGATCCAGCAGGTATTGCAATCTGAACTCTGACGAACACAGATTGAACCGCATGGGACAGGATTTTTCTATGTTCAATAAATCTTCACCACTGACGGTCGCCGCCAAGTCAGCTAAAAGTGGTTCTTCGAGGCAACATATCGACTCCAGGATAAGCAATATTGAAAAACTCCCCCTTGTGAAGAATATTTTCTCACCAACAGTGGGCAAGCCCTGTGGGTCTAAAAATGACGAAAAAACTAGAAAGAATAAAATTTGTTTACTGAGTACTAATAGCTTTAATAAAGTGTTGAATATTTGTAATTATTTTTTAAGCAACTCGTATGAAATTTGTCATTATCTTACCCCGGGAGTCGGGTTAAGGGTACTCTTAGAAAATTTGGATAAAAAGCTAGTTAATTATACTAAGCGTGATTTTTGTGTAATATTTATCGGAGAAGAAGATTTTAAAATGTCACAAAATTATAGAAGCCTTGTATTGTTCATGAAAAAATGTTTGGAAAATATAAGTCATACAAATATTGTTTTGTGTTCTCCAACTTTTAGGTGTGACCATTACTCTAATGTATTCAATCATAGAATCGAAGTATTTAACAGACTTATGCATTTGGATGTAAATAGTGTCAAGTATTCATACCTCCTTGATTGTAATCGTAACTTGTCCTATGATTATGTTATGTTCTCACGGAAATCCGGACGAGTAAATAATAACGGTATAAGGCGCATTTTTAATGACCTTTCTATTTTATTGACATCAATTTCAGAGGAAAATGACTCTGCTTCTAACACATTGACATCAAATACAAATAATATGGATTCCTTGGACCAGAGGAACTCAACTGAGTTTTTTCGAGACTAAAGTGCCAAAAGGTTTCACTGATCTTCATACCGACAAATTTATGATCTTACATCAGAATATATCTGGCCTGTTAAGTAAACTAGATATTTTGGAGATAGAGCTCAACGACTTTCAAAGTAAATACCAAAATATTGATGTGCTCTGCTTCAGTGAAACTTTTGTCAAAAAAGGTTGTGAATATAATATGAAACTTATGAACTTTAAATTAGCAGCATCTTACTGTAGACAAAAAAGCAGAGGCGGCACTGCTATTATGGTTAGAAAGACATTAGAGGTAAAGCCAATCGAGTTTGTGTCGAACTTGGCATCTGATTTTTATTTTGAGTGTTGTGGAATTGGGATCAGTGCTCTAAATTTGATAGTAATCGCTATTTACAGGATACCACAGCAGACACGATCACATATCGGTGTTTTTCTGCACAAAATGGAAAATTTGCTTCAGTACTTAAGTTTAAAGTATAACAAAAAGAAAATTGTACTTTGTGGTGACTGGAACATCGACATTTTGAAAGAAAATTCAGTCACAAAGGATCTAGTCAGTGTTTTGAGGAGTCACAACTTTACGATGCATATAAAAACACCAACTAGGATTAATACCTGCATCGATCTAATTGCAAGCAATATGCGTCAAATAAAATCTGATACCCACACATTGCACCTGTCTGATCATGATAGGGCTCAATCAATTATGTTAAATATTGAAAAGATTCAATCATACACGACTTGGTTCGAGCATAAGAGAGACTACAGTACTGACAATATTCGAAAGTTTCATGACAGTATCAGGGCACTCTCTTTCTGTGACGTTTTGAGTTCGCAAGATGCCCAAGCTGCGTTCACTGTCTTCTACGACCTACTGAAACTCTTTTACGATCTTTGTTTCCCAGTTATCAGAGTCAAAGTTAGCAGTGCACAAGCAAAGGCAAAATGGATGTCAAAGGGTATTCGTAAGTCATGTCAAGTAAAGCGTCAAATGCTTATTCGAAGTAGAAATGTTAGACATAAGTCAGTATCAGATACAGTATTTCTAAAAAAATATAATAAATTATTAAAAAAATGTATTCAAAAATCTCAAAAATTTTGTAATAATAAGTATATATCAATAAATAAAAATAAATGCAAAGCCACCTGGAATATAATTGCTTCTCGGACATCAAATTTAAAAAATACGAATGACATAAATTATTTAAAAATTGATAACAGGACATTTAGAAATCCTCATGACATCTGTACCATTCTTAATGACTATTTTATTAAATTAGGTAGTGTGTGTAAAAAGAAAAATGAATGCAATATTCCAAAAAAATATATTGAAAATAATCAATGCACGATGTTTTTGAATCCTATAACTGATGATGAAGTGTATAAACTTATAAAATCACTAAATAATACCAAAGCATGTGGAATTGATGATATTTCAACTGAAATGATAAAGTTAACAGGATTATTTCTGAGCCGCCCGCTTGCACATGTAATAAATCTCTCTTTTAGTCAAAGTTATTTCCCAAAACAGTTAAAACAGACTAAAGTAAAACCGTTGTTTAAAAAAGGAGATCGTGCCGATCCTAGTAGTCACAGACCAATTGCCATTGTTCCAATTTTATCTAAAATAGTTGAGAAGGCTTTTTGTGTGCGATTGATTGGTTTCCTGACCAAGCATAATATCCTGCACCCAGATCAATATGGGTTCCGAGAGGGGTACAATACAGAGTTGGCATGCTTTGAGTTGGTGAAATACGTGGCTGAATCCATTAATAATAAAATACCGGTCATGTCAATTTTCCTTGACATGACCAAAGCATTTGACCTTGTTGACCACTCTAAGTTGCTGGATAAATTAGATTCTTATGGAATCAGAGGTCAAGCAAATGATTGGCTTAAATCTTATCTATCCAACAGGCAACAATGTACAGAAATAACAAAAATAGAAGAAGATAAAAATCAAATCCAGAAAGTAGTGTATCGATCATCTGATAGTACTGTAGTTACAGGAGTGCCTCAGGGCAGTAATTTAGGACCATTGCTATTTTTGTTGTTCATTAATGATCTTCCAACGGCTACAAAGCCCAAATTAATACTTTTCGCGGACGACACGACCATCATTGTTAAGGGAGATTGTCCAGGTACATATGAAACAGATATTAATGAAGCCTTATCTGACATGAATCGCTGGATGCATGGTAATGATCTTCTAATAAATCTGAGCAAAACTGAGTTTATGCAATTTCACTCAGCCAAGGTCAAACCTCCCAAGATCAATGTTAGAATTGAAGAGATTGAATTACAGGAAGCTAGTAGTGTTAAGTTTTTGGGTTTAATTATAGACCCCCACTTAAATTGGAAGGGACATATCGACTCTGTATGTTTTAGGTTGGATCGGTTCGTTTATGCATTGCGGAAACTTAGACAATGTGTGTCTAATGAAGCTGCACTTACAGCCTACCATGGACACGTATCATCAGTTCTTAGTTATGGCCTAATTTTATGGGGTAACTCTGTGAACTTTGGTAGGGTTTTTCTACTGCAGAAGAGATGTGTACGTGCAATAACAAATGCTTGGATAGGGTGCAGCTGTAGGCCCATTTTTAAGAGACTAAATATTTTGCCGCTAGCCTGTATGTATATTTATAAAGTCTGTAATTTTGTCAAGCAATTCCCTAAATATTTTAAAAAGCGATCAGATCAGCATTCAAGGGGCATAAGAGGGCAATATAAATATCTCTTATATCAGCCACGCTGTAATAATAGCATTTACAAGAGGAATAGTTATAATATGTGCATTCTAATTTTCAATAACTTACCTGACCAAATAAAAGCACTCGAAGGTAATGGATTCAGACGAGCACTAAGATGTTGGCTCCTTGAACACTGTTTCTACAGCGTCAAGGAATTTATAAATTATAGACACATGACATGAATTTAGAAATTATTGACAACCTTCAAATTATTATTTTTAATGTTTTAACCATATAATTATGAATATTTTGTTATTGATTTTGTTATTGATTTTATTACCTACTTGATATATTTGCATGCTGTATGAATGCAGCTGAAAAAGATGGGGCGATATCTAACATAACACTAAGACATAATGTAACTAACCCTTTTTCTGCAAATAAACATTATTATTATTATTATTATTATTATTATAGCAAAAGAAGTTACCTATGTATTAAGAACCAATTGTTTACCGTTTTAAATAACAATTTATTGATTATGCCAGAAAGTTAGAATGATTGTATGAATCTGAATAACCCGTAAAAACTTATAGAAAAGTGAATAGTGAAATGAAAGCAGCATATGTCCAGCCAAGTTCAATATCAAATTATACTATAATTTGTTGGGAAACATTTAATTTGTATTTTTTATAAATAATGTCAAAAAGTCAATTGTGGGACAACAGTTTAAACTTCTCGGTACTTTTTCACATACAAGGGTTAAAACATGAACATGTACAGGTAAAGTAGGGAGTACAGGTAAAGCCAATATCTGAATCTGAATGAATATAATCCCAGTTCTCAATATCTAGCAAACTCAGTCAAAGTAGAAGTGGTGCTCCGAGCTCGATCGATGGTTAGTTACGAACTATACCCGTTTCTCAGTTACCCCTTCACCAGGTTACGAGAGGTAATTGGGGATGGAATTAGGTGAATTAATTAAAGTACATAGAATTTGGCTTGTTTCTTGATAGTGTACATAGCTACGTAACTATGATAACATGATAACTGTATAATACTCTATGTGAAGTTTCCAGTCCGCGTCGGGTCCACTTTTGACTATACCCTTTTGAGTGTACCTATACAGTTTTCGTCACTACAAACGTCCAAAAGCGTTCTTGTTGAAGTTGCAAATACGTTACGTGCAGCTAATGTTGCTGTAAAATTTTCCGTAGTTTACGCGAACGCGCGTTTGAGACGTTTGTTGCGTCGAAAAGCTTACACTGGACTAGAGATTACGAATTGATCGCCATTATGTTATCACATTGCAAGCGGGGCGTTCTGATTTTGAGATGTGGATTTTTTCTTACGTAAGTTGTTTAGTTTTGCACGCCTCAGCTCCGCTACGCTTTAACGGAACCTACAGAATAATGTACTGTTACTTTACTTGGGGATTTAAATCAGGGATTTCAGCATTTATGTTACTCCGTTTTCATGTATACAACCACAAATTAATATGTTACAAATTAAGTCATTCCCAATTTCAGATACTGCAATACTCGATGGCAATTCGTTCAATAAGCTTATAAGCAGATTAGCTTGTATTTTATGTCCGTATTCACAGTAATGTTAGTAGGTTATATTACAATACAATGGGTTCCAAAATGTAGCATGCACGTTGTCGACTTCACAAGATGAACGCTCTTTTGACGCGTCTGGCTGGTTGCAAGATTTTAGAGATTTAGGTACCATAGTAAAATATTTTTAATGGATACACAATTATACACAACAATTAAGATACTATGGTAGTTACTACTGTTCGAAAATCCATTTTAAGGTTTCAGAAAGTAGTAGGTACCAAATGAATGAGATGCGTACCTACCTACCTATTGTGGGCTGACGGAGAACTATTAATCTACACTGTAAACTTGACCATCTAAATAATTAAAAATCAGCCTTATCAAATTATTCTCAGTTTTTTTCTCTTTAAACTCTTCTTTTATAAAATGAAAGTTACTAAATTTAAAATCATATTTTTTATTAAATCTTAAAGTCGGGTTGTTTAGTTGTCATTAACCTGGGGGATTATTTGATTTTCTGAAGTTGAATGCTCGAGGTATTATGAAAATTTAATTAGTTTACCTCCCGCGTCGGCTGCCGTGCGTTTACGCTTGTCGAATTCATAATGAACATAATGCAGCTTCGTAATAATTATGGGGTTGCGAAACGCGTAACATTTTTACAGCTCTGTAATGAATAGCATTAAGGAACTAGCTGGTTCGCACGAGCGGCCTCCTGAGCTCAAGTCTAATTAAATTTTAGAAGACTCTGGAATTCGCCGGTCGTCTTGCTAATGGGATTGCTCATTCTTCACGAACCGCGAAACTCGTTCAGTAGCCGATGCTTGTCTCCTCTCGTAAAGGGCCGGTTGCTTGGCTTTTCATCGCATTTGGACACTAATCTCCTCTAAAAGCTGCAGCGGCGTGCGCTGCTCCGCGTCGATTTATACGAATGCGGCGCACGTCCTGACTCGCGACACCTACGCGACGACTCGTGGATTTTTAGTGGCTCTGAACTGTCCTCTTTTCATGTAGTTACGTCCCTAATTGCCTCACGCAGAGACATCAATTAATAGGGAATTGTGTTGATTGCCACGGTTTTATACTGGAACATTTAGAACAATAACGATGCAAATGGATCGAGTTTTAGGCCCAATGTTGTTAATTCACAACTGCTTTGTGTGCAGAAATAAGCCTAATTAGGAAATCATATGAAAGAAAAGTATAATTTGCAAAATATTCATAAATATTACTCTAACTTCATATTCATAGTGTCGCGTTTTAAGTTCCAAAAGTCAGCATACATTTTGATGCAGTTTTACGAAATATTCTGATACCTACAGTAACAAATTAGTTTTATGATTTACTACAAAAACATGGCATCATGTCTTTTACAACGAAATGTATTTCTATCTCCTTAACTTAAAACTAATTGGCAGGCTACTGTGAAGTCATAATTTGTTAGGTACTTTATACACGTTGGTCTAAAAGCTTTTTTTCAAGCAGAATAAAGACGAGCTCTCTAGAACAAAGTAAGGGCAACTCTGTTTAATTACCTTGGTTTATTTTCTCCGGGTAAGGGGTGGAAGGGAAGGAAGCTGTTCCAAACGCTTCTGTGTATTTACAGTTGGAACTTATCCACCCTCCTGGTGAGGTATGGTTTGCTAGATTGGATATCTCAGTGCGTGGCTAGAACGGAACTAATATCTCTATTTGTTGGTTGCTACTTGTGCTTTGTTCAGTTAGTTTAAAATTACTGTTTTCAGGCAGATAACGTGCAGTTTAACGAGTACGTGGAATTGTGGCTTATTATATTATCATTATTATATTTTAAAGTGTTTTTTTTACCAATTAAATATTTAGGTCTTCGTTGACCACCCAGCCGTCCACGGCTTAACTCTTGTCATCGATATCGACCATAATATCTGCTTGCGCTACTCTGGTCTCCTACTTAACCTAGCACAATCGCAGCCGTGGTTTGAAGGTTTTTTTCTGTATAAATTGTGTAACATTTCCACTCTACTGATTGGTTTTTCTATGCACAAAAGAGACGGTTCTAAACCGTCCGTTGCTTTACTTTTATATGGTTTCTTATACTTATATTATCATTGATATTTTCATTAGTAAAATTCGTTTTGAGGACTGTACACAATTAGTTACATATTTATCACAATCATTTGCTATTCACTGTTTCTCATTCCAATATAGCAAACTGTAAAACCAATTTGTTGCACTGAATAGAGTTAATCTATTAAAAGCAAACAACGGCTAATTACCACGGTTTCATTTAATTGATATTTAATTCGGGGGCTCTCGGAGATATCAATAGTTGATTGTCCAACAAGGGACTAAAACAAGCCATAATGACACGAGATGTTTGTTTTGTATTATGGTTGTTTAGTCTCGCGTTAAACACTTTACTTTTCACTTTGAATGCGAGTAACAAAACGAGGTTCTATCCAAAATTACAATATTTAATTATTTCTTACAATTGTCAATGGTCATTATGGTTTGTTTTAGTCCTTTGTTGAACTATCTACTATTGCAAACCGATGTAATAGTAGATTGATACATACATAAATACGTCTTTATCCCTTACGGGGTAAACAGAGCCTAAAATATCAAGACCTTAAAGCCACGTTTTCTTGTTTTTACAAAACTATAAAAAAGACGTATTTTTCGTTCTATGATAGTTTATTTTATATCTACGTCAGTGTGGTTTACCTTTCTCCAGCACACGTTTTTACGCTAGCCGTTATCTCGAACTTTACTCAAACGAGGTATCGACGTAGCATAAAACGGAGTTACGTCAGGGTCGTCAATTCCACACCCGCTCGCCCTCTATTTATCTCCCTTCAGGCACCACTTTCCGTGAAACGTCGTTCATTAACGCCCACAATAGACTTGATAACAATTCTAAAAAGTCGTCGCGGGGAGAACAATGCTTTATCGCCGCGACAGATCACTTGATACCCGGATCATTGTGTTGTGCGCTTTACAAACGAATACGTTTGCTCTGGCTGTATGAGGGAGCCAACTTGGGAATAGACTGCTTCATTTCTACCATATTATGTAATCTCACGAATGTAACGTACTGTTAAACAGACATTGCTTCGTTTTTATGTGCTTTTCAAAAATAATGTTCGAGACAAAGTCAGTCAGTATCAAAAAAAAAACGACATCAACGAATTTTTAGGTTGAATTTGGTGGTTGCATGACGACTTCACTAAACAATATGAACAGGAAAAAATTCAATGACGCCTTTTCGTTGTTTTTATTATGGGATTCGTAACACAACCACGGCCACTTCATTCAACATTTTTATCTGTCAACATAGTTTTAAACTAATATAATCTTTGTATTTGACGAACGATCTATGAGCATCGTTAAATTGAATGTTGTCGTTGTCCTTATTGTATAATGGTGAAAAGAAATAATTTTTTGTTTTGAAGTTGCGGGTTGTTACAGTTGTTCGTTGTGGGTAACAGTTCCCACGTGAATAATTCATAGCTCGATCGGGACTTTACAATAACATTTGTCGGTACCGTAAATACATTAAAAATATCTACGTCCGCTTTGTTGGGCTTATCCACGTGTATAAGCTGATTTACTAAAGGCGGCTTTCCAACATGGCTACGAAGTTAATTGGTTGACGTAAATAGTAAAATATCCGAAGCGTAGGATACGCATAAAAACAGATCCGTCGCTTTAGGTGAAGCATCGCATTACGAATATCTTTCAATTATTTGTAATTTCATAATACATATAGGTATGTACTTAAACATACATTATAGGCAGATAAAGAAAGTCATCCAAACCCAAGCCACTGAGTCCCCTTCAGCGACTTATCAAGACTTACTCCAAAGTACAGGGCTGAGACCCGAACATCAAATTTTAGGAGTGTTTACCCCGTTTGAAGTAAGTAGCTATTGGGGACTGAGGGTATCTCAAATACCATATCTATAAAAATGACGAGCAACCAACAATTTGAGGCCAAAACAAAATGCGGAAGAGTTTTTCAGTGAAGAAAATTACCCTGAAAATGCGTTTGAAAAGCTCGTAAACGTTTACAACCTGAGAAGTGTAGCGCGAAAGGGGAAGTTCAGACTTTTCCACTTACTGTTGTGGTTAAAACTTGCCGCCCACTGGCCTCGTGTGCGGATAGCGAATATTATTTCTGATACATAAAATAGCGTTGCGGAAAACCCTATATCTCACACCAAGGGGTAGAGTAATACTAAATTGTATTGAAAGTGGCTAATATATCTCGTTGCTTACCCCTCTCCGCAGTGAATATTTGTTTATTGTTTATGCGTGACCCGTATTGTGAACAATGCTGAGAGTTATTTGTCAACAAGTTTAGTCCTCCATAGACAGCAGCTATTATTCTACAAGAGCCATGGATTTCCATTTTAAATAAGGAATAGGTTTTCGAGTTGCGAAGATGGATGCCATATTGCTTCAGACGACAATATTGTGATTAGTGAAGGAGGGTGTTGATTGTTCGGCGCGCAGTCCCACTGCTTAGTGAAATTATTATAATGTATAGTCGTTATAACGGGCTATATCTAAAATCTCAGCTGAAGGTGAAATTATTTATTTGCAAAAGTGATCGATTTTCGTTTCACATAATACCTACCCAAAATGTATAGATATATATGTTTGACTTATATATTTCCAACTCGTAAGTACTTAGGCTTTTACAGAATTAAGCGACGTAAGTTATCTTAACGTGCTAGCTAAACAACGTTCCAAAGTGCATTTCGCCAAATAAAAGAATCCGCGATCAAAGTACCACCAGGGCCAAAAGTGAACTTGTTACATGAACCTGTAACGTTTAAGTTTAACCTGTAAAGCTAACACTAGTGTTACGAAACAAAATTTGAAGCTACTACGGTTAGATTCGCGGGCGCTAAATTAATTTATTCTCTGGCAAAGAAACATTTTTAATTCTATTTTATTCCTTTAAAGAAATTTGAGTGCTTCTGTTGAAAGAGAATAACTTAAAAAATATCCTCCATAAAAATTCAGTTACTTAGTAACGACTCCCCATAATTTGTATGGCGGCGATCAACCGCCCAAAAACTTCCGACGTCATTAAAACTTATAATGTGCAAAGATTCTAGCTCCGTGACGAAAACAGGGTGATACCTCTTCCAAGTTCAGGATTTGACGAGTAAACTAAGGACAACCGGGAGATTTTAATTTTAATCACGTCGCGAGTGCCTTCAGGCCTCCGTGATGAATTTAATGACACTTTTATACAATCTCCACCGTACTTCAGTCTACTTGCGGATATCACGGTAGTAAAAGGTGATTATATAATTATTTTCAAAATGAAAGGATACTTATCAAATCGAAATAAAACACTAATTTGGAATAGCTATTTCAATTTTATCTGGTTAATTAGCGGTAAATATTAGCGGTAGTAATTATTTCCATCGAAATTTAAGTCGAGTGGTGTCTACTTTGTTTCTATGGGAATTACCTTAATACCCTACAGAGATATTACAGCTTTGGATTTTCCCTTTTGGTTTGAAAATTACCCACGAAGATGAAGAATTTGAAGCTACTAAATTCGAAACCTCAACTGTACATATTAGATTTTTTTTTCTTTGTTTCAATTAATATCGATGATATCCTGTGGTCCCTCAGCAGGGATAAAGTGCTCGAAGTAGAATCTTCCACGCGATTCGATGATAAATAATATTAATTACTTTGTCATGTCAATTCGCAAAAGCTTGAATTAACTTAAACCTGGCTCTCAGTTGATTTATAGGAAAAACATTGCAAAAGTATCTACTTTACTTTGATTTGACAAAAGCCATCTTCTCTCACAACCAAGATAAATGGATTTTTATCTACCTTGAAAAACGTCGCAGGTAATCTCGTTGGCGTCACGGGTGTTTTCTTCTTACGTGGTAATATTTTCAGATGTTAATAAAAGAAGAACATTACTCAGGTCGAGTAATTTTTGCGTTCGTCGACGCGAATGGTTTGGCGAAACACGAAGTGCGTTATGTGGAATATACGTCTGCTATGAGAGGGCCAATTTATTTCATAATTTTATTTAAAAGAAATTCGGGTGTTAATTTAATTTGTTTTAAGTGAAATACATAGATAAACCTAAAGATAAAGCTAAAGATAAAGCTACTATTCATTTTATTATTAACTTACTAGGTGTTGATTTTGAGGTAAAACGACTAGTTTTCCAATAATTTTCCATTGTTTCAGACTACTGTAATAACGTACTAGTATAATTTCACAGTTTAACTAATCCCAGTGACCTGATTCGTGCCCTTTTCGTACTAATCAGAATTAATGTTTATTATTAGAATAAATACGTAACAATAGCGGTAAATGAATGCAAATTGTGCTGTTATGTGAAATGTTATTCATAGAATAAGTAAAGCTTCATTTATATTCAGTGGAATTATTGGGGTGTTACGGGCAAAGTGAGGCGGACGGAAATTAGACAAGGTTGCGGACGTTACGTGTGCGGTCGCGGATGCTTCGGAATGTGTCTAGGAACCGAGTACCAAGCGTCATTCGTCCCGGGATTCTCCGCTGCGGAGGTATTCACTTTGTGGTAGCTACTGTGACGCAACTCAAAGGTTTTATTGGTGGCGTGGTTAAATTTACTTTTACAAACTCAAATTGCTTCTAACTTGAAACTTTTTCGTAAAGAAATGTGAGACCAAACGCTTAGTACCTGCTTTGTTAAATATAAAGCTTATTTGATTAAAAATAGTAAGCCTATATTGCTATTAGATAAAAGCCACCACCAAGTCTGTATTGTCTATTCCCTCTAAAAGCACTTGTTGGCTTTTGTCGCTCTAAAAGTGCTCCATCGTTTCTCTGCCAGCCATAGACTGCCAGATCTGGGTAAAACTTTGCCTCGATCAACATTAAATTTACGATGAAAATGCATGACTACCAACTTAACAAATTATTTCATTCATATGGTTCTTTATAGAACTAAAACTTTCTGAACTTTTAATAATGTCACTGGCAAGTTGGTAAAAGTTTTGGCTAAATGCACCAAGAACTGCTATAAAAAAAGTAAACGTTAATTAAAAACAAAGTTTACTGTAAACAAAACACCAATTTTGTCGTTTGTCGTTCTTATGTTTCCCGCTCGTGTCTTGTTTGACTTGTTTGTTGTTTAATTGCAATAGTTTTAACAAAGTTTTGTAACGTATCATAAAAAAGCATGGATGAAAACGAAATTAAATCAACACCGGAAGAAATATCCGCGGCGGTCCAGGAAGTGATGGAAAATTTGTTGCCAAGAAAATCTCGGCAATGATAAAGCCTACGAGAATTTCATGGCGTGAAGACTGAAACACCAGAATTCTTTATTTTCGGAGAACGTGTTACTTTCATTTATTAAGTACCTACTTAGTCGTAGAAAAAGTATTGCATGCAACGTTGTATAAGGATGTCCAATAAAGCTCGTGGCGTATTTCTTACGCTGTTCTCTACGCTCACATCGTAACCCACACCACTCGCCTTTTTTGACCCCTCTAATACAACTGTAATATAAATACTATTCACATACTAATTGCAGTACATCCTCATTTCATTCTGTTTACGAATTTTGGTATTGCCATAGCAAAATATCACTAACGATTGGCGCTTCTGATTGCGAGTATTGAAAGAAATCAAATAGCAGAAGGTAGTCCGCAGTTAAAATAATCTATCCAATTAAAATGGATGAAATCAGTCGAGGGTATAAATATTGCTACAGCCATTAAGTCAATTATATGTGTCACCGACCTTATTTTATGTGGCATAAAGGTGTATAGATGTTTTTGACGTCATGGAAACGTACATTATATTTATGCTCCTGACTGCACATTTGTATATCCATTTTTTTACATGTTTACGTTTATTTCGGAACAATATTGAAAACCAGAACACAGAAAAATACGAATTGATTTAATTTTTATCATTTTTCCTTTGCTAAATACGATTCAAAAGTTGAATCATCAATGGTAATGGCGTAGACAGCCCTAGTACAAGTAAACAAAATAAATATACGAGTATATAGGGCGTCTTGGCGAAGGTTACTTAGCTATATTTACACGAAGCTCAAAGCTCAAAACACCGACTTCAAGTTTTCTAATATAAGCATTATTATTCGTCTCTTCAGCCTTTTTCACAAATTGTGAGAGTTAAAAGGTGGTCTTCATTATTTACTGCGAACTTTTCCAACTACCGCTTTGCTCGTGCGAATAATTGGAATATGTGATGAAAAAGACGACGAATTGAGAACACCCACTTTTTTTGAAGCCTGAAATATACTGTATATACGAGTGTAACGTGACGAGAGAAGAACGGGACGTGACGAAAGAAATGAAAATATGGTAGATATAGAGAAAAGCGAGGTCACAAGGAGTACAATTTATAGCTACAACGAATAATCGAAGCCAATTATCACACATTCCCTTTAGCAAATATTCGATACAAACAAGTCTTATTATTAACAACACACACGTTTATTATAAACCAATAGTAATTAGGTGACGCCTTACTGCCACAGAATCCCCTACTGAACACAATGTAGATTTGAATAACATATTTTTGTTTTGTTTCGTTCATTTACGAAGTAACACTATGTTATTCGTTAACTAGTACGAGATCAAAGACTACAAATCGTCTTTGTACTCCAATAAAAATGCAATTCAATTTACTTACCTTTTACTTTGTAACGAGATTAATGTTTATATTCTAAAGCGGCGTAAGCACTGAATAATATACACGTTTCAATCCGCTTTCTAAGTAAAGGAACGGATGAAAATATTCTAATAGAGGAAAAGTGTAATAAATATTTTCCAGTCGACAAACAAGCCTGAGGGTGCGCTACATTAAATAATATCGACATATCCAAGCCAATTTCGTACTTTCCGCTAAGCTTATTTCATACTTCCCGCACGCAAACATTTCCTATACGAAAACAGATTCGATTTGCATTTTAGGGTTATAAGACGAGCAATAACACATTTCACATTTTTGCTCGCTTGAGTATTACTTGACGTAGAAAATTGAACCTATGCTTTTGCAATAATCAGGAAAGGAAAGCAGGAGTACCGGTAACGATGATAGTATGATGACGTCCCAAGAGGACTATTTAATAGCACGATTAAGATGATTTACTTTGTATAGTTGTAGTTTTAAAATATTTATTTAATTAATTGAATCAAGCGTTACTTCGCGGAAGTCCACGATTAAAATGGATTGACTTGCTTCTTCGGGAACCATAGAAAGGGCCACGTCAGAAGTTGCTATTGCCCTCAGTTTATATAATTTAATTTTTAAAGTGTAATGTCAATTTTAAATTACAAGTTGCGTTAAAGTTTGTTGTATTTACATAGGTACATACATAAATCACGTTATTATCCCTTACGCCTTACGGGGTAGGTAATGAGACCTAAAGGCCACGCATGATTGTGAGCGTATAGGTGGAAATAGGGGAATCAAAATAGTCATGGGTTGCTAGCCTCATCGCCTATATGTAGAATCGCCTTCCTAAGATTGTCGCCCATTCCCTCGATGGGCTTTTACCATCTACGCGGGAAGAGAAGTAACTGATACATTCTGTTTGTTATGTTGTATTTACCTCTGTGTTTATTTGTTGTCATTCACAACCCACAATGGAGTGGCGACAAGTTATTTGTGTGCTAAAACTAATGTTCCCATTTCAATCGTAAATGCACTGCCTACGTCAAGACACCTGACAAAGTCTGATAATGCCTGCTAGCGGACGAAGTCCATTTAGAGCTTCATCTACTCACAAAACCGTCAATCCGTGCAAACGAGTAATACGAGTATTTGTATACTCGATCGAAAAACACGATTTATTAGCGCTTCTTTCTTTTGTTTCGTCGAAGCGCTTTCGAAATGACTTTGTTTAACGATTTACGGCTCGTTCGAGTGACGAATGTGTGTAGGGATGAATGTCAACCCGTAAATTAGACGTAGGTACGTATGTATTAACCAATAGAGCGAAAATGTCATACGATTTGTTTAAAAAAAGACGAACCAACGCGACGATTTCTGCACTCAGGTCAAGCATGACACTTTAAAGGGGACTATCGTTTCTTTGCTCACCAGTTGACGCCACTGTTACGACGACGACCTTAGTCCAGAGGTGTAGAGCTGTCAAAGGCGACTTTATAAGATCGGCGCCGAAACAAAGTTTTAAGTCTTGAATCTCATTAAAGTTTATTAATTACTAGCTTCTGCCCGCGACTTCGTCTGCGTATAATTATACACAAAAACCTTCCTCTTGAATCACTCTATCTATTAAAAAAACCGCATCAAAATCCGATGTGTAGTTTTGAAGATATAAGCATACATAGGGACATAGGGACAGAGAAAGCGACTTTGTTTTATACTATGTAGTGATAGTGACGAAGCCGCCAAAACCAGTGAAAAGTAAATGTTATTGGACCTCACGCGACACTAGCACCTCTAGTGGTAATTTTACACGCGATAGCCCCCATTGGGAAAGCAGATGTAGTATTGTGATCGATATCGATACCATAAACGAATTTCGTAGCAGGCACATGTTTTTATGAAGAAAAGTTAAACACATAATCATGAGGTATACACTCGAGGGCTTTAATTGTTGAGCATACATGGAACGCTCTCATAGTGAAGTAACGCCATGTCAACAAACACTTTCAATAATGTTTTGACATTGACATTTTGCGACAGCGTTCTATCGTGTCTCAGGAATTATAGGCCTCGAGTGTACTCTTATGTATCATAATGAATTTCTAGTACCTAACTAAAACGGTTTTTTCCATGCGTGGTTAATTCCTCCATGGATGTGCGGGACGTACACAGCATTCGGAATTACAGGATACCTTCATTGCTACGACGGAAATTAAAATCTACGCAATGCTGGCCTAATGCGTTTTGCGCTAACCATTTGTCCTGACGCATTACGCTCCGCATGCCGCATTATTGTAACTTGGAGGTAATTAATGTTGCTTAGAAATTTAATTCTAAACTATACTGCGTCCAAGATAACGAGTTAGTATAGTGTGCTCTCGGTTGCACCTTTGTATGCAAATGTAAACCTATCCAACGCGCATGACCAGTCGCGTGCTTTCTGAGTTTTCTAGTACGTACTAACTCGTTACTTGGGACGCAGTATAGATTATTCCCGGGACTTCGCCTCCGTTGAACAATAAAAATGTATGCTGTACTTTTCGAACGTCAATTAATTCTGAAACTTTCAAAAGTAACTGTCAGTCTCGAGTTTGGCGCAATTCATTTTTGTTTAATATACAAACAAGATATATTCGATTATTATTCAGGAATATAAAAAATAAATAATACGATACAATACCTAACCTTTATTGAATACTACGTATAACAAACAAAACAGAAAAAAGGTATACCTACAGAACATTACAAGGTAACAATAGGCGGCATTATCGCTACAGAGCGATCTCTACCAGGCAACCATAATAGACTAGAGAACAGAACATATCTGAGCAGGTGGTGCAATTTAGAATATATAGGTATTAATATTCTAAGTAATATATATTAATAATAATTATTATTAATTAATTGAATATATATTAATAATAATTGCTATTAATTAATTGAATATACATTAATAATAATTGCATATTAGGTTTTTCATTGTAATTTTTGATTCAAAATTAAAGTCACTAAAATTTAAGTGGTGCCGAGAATATAATAATTGTATTATAATAATTGCTTTTATTTAAATTTCATATGAAGTAAATCTTATAATCTTCCAACGTCTATAGTCGTCATCGACAAAAATGATTAGTAAGTAAGACAGACGGTGAACGAACTATTGTAATTACAAGAGATTTTTAATTGCTGGGTGTCGCACCAATTTGCTTAGCATTACCACAATGTTGTGTGTTCAACTTCGAAGAACGTTTCTGGAGCGTAGTAATAAAAGGACAATAGTAAACAAGAACTGTTGTAGCGCCAGTGACCCTATCAATAACCCAAGTGACATTCGGTTTCCCATTTTTAAACTATAGGCTAGAGTTGAACGATGAAGCTGCCATGCTGCAATTTTTTTTCCTTTTTTAAATATATATAAGAGGTGGCAAACGAGCAGACGGATCACCTGATGGAAAATAATCACCATCGCCCAGGGACACCTGCAAGACTTGGGGAATCACAGGTGCGTTGCCGGCCCTTTCAAGAACTGGAAGGCTCGCTTTTTAAAGATCCCTAAATTGTACCGCTCAGGGTATGTTGCAGATCTTTGTAGTACGAGGAAAGAAATTGCGTTTAAAACACACGGTATTTGACTGCCAACCATCAAGATGTTGAGGATGGAATGACAGACGGTTCCGCGAAGTACGGTAGTAGAATTTAGCCGCAGGCAACAATCCGAAGAGTTCATCGGAGCGCTCCCCATGATAAATTCGGTACAATGTGCAGAGGGATGCTACATCCCTCCGCACAGCAAGAGAGTCGAGCCGACCAGAGGTGCCTGGTTATTGACAAATCGAGCAGCTCTGCGTTGGATGCGGTCAAATGGAAGGATTTGGTACTTGGGTGCCCCAGCCCAGAGATGAGAACAGTACTGTGCCTTATAGAGTTGAAGGCGATGGGCTGGCGAGAAGTACTGTCCCGCTCTATTGAGCACCCCCAATTTTTTAGAAGCTAATTTAGCTTTGCCTTCCAAATGACCCCGGATCTGAACATCACTCTGCTAATTCGCATGCTGGTTGTTGATCGGAGCCTTTAATCACGTATCGCCGTGGTTCCGAGTAGACTGAAGTATAGATTAGACTAAACTGGAGTAGACTACAGTTCGACCACGAGAGTTAAAAAAAAGCTTGAATAAACTATAAGCTGTACACAATTTTTTTTCGGTATAGAACAAAGTAATTAAATGTACTTTGTTCTATAATGAAAAAAAAAAAATATTTTGCAAAATTAAAAATCTAATCTATCACTTAGTTTCTATGGATGCGCCTAGTAATGTAATGTGCCGAAGTTATCAGAAATAAAAAAACACGGTATACATATAATTTTTTTTTCTTCCAAATATTTGTTAAGACGGAAGTATTTTTTAAGAAATATCAGTTAATACCCGATGGGAACATTAAATATGAATGTCAAAAATAAACACGTACTGTCGATATTTTATAGTGATCGAAAGCACGCGCGTCACGTGCGAACGGCGGAGAAACAACGGCCAACGCGTCAACACATCGATCTTGTACAGACGAGATATGCGTATTTGCACCGAATTGTGGAAATGACGAGGATTCTAGAGTGATTGGTTTGTTCAGCATGGGTTCGGTAAAAATCACAAAGAGAATGTATAATTTTCTTACTTGCTTTTGCACTACTAAATATTTCATCCATAAAATATTCATAATATTCATTTATGCCTAAAATATTTTAAGAAGTGATAATTAAATCATTTCCAGAAAATTATGACAATAAATTAATAAAATCATGTTTGTTCGACCTGGCTGACGAACAAAAATAACAGTTCAACAAAATAAGGTACTGAAAAAGATTTATCTTACGAACTAGAACTCCATGCACAACGTGCCTCAGATAGAATAACTTTAGTGATGTGATTCGTCAGTAACGTGGGGTTCTGCGTTATTATATTATCCTGAGAAATGGAACCCAAAGCCATCAACGTGTGAAACAAAGTTCACGTAAATATCAGTCTCTAAAGGGATTCGAATGGGTTTGTCTTGTATTCCATTATCATTTTCAGCTGAAATAGCCACGTGTGAGAAACTTGTCTACTGGAATGGAAGAGACTTGGAGTTTGTATGGCAATTGCTCGTTGTATATGGCGTTAGGTTTTACAGTTTAATGTTAAAGTAGAGTACCTACAAATGACACACTTGAGGATCTCGACAAGTAGGTAAGTTTTAAGGTGAAGCAAAAGGGTACTTTTTACTTTTTTGATAATTTCATCACATGCGTCTATTTGACCTATCTACCCATCTGTCCGCTAATCAGTTAAGAGACTTTTAGTATCAGTAAAATACTATTTGGTATGAGTATAGGTACTTAGTTTAGGTATTAATCATGCCGATAAATTAGTAAAATAAAATCTTGTGCGTCATATATCATATACCGGAAAAAATGTATACCTAAAGCTTGTTATTAAAAAAAATATATCGTGCTCTCCGCTTGAACTTATTACCTCTACGCAAAATAAAAGCAATGTTGTTGGTGCTGTTCGAAATGAACTGCGAAATCGCAATAAAAATAAAGTGCTCGGTAGATTCGCACCGCAACCCTTCACTTCCCGTAACGAACACACCGATATGTCATGAATAAAGCACTTTACAATAAACTCTGGACACGTATCGTTATACAATCGCCCATTTTGATTCCGTTTCAAATATGTTTTATTTTCCCTACAGTGATAAAGTGTTCGCTTTGCAACGGGAACTCGACACTGATTTGAATGAAAACGACGTGTTGGGAATGTGGGACACGGTACTGAGAGGGTGACTGATTACAAGCTCGCACTGCGATAAAAATGTACCGGGACAGCTAGCACCCTTGCTGTTTTCGCACTTATCGCTCAGTGTGTCCCTTACTAACTAGGTTAGATTGAGTGGGACGCGTATAGTGATAAAGCGAGTCAGTACAACGTAAATGTCACGGTTCATTTGATGCTTTGTGTGTAAGTAACTAAGTTAATTGAACCTTCTCCGCGTGGGTTTCATTAAGCTCGATGCAAAAAGAGGGATGTTATGGGTTTGGAGGTTTTGTCTATCTATTCTATGGGGTCTGTATCAGATGGACAAATATTCTTTGTTCCTATGTACAGTTTGGTAGAATGAATATATCCAATTGTACTAAAACCATTGACTTTTTCCTGGAAATATTTAAAAGGAACCCGAGTATTATAGTCCATATGTAAAAAGATTTTCGGTAATAGTTTCAAAAAACTAACTAGAATTTTGAAATAGCATGAAATGATGCGGTAAGGGATACATGAAAGATTTTCGAAATGATTTCTGCGCCGTGACTTTTACTGATCATGGTAATTTGATTTGCTGCATGAAAGTCGATTCAAGGTAGGTACAATGTAGATATGTACGTCGGAAAGAAAAAGTGAGAACGTTTAATTTAAGTTTGTACCTATTTTTAATCGACTTCATGAAAAGAAGGAGGTTTTCTATACGACTGTATGTTTTTTTAACATGTAGTCCGGCAAAATCTTTACCGTATGTGTATACCCCTTAGGTACCTTCTAGGGTCATTTTTTGTTTTCTATACTAATATTATAAAGAGGAAAGATTTGTACCTATTTTTGTATGTTTGTAATGAATAGGCTCAAAAAGTACTGGGCCGATCTGGATGAAATTTGGAACATAGATAGATTATAGTCTGGAATAACACACATGCTACTTTTTATCCCGGAAAATTGCGTGATTCCCGCGGGATAGCGATAAAAGAATTCTATGCAGACGAAGTTGCGGGCAACTGCTAGTATAGAATATATTTAGGTTACATTATTTTTAATCGCGAAAAATCATCTCATGCCATCACGCGGGAAATTCACTAACAATTTTTTTACCTTATTTTAAAATCGAATCTGACGCGAGCAAAGGCACGGGCTCAAGCTAGTATTTAATAAATGGGAAACAAATGTTCTCAATACGAGTATCAGGTATTCATTCGCTCAGGCAGAGTAACTGCATTTCAGTGTCTGGAGCTGCGATGTAAAGTAGGTAGCAGGTATCCGCGATAGAACCGTCAATTTTAAACTCTGATAGGAGCTCGTCTTCCCTTTGAGACTCTTTCACGCCACACTCTCCGTTTGAATTATTCATATTGTCGGCAAATATCTATGAAATATCGTAGGTGAAAGGGACTCTGCTAAATTAGATTCAGGCCGTTATTGATATAGAGAATCGACGTTTAACACCTTTCTCGGCTTATGAAATTTAAATTCATTCAGGCTTAATTTATCTAACTGAGCGTCGGATCTTTTGTTAAGAGATTGGTATTAATTAAATTGGGATAATAAAGTCCAGCAGGCAACAAAGGGTTCCGTATTTATTAATTTAAATGTTTTATTCAAATTTAAAAACTGAATTACTACGTCAACTCTTATAAATTTACCTAAATTATTTTCGCGCTTTCGACAGTCAAAGGTGCCTGAAAATGGGATCTAGATAGATAATATGTAGGGTTTAGAGAAATCAGGACGAGGGTCTTAATGAGAATTGTAAAATTCAGTGTGTTAATGAAAATAAAGGGTAGGTATATTTGAGATACGTGCTCCACCAGAACAACGCAGTGGTAGGCTGGGAAGCCATCAATCTTGAGGAGGGGTGACACCGGGGTCCACTTCCGAAACTCTTTCTACGGCCACCTAAACTTTTGTAACCTTACCGTGATAAATGGACTGGAAGGCTGTTTATGTTCAGACCTTATTTAGTTTGGTTAATGAATCCACAAACCCCCTTTAAAAAACGTTAAGGAAACATTAATTAACATCAGTTACTTTAAAGTTTTTCCTCCGTATTCATAAACACCCTCTAAGCTCATTATGGTAATGTATGTTGATAAAATATTATAACGACATTCGCACTAGCAAAAACTTCGGCAGAAGACGAATCATTATTTGTAACTTTCAGTAACAAGAATACATATTTCTCCATACAAAGTGGCCATTCTTCGTAGTACTTATACATAAATATAAGTTTAATACAGTATTTGAGGCAGCCAGAAAGGATTATTATTTCCTTGAATGCGTTAATAATTCAACAGTTTAATTTCCTTTGCGGTTGATTGAATCGATGGGTGGGCGCAACCTCGGCGCCGAGAAAATTGAATCCTCGCATTCTATGTGGACTTTGACAATTGCCCGGGTGGCTGTGTGAGCTGGCTTTATCAATAATTCTATTTTTAGTATATCTTACTTTATGTATTTTAAATCGCTCTGGATGATTAAGAATATCGCTCAACAAGGAAGTGTTTTCTTTTGGAAATTTGCTTCGCGATATAACTGGTTAAGTAATTTATCGAAAAGTGTTGATAGGTTACATCATTTAGGAAATAAATTCGGCACTCTCATGGTCTATCAACACAAGCGTGTATTGCCGTTTTTAGGTTCCATAGTTAACAACGTACCCGTATAGTTCTCCATGTACAAAGCGGTAAAAGTTAGTAGTATAAATATGTGCTCTAGCTCCAGGTTTGTTTATAGTTATGTGTAATGTGTAAAGAGAAATATCTCGGCGGCAACAAAGATACACGCCAGACAAAGCGTCGCGAACTCGCGCTAGCAGATTGAAACATGTAGATAACTCGGCAAATTGCACCCCCAGACTGCTAAGTCTGAGTTAGACTAGTCATCATTGTAGAACAAGCACAATAGATCTGGTATTATAATGTGTTAGTGTAATTATCTGTAACAGGCTTCAGGGAGTTGCGTTCCGATTAGCACGAACTGTAACGGTGTGTGTTGCCGCTGCATTATGTCTCTCTCTTCCAGGACTGGGTAGACAAAGACGTTCTAAGTAAGAACCAAATAAACTTACAACTGGCGTAGTGGTAGTCTGTGCAACTCTCGCGCCGCTTGACTAGTGTTTGCGTTAGTTTAATTGTACTGTCACCGCTCGGTGTGAAATGGCGCGAAACTAGGGAGAGTCTTCGTACAGCGTTAACCAGCAATTAAAATGTCATCGAAGCCAAGTTCGTACAATTATCTAGCTAAAAAGTAATCAATCAGCTTGGCGTGGTCAAAGTTTACTTTTGATATGGTCTTAAATTCATTGGTTACTCTATTTAGAAATTACCCAGACAGCAAACAAACTATTGTAACAAATACCGCTATATCCCAATTACTAGTCTACAAGTACAAATAGGTACATTTGTAAAAAACTTGTTCCGTTTGATTTACACCAGCTTTATGCCTTAAGCCGGATTATCCGAGATTGGTCTGGTTCATTGGTAATTGCCAGCGTACTAATGGTCACCGAGTTTAACAAAGCAAGCAATGCGAATTAAACATTCCAGATTGCACAGATGCAACTTGTAGGTATGTTTTTGTCAGCAGTATTTAGCCTTATTTATGCGGTGCGAGTAATATCCCGCGAGTTGCATTACATTACGGCGTTGTGGGGCTGTGGACTTTTAAGTAATGAATCTAACACAGCAATGTAATGAAACTCGCACGATATTTATCGCACTATATAGATAAAGCTTTAACAACGTGCCGGCTCGCGTCGCGCGATATTTCGATGCGAAGTCGTCAAATGAATGAAATGCAAATGTGATTTGCGTGGATACAATGAACGTATCTCCCGCAGACGGTGGTACGGTGTGTGAATGTGTGGATTTATAACGCGTCTGGATATGTTAGGAAACACAATTTGCGTGATGCGCTGTCATTGCATAGGGATTAGGGCTACCAGGTGCGTGGTAATGACCTCATCAGATGGGATTTTTAACATTTTAACTGTCCACCATAATATCAACGTCAATGACAGTGAATGTGTTAATAGCGCCCTGTTGGTAGAACGGGATTAAGAGGTGAAATGAAACTCTGAAAATTGTCTCTTTCCGCAAATCCTTGAAGATATTTGATCGTTTATCCCCTCAAGTTCCGTAAAGGAACTGTAACGGGGCCCCATCTGAATGAGTTCTATTTTGTAGCTGCTAGATCTAGATTGTAGCACCTGATGTGGTAACACTAGAATAAAAGTAAATTCATGCCCAGTGCAATCCTAGAGGATAGGTCTTTAATTCGGAACTGCGCAAGAAGCGATATTAGGATACACGATGTTGAATAAAAACCACGGATAGCATTGGAAGTTAGTAATTATTTTCAGTTCGTCCCATTTTCATGAAAGTAAAAAGATCAGAAAGAAAATGGAATTAGCTACACCTGAGAAAAATTATGTCGTGCAGAGATTAATATCAAATTTACTTTATATGAAAGGTTTTCCAAAAGTTAAGTACGAACCACCTAGAGGTTACTGTCTGCCTGATTTTAACTGTTTGCAATGAAGAACTTGGTAGAGCTTTCTCACGATCCGTTTGTTTCCATTTTCTTTGTTTTCATCGACATTTGCACTTCGATTTTTCCATTAAAATTTAATTAATAATTCCATTGAGACCCTTTTCCATTTTTATTTTTAATCATATTTGCTGTTAATTCCGGAAAGAAACGGTGCTGGTGTAAATGTGTTTATAAAAAAATGCATTTTCATGATGCATTGAAAGAGTGAGTAGTTCTGATGATTCTGTTTGTTTATTTAATTGTTTTAATCCAAACGGATATGCCAATCAATAGGTACTTACTTATAATTATAATCTGAGTAGTTGCTGTGTTTCACTTTTTGTTGAAAATAACGAACACAACCAAAAAAATTATTATCGTTATTGGTGCAGTCTTTCGAAATTTATGCGCGTTAGGTACATACATTTTGGCGGTTCATATTTATTTACATATAAGTGTTTGAAATGTAAGTCTGTATGGATTTTCTTTATACTGTTTAGATATAAACGTCAATACATATAAATACATTTGACGGTGTAATGAAAACTTGTACCCAAACAAACGAAGTGCCTCGTAGGGCGGTTACTAAGTAGCGTAAGCAGGAAGCCTCAAAGGGAGGCTATAGCGGACGGCTTTCAAATAACTTCCACTAAGAGTTTGTGTAGAGTCCCAGCTCAGCTGTTATTTAATATCCTCGATCTTCCAATAACTTTAAATGCTTTTCAATACACCAGAGTATGACTTTAACATCTAGTTTATTGGATTTCATCTGGAATGTACAGTCAAGGAGTTTAATTTCTAACCCACCATGGAACCTTTTTATAGTAAGCGTCGTTTTATGAGAAGAGGTTCCTCGATGGGTCAGAAATAAAATTCCTTGGTTGTACCTAAGGTGAAGAAAATGACAGACATTTTAAAATTCTGTCGTAGGTAACTAACAAATACACATGTATTATATGAAGTGCCAGACACGCATTACGGAGTGGGTAAAGTTTACAAAGACAAGGTAAAACTATGCTTAGCATTTTCCTGAGTAAGTAGGTGCATTGCGAAATTTGTTAACTAGGTATAACACCTTGAGCTTTTCGCCTGAGACTTATTACAAAATACGAGGCTTTGGATAATTTTTGGAACGACGAACAAATTAACTTATTTATAGGTCGCACCTTTCGAAAAGTCACGACTAAATTTGCATACGAATATAACTCTTTTGTTACAATTACAATAGGCTGAAAAGGGAATTTAAAAAACAAAGCCTCTCATTTAAATTTCCATCAATGCAACATAACTCGAAGTATCCAGGCAACAAAGGGTGCGAGCGTTTAAATTGTCAGTGGGGTGACAACGGCGCGGGCGCGGGTGACAAACTCGCTGATCATCACCCGCCACGCACACAACCACCGTACATGGCAACCATATGCTTACACAGCTTTAGAATGTGTCACCAAAATTGAAATTTTAGAAAAATATTTTACTTACGAGAGAGGTTAGAGGTTGTGGTAGTACAATTTTCAACATCCATGCGAAACCGAATGTTTCTGGGTTCACATTCGTGGATGTGGATGTAAATTTTGGTTTTTTAAAGTATGCTCTGTTTTGGGAAACAGTGGAGCGGCAAAGTACAAATATGAATAGTTAATTAGGATGCTGACTGTAATATAGCTTTTTCAGGTTAAAGCCTG
Source organism: Pandemis corylana (assembly GCA_949127965.1). NCBI lineage: Eukaryota > Metazoa > Arthropoda > Insecta > Lepidoptera > Tortricidae > Pandemis > Pandemis corylana. Next base: position 10,059,995 of record OX421851.1, on the reverse strand, counting down.
CTTATCTGAGGTTTATAGATTACTTCATAGCAAAACATCCGCATCCGCATAAGTTTCATTCTGATTAATTATGCATACGGATGTAAAAATGAATGCAGAAGTTCTATTTGGTTTGCGTTTGTGTTTGTTATTCTTGATATTTTCTTCTATTATAGGTTTAGAGATTATTTATTCTCATTAAGAATCTTACAATTCACTTATTATGAAAACTTAAAATTAAATATGTTTGTAATGAGCGTATATAAGTACTAAAAACATAGAAAGAGGGTAAATTTATATAATGTTCCGACAAAGTTTTGTGGGTATACTATACTAGCAGTTGCCCGCAACTTCGTCTGCGTAGAATTCGTTTCTCGCTATCCCGCGGGAATCACGCAATTTTCCGGGATAAAAAGTAGCCTATGTGTTATTCCAGACTATGATCTATCTATGTTCCAAATTTCATCCAGATCGGCCCAGTACTTTTTGAGCCTATTCATTACAAACATACAAACATACAAAAATAGGTACAAATCTTTCCTCTTTATAATATTAGTATAGATAAATAACTATCGGAAATATTTGCATTTAGGATATCATTGTACCAGAGCTGTTGTATGCATTTGAAAGTCTTACGCCACGTGAAAGAACTATATAAATAGTTAGAAACCATAACTAAAGACATTTTCTCAATCATGAAATGAAAATATTGATTCTATGTTCATTCTGTTAGGCTGCGAAGTGTCGCGTTTCAGGTTGAACTAGAGGAGAGTTCTTTAGTGGGATTTCATACAACACTGGAAGCCAAGGTTGGCAATGTGCTCTTTTTAAATTTTCGTTCCACATAAAAAAAAACTATAAATAATATTTTCTTTCTGACGTTATGACTATCAGTTCACACCTTTATTGTAGAAAAAAAAACAATTAACGAGGATTTTGCAATTTAAATTTGTCTACTTTACTTTTAGTTTCTCGAGAAATAAAACTTAAATTTCTTGGAGGTTTTAATTTATTTCCATGCATGTTTGAGAAAGGCACTATACAATACCTACCTCGTCACGAAAAAAATAGGTTGCCAACCTCAAATATGCAGCCTCGCTGACGCTCGGCTGTCTATATGCTTTATATTATATTTTATATGCTTCGCGGCCTCTGTAGTAATGTATTATTAGCTAAATACTCGTGCTATGACTGTGACAAAAGCGGCCATTGGCCAAAAATGAGTTTATTATTTCTGTATAATTAAATTAGTCCTACCTGCGCTCTGTAGCACCGTGAGCGTACCATAAGCCCTTCCACATCGCGTACATCTCTGCGGATTGCGAGATTGCAAACAGAACTCGTATCCCGTACCGTCACACCTGTCGTCCTTAAAACTTTATTGCCTGCCGTCTTCATTAGCTTCGAGTTTCTTCGAGACTGCCTCGCAAATGTAAGTCTGCCTTTGTATTCTTTAACATAAATAGAACGCTACAATGTTGTTAGTATATTTTGATGGACGCGTTGTGAATCTGAGGTGATAGCATTAATATAACTATTAATTAGGTACCTAGGTACAATTTGTATTAGAAATGCCAAAAAAAAGTTTGCTTTCTAAAATGTGTTCGCTTTGTAAAATTCGCATGCGTTTTAAAAAGGTTTTAAAGCTCGTTTTTTTCAGTAGGTATATTTCGTTATTGATTCCGTGACAGTTTTAGAAATAGGCTAATTCGTTTTAGTGTATTTCAAAAGTTTTATTTACAATGCAGAAACCTCGCAATAGAGTGATGTGTGAATTATGAGATATCTGCGGATGAGACTTAAACATTTGCTGTATGGGCTCATGGGAAATCATGCAAAGAATTCTCGTTCATTCCTCAAGCTTCGTTGTGAATAAAACAAAGGAATCGTGAATGTCAAGTTCCATCAATTCAATCCAACACAAGCTGCATTAAGCCCGTCGTAGTAGGTACAGATGTACCTAAATAACTGAGCTAAGAGTTACTTTGCGAAATAAAGAAATAGAGAAAATGCACGTCAGTATTTTTGGTGGCGCACTAACGGAGTAGCAAGGTAAGTGTCGTGGTTCAGGTACCTGCCTAAATACTTTTTAATTTTTTTGCTACTCCACAAAACTTTTAGAAAAAGAAAAAGACGTATTGCGAATGTGACCAGCACAGAACGTGCCTTTTTTGGACCTTACAACTGGCAGGGAATGCGGAGTGGGCATTGAAACAGTCTCAAGTTAAGATTAACTAGAACCTGTCAAAGCGAATGAATTTGTTAAGGAATTTAGAAATAATTAATTAGTCTCAAATACACTTAGTTACGGAGAGCGCCATCTAGGGTAATCGCGGCAAACTACTATTGATGGAGAGCGAAAATCTGATGCTAGCAAGCTAAGTTAATAGTACAATTTTAAGAAATAGAGGGCGTTAGTGGTTATACAAAATTATATAATTATTTAATTATAATAGAAAATAGATAGAAACTTAGTAACTATATAAGTAAAGAGAATGCTAGTGCCAGCATTATTATGTAATCAAAATATTATCCACAAATAATCTATACAGGCCCGGAAAACACGAGAGTTTAAATGATAAACATTTGTATTTATTATGAGGAAATTATCGAAAACGCAAGGAAAACAGAATCGGGAACAATTAGAGTATAGTATTAAATACATTCTGTAAATATTTCATCGATATTGGTACAAAGATTAACTAGTAATTAGAGAGTAAAGATACCAAAAGTATGTAAGTGAATTCTGGAATTAAGATTTGAAGAGCTGAAATTATACACATATTAAATACGGGAAAGAGGGATTTGCGAATTAAAATTAATAGAAATTAAAATGAGTTAATTAAAAAGCAATATTAAAGTAAGGAGATAATTAAAAGTAAATTAAAAGTCATGAAACGAGATCAATAGTGCAAAATGGCGGGTGTGTCCAATGTGCTCAAAGTGCTTCATGTGCCTGGAGTGCGTAAAGTGCTCAAAATCACTGACCAAGGTTATAAAAGGGAGCGGGAAATTTGAACGGGGCTCATTTATTTTTAGAATTTTGAAGAGTATGGTTGTTTTTATGTTGAGATTTTTGGGCGCATTTTGTTACTCGATTTTGTAGAGTAATTGATTTTAATTCGGGTTATTTTGAGCTGACTGTAATTCTGTAAATTTCCATATAAAACAAATCAATTTACAAGAGTTACTTTGGGGATTGTATTTTAGTATTTTAACGTAATTTTATATCATTCGCAGAGTGAGTATTGTCTAATAGTTTTATTCTTCAGGACTTCAGGTGGAGAATAGTTTGCTATTTTCATAGTAGTAAATTATTTTCTAGTGTAATTTATTATTGAAATATTTAAGTCAAGTTCCTTCTAGGGGAACTAAGTTTCTGTGGGATTGTAATTCGCTACCTCTGTAGGAAGTGGATTATTGTCTTACGCTATTTTGTACTAACCCATTATTTTCTGTGTCATTCCCACCTCTTCAAACTCGCAGCGTCAGGGATTTAATTTTAAAGTAAGACTTTGGCCGTAATCTGGCGATAATTTCTCGTCCAGAGCCAAAGCACAGTTTGATATCCCTGATAATTCGCATTTCGAAACCCAACGGTGCCAACGTCAGAATGCGATATGCGAGTCTTCGCTGCAAGGGTGAGCTTGCAGGATTTGATCCTGTCTAGGCAGGGTCAAGTTTACATACTCACACGGTTTTCTGATGGACTGCGTCTGATATTTGTACCATGGATTTGGGCTGTCGTAAGACGCATCTCATCAGGCGTGAAAGTTATCAGAAAGTCGGTTCATTATTTATAATATTTATATACACACAATGTAGGTATCCTTTCCGCTGGTTCCCTCTTCTTAGGGGCTATACTGCCAGGGAACTAGCAACATTTAGGCCGACGTGTTAGGGACCCATAGGAACACACCATCTTTTGCTGTTAGGAGATTAGAAGATTTGCATTGCACCTCGCAAATCTAACATTACACTAAATGTAAATAAGGGTCGTTCCCTAGAGTTGTTTTTACCTACAGAGCTAGGGGTCTCGGACAAGCTTAAAGTACAAATTTAGGAATGTTAGGGAAGTAGGCAGGGACCTTTTATAGGGCTTTAGTTAGCAGAGTGATTCTTACACCGGATGATCTCTGAATACTCACCACATGATTAACTTAAATATGAGGCCAATCCTCCAGATTGATTTTCATCACAGAGCTAGTTTAGACTAGAGTCATACACACCTAATATATTTGGAAATATTTCCAGCTTAGTAATTAGTTAAAGTGTAGTTTTGTTAAGTTAGTTTATTTATAAAATTCCGATTTAGGATGGTTGTTTCAATACATGACTGCTAGCACAAGGTCGAGTTTTAAATAATAAGTTGACTGAATATCTAATATAAATAATCAGTTATTCAACACATCTTATAAAATAATAGATGGATTAAATTATAAAAATTCAGATTCCGCATAAAAGGAAGTAATACTAAACCAGTGAGTACAGAGAACTCCGTTGAGAATTCTACACCACGAGGGGGAATATCCAACATAAGCTGTAGTTACTTGAATTGTATTTAATTTCATAAATAAAACAAGAAATGTTGTTGTTATTCTGTCTATTATAGAAATACTACTATAATGTCATGCCTTCTAGTGTTCAGAACCTTGAGATAACCATTCTGCAGTATAATATCCTTAGTCTAAGTTAGAAATAATAGCCAATATTTATAAGTATAACCACTTTCGTTAAGAACTCTTTATGTTTCATTCCCGTTATAAACTATTAACAGAAAGTAAAGAATAGTAAACCTTAGTTATAAGAAAACTGTCATTGACTTCAAAATGAGGTCTAGGACCTGTTATCATCTTAATAATAATAAAGTATGGTAAAATCTGAATAATAGAATTAATAGAGTCATAATATCCATAGAGGATAATAAATCAAATAGTTATTGAAAGCAGAGTCCAGTAGAGTAGAAATTGTGTCAGTATTATAGAACTTTAATTAGCACCATTGTTAGTGCTTAGTTTTCAGCAACATGATTCTTCACGAAGGATTATTTTGTTAGCTGGTGGCGTAGGGGTGGAAATAGGGGAAGGATGGAGTTCCACCCGGGGCCATTGTGGCCCCGGTACCCTCTGCAATACTGATACATTTATAGTCTAAGAATAGTATAACTAGGTAGTAAATTCATTAGGTAATTTTTAGTGTTTTCAAATGTTAGGATTCTTTCTTGCTTTTCACTTAAAGTTCTTTGGGTTACTGTATGTTTAATCACATTGTAGGTCCTACAAACGCTAGACGAATCACCAGGCCAAGGTGTTGTTAAGTTGTATCTTAATTATTGTTAGGTTATTTCTAGGTTAGGTGTTAGGTTAATAATTAAAAAGAGCAAAAAACCCAATATTAGCTAGACCATGAATTGGGGGGGTTACAGCATGTTACACGACTTGTCCAAAGAAGATAATGACGGATAGCGAACAAGACGAATAAAGATTAAGTGACGAAAAAGTACAAAATGAGACAAAATATCATTAACATTAACAAAAAAAGAATGAAACGAGGGAATGCGATACCCGCTGTGTACGACTTTGTACACAAAACTCAAAGAGTGTTACGATGAACATTTTATTCGGAAAAATATAGCGCTGAAAAAGCAGCATTGTTTGGCTGTTTCTCTCGTCTCTGTGCGGCTAGATGCTGAGAATATAATATGTCATCCTTACCGTATCACTCAGCAGTCATCGACGTATTTTTCACGTGAAAAAATCCATTAATCTATTTGCTGCGGTGTTTAACAGTTATCCGAGACATAAACCTACACTCTGATCCGCTTACTTTGCCCCTCGCGGGCTTAGTTAATGGACTACCTAGTGGAAAATCTTGTGTCTAAGTATTTAATGCGAGCTGACTTGCCAAGCGTACCGTGGGTTGGCGTCCGGATTTATGAATATCAGTCAATAATAAAGCAAATAGATTTAACTTATTAATAAGATTCAATTTATAAGCATCTCAATCATTAACCTCATACATTTTATAGTACCTAGGTAATTATTAAATCGAAATAACGCTTTGCTATTGATACTGTACTGTGTTGGATTCGATTTATTGAATTGAATGCCAATTAACAAATACTTTTGTAAACCAGCTGCCAAATGTAACAAAAAAAATATTCTAAAATTTAATGGACAAATTGCGCTCAAATCAGTCCATGGTTCTACGTATTTGACTTTTGTTTTTCTCGTTCATGTAAACTTTATTTTAGTTTTATTTTAGTACCTACATAAGACTAAAACAACAACATAAAGGAGGCAGGCGCTTGATTCAAGTCGCAGTTGCCATACTTTCCGTTTCCGGGGAAGATGCAGCTACACGACTTCCGGTAGCACCGGTACCTATCGTAGGAGTAGCGGCTCGAATTAATTCCTCGTACAAAATGGCCGTATCTAACCACACTAAATAGCTCAAGTTTGTTTGTTTGTGCGAAGCAGACAGTTCTAAAATTACCATACGTGTGGGTGAAGGTTTTATTATTAGCCCATTAAAAAAACTTTGTCACACACTGTTTGATATAGGATATAGATACATGCATGTACTAGTTGGTAATAAAGTGAAAAAAAATCTGTATATTGAATATGTACCTAGAGCTACTACTCGCATAAAATTTTTGTCTGGGCTTTAATAAAGAGGTAGTTGCACGTGTCGTTGCAGGATAACAAGGTAACTAATTTTTGTTTATTAATTAATATGGTCCTCCGCAATAGGTATAGGAACACCTGATTGGTGTTGAGTACCTAGTGCTATTATTTTTTTCATTCTTTTTACGTACCTAGATTTAAAAAGGTCTAGCCTGCAAATAGCTTTTTGTATTAACGCATTGACGATTATTAACTAAGACCGTGGTCACATAACACTCTACAAGGTCGAGATAAGCAAAACAACGCAATGCTCTGAGGTTGAATACTTTTAAATATTAGAAAATGTTAAGCGAAATATGAACCACAGACATTTAAACGAGATATTTAAGGAAGGGAGATTTTTTTCTCTCCTATATTTACTTAATTGAATTTTGGGTCGTTTAAAAAAAATGTACATAGTTAACGGCTTTAATTAAAACAAAAGTTAATTGATTCCTTTTTGTAACGACTTTTTCACCCTTATTGCAATGGAATAAAGGTCGTTACACAACGGAATCAATTCGTTTTTGTTGTAATTAAGCCTTTAACTATGTATTTTTTTTAAAATGACTCTTTTGTATCCTTAAATTATACTTAGTTTGTGTAAGGAGTTTATTTTTGTCCTCGCTTGTCACATGACAAGGATTTCTTAAATACATTATAGTACCGCTTAACGTTCACCTTGTAAATACAGTGAAGGATACTCTTCACTACTGCACACAAACGAGGCTTAATGGAATATTTACTCAATAACCAGGGCATAGAGTGTAACGTTGCGAAACGCAATCGGTTTATCTGTTTCCTATGCAAATAGATAGGCAAGTTACAAAGCACACCGTTAGGGGACAAGAGGTCCTTGCTTTAGGGTTGCTTGCGCTTATGGGGTTACTGCACGTCTAGATTTGTCCGGACTTTATCTGGGTCTTTATTCATCCGGTTTTATCCTAAATTTAATGTTTAATTTGCTTCCTTTTCACAATGCCGTGCAATGCCTCCTCCATTCCTCCCACTCGTTGCACCGCAAATGTCTGGCACAGAAGTATTAATAAATAGAAAAATAATACGCCAATCCAACCGTCATGTTGGGTAAAAATCGCTCAGAAGGTATGTAGTTTACTTTGGATTCCGGTATCAAAAAACAGCCCTTTTAAAATCAATTGTTTGAGATGGAATGTCTAAAGCGTAGTTTCATCAATGATCAAACTCAAGCAAGCACGTCAAGATATACTTACTGGCTAGAAGGCAAGAAATTTGTATCCATTTCCTTTGCTAACAAACACTTAATGAAATGCGGGATCACGCTCGTGGAGAGCAATTTGCTACTCAATGGTAGGATATCGGTGCTATTCCCGCAAATAGGTCGGAATGAGCACGCGTGTGGCTCGCGACGGCCCGGCGGCCAACTTTTCTCTATTGCGTATTTCCCAAATAGGATCGCTTCGGTTATGATTGTGATACCATAACCGAGATTTGTAAGAAAATTGTATTTCTTATCCGCGAGCTAACTTAGTCCGAGATCACTGTAGTCAAATTTATCGAGGACTTTGACTTTTTTATGAACATGCTTTGCTGGCGCGTGGACCAATAGTGTTTTATCTCATGGGAATCTTGCTCGACTTCGGGAAAAACAGAGTACCTATCGCAAGTTATCTTTCTTACCTAACTTGATAATTTTCAGCTTTATCAGCTCAATAGCTTCCATTTGAAACTGTAACAAAACTGGATTCAATTTGAAATGAAATGAAATGAAATATATTTATTTTCCTTAAATGTAGTACAAAATATGATGTTACAATAGTGAAGAATAAGTCAAGTCTCATACATTTAAACTTAAAAAGTCATGCAAATATTATGTTTAAAAAATAATTTAAATTAGATACATGCGTGATTAATGACTACCTATACCTACTAACAATGAAATACCTACTAACATTTAAAGTAAGATAGAATGCCCAAAATTGTAAACAGAAAGTAGTTCGAAACTTAAATCTGTGCCAATACTTACGCTTCTAAAATGTGCATATTATCAACGAAAAATCTATAATGTGATGGCGATACGTGTTTTGCACTTGGCGTTCATAATACGATACGGGCGCTGCATTGCAGCAGACTTCATTCCAAATTTCCACTCTGCTGATGGAAACGTCACCTCCCTAACAACTTGAAGCATGTTGCGAGTCAAAAGTTCCCTGCATCTTGTAAAACTCTTGGCTATCTGTATCTCGACGAAGTTTTAATTAGAATTTATTAGGGCCACGTTGAAGCTAGAAAACTCATTTTAAAAGTCTTCGGCACTGCGTATAATTAGTAATGTATAAGATGATGAAACATTAAATCATAAAGCTTGATCTCACCTAAGCGTTATCATGTAATACATGATTTTTTCAAACCGCATTTAGAAATAACAGTTTTCAAGACACCAGCTCTCCAAAATCTCAAATACCAAAAAGTACGGTCAGGTGCACCTAAACCTAAATTGGCTAAGTGTGAAAAAAATCGCCTGAAACTATTTAACTTTTATTTCTTCTTATAGCCCGCTGTTTTATTGTCTATCAGTACTTTATAATGTACTAAATTAAAAATAAGTGTTTTTTAGGAATTAAGGCATTCAGAATTAAAGTATTAACAGCATCTTTTGTGTTGGGAATTAAATAAGCTGGTTATCTTGTATATTGAGTATCTGGTAGATAGAGGAAGTAGGTTTCAAGTAAATTGTATTTTGCAAGCCTAGTGTTTTCACTAGGTATGTGGTTTTGAGGGAATCCGGTTTGAAATGGAACATAGTGTTGAGAACAAGTTGCTTTGGCAATCCGATATAATAAAGAAACACAGTAACAAGAAAGTATTGGGAATTTGATATTTTAGAGATCGGATAAATCGGCAATCTAGTATTTTACAATTATCATATTTAGGGAATGGCGTTAACTTAGTAAAATAATAGCGAAAGTTTTTTTTGTGTGCTTCACAATACAGTTTTGATTATTAATGACATTTGCCGCCTCCGAGATCACTGTGGGTGGAATTTACTTGCAAATAATAGGTCGCTTAGCTTAAGAATATCAAGCGTATAAATCGCGGCGGCGTGTGTGCGGTATGGAGGCGGTTTTCCTCGCGTCACACAACACAAGGATCTTAGGCTTAAGGCGATGTTTTTGTGGCTCGTCGAGATAGCGGCGGCGAATTGAAAGCTGCCCCTTTGCTGGCTTATCCCCGTGTAACAGATACTTTTTTATTTTTTATTCCCGTTCCCGAGGCACTGGCCTACTGATAAGGCTATTTTCCTTAATACAACCCCCTGATATGGTTCACAATGACACTTGATAAATCACATTATTTTTGTTTATTCGTTTTTGATGACGAAACGGAACATAAAGAGGGGGACGCTGAATAACACGGAAGTGTGGGGCGAGTAAACTGTTTTTACGGTAAACAAATTCTCTAACACGGCAACTGAGATGGTAACATAAGGGTAGAAAGGTAGGTATGAAGTTTTTAGATTAACTCTTGAGACACGAACTATTACATATCTTGTGTACCTACTAGCTGCAAAGGTTAGAAGAAAGGCAGGGGAAGTATCACAAGTTGTTATTGTATTTAACCTTCGCATGTTCAGAAAACTAGTTTGGAATTCGCGTAAGTATTTTACTTCCGCAGCAGATTCTTTCATATTATATCAAAATTTACAAAAACTATTACAAACTCGAACCTAAATCGAATATTCTCGTTAGTAACTTTACATGTTTCTTGCCAGCATAAAACAACCAAGACAAACTATGAGGCTGATAGGATTTGAAGAGACTTAATGAACGAAAATTTCTAAATGTCAGTGAAAATTAGAACACATAGAAAAATCCGAAAAGTAAAGCTATGGCCGGGAATCGAACCCGGGTCCTCGTCATTCCGTGACGCCTACACCACCCATAGCAGCTATGGGTGGTGTAGGGGTATAGCACGCGTCACGGAATGACGAGGACCCGGGTTCGATTCCCGGCCATAGCTTTACTTTTCGGATTTTTCTATGTGTTCTAATTTTCACTGACATTTAGAAATTTAATTTCTAACGGTAAAACCGAAAAAGTAAAACATAAAAATCAAGAAATAAAAATTTCTTGATTCATTTGATAGTACCTATCATTTGAAAAACAGCGTCTTCTCTTGTCCCTGGTGAGCAGTAGATGTTCCATGGGAGTTTGTAATTGTGTCGTACAGACACATCATTCAAACAGATGATGCTTAGCGACAAAAATTCGCATAGTAACAAAAAAGGTCACGTGACAGTTAGTAACAGGTAGAAAAATTCGGAGACTACCCACCTGCTATGGGTGGTGTAGGGGTATAGCACGCGTCACGGAATGACGAGGACCCGGGTTCGATTCCCGGCCATAGCTTTACTTTTCTGCTATGGGTGGTGTAGGGGTATAGCACGCGTCACGGAATGACGAGGACCCGGGTTCGATTCCCGGCCATAGCTTTACTTTTCGGATTTTTCTATGTGTTCTAATTTTCACTGACATTTAGAAATTTAATTTCTAACGGTAAAACCGAAAAAGTAAAACATAAAAATCAAGAAATAAAAATTTCTTGATTCATTTGATAGTACCTATTAATGAACGAATCCTATTTCAGTGGACGGCGCACGTTTTCTTTTATACTTTTCACTAACACATGCGCACAGGGACATCAGAGACGTGCATTTTACATTTGCAAATATGCCTGTAATTACAGTTACGCTAAAAGAAAAATAACGGAAATCGTAATAGTTTGGTGATTTCGCAATTTGGTTTAACTAAGTTTACAGTTTGTACAGGTTGGTTATGTTATGGTTGGTTAGTGTGAATTGACAAATATTATGTCTTATTAACAGGAGAAAACTGTAATGCTAATGAATTGTGAGCTTGGTTTTATTAATTAAGAACACTGGATTGACGAAGCAACTGTAACCTTATCAGACGCTAAGTCATAACACTGAAGCCTTAATTATTACAGAAATAATTAAATAAATACCTTGTGTATGTATTCCCAGATAAAGAAATATGTACGTAGCTATATTTAAGCCGCTTGTATAAATTGACGGTCCCGTGATATGAGTTGACTGCCGACACGAGTCACCTGGGAGAGAGCAATTACGGAGACATCACAGACGGGCCGGCGCGGCGCCGGGGCTCCGCCGTGCTTATTTGTACTACAGCCCAACAATACGACCAGGATCAAAGAACGGTACCGGAATTAATTTGCAAACGCTTTCTCTCACCCCACCGCCCGCGCCTCCGTGCCCGGACAACCAGGACAAACCCCGCGAAAATATTTTCCTTTTTTTAACACGGTACTTAAAGCCATTAAAAATGCCTTTCATGTCAAAAAAGGCAGATACTAAAAATGTATGTGATGTTAAAATGAATGTGCACTCTTTTGAACTTATTAAAAATTTAATGCACAATTCACTTTTGATGAAAAATAAATACTGAATAGAGTGAACATTGACCGTGTTTGCTTCAATTAAGCACGGTTTTACCAGCATAGGATTTAATTTAACCTTTGATGGCAATGTGTGTTCGAATTGGTTGACACATCACTAGATGATCTCGTTATCGGTGTTATTTTGTACTCGAACACCAAATAATTACGCCTCTCTAATAGAATATCATGATTTACCTAATTGATTTATATTTCATGTTGCATGTGGATACAAAACAGAAATACCTACCTATAGAGATAAGTTTTAAAACCAAGTATAGTAAAAACATGGATACTTTCCAATTATTAGATATTACAAATATATTTAGATAAAAATGACCTCAATATTTAAGTAAAATCATAACTCGTACATATATTCTTTGAGTAACTTTGATCCGAAAGGCTCTTATTATGTCGTTAGTGTACTGAACCGTTTATAATTAGCGTAAAATACGCTACACTGAATATTAACATGAAAATAGGCTCTCAACATTCGACAATTTAATTATGACAAGAAATAGCTCCCTGAAAAATATATATTTCATATCTTGCTATGAAATTACATTATAAAATATAACGTCAAAGTCATCGCAACGTAATTTATAATACGAGCTCAATGTATATCACCCGAGAGCTGGTAGATATTTAAAAGTAGGTAGGTATTTGAGACAGTCAAAGGTAAAATAGTTCCTATCTCTAAATGTAAAAACTGGTATAATATCTAAATGTAAAACAGATCTATTGAAAGGATAGTTGGATTTATCCAATTAAACAGGACAGATAACTTGCCAAGTTCAAAAGTAATCTGGGTGTTTCAAAAGTGACGTTTAAGAAAAATACAACATTTATGTATCATGCCATCACGTTGAGATATTAGAAATGTATTATTGGGAACTGGAAAACAATACTCTTCTCGCAACAATATTTTAAATAACGTGAGTAGGTAGAAATGGCTACAAAATTGCCGCTCGCAATAAAAAATTAATAAGAAGTGATTATTATACTTTACATACCTACTTACTAAATACTACTCACGTTTTTCAAATGAAATTGACCATTATGTCATTTGTTTGTCTTTGTACATTTGTTTTTGTGTTGCCTGTGTTTTATGTAGGTACAATACCTACATATTATACATTTACATATTTACTTTAATTAATATCGAATGATATTTTCTCAGGCGTGTTCCAAGACACATTTATTGGCTCACGAGCACTCATTAAAATTTCAAGTAAGTATAGGTAGGTACTCGTAAGCATTCTAAACCATTCCGATTTTCTCTCATACTGTAAGTTACGAGACTTATATTTACGTAAAAAAATAAGCACAACTTTCGTTGAATATTCGACGAAATCTGAAATGTAGACCTAAATTTTTGTTTATTTCATTATTTAGCCGGCTCAGTAAGCTGGTTTAAAGTTTTCTGCGATAAGTGGAAAGGATGGATTTACTTAAGTCTTTATATTTAAGTACAGTCAGTAGCAGAAGTGAATTAGCGATAGTAGTGCTCTGATCTACCATCTTCACCTTTACTCGTACCTTGGTAGTGGAGTCGTAATTTTGAGCTCCACAACCACTCACCCAATTCTGCTGCTGTCTGTACTTACAAAATTATACGGCAGGATTGACATGCCCAAGCAGCCGGGAGAAGGTCGTGGATATGTTAAGGTAATGGACCGGGCTTTCTGAGTGCTCTTGATTAACGTGGGACATCACCGAACGACGTTTCATCTACGCCTAGGATAACTATTGATATCAGGGTAGGGGAGACCGAGGCGAGTTGAGACAGAAGTGAGTTGATACAAAGCCTTTTTCTCTGCACCTATGACAGTTAGCGAGGTCACAACTTCACACAAACTGTGGAGTGTAGAAAGAGCAACGAATTAGCGAAGTTACCAGCCCGATAAACTGTCGCAGTTCAGAGAAATCGGCTTTGTGTCAACTCACCTCTGTCTCAACTCGCCTCGGTCTCCCCTATAGGTGAAAAACATAAGTAAATGACCTGTTGTATGTGTGAGTAATGTGTGCAAATGGACAAATTGACGTTCCAAATTAGAAAAATGACCTGATACCGATATCAGTTCTGTACACTACTACATACAACAGGTCATTTACTTAAGTTTTTCGCCTATAATATACTACACAATACACCAGAATCTAATCAGTATTTACTATTATATTAAATATTGGAAGAACTCTTATTAGGAAACTGGAAATACGTACTGTGGACTAGATTAAGATAAAATTTATTATGGGTTGCTGGTCGTTATTCGTATTATATGGTTTATTCGGCAAGCGGCATTTTATTAACTTTATATTTTCCCTTCACCTTTTGTTCGTTATGTTTACTTCGTTTACGGACATAATCGTTAAAGAGGATCATAAAAGTAGCCTGGTTCTTTTATATTTAATGATAAATATAAATACCTATATTAATAATCCTAGTGCGAAGCGACGAAACATAAATAAATATTTAACATGACCTTGCCAATGCCGAGTAGGTACAGTTTTAAAGCTAGTCAGCCATTGTACCTGTACAACAAAACATAATTTTCCAAAATATCATAATGATCAATTATGGTCCCTTATGTACTGCTCCCCTTTACCTATACGGCTAACGTGGTTGTTGCCTTGGGTTCAGTCTACCTCGTAAGGGATAAAGACGTGCGGTTTATGTATGTATATGTATGTATATATTGTATAAAATTTGGTTAAAATTTCATTAACCTAAAAAAAATTGTCGGAAGTCACTTATGCTCATGACGGCTTCAATGACAAGCGTGATTCCAATCGATACAGCTTACAATTTTCAACAATTATTATGTTGAATACTTTCAATGCTCAAATTTCGTTCGTTCAGTGGCGGGACGCATTTTAATGAAATGCTGAGATTATACTGTTTAAATATTAGAATAAAAGCGAACCTCTTCATCCCAGAGCTCAGCAGACGTTTAGTCAAAATGCGGCTCATTAAAGTGTGAGACGGCCACTGGATCCCCGGGGTATATCTACGAAAATAGGAGCCGTCCTGTTAAATAGTGGAGGCGCATCGCCTGATGGCGGGGAGTGTTCTTCATTAAGTCGATATCCGCCGCGCACTCAGCCGCGAAATGTGCCCTCACTAAGATTTACTTTTTCGAGATTCTTCTCTGTCTTTGACGCATTTTTCAGCTGCAGTGCGAATCTCACATTTGTCTTGCCGAAGGGAAATTACTTTAAAGTGGCTTACAGGGAAAGAGCCTGATCAATGTTGCGTGTTAACTAAGTATAGGTATAATTTGAAGTCAGACTTTGAAGCCAGGCTTGTTGGATAATTGTTATTCTTTTAAACAATGAACACTTTCTAAATGTCAGTGAAAATTATAACACATAGAAAAATCCGAAAAGTAAAGCTATGGCCGGGAATGAACACTTTATTTGTAATATAAGTAAGAGTGCGATGGTGAAAATTTAGCTACACAAAGCAAACCCGAATCTCATACGCATGACTTTTTTCTGATACTTCGTTTCTAAGCGTATTTTCCCCTATTGCCAAAAGGGGTGATGTAACCGCACGACGGCGGACGATGCACGCTGTTTGCACATCAACCACTCTCCATTGTTAATAGGAATTAGGCCAGTCAAGGGCCCGATCGCTAAGAGATCTGACCGATAGGGCCCGATTGAGATCCCTCTTCCTCAATGCGATTGATTTAGCTTTATTGCAGCTAATAAATTTACCCCTCAATTGCCAGCTGTTTGATTATTTTATTCGCGTAGATTCGTTTATATAGGTTCCTACATACATTAAGGGATTGCTATAAAAAACGCTTGCTAGGGCACGATATAGTGGTAAATGCATTAGTCCCAGGCTCACCGTAAGCGGTTTGCTGCCACCCCCGACTGTTATTTTCAGACATTGTCTCGAGAAGTGACTTTTACGACCACTTCGCTCCTCTGCTGAACCGTGCCTTTATTGCCAATAGAATTACCCAAAAGTAAATAACTTTTGAGAGTGGACAATTCCGTGTCACGGACTTGTCGTAACAACCAAAACAGAGATAAGAGTAGTTTTGCAGTTGCACATAACTTATTTGGTACTTATACTTATTTCAGAATTAATTTACTCTTAATTCAAAGCCGGTACTTGGCATTAGCATGAAAACAGCGTGGTGGTGCCTTGTGTTCTCGTGTTTAGACAATGGTTTAGCCTACCGACGTTTCTGTATGAAAGTTTTGCTTCCTATAATTAATAACAGAATGAAATCAATGAAACATCATAACGATTGAATAACTTAATTAAAACGGCAAAGTAAACACAGACCTACTTAATGTTTCAGTGTCTCGCATAGTTGATTGCCTAAAGAGCAAAATACGGTGGCGGTTTTGTATTTGCCTGAGAAAAGCTGAGAATTGAATAATTTATTTTCAGTCGACGTCAACTATTATACTGCTTATTTTGTCGTAACTTTTGAGGTTCAGTAATGAATGTAAATTGTATTTATAGGGAGTTAAGTTAGTGTCCGCGGGCGCCTACAAACTTATACTAGAACAAAGGGCACCGAAGAGCGCGAGGTAAACATCTTGCAATAAGTTTCCCGACGAGCCCGTCTACTCGGTCTTGGAGCTCCTCGCTCTAAATGCTATTATTACAGTCTCCCCTCACTCCAGCCTGACGTTCAACACAGATGAGATTTTAATTCAGACGAGATTTAAAAAAATATTCCCGCAAAAAAATCATCAATGCCAGGCTGGCTCCTTAGCAAAATTAAAATCATATTCTCGTTTCTCTGAAAAGGGCGCGTTTAATAAAAGACCGAGTAATTCAACTTGTTGGAGTGCCCTTTAAATAATTTATAGTTTTTAGTGTGTCCCGTGTTTTTCTTTTGATGTTCTTCTTCGGCTGAAGTTTTTAAAGCACGAATTTTCAGTCTCGTACAAGTATTCAATCTTTTTACCAAAGTTATTAACTTACAAAAGCTTGTTCTTTATAGGATTTGTTTTTTCCACAGTTAAGTGACTTGCTTTGTGTTGTTTGAAAATTATTTGTAGGTAATTAGGTACCTATTAAATTAGCCAAATAGAGATGTTATTACTTTTTGGTAGATTTTATTGATATCGTAACTTTTTCTGCTTTGTTACTGTGTGAAACGTAACTTGAAATTTTCCTATAACTAAGAAGTTGTGTCCATATCATGTACAGTAAGCAGCAGAAGTAGGTAAATCGTTGAAGATCTCAAAAATATCTACAAATCCTCTTATTTCCTTAGCGATAGTCGTGTAAAGACCATTTTAAGATTTACAACCGTCTATCTACTTGTGCTGCTGGCTGTATTTTAATTTTTTCTGAATTTGTTTGTTTTATATCATATTTCTAGGGGTAATTTCGGGAACTACAGAACTGATTCATAATAATCTTTCACCAATAAATAGAATGTAACATTATTTCTGATTGACATGCTACATTTCATCCCGGGAAGGTGCAAATTTCTCGCGGGACGCAGACGTAGTTGTGAACAACAGCTATAGCTGGTGCATCAAGAAGGTAAACAAAGGTTTCGCGGTACAATATAAATCAAGATTGGTTATACAATGTTTTAATTAAGACTTCGTTAAGAATAAGATTGCATTTATTACAAATTCAATTATGCTGAAATTTTTAATTTCAGATGCTAGTATGGTAATACAAGACTAGGCTTCGTATCTTCGGGCGGTTCGTAGCTTGACAACGAGCTTTATCAGGTCGGCTCTTTCATGATAATTTTAAAATAACATGAAACGCCGAGATAAAGTTTGGATTGCGCCCGCAACCATAAGCTAAAATTCTTTGAACACCAAAATTCCGCACTCAAAGGAATTCTTGAATATTCTCTCTTCCTTTGCTTAAGCTTTGTGCGTTTGTCAAACAATTTGCTTTATTGATTCTGTGGGTACCTAAGACTTTAAATACCGAAGTTTGATTAATCTGTTTTATAAACTGATTCTCTCAGTTTTTTTCGAAACATATGAGGTTGCGTTGATAACTTTTTAGTAATTAACAAAAACAGAAAAGTTGACTATTTTACGTTGTTTTTAGCTAAATTTTGAGATAATGTGTTGTGTTTGAGAGGTGGAAATTTCGCAGTCAACTCCGCTGCAGCGGAGCGGACAAGTTGACACGTCGCGTAGGATAAGTCCGGCCGGCGAAGGTTACAATTCAATTTTCCGCTAGAAAAGGGTTTCACTCTCGGAATGATCCGTTCGCTGCCAGTTGCGGCTTTACAGTTAAATTTTGTAAACTGCCAGACCTTTCCTTTCTGACCGTGAGTGTTTTGTTTGACTTTTCCTGCGAACAAATAAAATCTGTATTCATTTACATGTATTGTTTATAATAAGACCGTAGGAGTCGATGTCTACGGGTATAAGTGAAAAATATTTGAGAAAAATGCTACACAATACAATCCAAAATTATAATTTTCGTTTGTCTAACAGTCTTAGTCATTTAACTCTGAAATTATAAAGACATCTACATCGCCTAGAAGCCGAGTTATTTAAACACACAGAGTTCTTGAGGGTCCTTGTTTTTTCAAACCTTGTCAAACAAGTTGTTGTTGTTGTTGAACTATAAAACTTCCTAACCTAGCTCAGTCCGTAACAAAACAATCCGCAGTTTTATTTCGAATCATTTTGCAAATGGCCGGTGAAATTGGATTAAGGAAGTATGTAGCGGCCCTGCAAACAAAGCTCCATTATATGCGATAAGTGGGTAGTGTAATGTAGTGGGTTAATTCGTGAAATGGCTTCGCGGGTACGCCGCAGGTGATTTAAGTCCTCTACTAATACATTGGGTTCTCTGCGCGCTATTTATCACTACACTTGTTTGTTGATACGGTCGCAATGGATAAGTTCACGTCTCAGTTGTGAGAAAGCTGTGGAATTTGATTGTGTTCAGCGATCAAAGTAGAAATGAGAATTGTGCATTTTAAGTTAAAAATAAAGGAAGTAAAATGTTATTACACATAAACGGATAACTCACGTATAAAAAGTCGAGTGATGCTCGACATGTTTCGGACTATTTCGTAGTCCTTCTCCAGCTCCAGGAAGAAGGACTACGAAATAGTCCGAAACATGTCGAGCATCACTCGACTTTTTTTTATACGTGAGTTATCCGTTTATGTGTAATAATGATTAAGTCTCACGGTAGTTTCATGTTGAAAGAAGTAAAATGTTTTGTAAATGAAATAAATTTTCAATATAGTCAGTCAGGCTTTTGAGTTACCCTCTAACTATCCAGTTATGATGCCTATCTAGAGCTAAATAGGATTTTCCATTGCAGATATAAATGATTTCTTTTCATTACGCGATGTAGTCGTACCTAAAAGCTGGCTTGTAGAAGCTATCCTTAATCAACGACTTCAGCAAACAACACAAACTTTGCGTTCCCTTAGTAATCACACATCAGATGTTACTGAGATAGTGCAATCTCCAAATGGTGAACTCTAAATTACCTATATAAATATAAGAGATTAGTAAAGTTACTCTCTTGGAATAAACTGATTACTTTTCTTAGGACGGAACATTATCGAACTTTTGTTATACTTAATTATTCTTATAATAATAGTACTGTAGGTAGACTGATATAGTATATAATACTTGGAGGGAAAATTAAACAACTCTACTCGTTAATTTCAGCCGTAACTTCATGAAATCAATGTCTCGTTGTTGGTAGAGCGGTTTGGTTTCTTTAATGTCCGGTGATCAAATTTCCCAGACTGACCGGAAGAAAATCAATTAAGTCCACTCCGCAACGGCTTGTTGACTCTGTCTAATTGAAACCAAACTGCAGCGGACCAATCAATTGGGACTAGACGAACTTATAGCTGTATGCAAAAGTTCCCTTTGTTGTTACCAATTGCCAACTATGTAGGTACTTATAATGGCGTACTACCTACAACATTGTTGCTTGCAAAGTTCTGCGACATCGAAGCGGTATAATTTACGTACCAATTACTTTGTTTTTGATGCCTTATAACTCGTATCTATCAGTATTCAATCACTATAATGGCGGTCGTTTATAGTCGTCGAAGTGCAAATTGCCCTTAAGAGCTAAAGTTACCGGTTAATAAAGAACTAACATTACTTTAATCTTTACTGCTATTTTCTTGAATCTAATGACCATAATGAGATAAGTTGGAACATCAATGTTATATCCAAAGTCGATTCGCTAAAAGCATTTGATCGTGTCTGCTGGGTTTCTGCTGACTCGGCGTGCAAGCGAAACTATGAAAATATTTAAAATAATGACGTCGTTTCCTCAAGCTGACTCTGGTTTAACGCCTGAAGTGAATATGCTGTCGTCGAAATACGTACGATTTAAGTATATGAGCTGCTGTACATAAGTTGTACTAGTGTAAATAATTTACCTTGGCTAAATTACCTTTACATAGAGTTATTAATTGACCCCACCCGAACAATTATTTCGGGTAACTACAACATACAAACATACACATACACAAATCACGTCTTTACCCCTTACGGGGTAGACCACCATCTTACTCACTAATCCTGCCGCTAAGTAGCAGTGCTTGCACTGCTGTGTTCCGGTGTGGAGAGTAAGACAGCCGGGGAAATTACGGGCACAAGAGGCGTTTCATCTTAGTCCTCTAGGTTGGCAACGCATCTGCAATCCCTCCGGGGTCGCGGGTGTCTATGGGCAGTGGTGATCACTTACCATCAGGTGACCCACTTGCTCGTTTGCCTTCCTATTCACATAAAAAAAAAAAAAAAAAAAAAAAAAAGACAGAGCCTAAGGTAACAAGACCTACAGGCCACGTTTAGCAAGATTGTGGGCGTATAGGTGAAAAAAGGAATCAAAATAGTGATGGGTTGCCAACCGCATCGCCTATAACATAATTCCTAAGAATTACGCCGCCCATTCCATGGAGGTAGTAGGTAACAATGCTTAGTTACTGATTGGAAGCACCTGCTCTGACGTTTTTTGATACTTAGTTAAGAATGTTATACTTGTAGTATAGTTTTACGCGAGAGTTTTTAAAATTGGTAATTTTGAAGATTTTGATGTGCCCCTAAAGGAGCACACGTGGAGTTTATCCGACTCGCAACCCTTAGGTTAGCTTAATATTGTTTGTCTTTATGTCTCATGTTGCGATTTGTCTTTGCCACACAAAGACAATACATTTTACTACATTTGTAGTTTTTCACGAATGAGCGCACATTATTTAAAGGTGCATACCCGATGAAAGTCTGCGTTTCAACAATAGCAGGGTGTTGCATCGGTGACGCAGGGGCGGACTGGGGGGGCACGCACAGACGCACACATGCTCAAAAGGGGGCAATCACCACAATTTGCAATTAATTACACCACAGTAGTGACCGCGACAGACCCCCGACTAGTGCTCGCGTTATTTAACTATACATTATGAAAATCACGGTCAAATTTAACCTAAATGTGACTTTGCTGAGGCTTAAACATAACCATTTAATTCAATACAGCTGGCCGTTATGAGGCGTTTAAACCGATTTTAGTTACAAATCTATATTCATGAAATAGATAGTGACTTATATAAACTCGTTAAAAAGGAGCTTTTCATTAAAAAATCCTTACATGTAACTTTTGGTTTAGGAGTTAATATTAGTTATTAAACTTATTAGACGTTGATTATATTATGAACGTAAAACGATTATTGGACGTTATTAAATCTGCATTGCACCCCCGGTTAACATAAAAATAAACCATATACATATCAACATTGTCCACGTAATTGTTATACCTACGTATATTTACATCTAATAGAGTAGCAATTCAAAGCTTACGGGGTGCTTTCTAAAAATCCACATGGGCATAAAAGAGCTTTTACAACGACAGCCAATTTGACAGGGTCCGTGAAATTGTTTATTCTGTTTCGCTTCGGGATTTTCATGCCTCCACTCTTTCGTCCTGTAATTAACTAATAGTCAGGACTGCGACAGATGTCCTCATATGTATTCTTTTGAAGATTCTATCGAAATGAGGCTAAAGTTTAGAGTTGTAAGTTCAGTAGTAGGTGTCGGTTCACTTCAAGTATTTACATTTTAGCAGTTACCAATTTATTAGCATCAAATCAGTCTAAAAAAGATGAAGCTCTTGAGCTTTCTGTTATAGAATGAAATGTTAATAATGTTGTTGCCCCGCGTGTAATTTAGTTGTAGATAGTGCAGACGAATCCACGGCAACAGAACAACGCGACGTACCCAGTGTCTCCACAACCAGTTAACGCTGTTCCCAAGTTATTCGGTTCGGGAAGTCATTAGCAATTCAAATACCTAACCACCGCATGGTTACTCCGCTGAAGAGGGGATTCTCTTTCACATGACCGCTTTTGTAAATTATTTATTACTGTTTGGCCAGTTCCAAAGTCCCGCTTTGTTTCCCAGGAAATACGGGGACGCAAATGGAAATAACTCTTAGGACCCGTTTCGCGTTATTCCACCTTTCTTTCATCCTGTTTATGCGGTCAACTTGGAAAAAACGCTGGAATAACAAAGCGAAACACTCTCATCAATTATTAAACTGAATGTAAAGTGGACTTTTTATTGACTTCGTGTGTTTGACCTAATGACTGAGTGTAGTCTTGCCCATTAAGCTCAATGTATACATATAAGAAGTCGCTTTTTCTCCTTAAAAATTGTGTAAATTATTTAATTTTAATTTCGGTCTTGTATTGTTAAAAACATCATTTAAATCGATTCTTTGTTAAAACTAAGTAAGTAGTAGAGCAACCAACATTCACAACAAGCGGCTGGATTCAAGAATGTGGAGACTAATAGCATTGGACCACTATTATGCTTTCTAAATGTCAGTGAAAATTAGAACACATGGAAAAATCCGAAAAGTAAAGCTATGGCCGGGAATCGAACCCGGATCCTCGTCATTCCGTGACGCGTGCTATACCCCTACACCACCCATAGCAGGTGGGTAGTCTTCGAATTTTTTTACCTGTTACTTAGATATCACGTGACCTTTGTTACTATGCGATTTTTTTTTGTCGCTAAGCGTCATCTGTTTGAATGATGTGTCTGTACGACACAATTACAATTTTACTTATTACAATACTTATTGCTTATTATGCCTCCGGAATCGTCTCATAGTAGATTGTACACCGAGGGGATAAAGCACTGTATTATGTCACGGGCGCGATATTGAAGGCTGAGCGCAGCAAAGGACTAGATTTAACTCCCGAGCGTAGCGAGGGGGTTATGAGTTAATTCCTGAGCGTAGCGAGGGAATTAAGATTGAGTCCTGAGTGGAGCGAAGCATTTAAGCGCACCCAAGACATATGCAGTTTTATCTCCGAGGAGTATACTCTACTTTTCTCACCTTTTGCGAGACAATAAAAACCAAGGTAACTAGAAAAATAATTTAATTAAAACAACAGTAAAACAAAATTAAAAGTAAAAATTTAAGTTTGAGAAATTAGTCCAGTTGTGTGATGATACAGCAATATTTTTATTTTGGAATCTTAGCAGTTCTATGCGTGTAATGTTACAGCGTCGGCAAATACTGGCTGGCAGCTTTTGTTTTATTTGAAATTTGTTTCATTCGTTCGAAAATCGAACGCCGCTTGCCGTGGCGTGGCCGTCTCGATTTTCGGAGCCGTGCGATTTTTACGAAATGGGACTTTAAGTGTATAGGAATAAGAACTATGAGAAGTGAGAATCATATTACTAACCTACGGGTTATAATGAAATCCAGTACAATATGCCCGGCGAAAGCCAAGGGCTATAATGACTTACTTTGAGTAAGGTTTACATGATATATAATTAGACATTGTCGAGCAGGTGGTGTGAAAAAAACTTTAAGAATCGAGTACTTGTATGGTAAATCGTATCTAGTAAACCACTTTATTTCTCAGTTGGAGCAGTAAGAAGAATATTTGTTATAATAATTCTGATAAATTAGTAAGTTACAAGCTTGTTTTGGACAAAATAGACAGTAAAACTTGTCGGGCATCGACAGCGACGAACGACGACGTCAAAATTAATCAAGCAGTGTACTGAACTGTATCGTAGAAACTATGTAGCGAGACTGAGGTAGAGGAGGCTAGGGTTAAAGTGATTTCAATCAAGTGCTCACATGAGAATAATTCTTGATTCCAAAAAGAATAAAATGTTTTACCATTTAACTGTTTAGAAATATACGCTTACCTTAATTAAGATTTCTGATTGCGATGGCTGTCGGGGTTTTAAAGGAGAAATGTACGTTCTTATTTATCAAGAGACGCTGTTTTTATTTACCTAGAGTTTAGATTATTCATGTTTCTATGAATTATTAA
The DNA here is from genome assembly GCA_949127965.1 of Pandemis corylana. Classification (NCBI taxonomy): domain Eukaryota; kingdom Metazoa; phylum Arthropoda; class Insecta; order Lepidoptera; family Tortricidae; genus Pandemis; species Pandemis corylana. The sequence goes on along the minus strand of OX421851.1, from coordinate 10,035,607 downwards.
AAAATCGATGAATTCAATAAGAGTAGTTAACTTAGTCTTAACACTTCCCGGAAATAGCTTTTAGAACACGATGTCAAAATACCTAAGTCTAAATTACCCCCGGTCTCCCCTACTTTAAAAGTCTGATAACCCCCAGTAAATTGGTCTTTCCTGTTTGCTATGAAGCAAACAAGGAAAGATCAAGATACCTTTAAATGACTTGAATACTGCTATCTATCCTTGGTTTCTTTATAAATTGAAATAAGTCTTTGGTACCTATTTCACTGTATACTTACCCAGTAGGTAAATAACTAATTTACTTTGCGTGTATTAGTTTAAGCATATCGAATCTTTCCATACGTAGTACTAATTTATGGTTAAATTACCTGCGATACCAGATGCAATCATATCCCCTGAAGTTAATAGTTTAAAGTACTGTAGGTATCTCATTTTTAGAAAAACGCGAACTCTCAAACCACGCTTCATTTTATTTTGCTTTCTTTATTGAAACACTACGATCCAAGCGGTCCTGAAGAAAGCCGATTTCATTGAAGTCATAAGTGTATATCATACGACTTTTGGTGTTTGTGAAGTCGTGTCGCAGGAGCGGGAAGAATTTCAATCACAGCCGCCGGGGGCGCTCCTCGCTAGACAAATTGCAGACGACGTAGCGTGGCCGTATCGCGCTCCTCTACACGCTCGGTGTTCTTGCCAATAATATAAATTGGTCTAGTTCGTGTACTCTGTTTACGAGAATTAATAGTGTTTTAGTTAACAAAGAGCTATTTCTGCCTATAATTATAAAGTAGTTTTCTTAAGATTCGTAACGTTCGCGCAAATGAAAAGGCTCTCAATTTTCCAGAAACCATCATATATAGCGAACTGTATAATACTTAATGATAAATATGCCCCATCACAAACGCCGAAATTGAATTGAACTGTTTCCCCAGTATAACCCGCCACATACTTACCTGCCTACCTTATAATAAACGTATGTGATATATCTTATTGTCCAGCACATATTAACACTACACATTTACATTATAGCAAACATAAAGGTCGTGTCGCTTATTGAGGCGTGAGGCTCGCTGTTACGAGATAATTGGAGATCCGGATAAAGACATTAATAACAAAACAGATATTAGAAGCGGGGATCGGGACCCCTGCCGCTTGTTATTTCCAAACAAGGAAATTGTAGGTAATAAAGTTACAGGATACCTCCGTTGCCCTGTAACATTGTTAAGGAAAATAGGGTCTACAGGTTGTGATTGCAAGCCGCACACGAATTTGAAGGTCCCCGAATAGAAACCAATTTGGGAAGCGGCTACAGGTAAAGTTCGCCAGTTCAATCTGTGCCCGGCGCATGCCGACACCCTCTTGGTTTATGTGTTGCCTCAAAGCTAAATCAAACGTCATTTGCACTGAAGCCTTTAATCACCCCACAGCCTTTGATGAACTGAGCTTGTTACTAGGGTGAACACATTTAATATGTAATGGATGTCTAAATGTAACGTAGGGCATTGTATTAATTAGGTGATTAATTTGACCAAACCGGCTCAATAGGGTCATATACTTTGCCTATATTGTAGGTACGAGTATACCTATTTAGGCCAGTACTTGTCAGCGTTTCATAGTTTATAGAATTACAAGAATTTGGAGTATTGAATTTTTTCATTTTTACCGAATCTTCCAGCGAGGTCGCATTTTAATGCCTGAATGAGCATGTTGGTTTTTTTGGTATTATCACCATTCATCCGAATCTGTCTGGCGGTTTCCGCGTAAAGAAGTAGTAAACATAGTATGGGCAGGCACGAGCAAAAAGAACGGGTCAGATTCCATACAACGTTTTAGCCACCTCTGAGAGAAACATAAACAAATGCACCTACTATCAAAAATTCTAAAAACATTGTTTTTTGGTCTATTGCGTTGAGATTAAAACACCCTCATCACACTTTTTCTCAAATTTCTTCTGTGTATAGACCAGGAACAGTTTTATAAACATGTATATACCTAGATAAACGTATAGGTATTTACATAGACACGCTAAAGACCAGTCTTCAACAGCAATGCACAAAAAAGCTACTTGCTAAAGATAAGAAATTGCCTATACTGACTACATATGAGTATTAGATTTAGGTGCGTACTTACAGGTGGTATGTTCTTAGGCTTTTTAAATACGTACGAGTACGTTTAGAAAGTGAGTCTCTCGTCGACATTATGTGCGACTAGCTTTTGCCCGCGACTTCGTCCGCGTAGAATTAGCGATTGACATGTTTATCGCTATCCAGCGGGAACTGTGCAATTTTCCGGGATAAAAAGTAGCTTATAACCTGGCCCGGTGATTTTCTCAACAGATTAGTAAAGTTTTCATCAAAATCTGTTCAATTTATCTTGTCTTTCACTAATAGAAAGCTACACTGTTTTTGATTGACATACTTTTCCCGGCCATAGCTTTACTTTTCGGATTTTTCTGTGTTCTAATTTTCAGTGTCGTTTAGAAATTAGACTACTTTTATCCCGAGCAAGTGTAAAGTTCCCGCGGGATAGAAGTAACAGTTTTGACCAATTATTGAAATTCTTAAATGTATACCCGAATCAGCGTAGCTTTCTATCAGTGAAATAATTTTTAAAAACAGCCCTAAGTTGAATGCACTTATTACTGTCCCGCGGGAATTTCGCATTTTCCCGGAGAACATGTTTTAGTGTTACAATCATCTACATGTGTGCCGAATTTGAAGAGTCTAATTATTACAGTTACTGAGAAATATATAAGCCTCATTTATTCCCTATCCCGTGGGAATTTCAAAAAATCCCTTTTTAGTGCTCCTCTGGGATACTAAAGATATACGTCTGCCAAATTTCATGTTCCTAGGCCCAGTGGTTTAGGCTGTGCGTTGTCTGTCAGTCAGTCAGTCACGGTACTGTTTTATAGGTATAGATTTAATGGTCTTGCGAGTGGGGTTTACATGACACAGACGTTGCGAGTGCTCCCTAACAAGTTTGTCTAAAGCATGTACAATATAGTTGTCCTTTGTGTAATTTTATTCGAGTCTCGTTCGTTGGCTAGATAGTAGTAGATACCTAGATGACGCAGGTTTGCTACTAATAGGAGCTTTGAAACTGTCTAAATTTATGTTAATATCATTACGTTCCGACAAATACAGGAGCCTGTGGGTTTCAGGGGCGCTGAACTTTTCAACACTGTACAATCAACAGTAAAAATGTTCCTTTCAAAACAATGTACTCACAAAGCTGAAGAAGGAGATTAATTTATTGTTAAATTAATTTTGACGTTAAAATATAAGGGGAGCTCCCGCTAATTGGATTAAAATTTTAACACTCCTTGAGGCGGCCCTGGTATTGATTTTTGATTTACTTCCTCCCAAACAATAACTTATTCCTGGTTTCCTTTACAAGTGACACTTGAAATTAGAGAAAAGAGGTCTTGTTGTATGCAATTTTTTTTCATCATAGGCAGCTGAAACCAATTGTCGAAATTTTGCAACGACAGTCTTCATATTAAATATGGCTAGAGGCCCCTTTTCATCCAGCATATTTAGTGCTCACAGTATACTCGCCGGCAGGGGAAGTTAAAAAAAGCATATTAACAAAAAAACTTGTAAGTATTTAGTATTTACAATTAACGAGTGAAATGTAAATTTATCGTATGTAACAAATACATAAAAGTTAAAAAAAGAGTTGTATGTTTTTTTTATTAAATTCATCATGGCGGCAACTGCACGTATATACCCGCTGTGTACCGGACTGAGGCTCCATTGTTACGAGTCACTGGACATTTTCAATGGCCATTGTTAACGATCGCAAATTGGATAAGTTTGTAACTACACACATACTTACGCGTTGTCCTTTTTGCTGTCAAACTTCCATATTGAATAGGAGTTACTTGATTAATTTGTCTTTTTGTGATGCAACCCTTACTATGAAAAGTTTAAACCTTTCGTATTTTACAAGTTTTTAATTAACTTGACCTATTGTTGTTTATTTGCGTTGAATCTGGCAAGTCACATTTGACTCGATAGTTTTAGTGATTGGATTACTAAGAAATTTGGTAAACTTATGTAGGATGGATGAAAATGAAAGTAGGTACCAGTTAACAAATAATACAGTCAGCAAAAAATATTGTTTCTAATAAAGATATTTTTAGTAAAAACTTGTTTCTGATAGTAAGGAAGAACAACGTCAAATTACATACTTACCTGTACTTATATTATAATTTATTCACAACACTGCTAATCAACTTCTGAAAGTTACTTTTGACATCTTTCATTCAGACAGTACCTAATATAGAACGGAACAGAACTGAGAACTCAGAGCAGTGCGACATATATTATGTATAAGGTTGGAGATGATGATGATAATTTAAAATGTACAGATACATATTCCATCCTATGTATTTAAATGCAAAATTAATAATCTGAATCTTGGAAACGGCTCCAACGATTTTCATGAAATTTGGTATGCAGGGCGTTTCGGGGGCAATAAATCGATCTAGCTAGGTTTCATTTTTAGAAAACGTACCAATTTGTGAAACTAGTAAGTATACACCTAAATAATCAACTCAAATCTCTTCTTAAATTTCTTAATTGAATAAGTCCAATTACTAGAATATTGTATACAAAATAGACACATGTAAAATGTATGTATTAAGAGTGAAGTGCGAGGTAGATACACACACGCGCGAGCGAGCCCCCGCTGCTCTATTTGCACTCGTTTTGAATGTCATTGTCACCGTGCTAATTGCCCGAACTGCGTCGCGCCACGTTACCGTCTGTCTACAGATATAGTTCCTATATGTCAAGCCAAATATGCAATTTTGGCTGGCTGCAGCCTATGCTGGCGCTCTTTCATTGCAACTTTTTGAAACGACGACTAAGTTATTAAATTGCTGGAATTCTCAAATTATATTTACAGTTACAAATTGTTTGAATAATTTGTATTTTTACCTAGTGCGATAGATATTATGAATGCATGGTCTTTGATGTTTGTTTTCAAGTTTGATCGCAGTTTGAATTTTTCAGACTCCGTTAGATAGCTGGTATCGTGGGCGGCGCTGAGCAACATCAAAAGTAATTATAATGTTCTTATTTCGTTTGGCAAGTGAAAATGTTCTTGGAAAGCTCTTGGAGCCCTACCCCTACGCACTCGCCGGGGAGCGGAAGAGGCTCGCTACAGCGACTTCGAAATATTTTTTCCACGCAGTTGAGTTCGAATGCGCTTCCTGCTTGAGTCGCCTGAACTCAAAAGCAAACTGTACGTGTTTACATTACTCTTAACTCTTATGATATTTAGCGAGGTTTGTTTACGACTGTCGCGGGCTGACTCTTGAAACTAATGTGCGCGATGACTTCGAAACGCAGGGACTTTAAATTGCAGGTTCAACAGAGTGGCCATAAAAGCATGCACGAGCTTTTCCACTCTGTACGAGAATTAAGTTTCTATTTGTAGACGATGAGGGTAATTTTCCTTTTAAGAAGAACGATAATCCTCGACGTCGTCAGAAAAATGCCGAATACAATTCATTTTTTGAATTTGCGCTTATTTTTCTCGAGCGTAAAAAACGGATTAAAAAAAGAAAGATGTAGGTAAGTATTTGTTTAGGATCGTAGAATGTTTTTGTGGCAATTGTGTTGGTTTTGAGCGTAGGTTTAAAGCCGAGCTTAGAGTGCAAATACTGGTAGGTAGGTAGTTCGGTATACTTATACATCTACATTGCGAAAACGTTTTTATGCAATTCTGTCTTTGAAGACGAAATGTCAAATGGCCTAAGCCTTGACAGAATTCCGTAGTCATAATACGGAACCTTTATAGGTTTAAATACTTTATTGAATCAGGCGTTACTTTGCGGAGGTCCATTTCAATGAACAAAAAATTTACCTTGCTACTCCGCTACTCGCCTTTGAGCAGCGGAGTAGCAAGGTAAATTTTTTGTTCACTTTATAGGTTTGTTGTTTGTGTTTGTCTGTCTGTTTATCCGCGGCTGAATTCAGAGATCCATTGTGAGTAGGTACTGTAGGAGTTTGTATATACAAACTAACTGGCAGGCAATGTCAATTTAATTTAGGAATTAATTTCAAATAATGAGAACAAGTGTTTTTGCGTGTGGCATTACAGCCGCCTGTGCACGCAGTCGTGCTACTCTAACTGTAAATTGAGTATTCTAGATATTTCTATGGAATAAAATAATAATAATTGATGGAAATCATTTAATTAATAACTAAAAGATAGGCAATCCGAGCGCCAAGATTCCCTTCTCGCTAATACCAGCTAGTTTAATTCAGTTTTCAGTTTCGGTAGTGCTGGCTACATCCTCCAATAACACGAAGCATTTGCATTGCCTACTAACTAGGTACTAATAATCACGTCAATAAACTGCTAAACATTAAATTAAAATATTCCATGTTGGTCTGGGAGTAAAGAAAAAACATATAACGTACCATGCAGTCGTTTCTCTTTCTGCGCAGATGGTAATATCCCATTGAGGGAATGGGCGAAAATCTTAAGAATCATATTATAGGCGATGCGGCTAGCAACCCATCACTATTTTGATTCCTCTATCCACCTATACGCCTACAATAAAGCTAAACGTGGCTTTTAGGTGTTGTTACCTTAGGCTCTGTCTAATCCTGTAAGGGATAAAGACGTGACTTATGTATGTATGTATGTATGATTGAATTAAACATTTTGAAAACCCCCGCAAGGCTGGGGCTTTCCAATAAAAAAAAATGCATTCAAATCGGTCCATCCGCTTGAGAGCTACGATGTTACAAACAGGCACACACACACAGAGAGAGACAGACATCGACTTCAAACTTTTAACACCTCTCTTTTTGCGTCGGGGGTTAAAAATTAGAGGTATTAGATAGTTTATATATCAGATCGAATAAAAATACACGCAACAAATTTAAAAACAAGCATAAAATAACTTTGTATTTTCATACTAAGTACAATAAATAGTAAATTGTACACCGAAGGGATAAAGCACTGTATTATTGTCACGGGCGCGATATTGAATCCTGATCGCAGCGAAGGACTGTAGAATTAACTCCCAAGCGTAGCGAGTCTTGAGTGGAGCGAAGCATTTAAGCGCAACCAAGACATAAACAGTTTTATCTCCGAGGAGTATATTCTACTTTTCTCACCTTTTGCGCGACAATAAAAACCAAGGTAACTAGAAAAAGAAATTAATCAAAACAACAGTAAAACAAAATTAAAGGTAAACATTTATGTTTGAGACATTAATCCAGTTACTAATGATACAGCAATATTTTTATTTGGAATCTTAGCAGTTATAATGCGTATAATATTACAGCGCCAGCAAACACTGGTGGCTTTTGTTTTATTTGAAATTTGTTTCATTCGTTCGAAAATCGAACGTTGCTTGCCGTTCCGTGGCCATCTTGATTTTCGGAGCCGTGCGATTTTTACGAAATTGGACTTTAAAAGTATAGTAAGTGATAAGAACTATGAAAAGTGACAATCATATTCATATTACTAACCTACGGGTTATAATTAAATTCAGTACAATATTACTACACGGCTAAAGCTAAGAGCTATAACGAGTTACTTTGAGTAAGGTATACATGATATATAATTAGCCATTGTCGAGCAGGTGGTGTGAAAAAATAAAAACTGTTTTTTGCGGCTGGCAAAATGATCCAATATTCAAAATAAATGATTTGTTGTGATCTTGAAAAAAACCATCATTTGGTTACCTAATTTGTTAGCGCACTAAAAAAATCCAAATCGAGGAATAAAACGAATAAAAACGTGTGGACGTATTTTATGCTTTTCATCAACGCTGGTTCCGCCATAAAGTTAGAACGCGTTATTTTTATTGGAAAATATGAAAACTCACACAAAGTTAACAACGTTTTCGATACGATCCCGTCAAAGCAAATATCGCTGACAGAGGAAATGCCATAAGCAAACATGATTCCGCGACGAGCTCGATCAAAGGTTAATTGCTTGTACCGATGTGGATGTGACTCGTGTGTTCCTGGATCTATAGGCGCGCAATGTCAGGACCTTTGCCCATAAAAACAAAAAAAAATCTATTAGTATTTTATCCTATTAGTATCCTATACCTAGTATTTTATCCAAACACATCTATATACCGAAATCAGTTTCCTAAACAGTTCGAGTTCAATCGGGTTCAAAAGTAGTTCTTCTTTCTTATTTCTTTATGGGGTTCTTTATACTGACGATGAATGAATTCGTCAAAAGCCAGCCCGTTAACATCCATTACATCTATGTGGACTGCAAGCTATCGTAAATTCGTATTTTTTAAATCAAAATAAGCAATACAGCATGTGGTCACAAACCTTCTAAATAAGGCGCAAATTATCCACCGTACCCCGTCTCGGCATGGATGACACACATAAAACACAAGTTAAATAAGGTTAAGAAGTGTAAGAAGCTGTCCGTTCCTGACATTAAGATCATCTGCCTAGGGCGTCGAAAGTAAAGTAAAGGGGCATGAAGAAATAAAGGCATTACGAAAACTTCTTTGGGCGAGTTAAAACGGAGAAACGCGCGACTTAGTTATAACTGCATTCTGATATAAGTACAAGCAGATGTCATCCTATGTTTTTGTTTATTTCATTTTAGATACAAGATTTTTTGCTGACTGTACTTTTTGTTGACTGTGCATTGTCATCCGTCCTACATATATAAACCAAATTTCAAGTCATTCGGCCCAACCGTTGAAGAGTTCCTTCCTGCGGAGACGGTCCTGGCTGGAATTCTACTATGGGATTATTGTATTGTCATCTGACTTACATAAGTATGCAAAATTTCAGCTCAATCGAATGAAGATATCGGCTTCAAAATTGAGTCGCAAGATTCCACTCAGATAAACATACTTTTACATAACATACATTGCAAGTTAATATAAAGCTTGTAAAATTGGAGCACCTAGAGAGGTTAAGTCGCTGACAGTAATTTTAATCTATTTTTCATAGTTTAATTTGTTTTGAAACTGTATGAGGAAGTCCGGGAAACGCGCATGATAGTTCATGCTACGCCGTAGCAGTTTTCGTAGACGTCTTAAATCGTTCTTTATTAAGCTTAAAATGGGCACTACAAAAAAAATCTTGTATCTAGTGACTCAGAGCTGAAGCACAAAATGAAGAAGTATTCAACGTCAATGTTAACTGATACGGATAAATGCTTACTCATTATCGGTTAATTAAGCTACCCGGTAGAATAATGACAGTGCGTCACATGAGATGATAAATACGTTACTTATTATTTCATTTTGAACGGAAAAATTCAAATGCAACTTAATATTTTTCTGAACTTCAAAAACAGCAGCGCATAGTAAAATAAAATAAATGTGTACCTATGCTACGGTTGTGTTATTAACTACCTACCTAGCGTACCTACATATTTATTACTCAAATACAATTTTCTGTAATATGTTCAGCGCGTAGGGGACACTCAATTAGGTATACACACGATACTTATGTTCTTGCCAAGCTAAAGGGCTAAGATACTTGCCAGTGATTTCACCGGCTGCCTTATTCTGCTCACCGGAATACAGCACAACTCATCAGTGCATTGTCGTACGAACCTAGCATGGTAGGGGTAGGTAGTACGTATAATTTCGATTTGCTAAGCTCAAAAATCGACACCGTAGTTTTACGTTTCTCAGCTTTCATAGTTTCAGTTTTCTCCCTTCTTACTCATTTAGAATACTCACTATACAGCGTGGATTTGGAATACGGGCAATGCCTTTAACTGGCCAGGCTTTTGTCTTATTTTTTAATAAGTGGTACCTTAATCAATTCTTTCGGACCTAGACTTAACGCTGTTTTAAGATTCGCCCTTGCCTGGAGTAATACACGCTGTATAGAGATTTATCAAAAGTTATTCATGTGATAAAAAGTCACAATTTTAAACATCGAAATTGTGTTCCATATTAATCATATTCTTTATATCCGGATGCAGATTTAATGGGGATGATTCCGCAAACAAGCGTGTGACCTGGGACATGTGTCGACTTGATGTGAATTCATGAAATGTTTATATTCCTTACCACACGGAGTCTAGCAGACTAGGATTTCACTCGCTTGGGTGGCTTATTTTAATTTATGCCGTGACATAAAAATGTGCGATCTTTACTATTATGTAGATCTACCTATAAAAGCACACAATTAAGTAATATAAACGTTTCATTAGCGAATACATAAAACATCGTTTGAACATTAAAAAAACACGTAAGGCAAATGAGCAACTGGGCTACAGGTGGAATCCATGGTCACCCGCAACAAAAGAGGTTTGAGATGCCTTACCGGCCTAGAAGGCTAAAATGGAATACTTCATTTGTCGGTAATTTCTCTGACTGGCCATACTAATTTAAATTTAAATCGTATAAGTATAAGATATTGCAAGTAAGCTGATGGAATAATAACAAAATTTAGAAACTTTTCTGCATTAGTCGTATTTTAAAAATTAGTGTAGATACAGAGGACCCGCATTAGGGTACGCTTCTGTAGATCACAAGGAAATCGGGGCGAGACATGGATTTCATGTAATGTGATTGGACGATTTTGCACATCTCCGCTACGCTCTACATTAATAGAAGCACACCCTAACTCTAAATACAGTAAATCCCGCTCTGAACTTAATAAATGGCGACAAGCACTCAGCGTGATTACCTACAGTGAAAATATTTAGAAACTTTGTCTGGTCATTGTTTACTTAGTTTTCCAAGAAACGTCCAGTCACTGTATAAAAAGTCAACGACAGTAAATTTTACTAAAACTATTAAATTTGCTGATCTACAGGTGAACTTAAATAGTTATGTTGGCCATAAATAAAAAGAGAGATAGAGAATGTGTTATTTCACTCAAGATTTTCATACAATCATAATCTAAAGTCGTTACTAACATTGATAAACTGGGGTGGCTTGTATATTTCCATAATTAATGTAGGTAGGGGTTTACCCAAATATCCTTTTTATATCCGTTCTTTACGGTTAAACAACAATAGAATTGGTAGGTATATTTACCTTTTTTACATCTTTTATTCTTGGCGTTCATAAAGTACAAATCCCATATAAAAGATTATGATTATCTTATCTTACTGAGAAGAAAGCAAATAGCTTAATTTTGGTAACCGGTATCTGTCGATACAATCTATTCACGTGGCTGTACAGACACCTCACTATTTTCACCTGTTCAGTTTCCAATTTACAAGGAACTTTGTTTTGTCGCTCTCTGATTTCCCGCCTTTCAATTAACTGGTAATCTCAGACACGCCCCGGGAAACCCTTTCATTAAATGCTGTTAATGACTTATCACCCTTCGACGAATGGTGGACACGGGACTTTGGCATCTGGCTTGCGTCGTATTTTGTCTTTTGCTTTTATGCAGACAAATTGGGCAGCAACGCTGCATTGGGCATGCCTACTTCATTTGCTAGATAAACAAGGCAAGGTAGGTTTTAGGTTATATTTTGGAAAATATTTCGTTGGTAAATTTGGTGTCTGGATTGTAGGATGTTATTAGTTACAGTAAAACATTACTGATAGAAAACAAACTGCTAGTGATTTCGAAATAAAAATTGCAATGTTTTAAATCTGAATCGAATTCTATATTTGAATAATCAGTTTCATTTAGAACTTTTAAATTTTAAATTCGATTTTCTGTTTAGCTAAGTAACATAATCTTCATAAATCCCTGCCTAAGTAACAAAGTATCCCGTAGAGGGTATGTCCTACATTAACTTCTAGTGTTACATCACTGAACCTACACACAGGTTCAAAGCACCATTTTGCTTGTTTTGCTAGGATGTAGAGAATCCAATTGCAAAATCAAATCGGCTTACAAAACCGAATTAGAGAGGGCAATCGGACACTAGCGAATTTAGAAATAATTAATGGAAGATGAAAACTGTAGCCGCAACTACACGTGCTCTACACATATTAATTATCTATATGCTATTACAAGCATATGATCAGGCGACTGACATCACGAAAAGAGTAGATTAACTAGTCGTAAATCAGTAATTGAATGTGCATTCTGAAAACAAATCTTTCAGCGAAATGAAAACCCCGCAACTGACGAGTCGAACTGTCCTCATTAGAGGTAATGGCGGTCGGTCGAAGCCGATATTCGAGACAGAACGGTTTAATTAATGCCGAAGCCACAGACCCTTTGTTATACCAGATTATTACTAGTTCGTATAACAATGATTCAGTCGCATTAACCATCGGATTATTCCGTAATAATGATCCGAAGCTATCCAAGACTCCAATTTAGAAAATTTTATTCACTTGCACTAACGCCTGTCGAAATACTTACCTACCTAGGTATTTACTAAGCATTGTTTTTAAGAAATGACTTTACTAATTTATTTTTTATTTGCTATTTAGATTTTTGCTAGAGATATTGGAGTTACACACTGTGGTCAAATTAAACTTAAAAGGACACAAGGTAGGCAGAATCAACTACATTGAGATTTTCTTCCTTCTCAAATATCATGTTAATAAGTAGGTACTTCAGCGAATCATATTTTATGTTTTAATATTTGAAATACCATTCAATGCAACAACTCCAGTAGGCGGGCATGCTTTTAAAAGGCCTCTCTAAATTATCGGTGTCAAAAGAATCAAAGATAAATTACGCCACACACAAACTTCATCACCTTTGTCCGTTTGTCACACGTTTTACTGGCGCAAGCCATACATAAATATCTGAATGTCACAAATCACTTACCCCTCCGCCCTGAATATGCGATGTTATTTATGGTTCTACGGAGATTCGGGGTACTAGCTTTGATTAAGGAAAAGTCAGAGACGTCTTTTCAAATAGTAATGCTTTAATGCGAACAATCGGAACAGTTTTGAAAAAATACATATAAAACTGTGTTGGTTACAAATGTTGGGTCTGAGTAGAGTTCAGTCAGTCTTGCCGCCGTTTCTACCAATTGACCCTCTTATTTCATCTAGTTGAGACTTGCACTTACAAATTATTTTATAAACATTCAGAATAATTGAGACTATCTGTGAATTAATTTTACGAATTACCTGCTTATCAAACTTTCATACAATGTTTTAATTATTATTTACAAATATTAATCACAAATAACGAGGTTATTGTGATAGGTACCTAATATTTAACGTTAGGTCCGCGAACTTATTCATTATTTTGAAAATATTTATCTACATAACATCTGTACATGTTTCAGTTATATTTTAAAAACTGATTTAATACATTTATACCCGTTTTAGTTATGGAAAAAACAGTAATATTTCACTTATGTAAATTAAAACTGAAATTGTAGTAAGTATGTGTAAACATATTTTAGGCCGTTTTTTGAGAATGTTATACCGAATTCAGGTTGATGTACGTAGCTACCTACGTTTAACTCTTTATTGTGCATAAAGTACAGTTAAAACAAGTTGTCCGAATGACAAGTGTTATAAAAATATGAGTATAGGTACTCTCTAATACGTATAAGTTTTCAACTTTAATATCTCGGTCAACGGTTTCCGATCAGAATATATTTGCATCTTACTGAATAAAGATATAATGAATCAGTAAGAGCCAGTCTTTGGCACAGTAATCATAATATTTATTTTTATTATAGCTGAACAAAGGTAGATATTATTCTGAATGGATATCTTCAAAAGACATTATTTATTTAATCTTAGTAATTAACTACGTACTTCTACGAAACATAAATCTGCCTTCATCCCTTTAAAATAAATCAACTGTACACAACTGAAAAACATAAATAATATCTTTCCATGTTACTTAATTTCTTATTTTAAATTTCAACAGGTACCACCTACTTACACATTTTAAATGGTAAACGGTTAAGTTACTTAAGTTGACCTGAAAATATATAAATTAATATTTAGAGAGGTATGTTTATTAATTTAATGCAAACAAATAAAATATTTATAAAACCATTGTACGGTCAAGTGCAAAAATAAGTATCGATAGGAACTTCTCAAAAATATGTCCCACGACCTTATTACGCCGGTGTAAGAGCGTATGGTACTTATTTTTGAAACTTTGTCTAGATACATATTATTACATCACTTGACTGTACGTAAACTAACAAAAAATGACATGTCGATTGAGTATTTTATTTACACGAATGAGTTATCTATAGAATCCGTAAGAGACTTCATCGATTCATTCCGCTTTTATGAATTTAGGAGACTTAAAGACAAGCTCAGTTTCGAAAGACTACTTTGGATACAAGAATTAGGTTGATGTCGGTTCACAGCTCAGTGCTCATCTCAGCTGTGGCCGAAGTTTTGGCGCCGTCCGCCGCGCCCGGCGCCGCCTCCAGGGGAGAATTCAGTTGCTCTGCAGCCTGTATTTTATAAATCAAAATTAATTAAAACATAATAATTTTATTCGCTACTGAATTTATAAGACACGTAAAAAAATTAAATAACTTGGTTCATTTTACTGGTGAATCACGGGTTTGGTTATAAAAACATGTTTAATTACAAAAACAGACACAAGGTGCGACAAAAATCATAAACACAGAAAAACAAAAATAAAGTGATAAATAAAGGTTAGTCAACTCGTGTTAGTCTACTCTACCACCGCAAACGTAACCGCTAAACCACAACCGTGCACAAATAAAGAAAAACACAAACATTGCCTCCGCAGGCAGCAGGGAGACCAAACGAACAAACCAGGGTTGCGTGCAGCTATTTTCATTCCGCTACGTGATGCGACACAAAGTGCGCTGCTGGAGTGCGAGCCTTACTTACTGCGTGCTTTCTATGAGAGGCTTAAGGATAATGTCGAGGGTGTTGTCGTGGCGGTGGATGCGCGCGTGCGTCCGCGCGAGGTTCGCGTTGTGGTCGCGCGCCTCGCGCGTCTCCCGCGCGTCGCCGCGCGACACGCGCGCGTGCCGCCGCGCCAGCGACCCGCCCGCACTCTCGCCGACCAATATGTTGTTGTTGCTAGCATGTCTCTGTGTCCCAATTACACGAGCGTCAACATACAACTACCGGTGCACACCATATAGCTTTGTACAGTAGGTACCTACTAATAAAGTATTGATGATTATACAACATTCATAATTAAATATATCTTAGTGTTCCCAATAGCGAGAGGCATAAATTGACGCAACGCACCACAGAGGTCAAGTTTTCCGATTTTCATTAAGGTATTTAAATGACCACTGCAGGACTTTGCGGCCCTGGAAATTGGAAGCCCCATAGCATAGAATAGTGTATGTATATGTATGATAATTTAAAGTGAAAAACTATATTGATTGTCAAATCTAATAAAATGCGTCAGTGAATTAGACTATTCAACTTTTAATTTCTACTTTATAATGCGCATAGAATAAGTAGATACAAAAATGTATCGAACAATCTCTTACACCATGATAAAGTGCTATAATGTAAAATGTTTAAATTGTAAATGGTTTTCGAATTTGCAGCACCCTGTACACGGTTAGCTTCGTCAGCGACCAAGAAACAGGAGCTGCGGATTAATCCGTCGGCCCTTGTAAGCTTCTTTGTAATTTATTGTACTCTGCAGGCTTCCATCTTGAATCGAAGAAGCAAGTTAGATACAAAACGTTGATAATTAGAGATAGACGTCCTTGCGCCTAAATCGATATCTCGTTTGGAAACAAATAAATTAATATTTATTTTTTTAATAACGAGATCATTTATTTTATTTTGATTTAGATCAATGTAACCAGTCGTAATTATTTACGAAGTAAATCAGACCTATCTCAGAATGTTTTAATAACTGAAACGTTATTGTCCATATCGAAATTCAGCAGTACCCATGTCCTTTATTAATGACTCGTCGCGTTACGGTTATTAAAATAGATAGAGACATCTCCATACAGGACGCGAAATTAACTAACGAATTTTCATTTCAAACAACGAAAACATATAAAAAGAGGCTCCAAATAACGACAAGATAATCCTCAATTAGTCGTCATGTGCAGAATCAATTAAAAATCACAACATCAATGTTCTTCAATCAAGGGCCGACGGATCGCGGAAGTGTTGTTAGAAAGCCAAGCGCCCACTCACGAAGAGAGAAAAGCCAGCGTCCGCGGGGTGGGGGTAGTGGCGCGGCGCCGAGTCGCGCGGGCGGCGCGCGGCAGCGCTGTCGCTGGCCACCGAGAGCAGCGAGCGCTGCGAGCCCGAGGCGCGAGCGCGCGGGGGCGCGGGGGGCCGCCGCGCCAGCCCCGCGCCGCCCGCGCCGCACCCCGCCACCCGCCACTGCCTACTCACAGGCGCCGTCGCCGCGCTCGCGCCGCACTTCGCGCTGTCGCTCGACCTACGCGAACAAAAATATAATCACCCCCTAATCAAGTTAAATTTAAAAGACCTACTTATATATAATTCCAGCATCTATTGATTTTAAAGCCTTGAATTTTTTTGAATTGAAATAAAGACAAGCAAAAACATTAGATGTAGCTAAATTTATTCTACTCCTACACTGTGTCTTAAAATTAATCCGGAATACCTACTTCAGCAAGTGGTTGAGTTAGTTTGACTGAACACATCTGTTAATAGTTAATCATGATATTTAATTGTGGTTGGCAAATTATCGTTTCCTTACATTGGTCGATGTTCAATTTCATAAAAATAGTGTAGTACACGGCGTCAAAAAATCTATAGGTATCTATACTCCCGAGTATTCAAGCCAAGATTAGCCTAATCCTACCATCAGCTGCAAAATCCCAGAATAATTTTATGAGATCTTAGAATGCTCAATAAACATACAAAATTCGCAGTAGGTACCTATCCGTTTTAATGATATGTTTAACAAGCTCAAGTTCCATCGAGTTTAAAACACATCGATAATGACATTAATGACACACGCCTGGGACGAGCGTTTGTTCAATTATCGCCTTTAACCTTCAATCACAGCTTAAGAGTGCTGGATAACAATGGGTTTACTTGTTTCATTGATGAAAAAAGCAGATTAAAAAACAATAAAGACCCAATAATTTCGTATTGAAAACCGAACGTCAAGTTGCTCTTCAAAAATGTTAACGTGGAGTTAGACCAAACGAGCGAATGCTCTTTCTATCCCCACTCTGCCAAATTTATTGTGTCGACAAAAGATAACACGTCGCTTTACATACAAATTTGTATGGAGAGTGATCCGATATTTTTGCTGCACACAATCAATTTGAGAGAATGAGCATTCGCCCATTTGGTCTAACTCCACTTTTAAGCTAACTTTGCGCTTATTAAATTAAATTTTAAAAGCAGATTTTAAAAGCAATTCCATTTCAAAAAACTTAACATCTTAATGAGAACCGCGTCGTACTCAAACTTTCCCATTATTGTATTCTACATACATTTACTCGTGTCTTGATCACTTCATCCGATTCCCGATATTACAACATAATTAAGCAAGGAAAATAAATATTGAAACTCTAAAAATACAAGTTTAATGAAAACCTGACTAACCTATATATTTGTTGTAATAATTCAATTTGACTGACGTAGAAATCGCCTGAAAAATGACCGTATGAGTCCAAAATATACTTAGAATTATGAGATAATTAAATTGCTTGTTCACCTTTCGGAAGAATACGCGTAATCCTGATCAGCTCCGAGGCCTGAGTCTGTGTGTTCGTGGGAGACCCTCGCGCTCCCAGATATCAATTCCCCGCTTGAGCTGTTGCTATTACTATTTGTCACGGGGCTGTAAGGGTTGTTGTTGTTGTTCGGAACGGGCGTCACGTTGCCTTTATACCCGTTGTTTGTTAGGAAATCATCCCCGCTCCGGCCTACGGTCTCGTCATAGCTCGGGTACACGCGCCTGAAAACATTTGTAATATTGTAACCACAGTGTAACAACGCCATCAGAAGGTAAATCGACTGACTTATTCTCTGTAAAACATCTTAAACTCTGTACAAAAATTATTTGCGTTACCATTATCAATTATTCCATCGTGGATCTTCAAATAACAGGAAAATGAATAAACAAATCATTTCATGTGACTTGGCGGAATCAGCCAATCAAGTCAATCTTTCGCATCTGTGGTCTCAGATTGCCAGACGAGATCGTTTTCATTGGCTGACCTATTTAACTGTGTGGTCTGATTTGTTTACCTTATTTTACGTAGCTACAGAAACGTGGTATAATGCTGTCTGTAGATTAATAACAAACTATTCCTTTTTTTTATTTTAAAGCTTATTCTACCGGTTTTATATATTTTAATTATCTACCTTTTGTAAAAAATACATATTTATTACAAATATCACATTAACCTGGTAGAAAACGTCCACAGGTCCTTTCTCTACTCTTACTCTTGTTCTACTCTTACTAGAGGCCGTACCTATAGCATTCTAGTTTTCATCGCAGTTTTTGTTTCAAGGAAGCTGCAGTAGGTAAGTTTGTGCGAACGTGATAGACGTTTGTGTGCCAGGTACTAGTGTGCTACAGCCTTTAGTGGTGTCACAGTTAAACGCCTCAGTAGAGTAACCGCGCAAATCATTTCCGCGGTTTCGAGATCTTACCTTCCGTATTTCTCGTTACCGGTCCTGTGTGTACTGAGGGTACTTGAACTCGATCGGAGAGATCCTTGGTTATGGTTGTCATGGGCGCTCTTGCTGTGAGTTAAGGAACTCTTCTCACGCCTCGCTAATGATCCGTGCTCCGTCCTAAAGGGATGGTAAAAGGATTTTATTTCAGCACGTGTAATTTGCTAAACTGATAATGCAATTTAATTTATTTCTTTATTATTTATTTAACGTTTTAGAACCAGAGAATTAAACATTCAGTTTACTAAAAATACCTACTTACCTATGTACAGGAGTTTAAACTTCGATGTTATTACTTTTATTTACTTATACATAACTGCAATTGTAGCTCTCATTTAATAAATTGAAAAGTTTTAAGTTTTTCTCACTAAGAAAAATACAAATATAATGTAATTTTAACCCAAGTTTCATTTTGGTTCAGAATACCTATCGCTTTGTTGTTTCCTCGTGCTACATAAATAATGTGACTTCACGAAATCATTCCGTTTTCTCCCAAAGTTACTTTACCTATTTCTCTTCGAGAAGAAAACTTCATGTGCGGTATTTTGTGATTTTAGAAATGCCTGTGTTCAGTGAGTAGCGTGGACTCTTTTGCCACTAAATGAGCATTGACCCAAAGAATAAATATTTTGACAAAATAAATTGCCACTGCGATACAAAACCAGTCTCATATCAGCTGAGCGACAAGGGAGCGAGGGAGTAATAAATAAATTTTGAGGTACTGTACTCTTTAGAATGAGCTCTCTCGATTGCTACCCTACCTATCGAATCTTATCAAGGATAGAGTTCCTTAAAGTCGATTCTTGTTTGTCAGTGCAGTAAACCTGATATGAACCGGGCTTACTTATCTTAGTGAGAAGCTCTATCAAATATAGAGTTTTAACTAGTATTACTTATTGAGTCGAAAAGTGTTTGGAAAGGAAAAAGGTGCATCTAGTTTACATACTGCCTGTGCCTCGAGGAAGTGCGCAGCTTCGTCTGTCGCGCATGGCTGGTCTGTACCACGGTGTATGGGATCTCTTTAAGCTGTTCCTCCGTCATGCCTGTCGTATCCACCAGAGAGAACTCCAAGTGTTGTTTCAATTCAGTCGGAAGCCATTTTTTATCGTTTGGAGATCCGGACCGCGATCTAAAGCGTATTAGCAAGAAAAAAAAACTTAAATGAAATCCGCCGCATTTCTCATAATTGTCGGGGATTCTTACTATGATGGTAAAAAATCCTTTATTACTACGTAAGTGTAGAAAAATTGTAGGGGATAATAAAATTAGGGATATTAAGTACTACTTACTACTCAGTATAAATACCAAGAAAATAATTATGTGAGAGGGGCAATCGTCGGCTAACAAAACTTCCAGACGTTTAAGTCTACCAGGCATTTTGTAATAAAACAATGAATATGGCGAGGCTGCCCGAAAGTCAAATGAAACATTTCAAGAAAATAAATAAAGCCGTCTGGAATCTAGACTTGCGTTTGACTTGGGTTAATAAAATCTTATTCAGCCGTAGGGTGAGTAAGCAAAAAAGTATAAGGTATATTCCATTATTGCTTTATATACGTAGGCACCTACGTATACGTATACCTTGCTGTTCTGTTTCAAAAATAATTGACTACCCCAAAAAACTTTCTCAATTTCATGTAATGGTTGGTTACGATCAAAGTTTTTCGCTAAGTCACTATTCGTAACTATAGAAGGACAAGATATATCTCATGCGCCGTCATGTAATAAGTGAGCGGATAGAAAGTTTACCGGTGTTTCCTGTGCCTCCTGTGTTTGTGAGACGATCTATGTGTTCCCGTTTCTGGTTCCATTTGTGAGCGACGAACGCTAGCAACCTACAAATTTAACAGGACATTAAGAACTTTATATCGCGTGCTTCTCTGTCCCTTCCTCGGGGTTTAATAGTGCAAGTGAATCGTCAGAAATTTAATTATTGTGGTTATGGTTGGTAACTTGGTACTAACCTGGACGCCGGTGCCTGCAGTTGTCTGTCGCAGTACTTCCTTCCATTGTGATTCAGATTCAACCAACTCATATTCTCTGAAACAATTATTATGTTTAGCAGGTAGTAAAATATGTAAACATCTCTTGGTCGCAAATCTGTTCCATGTTTTTCTGACGGAAAAAGTATAAAATAATAAGTGACAAGGTCAGTTTTTGAAATTGCCTTCAAAACTGGAAGGATAAGGGAATATTCATGATTTTTTTCATGACTTTCATTAAAAGCTCAAGCTATAAAAGTAACCGAGATATAGAGCTATCAAAAATATGTCTCTATTTCTTTCTACAAAAACGGAATTTTACTATGAAGGGCGTTGTAACATATTATGACGTCACATCTCATATCGTATCTCTATTTCTAATCGGTGACTAATTAGGAAGTAGTTTAAAACTCTTATATTGTCCGTATTTATTGACCGATATTACTTTTAATTTCACTTTTTGTCATGTCTTTTACGATATTTTCATATTTTATTAAGATACGTGATAATTTTTTTAATGCATATTCCCTATTACGGAAACTAACAGTCATCGCGAAAATTTACGATCCAAGTGCTAAATAAGTTGACACTTCGAGAGAAAACACTGTCGTAAACATAGTGGGATACCACCAACGAAGTTTCAGACATAATTTTTGCAAACGCTGAAATAATTTCGCACCATAAAGTATGGGAGTTAAGCGTTAAGTACTTAAGTTATACAGAAAGTATCCACTCGCCTCATTGTGCCAAAAAGATATAAAATGGCAGACTGAAATGGCTAGAATGACTAGTCATTTTATAGGTTACGCTGAGAGCTTCTCTTTCATGCTGAGCCAGTTTAGTAACATGAAATTAGTATCCATTCAAGATGATTAATTCGGACCCTAAGGTATATCCATTCAATGGACATTCTGTAATACCTGTATATCTATAAGTATAGCAATATTTTTTGTTTCACGTCATTTTGGTCAAAATAAACGGGCGTTTCGTGTAACTTATGTACTTTCAGTCGAAACTGTTTTTATTCTACAAATAATTTACATGGGCTGCCTATAAATCGATAGGACTTATTTTAAATTTCCTGAAAATTTATTGGTTGTAGCATTATTTCAATTCGAATTACACGAAACGATAAATCGATCAAACATTAATTAGGACAACAAAGTATTCCAGCACCCGGTATAGACCCTATAAGAACTCATGTTATGAGAATAAATTGGAATAAAGAGACTGTGAGTGTTCGTCGACATACTTGGTATCTGGCTGCGAGTCGTCCCGTTCGGAGCCGGACTCGTGCTTGTGCCGCGAGCGGTGCCGGCGGTGCCGCCGCCCCGAGCGGCCCGAGCCGCGCGACAGCTCGCTCTCCGCGTCAGATTGCTGTCTTCGAGACCGGTGCTTGTGTCTACAGCAAATAATAATAATAATAACGGAAAACGGACTACAATACAACGGTTCCTCGGAGCATATTTTTTAAATGGATTAATTAGAGGTGCCGTTGTGTAGGCAATTCGAGGGCCTAGTTTAGAAGTCACATCTATAAAAATGGCACTCGAAAGTTGTAGTTGTTGTTCTACAACTACAATTTTCTTCTTATTCAAAAAATTATTTAGATTATAAGTACTTGCCTAATCTATTGCTCCACTCGTATTACAAATTCAACACGAATTTTTACTACTTTCTAATAGTATTTTAGACGTGATTTAAAAAATTGGCACTAAGATGCTAGCAAGGAATGGGATGAGGACACAACTGGACATTCGTTCAGCCCTTTTGGCTCTGTTTTTGTGTCAAATAAACCTTTCTCTATTTCTTCCGTGAAACACTGAAAACCAAATTAGTCATGTCACCTGCGATTAGAGCGGGAGTCGTTGGAGCTCTGCGAGTCGACGGAGGCGGAGCGGTGGCGCGGCGCGGGCGGCGGGCGCGTGGCGGTCGGCGACGCCGAGTACAGCCCGCGCCGCGCCGGCGCCGATCGCGTCGAGCGCGGGGAGCCCGGCGCCGGCGCAGGCTCGCACCCGCCCGTGCCGATTATTCTGGTGAACAGTTACTGCGTGATGAATCTTCCCACGCTATTATTATCATACAGGGTCTTGTAAAATTGTTCCGGAATATTTCAGCAGATGGTTGGAAGTCGGTTTAGTTTTCGTAGTCCTCTGTTATAAAAAAGACGTTTACGAAATAGGAGCCAGATATTTATGTCGGCCTGGCGTCGGTTTCCGCTCATGATGTGATTAAAGAGATAAGACAGAAAAAATAAATAAAAATGGAATAAGCAACAATTATCTCAAATTTTAATGTGTATAAACGGACATTTTAAATATTTTGCTTCGCGTATTCTACCACATCTGCATTGTATTACGTAGCCTGACTGACTTGCGATGCCTTCGTCGAACAAAATAACACGTCACTTGAGCAATTTAAAAACAGCTTTCATTTTCGTTTACAAAGACAACATTCCTCAGTTCTTATCATTACATACACCTACTTGTACCAATTCCCAACTGCAAGTGAGCTCTTAATGTTAAATTATTTTTGGCTTAAATGTTTCTGGAGACGTTATTTCTCCGAAACCCTTGGGAGTGTTTATTAAAACCGCTTCGATCGATCACATTTATAATGTCTCCAATTAAATTAGAATCTGGTATGGCACCGGCACTTACGAATTGGGCCGGTGTATTGAGGTAGGTTGTTTGATTTCTGGAGTGCAGTCTTTTATTCTCAAGTCTTCTAGTTTGTGCACTGAAACAATGATCAAATAATTAGTTCCGGATTGGAGATCGGGATAGCCGGTGGGTGAAGCTCTCTAGGCTGGCAACCCATCTGTACCTAATGTCCTGTCGTTGTGGACGTCATTGGGCAGTAGAGATTAACTACTGGGAATTTAATATTTAGTACATGGGAATCTTATTTGCGAATCTTAGTATAATTTGTGTACCTAAGTAGTTATCTTACTTACCACAAATACTAGTCTTTTGAATGTAAGTGCCAGTGCACCGTGTAACGTGCACCTCCACGTTTTATTTTGTACCAGAAACTGAGATATTATTTTTAAACTCCGTGGCTGATGAATCCAACGTTGCTACAGCATTTCCATTGTCCAACTATTCTTACGAAACTACTTTAAGTCATCTCTTGATAGACCTTAGGTAGTGCTGGGCCCAGTTGCGTAAAATAATAATTAAAGTAAAAGTAAATATTATTATAAATATTTACCGTCATGTAGAGAACCATGCGGTGCGTGCGTCGGACGCGCGTTGCGTCGCGACGGCGTCCGAGTGAACGCAGGCGGCGGGCGCGGCCGGGCGCCTCTCCCACTGATACAGAAAACGACAACAATCGTGTCAAGCTTCAATTATGTTACCAGCTAATGTGTATGAATAGGTATACAGCTTCTACCAATTTTGAGTCAGTTTATGTGACATCTATATAGGAACGTCCTTTTACATATTGCGCGCTAAACTCTAACTCTATTTAGGCTTAAATATTTATGGCCTAATTAATGCAGATCCATGTTTCTGCAAAACCACATTAAAACTGCGCTTAAACTGCAACTTGATGCAGGTTCAGACCTCTTTAGAATACACGTGGAACAACACCAATTTTCACTCTAACTCTGTCCAATTAGCTCAGTATGTTCAGTGAAGTTTTCTATGTGCAACTTTTACTCAAAAGTTCAAAGTAAGAAGTGACAAAGTGAGAAATGAACAAAAAACCAAGACAAAGTTCATGTAAAAAGAACGTGCAAAACCAAAGAGTTGAAACTTATTAAAAAGCGACGTGAACAAGTTTGAACAACTATCAGACTGATCATGAACAAAACTTAAGGCAGTATTATCAACAGAAGCTCAATTTTATGTTAATTAGTTAAAACTTTTTACAAGAACGGATGTTGTGCACCTGCGGTTACCAAAGTTGTCTACTTCGAATTAGTAAACCTCTTTGGCAATGAACCTAGAAAGAAAACAGAGTACTGACCTATTTCTCAAGCGAGAGCCCAACGCGAAGATGTCTGCAGACGCAGGCGAGGTCTGCTGGAGGCGGAAGAAAGCGTGGTGGTCCGTGCAGCAACGCCACAGGTGTCGGCAAGCCGACCTCGTGGGTGACTCAAAGCCATACGTCGCTGTTTCATTCTAATGAACAAAAACGACTGTCTCTTAAAATTTTGATTGCGCGATCTCGCGACGAGCAACTCGCTGAGCTAATCGCCGAGAAATCGCGGGACCAATCGTTAGTGTGTAACAATAATGTTAAGGCAAATTTTACGGTCGCCATCAGTTGCATCGGAGCTGTCTGGTTGCTCGAAAATACCGGAACACACATTTACGGTCGATTTTTTTTGAGGTCTAAGCAGCTCTCTTGTTTTTGATGAATGATGACGACTATAAGTGCTGCACCATTTTTAGGACATTGTATTGGATCTTAAGGTGATATAGGAATTCTTTCTCGTTTACTATGTCAGTAGTATAAGTGAACCATAATGTGGAGTAACCTAAATACTTCAAAAATTTCTTACCTATATTCGCTGCAAAAAAGGATCAAAATCTAGTGTAAGATGTTTAAGTACGACGTCTCTGAGCTTTGCAACAGCGCGGCAGCGTTGGCGGCGTGGTTATCAGCCGCCCCACAGCGCTGTAAATACCGCGCTCAGTCCCCGCGACTTATCTATAATTGCCTTCCTACGAATGTCTTTCAAGGAAGCCTCACAAGGTGGACCCGACTTGCACCACTTCACTATTCACTGCGCAGCGATCATGAGATAGCTGCCAACCGGAAACGGGGTCAAGAGTCCCAGCAGATTTTGATGTTTATTTATTCGTTTCTTAATTAGTGAAGTTTCAGCTGGATTTTGCGCTTCAACTGTCGCAAGAGGAAAAATTTCGTGAATATTCGTTAGTTAAAGATGAGTGCTTACATTTTTGTCCGCCACACGGAGCATGAAGTAACGGCCCTTGTAGTAGAGCTTGGAGACACGCGGCCAGTAGTAGTTGGCTACTGTGTGTTTTCCTCTTAGCAACAACAGGCCACTCGGCGCCAGGCCGAGGAAATACTCTACGCTGTCTTCGCCCTGTTGGACGACAATTTCAGTTAAAACAATATAAATATTTCGTTGACGTCTATGAATAAAACAAATAAATTAAACAACTATTTATACGGTCTAATGCACCAAATTTCATAAAAATCGGTTCAGTGGTTTAGGCGTGAAGCGTCAGGCAGACTGACAGACAAGCAGATAGAGTTGCTATCGCATTTATAATATTAGTAAGGATGAGGATTAACATAGTAGACCATTGTGTAAGTGTAACAGTACAAAATTATTCTATCTGTAGAATTTGTTTATCACATTTTGCGAGTTATCCCATGAATGAAACATCCTCTGAATAAAACATAAACAAACAATGTCATAGTTACCAAAACAGGGTGTAAATCGACACCGTACATGTCGAGCCATTTCACTTTATCCAGGTAACTCAGTTCAGCTTGCGCCGGTGAAATACCTCTGTGACAAATAACACAATTTGAGCGAAAGGGGTAACAGAGACAAAAGACAATAATAAAGAATAGCTGTAGTGAATTATTACTAATTGTGGCATTATTCTGGGAAGTCTAACAATGAATAATCAGTTGGTTGGCGTCCGTCGCCGCCCGCCGGCCCGCGGCGCCGCACTTGGTGCTAAGTACACGTAATTTGCATGTAATTGCGGCTTTGTGACGCGCCCTCGGCCGCAGACTGCATCTTTGTACGGTTAAAAATTCATTCAATTAGGCGAGAAGCGCGACGAAGTTTAATTTCCGGCGCGGGCGGCGACGCTTCCGGCGTGAAACTGCTCCCACTGAAATCTTAATTCCCCGGAACTTACTTTCTTCAGACGATGCAGCCAACTTGCTACTCTCTTTATCTCGGTATATGAGTTCCTGTATATGCGGGTCTTTTTGTTCTAAGCTGCTTTAGTAGTTAGAATTGTTTGAAGAGGACTCTCACATGAAGACTTTCGCGCGAAGTTTTCAAGCCATACTTAGACATGATATAGTAATTATTACGTCTTCGTGTATTCCCTTCGTTTGTTTGTTCCTTGTTAACTTGCCTCGAAACTTTCAACTACTTTTAGCATTTCCAAGAAAATGAAAAAACGTCAATCAACCGCTTAATTTCAAAGGTTAAATCACGCTGTGTTTAACAAATAAAGTCCTAACATGATTTTTTTTAGCTAGACATGTGTACTGCCCTTTGCTGTGTTGATCAGCGGTGGTGGCACTTACGTCAGGGTGCGATGGATTTCAGCCGCGCGTGTCTCCAGCTCGGGAGTCTGGTGCGCCAGTAGCCGAAATTCTGACACGTAACCTGACACGTGTCGCCGAGGATCGTAGTCGCCTAACTCCGCTGTAGGATTAGAAGAACAAATACATTTTGAGACTTCAGGATAAAAAAAAGATGTAAGTACCTGCTAAATGCTAACGTTGTTTGAGTAAATTATTGTGAGTACAAAGTTGACGTCTACACATGGAAATTGATAATCTTTACTCAGTAAGTGCACTCAGGAGATGAACCTATAGAAAGCATCCGTAACTAGAAAGAAAATAACCATCCATACTAAATGTAGGAAACATTACATAGTGCGGCCCTGAAGTTCGTTCCCGAACAGTAATAAATAATAATCCTCAGGTGATTTATTATGTTACCTACACATGCCTAACCAAACCTACGCTTAAGACATAAGTGCTTGAATCTTAGTTACATAAATCATGAGCGAGTGGTCGCCTAAAGTACCCTTAGTTTACTGCTTACATCAATCTATTCGCCAGACGGGAACATTTTGAGACAAGTGATTTTGCTCGAGACAATCTCATCTCGTAATTTAAAACATCAGATCGAGCTTCACAGTAAATAATTTACTATTGCGCATTGAATGCTACAACATTTTCCTTTTCACAAATACAATTGTAGAATTGTTTGTTGATTTTTTTTGACAGTAGCCACTACATTCTTTTAAGTGACTTTTATTTTAAGGACGAAATAAACTATGCCCATCTTCAACCATTGTGACAGAACTACAGCATCATAAAACACACAAATACAAAGTATCGTGTACCTAAATCCATTTATAGGTGATGGGATACTTCAAACAGAAGATAGAAATAACCGGGAGCGCGCGACGCCGGACCGTTTTAGTAACAAATGCCTTGTTTGGGGCCACGTCACATATTATAGTAAAACGAAAATACCAACAATAAATACCCTGACGCGTCCGTAACGCTATTATGAGGCCGACCTGCCACCCCAGTCTTTGGAAACAATTAATTCAATCAATTCAAAGGGCTCTATTCCTAACCAAATATCAGTGTTTACGTCTATATGTGTAAGCATCTACGCCTAGTTAACACAATTATAATCGTCCTTACATCGTACGGAAACTACGTGTGCTGTTTATTAATGAATTTCGGTTGAGATAATAATGTCATATTCGATAAGACGGGCAATATAACGCCATTATACTTTATGTCATCAGATAGAAGAAACAGACGTATTCATGAAGCCTAACGAAAGATTAATGGCTCGTTCTGTGTTTACCGGCCTGTAGATGGTGTTTAGCGGACGTGCGGAGGCGAAAGCAAAATATCTTCGCAAAGAGACTCGCTACAAAAAGTAGGATGAACGAGGGCGGAGTGTCATTTCCCGCCGTATATCTTTTTTTGTTGTTGGACATCACATCTGGTAGGTGTACGTGCGTTTAGTGTGAAAACATATTGTATATAGGTAGCTAAGATTACTTTTATTCAGCACATAGAGGTATGTACTTATTGTTAAGTATGTTTGTGCGTAGTGCGTACCTATATTTTAATGTATATTTTACATGATTTGAAAAAAATTGTTTTTCAGATCAAGTAAAACAACAGTTGACTAGAATATTTTTTTGTTACTTTTTTTGCTGACTGCCAGTAATGTTCCCTGATCCATAATAACGTTTGAACTTTTACATTTTTACAAGGCACTCGTTAAAATAAACATTATTTTCCCGGTATGAATATTCGTGGTTAGCAAAATATCCAATCGAATCTTTGTAATTTATGAACACAAACATGTTTCGTTTTTCGATATAATTTGAACATCAAAGAATTTCATCGCCTGATGGTTTCCATCAGGTGTATCATCAGTATAAGTCAAGGGGCCGGAATCTGTTTTGCGTTAGTCGATGTGAATGATCTGCGGAGGAACATCGATCATGAGGCGGACCGCCCATCCGTCGGGTTAGACGAATGTGCAGCCGCCACAAACACTTACGGCAGCCACATTTTAAAGTCCTTTTATAAACAAGCAATAATTTTATCCCATGCGTTAACTGAAAAGTAAACAGTTTTGAATGCATAAAAACATTCTACGAATTTCCTAACATTAAATTTTGAGCTTCTGACAGCAGCTTCCCGTTACATTAACGAGCATCGTTAAGTTTCAAATCTAGCATTTCGTCAAGTGTTTATAAGCCGTTTTACATTTAGTTGAGCCAGATCTCCATATTGCGGTTGCCGCGCGACGTCTCATTTGGCGCTGGCAATTACCCAGCTGATAAATGTGACGAGTTCGCGTCGCTAACTTGTTGCGAGCGCGACCGAGCGGCGCTGGAAGGACCAGCATTGTCGTTGAGCCGCTCTAAAGTGCACGAAGAGCCACAATATCCTTTTAATAAATTATCCCTAAACACGTTTCCCGACTGGGCTGCGGCTACGGCCTATAGTCTTGTCTTCCTAATTGTATGCAGTTACGATTATGATACTTGTCACTGCTGGGTGCAGAACTTTGCTTGGAATGAGACGGTATATTAACCTTTAGTGTCGGTGGCTTGGATAATTTTGGGTAAAAAGGGAAGGCCAACGCGAATATTTCACGAGTATGTTAAATCGTTGTCAGGGACACACACGAGCGTTTGGAACGCTATATTTTTCTTTCATGTTTTTATATTACTATCATTAATAGTAAGTACAGATGTAGTGAAAAGTACCTGACATTTCGTTGAATCCCATGCGGTTTTAACTTTAACGACATTAGAATAAGGTCCTTTATTTATAAATCAATTTAATATGACAGCTGCATTGTATACACGATATTAATAACATGTCACTAAAGTTGAAAACAGGATAAAATTCAACGAAATGTCATGGAAAAACTTTATGGACCACCTGTACCTAGTGATTTCAACATCTAGAACACAGATTTATGTTTACTTGTGTTTAACTCCGAGAAGACCATAACGGCTTAGAATGTTGTGACTCCAGCGCGGCTCGTTAATGAAGTTATTTCAAGTGTTGTAAACTTTAGCGCTTTCTTGTAATTGGAAGTTAGAACAAATTGCATACGATTACGGGACGCCGGTGTGTGTCCCGGGGGCAGGCGACGCGGCACAAAGGTCGAGATTAGATGCAAACGACGCCGCCGCTGATGGCTCATTTACCTCTTGAATAACGCATCGATATTACCCACCGCCGCCCTTGTTTACGGCACTTACAACCAAACGGGGGTGTGGATAAAAATGGCCTCTTTGAAAAATTACTCTGCGATGGGTGAGCATTAAGCAGTTATGCTTAAACCTGTCATTAAGGATCAACATCGGGCTAATATTTGTATCATTATATTAATAATGCAATCACAAACTCGACTCTTATCTCAAACCTCTATTTTTTCCGTGTCACGCTACTCGACTTCCATCACTTAAGTGGTACCTATTGAACATTTCCACTTTATTAGCTCTTCACACAAACGACATACAAAATCACCTATGTATATACCTATAAATACGTACAGCTACAGGCGCCAGCTGCAAAATACTATGAATTTTCGGTCTTGTAGAAGGTTGTTGAATCCGAAATTATGAGAGAAGATATTACATTTTCAAAACATGACGGAAAAAGTTTCACTCGAGAATTTTTGTACTTTGCGTAAAATTTATGGCTTAAAAGTTTGTAAAAGGATGAGTAAAAGCACCTAAGTGGAAAGGGCGATAGTGGGAGTGTTGGTGCGGGTTCGTCTTATCGCGACGCCGCATCCACGCCAAAAATGGCCCTCAAGTTCAACTATTAAACGACATTCGACCAAACTCATTGCCAAATACATTCCGTGAATGGACCGATTGAGTAGACGACGTGAAAGATTTACAATACCTTTTACTTAGACGAATGCAATTTCTTTAAAAGGATGAGAAACAAAAAGTTTGCGTGTTTAGTTGAGCTAAACTTATGCCAGAACTTCTAGATAGATTGCATATTATTGAAGTCATCCATTTACTTTAAATTGAAATTAAACAGAAGTACGGTACGGGAGACAGAAACTCACGAAAACAAAATCAAATTTCTCAAAGCGAATGCAATACTTTTCTACTTAGGTACAGGTGCACAATCAGGTTATTAAAATAGGTGTGCTTTTACGTGAAATAGTAAACGACGGGTGTAGACACTCAGACCAATGGAATCGGCGGGTTAC
Source organism: Pandemis corylana (assembly GCA_949127965.1). Classification (NCBI taxonomy): domain Eukaryota; kingdom Metazoa; phylum Arthropoda; class Insecta; order Lepidoptera; family Tortricidae; genus Pandemis; species Pandemis corylana. The sequence goes on along the minus strand of OX421851.1, from coordinate 10,004,652 downwards.
TGGCCGGGCGCGCTTTGTAACCCGAGCACGGGCCGCGATTTTATACGGCTACTACTGCTCTTGCCATGCCACCAGGGAACTCTAATTCGAAGCAAGATTTTTACACGCCTTGAGTACTAGGATTATGACTTTAGTCCATTTTGCTTATTGGTCTCAAAGGAAACGCTCAGCGCTATTCACTCCGTTGGAACAAGATGGGTATTGTCGGAACTGAGGTGTGTACTTCGCCGGTTTTCGAGAGAGTTTGGTCGATAACAGTATTTTCTCTCTCGATTTCGACAAAATTGCAAAATTTAATGCTGTTGCTTATCTTGTTTTGTGCCGTAGCTTTCTACTCCGATTAGACTAAACTATAGTAATTTGAAAGTTGAAATAAAATGCTCATCACTTTATAAATAATATTTGAGTTTTACTCTACAACTGTCTCTAAATCGTAGAAAACGCACAGTTTAAATGACTAAATATCACCAAAATGCTTTGTGAGTACTTAAACTATCATAATGCTAACGGTTATTTTAGGCAGCAAAGAAAGTTAACAAAACCTTGTGCTTATAAAACGGGAGATAATCATTGTAGAGGTAATATTACTCACATTGCAACACATAAGCGGCGAGCTCAGCCGCCAGGTCAAAGTTGACGGGCAGTCGCCCGCGCAGCACATCTTGCTTCACTTGCAGGAACAACTGGTACCTACGCAAACATTATAACCATAAAATACGCTACACCAGCAAAAGTAAAATAAAAAACTCCAAGCAAAAGGGAATATAATTATGTCCCCATTTAAAAATGCAAAGGACAGAAGTAGGTAATAAGAAAATTAAGATCGGTTTGTATCAAAGAAAAATGCATAGAAAGTTACGCTTGGAATGCTTGTTAAAGTTGTCTCGAGATAATTTAATGAGAGATAAAATTAATTTGTAACTCATTTCTCTCCTTCTGGAATTGTAAGCTTAGTCAAAGTGGTCTAAGCGAGTGCAGGCTTAATGTGAAATTAAATATTAAAAGAGCATTACTGCAAAGATTTGACGAGTAATAAATTCGGCTCTTATGTACCTACGACATCTGAAGAGATGTTTTTTTGTAGCATGTTAACGCCAAGCATGTGTGCGTGCTGGCACGTGTGTACCTACGAGACACACACACACGCAAGCGGCGTTCGCTGGACAGCGGACCGCGGCGGTCACTCGCCATTTCGATCGTGGATCGACGCATACGATTGTCATTTTTTTTAAGTTGTTAATTTTGATTCTTTTCGGAAGTAAATCCTGTTAAAAAGTCAAATCGTGTTCATCAATTCTTCCGCCCTGCCATCCATCGCAAGCTAGCAGGCCCAGAGTTCAACATTTGGTCACTACGAACCGGACCCAGCATCATCAACACATCAGTTAAGAACAAAGGAAATACTGCGCTGCGCCGTGTAGACGGTAGCCGTTACGTGGAAGGCAATAAATACCTAACAGCAAGTTGCGAGTCATCAAGCATAAACCACATAAATAACGAAGAAGTGGATACCTAAAGGGCAACAAATATATGAGTTACGCTTACGTGAGATCTGAGTGTCTAACATTAACGTAAGTTCGTTCCAATTACCCTCCATTCACTTTAGTGCTTATAGTCACATACAGTTATTTCCGATTCACGAATCCTTTATTTCGTGTCTCACTTTCACATAATCACAAATCCATTATTTTGTGATCCTTTCTTTACATCCACACTTAAACTAAAAATATAATCACGGATATTAAGTGGATAGGCACCCAGCTACAGCTACCCACTTACGAGTTTATATTCCGTTCCGTGATTTAAATATTTGTACTTAAATAAATACTTATTTACTTATTAGTCTGCAAAACAAGCTCCTAAATAAATTAATTACTGTCTTTTAACGATCCGTTCTTCTGCATTTAAAAGGAGCAGAATTTATTGTTTACGGCTAGATTACGTAAACAAGTTTCAATACTACCTAAGTATTCCTATTAATTAACTGTAGATATTCAAGATAGTTAATTCTTGACTTCTTCCTTTTTTCTTCTTCTTAAACTTATTTCAGAGTTCCTAGTTGCGGAGATCATCGATGCGTGTGAGAACTGTGTGTTCAAGTTAATTAATTTGTTATTATTTCGCATGTTATAGGGATCGCTGGGCGATACGGTGTATACCTATCGCCCGCCGATTGCGCAACGAGGCTCGACCGCGCGCCCGGCAACAACAGGGCTTGCTTTTTGCACATTCCATACGCATACCCTTACTTCGCTTCATTTTTGCTGATATAAGTATTCCAATTGTTCTTTATTTACGTTTATCTTTCTATTAATTGCAGAATATTGATAGTGTGTTCTTTTCGTTAGCAACTCATTACATTACTCCGCTGATTCACTTTAGAATAGCTATCCAGTATCCGTACCCACCTACCTATTTAAATTTAAATTATCATCGTAACTAGTTCTTTGCTTAAGTCACTATGGACGTAAGAAATTTAATTAAAAAGCGTGCATCTTACAAGGCTAAGCTTACACAATTTAATAATTATCTAGAATCTGCTGAAAGCAGTAAACAATTAAGTACCCTGCAGACTAATGAATTAAATGTTCGCCTATCAAAAATAGAAGACCTTTATTGCGATTTCGATAGTATACAGTGTGATATAGAAAACGCATCTGAAATTGCAGATCAACAGTTCGCGGAGCGCGAAGCATTCGAGACGCACTACTTTAGCGCGATCGCGCGTGCGCGGGTGCTGCTGGCGGCGCCGGCCGCCTCTGCGGGCAGCGACCTGGATGGTACAGGTTCGTGTTGTACTGCGCAGGATGGTGGGCCAAAACTCAAGCTACCTACCATACATTTGCCTAGCTTTTCCGGTCTGTATCATGACTGGTTGGAGTTCCACGATACTTTTTCTAGCCTTATTCATTCGGATAATTCAATACCCAAAATTAATAAATTTCATTACCTACGTGCAGCTTTGAAGGATAGCGCAGCATTAATTATTCGTTCGCTTGACTTTTCGGGAGACAATTATGACGTAGCGTGGGACCTACTTTGCGAGCGGTACAATAACAAAAGGCTGCTTGTAAACAATCATATACAAGCGATCTTTAATTTAGATTCTTTAACTAAAGAATCGTCGGTACTGCTGCGTGGTGTTATTGACAATGTGAACAGAAATCTCAGGGCTCTCAAAACTTTAAAACTTCCTACTGAGCACTGGGATATCATGATTATTTACATCGTCTCCAACAAATTGGACCTAGTAACAAATCGCGAATGGGAAACGCACCGCAACACTTTAAAGGAATTACCTAAGCTCACCGATTTCATTCAGTTTCTAAAGAATCGTGCAGATTTATTGGAGACGATGGAAGAAGCTCACAAAAAACGAAGGTCTAGTGACACCACTCATGTCCGTCAGAAATCATTCGTAGCTAATTCACATTCACCGCCCGTTCGAAAGTTTGTGTGTCCATTCTGCAAAAATAATCACGCGATCTATCTATGTCAAAAATTCAAATCTCTTCCAATACTAACTAGGTTAGAAAAAGCTAAGGCTCTTAAATTATGCCTAAACTGTTTAAGACAAGGGCACTCCGATAATGTTTGCAAACTCGGTCCTTGTCGTGTCTGTAATAAGCCCCGAAACACCTTATTACATGAACACACTTCGACATCTCAGAATGTGCCTCATCCCACTAATGAAGTTAAAAAATCACCAGATTATCAAGATCAAGGCCCTAGTACTTCACAAAACATTTCTTTATCGGCTATTCATAACAACTGTGTACTATTATCCACAGCCATAATTCAGGTGACAGATCACAACGGCATTAATCACAAAGTGCGCGCGTTATTAGATAATGGCAGCACATCGAGTTTCATAACTGAAACCTTGTGCAATAAACTTAAATTACCTACCTCTTTAGCATCAACTGTTGTTGAAGGGTTAAATTCTCATACTTCACGGTTGTCGAAACGTTGTGATGTCTTTATATCATCACTACTTGATACTTACAGCGAGAACGTTAACTGTTATGTTGTTCCGCGCATTACGCAGTTATTGCCAACAACACGAGTTGATTATTCATCACTTAACTTACCACAACATATAACATTGGCTGATCCCACATTTCACACTCCTTCTCAAGTAGACATGCTACTCGGAGCTGACGTATTTTGGACAGTTCTCTGTTCACAAAATATATCGTTGGGAAAGAACAAACTAACATTAAGTAAAACAAAATTAGGTTGGTTAATATCAGGCTCATTACAAACTAATAAAAACGTTAATACAGTTCATTGCAATCATATGATTTTACGCGATAGTGACGATCAGTTAAGCAATCAGTTATCTCAGTTTTTTGAGCTAGAAACAGTTACTACTCGTCAACAAATATCCAAAGAAGAACAACAATGTGAACAAAGCTTTCTCAATAACACAATTCGTCTGCCAGATGGGCGTTTTGAGGTAACAATTCCATTAAAAGAATCACCCCACAAACTAGGGGACTCTTATGAGCAAGCTTTGTCCAGATTCATATCTTTAGAACACAGATTCAAACGTGAACCATTGTTCAAGGAACGGTATTCTAATTTTATAAGAGAATACATAGCGCTAAATCAGATGTCATTAAATAATAATCCTAAGGATGATGTGCTTTATTGTATACTACCACATCATGGTGTCCTTCGGGAGGCTAGTCTTTCTACAAAGCTACGTGTGGTTTTTGACGCGTCCGCAGTGACGACATCTGGCGTATCCTTTAATCAACTACAGATGGTAGGCCCGATCGTTCAGGACGACCTCGTCAGTATCTTAATTCGACTACGTCAGCACAAAGTTGTTGCTACTGCTGATGTAGAAAAAATGTATCGAATGGTAAACGTCAATAAATCACAACAATCGTTACAACAAATATTGTGGCGCTTTGAACCACACGAACAGCTAAATCAGTACAAATTACATACCGTTACCTACGGCACTGCTTCTGCACCTTATCTAGCGACAAGGTGTTTGATGCAGCTAGGTAATGAGTGCCCTGACAGAAGAGTCGCTGAAGTCATAAAGCATGACTTTTATGTAGATGACCTTATAACAGGGGCCGCTACTGAGCATGAGCTCATAGATATTTGTAGAGGCGTCAAAAAGCAGTTAGAGAGTGGTAAATTTCATCTGCGTAAATGGTGCTCAAATAGCGCTCAACTTATAACCAAAATAGTTGGTGAAATTAGCAGTGACGAACTACTCAATTTATGTCATAACGAATTTTCAAAAACCTTAGGATTACTTTGGGATTGTAAAAATGACTCACTTCTGTTTTCAGTCTACGTTGACGAAAATAAACCTATAAATAAGCGTACCATTTTATCAACAATGGCTCAAATCTTTGACCCTTTGGGATTAATAAACCCATGCATACTTATAGCCAAAATAACGCTACAAAAGCTGTGGGCATCGCAAATAAGTTGGGACGAAGCTGTCCCTTCAGAAATAGAAAATATGTGGTATTCATTTACAAACTCATTACGTAATATAAACCAAATAAGAATACCTAGGTGCGTTCTCTGTGATAATCCAACGTTTATTGAAATACATTCTTTCAGCGATTCGTCAACATTAGCCTACTCAGCTTGTATATATGTAAGGTGCGTTTCAAAACAAGGAACATCTGTTCACTTGCTCACAGCGAAAAGCAGAGTTGCTCCAATAAAGCCAATGACAGTGCCACGCTTGGAATTGTCCGGGGCGCTTCTTGCTGTCAGATTAAGTGACAAGGTAAAGAAATCACTTCGATTGCACATAAGTCGTTGTCTTTATTGGAGTGATTCTACTATAGTCTTAGGTTGGATTCGATCGCAGAGGGCACATCTACTAAAACCCTTTGTATTCAATAGAATTAGTGAAATAGTTGAGACGACAGAACCCTCTGCATGGCGTTACGTACCCACTAAGCTGAACCCTGCTGACATCGGGTCACGTGGAGCAGACGCGAAGCAATTAGAAACTTGTAGCTTGTGGTGGTCAGGACCGCCTTTTCTTTTGCAAGATGAATCATGCTGGCCTACTCAGCCGTCTCACACAAAAGATGTTGATTTACCAGAATACAAGGTCCAATGCCAGATCAATATTAATGAAAATACTTACTTCATATATTATTCTGAATTTATAAAACGTTTCTCTAATTTTGGTAAACTGCAACGGGTAGTCGCATACGTGCAGCGGTTCATAAATAACTATCTTAACCCACAGAATAAACGTACGGGATACTTAAAACTTACGGAATTAAATTCGTCACTAAATTCATTGTGTAGATTTGCTCAAATTGAATTCTTTGAAAAGGAGTACAAACTTCTAAAAAATAATAAGCAATTGCCTTGTCATAATAAATTGATGAATTTAAATCCATTCTATAATAACGATGACAACTTACTCAGAGTTGGGGGCAGATTAAATAACTCATTTTATGATTACGATACTAAGCACCCGATACTTCTTGACTCACGGCATCATATTGCTACATTAATATTCAGACATTACCATGTTACATTAATGCATGTAGGTCCACAAGCGCTGCTTTCAATCTTGCGTCATAAATTTTGGGTATTGAATGGCAGAAACCTGGCCAGGAAAATTGTCCGTGCGTGTGTAAAATGCTGCCGGTTCTCTGGTAAAACACGCCAACCTATCATGGGCAATCTTCCCGAACATCGCCTACACGCAGAATATCCTTTTTATAATACTGCCGTGGATTACGCGGGACCAGTAATGATCTTGAATCGGAAGGGTAGGGGTAGTAGTCTAATCAAATCATACCTATGCATATTTGTTTGTTTAGCTGTAAAGGCGGTCCACATAGAGCTCGTTACCGACCTGAGCAGTACAACATTTTTAGCTGCATTAAGCAGGTTCGTTGCGCGCAGAGGTAAGCCTGTGAATATATATTCGGACAATGGAACATGTTTCGTGGGCGCATGTAATGAGTTGTCTAGATTTCTTAAAACAAACTCTGATTATATCAGCTCTGAAGCGTCAAGTGAGTCCATTAACTTCAAATTTTCACCTGCATATAGCCCCCATTTTAATTGTTTGGCCGAGGCGTCCGTCAAGTCTGTTAAATACCACTTGAAACGAGTTCTTGCACTGGCAAATTTAACATACGAAGAAATGTATACGGTTCTCACACAGGTCGAAGCAATCCTAAATTCTAGGCCTCTTACTCCCATGTCGTCAGACCCGTCAGATTTCACAACCCTCACGCCATCTCATTTCTTAATTGGACGAACTCTAACGGTAATGCCTACTCCTCAGGTCAATGATCCTGCAACAATGCCTACACTCTCGCGTTACATGAGAGTTCAACAAATAAAAGCCCATTTCTGGGCACGCTATTACAAAGAATACATTACAGAGCTACAGAAACGCAACAAATGGAAGACGCCAGGCGGCCAACTCCAGCTCGGAGAGCTGGTCCTAGTAAAGGACGACCGGCTGCCTCCCAACCGCTGGCTGCTAGGGCGCGTGACGCGCCTCCACCCCGGCCTGGACAACGTGACGCGCGTCGCCGACGTGCTCACAACCTCCGGAACATTGCGGCGAGCCTACAACAGACTTTGCCCGCTCCCTACACTGGACCCTGCTGCCACTCCTGGGGGGGCAACCTGTTAACGCCAAGCATGTGTGCGTGCTGGCACGTGTGTACCTACGAGACACACACACACGCAAGCGGCGTTCGCTGGACAGCGGACCGCGGCGGTCACTCGCCATTTCGATCGTGGATCGACGCATACGATTGTCATTTTTTTTAAGTTGTTAATTTTGATTCTTTTCGGAAGTAAATCCTGTTAAAAAGTCAAATCGTGTTCATCAATTCTTCCGCCCTGCCATCCATCGCAAGCTAGCAGGCCCAGAGTTCAACATAGCACTAACGCAAGCCGAGACGCGGACAACGTAATAACGAAATTTTAATAAAACATTTCAATTCCCCCTGCAAACCTACTACGTGGAAATAAAGAATAATGAATACTTTTGGAAATTCCATTTAACTGCCTCCAATTGTACCATTGTTACAGACTTTAAGAATAAAAGTTTTAGAAAAAGGAAACCGTTTCTTTTAAAGTAAGTATATTAAAAAAATACAAGAGAGAGAAACAATTGAGAATCAAAGTTTTAACGACAAATTGGCAGAGAATTCCGTTTTCTACATAAATTTAATATAACATCATTTTATAAGCATTTCTGAAAACTATACCTATTATCATATGTGGTTGAGAGTTTACGAGCTCTAGAAGTTATTGCGGGAGCACTACCGACCCGCATTGTTACCCGAGTTTATTTCTTTCAGTTCATAAAATTTTAGCAGTACCTAAGTAATAAAACTACTGCTGCTGGGGAGTATCTCAGTAGGAACATATTTTTTATATAACATTTCCTAAAAGTTTTTTATGTTTTTATGAGGACTGTCCCAAGACTCTCGAGTTATATTACCTAAAAATGTGCCTTATCATAATAATATTATTTGGCACTTACACCAGTCTAAATCCAACAACTTAATAAATTTAAGTGCCTACGTGATTCTAGCTACAAATCGTGTGCCACATAAGTTAGGTATTTATACACGACAATCACTTGTCTTGCACTAACTGTTTTAATAAAAATGTGCGCTGCTATCCTTACTATTCCTAGTAAAATTAATAACTATAAACGTGAAAGTGGCTTTGTCTATATGTTACCTCTTAACTCTTAAATTGCAAAACTGATGTAGATAAAATTTGGTACGGTGATTGAAATAGAATGTTAATTCCGGAAAATGGCATAGTTTCTGCGAGATAGCGATACACGAATTCTTTGTAGATGAATTTGTACTGTAACAGTTAATAAGATATCATTATAGTCATAACAAGATTCATAATTTGTCACATCTGTCACGTTCATCTAGTGGCTAAAGAGTAATCGACACGCGTGGTTTTGTTCCCATGACGTAATTCCTAAGTACACATTTGGACGTGGGAGCGATCCCTCTCCCATGTGCGTATATATCTGTCTTTATCTGTGTTGTTTATGGATTCAGTGAGTCTAGGCCCGTATTACTTCAAATAATGTCGAGGAAATATTCTGGTGATGGTTAAAGTATACTTATTAAGGAAGTCCTTTTAAGTACATAAAAAAATTGTAGGTAGGTAGGTAGGTAGGTAAAGTATATAATATTTTTATTCTAATTTTCAACCACAAATTATTTTTGTTATCATGATTGCTATCTTTTATCTCTTCCTACGCACAAAACTTGAGGACATTTATAAATTACATGAAAAGAAAATTGTTTGGTTGGAAGCCAACAAAGCAGATCGATAGGTGCGTAACCTAGGTAAATAATGAGCAAAAGTCTTCACAAGGGTACTCATAATAGTATAGACATCCGAATAGCTTTGACCTTTCATAATAATACATGTAAGTATATCCGTTCAATAATAACCGAGGGGTGTGTTAGGTGATGCTGGCGAAGCGCTGAGCAGAAGCACAGATGTCTTTTATCGTTTTGATCCCACCCGTCCTTCTGCGCATATTGTCAACGTGCGAAAAATATCACGAATATTGCTTGTATGCTGACATGTCCCTATGTAACTTTAGTGATTGGACAAATTTATACTTAAAAAAGATTGATATGATATTTTTAATAAAAAAGTAATTTTTACAATATTGCTGACGGTGTGTAGGTGCATTTACTTACTGCCAATAAGATAATTAGGAGATAAAATTCAACTATTTGTTTTTATGTGTTTATAAGTAGGTAGTCACTGGTGAACAAAACGCGGAGTACCTACCTATGTTAATAACTCAAATAAAACTTGACTACAGGTTTAATTACAAAAAGATTTTTAATAATAGGTACCTACTTAAAAATCTTGTAACAGCCGTAGTTTAAAAGGTAAGAAAAAGCCGAACGCAAAATGACTAAAAAACAGATTTATTTGCAGAAAATACAACATTGATAAATGTAAGGTCTAGTACTTATTTTTGTGTCTCCAAATTTTTAATTTCCCGAGTAATAGCACCACGCTACGTTCCAATCAGTGTCCTTCGTATGATCGTGTTTTTTTTTGCCCCAATCTAATTATTTTGGTCGAATTGTCGTTTATTTTGATACAATTTTTCAGTGTAGATAAATAATTATTTAAGATTGCTTTTTAACAAATGTATGGTTTCACTGTAATATCAATTAGACATAACAAGTATTCGACCAAACATTAGTGTCAAAAAAATCGGTCACCCGATATAGGCTCTCTCCCATGATTCACTGACTTAGCTATCTGCATTTTAAATGTGTGTGAACTCGCTCAACCGGTACACGTGTGTTAGGTATATCGATACACGAAAACCACTATGAGAAGTAAAATAAATATAGCTGGAGCATTAAATATTAATGTGTGGCCATTCGTTTATTATTCACAAGCACAGTTAGCGGTTTCGGCCGGCCGTTTTATAATAACCGAATAAAATGTATGTATATCGTCGCCTACACGGGATGAGGGTCAGTGGTACAAGAAGATTCCGTAAACAGGTTTTTTATCCACTTTCAGGATACTTAAGAGTATTCCGTAAGGCTCCATAAAATTAATACTTGCAAGTTTTATCTATAGTCTGGCAGATAGAACACTGCAGTAAAATGACACTTTCAGTGTTGTCAGCTTTTTTTTTTTTACTACGAACTGACCAGTGATTGACCTCTATCTCACTTGGTGGAAGGTGCAGGTTCACATAAAACAACAATTATCACATTACTATTTTTTTCTACCGCTGTACTTTACTTAAAAACTAAAATTATTACGAATCAGTTTCACTGTTGATGTCGTAATTATTTCGTAAAATGACATTTGGAGGTGTCATTTGGGTGTAGTAATTTATCTGCCAGACTATAAGCGCAAGTGATTTAGAATTTAATTGAAAAATAATAATTCTAAGTTCATAAGTAGGTAAATAAATAATGCTGTTTTTTATCAAATCCTGTGTTAATTATCTCGTATCTAACTTATAGATTTATAGAACAAATTCTTAAGTGTTTCTAATTTTAAAGCATTTCAATATCATTAATAATGGTATAGCATTTGAAGACTAGAAAGAACAAAAAAAAATTGGGAAATTTTTGTCCCCTAAAGTTTTATAATTATATTTTAGTCAATACTTGTGAGAAAGAGTTCACAAAAAAAGTTAGCGTCAGTGATCTAAACTCGCTTAAATTATGTTCAATACATGACCTAGTTGAAGAAATGGAAACTAGCCCATGAAGTACTTACCTAGTGATCTCCTCCAGCAACTTGCAAGGGTCAGCGGCATAGAACTTCACTCCGAAGTAAAACGTGTGCGGGTCAGATCCCCGAAGCTGCCGGCGAAGTCTTTTACCGGCGTCCAGCCAGTGCTGCAGAAAACGTACAACTGTACTGCCTCAACCCAAATAAAAAGAAAAACTAGAGTTTTGCGAACATAAAGTGTGTATCGCCGACTCGCCGTCGTACATAAAGTTGCTAACAGACACTGGCACCCTAACTTCGCCAAGCAAACTAGATGTAGACGTGGTGTAAACCGGTCTCATTTTGACGTTCACAGAACTGAGTTTTTACTTTCAGTCCTAGTATTTGGTCAAAGGAAACGGGCAGTGTACGAAAAGTATCTTAAATAATAATGATACAATACAATTTTACACAAAGGGATTTTTTACTTAAACCTGTGATAGCAGATTATATTATTTTTAAGATAAAGCCCTTTTGAGTAGGTTTCACTATCTTAGAATACTTTTCATCAAAATGCTTGTTCATTTTTCCAACATAGCTGATTGTTTGGTTTTCCATTGGATTCTCCTTTCTACCTTTAAGCCCAGAATCATGCTAAATAAATAAAATAAATAAATAAATAAAACGTGGTCTTGTTACCTGAGGCTCTGTCAACCCCGTAAGGTATAACGTGCCTTGTGATGTATGTATGTATTGTTTGATACTATATAATAACAGCATTGCTGTACCTACTGAGATACATGAATTAAGTTAGTTAAAAGTTTTCATAATTTACCGTCAAACAGCCTTTTATTCTTTCATTTATACTTGTAGAAACGTAGTTACAACAAGATGAAATAGTAAACTTACGTCTTTTTGTCCTAGTTAAGTTCAAGGTTAATTATATTCTATTTTGTTGATTTAGGGTCAACTCTTGCAAGTTAAATTTGAACCACTAAACTTCTAGTGGTAGGATTGACTTAAAATTTGGTAAAGATGATATACCTATTGTAGAATAAGTATCTATTAGAATGTATAGATAAGTAAAGTCAACAAAAAAACTTAGATAAACCAAATTTTTTAACTAAAGCAAATAAAATAGATATCTACCACTGCACGGTTGTGAATTTACTTACAGTTTGGTTATCCTGATCGACATATCGCAGCCCGAAGTAGGCCGTTTCTAAGAGATCCAGGTGTCTGAACACCACATCAAGGAGAGCTTGACCCGTGTTGTTGTCCTGCAAAATGAGTATACTTTTGTTGTATGGATACGAGTACACGGTACTTACATTTTAAGCATCAAAGAGAGTATTTTCAACAACTGCCTTGGCTCAATTAGCTTGTAAAGATTATGAAAAATAAGCTAAAGATAACTTATTTAATGGGTTATTTCTACATGATAATAATGTAATAAGAATTGGCGATATATAGTATTAAGTATACAGAAGGAGTTGGCGTTAGTAATAGGGAATTTGTTCGTTTAAAGCAAGTAAGTATTTTAATTTAATATTATATCCTTCACCACGGCAAAGTAACATAAACAGAAAATTTCTCAGATATATTTTATGGCTACTAAAAGGCTTCAAAGCCAAGTAAATTAAGTATGTACCTTCTAGAAAAGTCGTTTGTTCTCGTGTAATTTTCTAAAGAGAGATTTATATCTGCTCCGGGCGCTACAAAAGTCTCTGAACTGTTCCCTCAACTGAATACCTACTTACTGTTCCCAATTCCATTTCCCTGTTGTTCCTTCAAATAACTTTACATTTAAAGTCATAAATTTAAACGTCTGGAACGGAATCTTCTGGTTAACTCCGACTTTTCCATTTTCACAAAACTACTTAGTTTACTTTGACTTTTGAGGACCATTTCCACAATCCTCTAGGGTAATGAATTATTAAAATTAAGCTAATTGTTACGTGAAATAATTTCTAAACTGTGTTCTAAATTGAAATTTTGTTATTTGGTGTTGTCAAGTTCATCGATTTTGTTGAATATTAGAAAGCGAAAACGCACGAGAGCCGAATATTAATCTCCCACGGTATCGGCACGTAACTATCTCCAATTTGCATTTCTCGATGCCTGCTTTCCACAATTAGGCTAATTCGCACGCGATGGCGGCTGGACTCGCAAGACCAGTAGTCGGTGATATCGCGCAGACACCATAATGAGCGGGTTCGTCTCACGCGCACAACTCGCGTGCGTGTGCGCCCATGACGCGATAACTACTCTAGAATTGCTATAAAAACTTCTGGAAAAATTACTGACAACCTTTTGTTGTCTCTAAAATGAATGTTCGTGACTTTTGAAAGATCAGGTCAATGGCCTGATGTGGGAAAAATAAAGAGATAGCCTATTGCAATGATGAGTTGTAACAACTTGATTTGTTTGATAGCTGATCGTTATTGTTTTGATTACTGATCTTCGGAGTATTAGTTGGCTAATATTTGAAACTAGCTTTTGCCGGCGACTTCTTGAAATTAATTTTCAGCAGTTATGATTCCGTGTCACTTGTGTGCTAAATTTGAAAACTCTAGTAATTATAGTTATGGAGATAGGCTCCCTTTTCAGTGGACTTACAAACCCCATTTATTCTCTATCCCGTAGGAATTTTGAAAAATATTTCCTTAGTGCATCTCTATGATACTTAATACTGAAGCAATATGTATTTACATTGCGACTCTAGGCAACTACGACCTTTGACTTGTTTATCGCTGTCCCGCGGGAACTATGCAATTTTCCGGGATAAAAAAGTACCCTATAACCTGGCCGGTGATTTTCTCAACAGATTATAAACAGACAAAAATTCTAAAAACTGTTGGAGCGGGTTCTGTTATCGATTCTAAGTATCATCAGCCAATTTTTTTTCTTAATATCTTCCATGTACAGATTTTCGACCCTCTTCAGCTTAATTATACGTATAGATAAGATACACAATACACACATTTTCATTGCCATAAATTTTATATCACGTATTTGCGAACAATCAAAAGCTTTTTACGCTCGTACTCGTACCTACGAGAGTTCTTAAAGCAAACTGAGATACGTAATTAAGTCAAGCTCACTTCACATTCACAACGTGGAAGCGTAACAATAACAGAACACATATAGATAGGTATATCTACACAAGTGCGGTATTTGCTTGTACATAAGCCTCCGAGCTTGTGGGAAAATTGCGAAACAGTTCGTTGGGTTGAATAATAAATGATTTAATAACAGAGCCGTTTGCTCCCAACGTACGTTCAGGTCGAAAAATAACAAACGATTTTAAAAACTGCTGGCAGTCGCGGTATGTATGGCGATGCACGCGATCCGCCTCCAGCCGCGCCGCGCCACAATACTGCCTCCATTACCTACCCTCCGTCATTATCCAACTACCTACGTAGATATAATGAACACTTCGGTATGAACCAAATTGTAACCCGAAACTGTTGTTGTGATACTCTGAGAATGATTATAACTTTTTTGAATTTGTCGGAGGGCACTTGCTGTATGAAAATTAAGCCGAACAGGTCGAATCGGAATACCTTCAATTTCTAATGCCGTTTTCTATTTTTTTTATAAAACCAATGGCTCGAACCGGTACCAGCTAATAAAATAAATAAATTTACTGAAATCTCTCAGCTGAACGAGGGAATTAGGGACGATAAAGGGGTAATTTGACGGGATTTAATTCTCGTTACTTTGTGAAATACCTATTCAACGGGTAATTTGGTTCCAGACCTAATAAACGGAATTGAGCTAGCAAAATGGCCAAATAATGAATTGGGATTAGACCAACGCTCAAAGCATTCTCGCTTAAAGCATCGTGTCACGTAACACAAGATGAAGAGCTGTTCACTCAGCTAAAGTTTAACGGAAATACGTAAGTGAAACAAAATAATGAAACGTACAAGTGAGACAAAGCAGAGCAAGCGGAGAAGATAAAGGACATCATCAATGAAACACAAGTTGTCGTAGCTGTTGAGTGCATCACGCAGCAGACCGTGAAACTCCGCCGAGTCAATTTGCTCCGCGGCAATATACAGCACAATGGCGAGCCATCGTGTTGTCGCCGACACTAGGCTCGCTTCATAAATTGCTGTGCAATTTCTTATCTTCCCCTTTCCGTCTAGTGTTTGAGTCAAATAAAAACAGCGTCGGGGAAAAAAGTCCAACAAAGCTTTATTTTCCTAGGTTTTAAACGGGATCTTTTTTATCGTACCGAATTATTTTCAGTAGATGTTTACTCATTTATTTGCATTCGATTTAGATCATTAAAAAGCTCATCATTCCGTTATTAAAAAGGTTTCATCAATGAAATTGCTGCCTATTCTACTTTAATTAAGCAATTAACCGACAAAGGCAGAGAAAGCAAACGATTAAGTAACAAACACCGGTCAGCAAATTAAATAGGTACCTACTTTCTTTTAATTAATTATTGTCAAACAATTTCCTGATTAAATCACTAGAGACACTTACAGCATGGCAATTAATTTGTCGCGTGGCAGTAAATGGTAAGTACCTATGTGATGTGGTTTCCCCGAAACGTACAAGTACCTGAGTTAAAGGACGAGGGAAAATTACTTAATACCCTTGGCCCAGTTTTCTTCACAGCAAATAATAAATACATCGTCACAAAAAGGCTCGTAAAAACATGAAGGCTGAATAAAATAATGGTTTAATTAATAAAGCGTTCCGACTGATTATTATTATATTATGTGTATATATTTATTTATATATTTAGTCATCAGGCTTAGTCACTTGAAATAGGTTAATCAGATTTTATTCGCCATTCGTCGTAGTGCCTTGTTTAATTACACCAATGAAAGTTTGTTATCTTTGCACAAAAACATTTCACAAATTCGTCATTTGGTAAACCTGTATTATCTGATGATATTCTTTTTGGAAATTAATTAATTTATAATAAATACCTAATTAAATTAATTTTACCTAACTTGACGTACCTAAGCCACACGATTATGTCTTTCTTTTTTAATTATGTTCAAATTACCTAATAGATAGATAGATAGATAGATGAAAACTTTATTCTTTACGAATAAAACATGACTCATATATGACAAAAACAAAAGAAAGAGACTCACAAAAGTGAAAATTTTAAAATAACAATCGAAACAAGAAAATAAAAAGTTTCACAAAATACAAACAATAAAAACAGATTTGTAACAGGGAGCCATGTTGTGGGGCAAAGAATAGGCGCTGACTCAGCGTAATGTTGCGGCGCCGCAGCGCTGGTGTTCTGCTAGTACCCATGCAGAGTAAGGACACCGGCGAGTATGGTAGTGCTATAACTAATTTTGCTAATAAGGAAAAAATAAAGATTTTATCGTGCTAAATAATTTACGTAGGAAAGTGTGCGTGTAAGAGAATGTAAAAATAATAATAATAGCAATAGTGTAAGTTAAATTTTATAAATATAGATTATTGATAAATTGAGACATACTGTAGGCATAAAAAATAATAAACGATAAGCGTCAAATTAGATATAAAAATAATAACATAAATAATAATATAATTCCTAATAAAGGTTTTTCAAATGTCAGTTTGTGTAATGATTGGATCCCACCGAAATATCTATTTTACAACAAGCAGTTTACTTTTTTATTTCGAGGATTTCGGAAACGGCTCTAACAAATTACTATTTAGGGGTCTTAGGGACAAAAAATTGAGCTGGCTAGGTCTCATTTCTAAAAGATATGCCTATCTATCCGAGTTTTTCACACACCAAGCTTCTCTTGGTCGACTGGGTACTTATTAATATTAATATCCAAGTCGAACCATTAAAATACAAGCCTTTATTTCTAATTGTATAGTGGCGTAGGAGGGTCAATGGGATAGGTTAGGTTCTTCAGGTCAGGTCGGTCGGCGGCCGCGGTCGGGGCGAGCGGGCCGGTCGTCCGACAGGCAGTAATCTTCAGTAATAAATGTAATAAAAGGACAAGCGCAGCCAATTACGTGTTTCGCCATTCCTCAAATCGAAGATCGCCCATAATCGATGAAGCTCCAGTGAACTGGTAAATTTCCAACTAATTGAATGTTGTTTCTGGTACAACAGTTTCCGCAGTTAGAGATGATCACAAACAATATTTGATTATGCCTATAAGGCAAGAGGAAAATATACTCAACTAGAAAATATACTTAAGAAGTTATGAGACGAAATACAAAAACTTAGTAGCCGAGAATTGTGAGTAA
Source organism: Pandemis corylana (assembly GCA_949127965.1). NCBI lineage: Eukaryota > Metazoa > Arthropoda > Insecta > Lepidoptera > Tortricidae > Pandemis > Pandemis corylana. Next base: position 9,987,207 of record OX421851.1, on the reverse strand, counting down.
CAAATCTTGATATTTTATCGGATGTGTGAACGAAGAAAAGTTTTTGCTAGATCCGTTTAAGACAAATGTCCCTTTGTAGATGGAAAACTGAGGGAAGAAAGGCGATTTATCTAAAATACCCATACAATTTAGGGAAAAATGTCGAATTTTCGTCGCTTTCACTTTACCCAAATTGGATGAGTCTGGCCTCAATATATTTTCTAGAGAATTTATTTGACTAAGAAGTGGAGGGTCTCCATACACGCCAAACAAAAGCATTTCTAGGACAAATTCCATCCTTGTTTACGGTTATGACAGAATAACTGGTTGGAATTTGTTCGAAGACGGCGGTCTTACGTGTTTTCAAGTTGGCAGAGTTTTAGAGATACCTAATACACATTGTATGTGTGTCAACAGAGGCTTCCATTATTCCAGGGTGGTGTGGGTGCTAGGCCATAACTTATCAGAGCTTTGGAAAACTTCAACGAAGTTTGGGCCTTTGTACGGAAAGTAAACAAAAGACAAGGCTTTATAAGGGCTCAACAAGTGAAGCAATCGGTGCTCCGGCGCTATGATGAGCGGACTGGGAGTGTATAATTGCCTGATAGTGAGGAGCTTGTGGCGGCAGAGCGCGCCGCTCGCGAGCCACTCTCACATTCACCACGCGGCGACAATGCCAGCCAAATAGAATTTAATATTCATAGAGTCGACGTACGATTCAGTGAATTCATCGTCCGCACCTTGGACCCGAGCTTCGCATATAAAGGACCTTCCTCGCGCCCCTGGGTGTACTTCAAATAATTCGTCTCGGAATTGCTGGTGCACTTCAAAAGTACGGGAAGGGAATCTGAGAAAAAATTCGCGCGTTGTTTCATACGGGGAAATTGAAAAATACCGCCAGCGTCCGCCGGGACGAGGCGGCAAAGGTTGAATTTCGAAATAATCCCCGTCCAATTTTAGCCGTACAAGAAACTATAATCGAAGTTATCCCGCAGAACTGTGAAATTGTTTGCAAATGGAGCATTAGAGATAACCTTTTGAAATTGATGAGTTAGTCTTCTAGGTAAAAATAATTATCTACATAAACATGGATCCAATCTCAAACGATATTTTTATCATGATGTGTGTGAGTAAGCATATTTGTCATTTCAATATGACATTATATTTTTCAGTACACTTCCTAGAAAACAAGTGTATTCACAGGAGCTGGCAGGAATGGACTGAACATAAGTAACGTGACCAGGGGCCTTACACTTTAACTGAATCAGAATTGAATCGCATTAAGACGTCATGGTAAGGCCCCTGTTACTGTCTGAGTGGCGGTCTTATACAGGAGCCTCCTAATATTTTGTAAACAGCTAGGAAAACTTAAAACGTATATTTTAGTTATTAAACAAATGTCATGAATATAGTAGTAATTAGTTAGTCACATCATAGGAATAGAGTAAATAAAGAATAATACGAAGCATAATTGTGCTAGGTACTCTATACCTAAATTTTTACTATGACTGAACATTTTACTAATATCTTTTTATTATAATGTATATGCCCATATACAAAAGGTGTTTCAAAGTGCGATTATAACCAATTGAATCAACCTGTATGTAACCATTTTTGACGCACACATAGATTATTATCATTCACTCATTCAATCCTTTCGTGCCAGCTCTTATGAATCGACCCATATCTAAAAGTGAAATGGTGGTAACAAACCTGAATCTCATGTAGTAGTTCCCGCTCATCTAGCAGCACGACGCGGCAGGCGAGCGTGCGCGGCGCGGGGCACAGGCAGTCCATCATCGTACTGCGCCGCTCGCCGCGGCCAACCTGGGAACAAACAGGATCGTGTTAGATTCATTTGAAGTTGACAATACATACGAATGATAGTAATAGATTTGTACCGTCAGCTGCAGAGGTGGCTCAGTATAGTTACCGCTATTACGGGGGTTTTCTCTACAGCTGACTGTAATGCGTTCAGATAACATAACATTAAGATTTTTACTCGCTACCCTTTTTTTGTTTTTCTGTAGCTCTTCCACTCCACACAGTGTAGAGATGCATAAAATGAATAAACTCTCTTTTTTGAGGTAGGTTAAAGAAACCGAAATTGAGCAGCAAAGTATCCACTTTTCTTTGAGAAAATTAAATATCTACGGAGCTGGCAACTCTAAACTTGTCAGTAAGCAAGTGGAGTTGTCAGCAAATCCAATCCTTATGTAGTTTGAAAGGTATCTGTTTTGTACCTTAAGATAGGTGGTTTAGAGCAACAAAAAAACGGGCTGTATTTTGACTATGAGCATTGGGCGTGCTTTTCGTTGAGCAATACCTTCGCTAGAGGTGCGCTTTGAGATAGGTAAACGTAACAATGTCAAGATACAAATGTGGGACGAAATTAATAAAAAATGCCAATTTAGCCACCGTTTAAGTACGAGTATATATTTCGTTCTTTAGATCACGTTACATCAAAATCTTACCGCTAACTGAATCTAACAAAATCCTAACATCTTATTATACGTCACCTAATTCTTCAAATCGAATATTCGTCGTCTCACTCATAGTATCGTCCGTCGCACACTCTTACGTTCCATTCCACACAAACGCTTAATTTTTGAGCGTAATGGATGGATGTGACAAGTTATTTTTTAATGCCACTCGTATCGCTTTGATACAAACCATCAAATACAAGTAACCTTCTTACACAAGCCTTGTTGTATAAACACGTTCTCTATTTTGGTTTTGACATCTCATTCCTTCCAGAATATCGCTTTAAACTATTTCGCAGTAATTAATTAGTAGGTAATTAACATAATTTTACTTTAGATATAGCACTAGCTTTTGCCCGCGACTCCGTCTGCGATGAATTCGCTTATCGCTATTCCGCGGGAACTATGCTATTTTCCGGGATAAAAACTATCCTATGTACTGTGTCCTGTACCTACCAAATTTTAATAAAATCGGTTTAGCAGTTTTGCCATGAAAGAGCAACGAGCATCCAAACATCCAAACTAACAAACTTTCGCCTTTGTGATATTAAGTAATATAAGATAAGAAGTAAGATAAATTAATTAATTGAATAAACAAGGAAAAGTGTGTGGAAACTATAACAATAGAAAAATACATCTGTTCAAAATCCCTTCAGTGGAGTTGCTGTTAAAATCCAACGGCAGTCGGCTAAATGAGGTTAACTATTTTATAGTATAAGTACACATAGTATTCGCGGTGCACGCAGAATATGCAGCACCTCATAATTATAATGACATGCGTCTTGTAATGTAGCTCGCATGATTGGGTCATTATTGTGCTTTTAGCACTATATATAAATGGGCGCGTTTTAGCCTTGCCTAATAGAAACTCTCGAATGCACATATTCACACATGACAAAAGCTATGCTTTTACCAATGAATAAATAAAAGCTTACACCGAAACAGCATCTGCCACGTTAATTATTCCTTTTATTTAAATTGTTGCAGCGCGTTTAAGAGAGAATTAAAACCGGTGCAGGTAAATGCAGACCTCAGTACGTAATAATTCTATCGGCAAAGCCGAAGTTGTTTGTAGTCAATTACGGAGTTATTTGCAGTCAGACTCAATAGTAAAATCACCAAAGGGTTGGTCGAAACCAAATATATACTCGTTAAAAGTTAGTCCGGGAGAGCGAGCGCGCACCGGAGGGTGTGTTTTAACAATTTTGTTTTAATTAGTAGCAGCGCCCGCCCTAATAGACGGATTCGATTCGGCGGGACTTTTTGTGATCTCGAAAAGGTTTTTCGTATATTGAAATGCCGAGCGTAACATACGAACCGAAATGTGAATAATACAGCAAAAGAACGGTAATTTAGCAATCAGAATTTGCATTTGGGGCAAATAGCAGCTCATATTTATTTTCTCTGAGCTGTTCCAAGTCTGTATTAAGTTAACAAATTGAGTAATTATTGTTAAAAATAACAAATCGAATTTGATTTTAAAGTCCGAGATAAGATGAACATAAACAAAAGTATTATACTTAGAGATACGCAAAAGGTTCATTTTGCAGTGAAGTAGCTACAAAATTAAAGATTCACATTATAAGAAATCACTTATAAATTATTTCATTTAACCGCAATTAGCTTATACATAGATAATTTTTATCAGGTGCATTTAAACTACTGAAACAAAAGAACATTCTGCGCTGTGTACTTAATTCGCCATTGCCAACTAATGCCCAATGACATCGTTACAATTTTGTTACAAAAGCGATTACTTCAGAAATTCCATTGTATTCATCAACAAAACATGGCGCTGTAAAAGCACCCTTAGATGCAATAACGTTTTAGCACTCCGGCAGTAAATGTACCTATAATACGTGGGAGGGAGTAAGACAAATAAATCCCGGCGCTAAACTGCGTGCCAAAAGAAAAGCCAAACATTAACGCAACGCGTTTAGCGCATCGCTAAACTTCTAACAACTAAGCAAACCGAAAACTTCGCAACAAACAGCGAAGGAGACAGCAATACGAGCCATTAATCCGAACGATCCCGAGCCGACAGAGATTAGTGCTTCCGCTGACCCCCCCCCCCCCCCCCCCCCCCCCCACACACACACGTGAAAAACATTTTCCCGCCATTGTCTGAGCGGGAGCAAAAAGAAGATTCGCCATTGACATGGTGGTGCTGCGCTAGGACGCGCCGGGACGCGGCGCAGTCCGAGCGCGGGTCGCAATTATCGCACGTCGACGAGCTAAAACACCTTAGAAGGGCCAAACTCGCATTGGAGTTAAATTCACTACAAATATCGCTACGTTCACGTTTTATCATAATCTGCTTGTCATTGTTATTTTATGTTTTAAATTACAGTGTATTAGTTCTATTGCTATTCGGAAGAGCTCATTGTAAAGGGATATGAGTAAATACATACCCATTGATTGAATTATTCGTTTTTGTGTAAGCATGAAATTAGCAAAGTATAATTTTTTTTTTCGATTTTTCTTTCACACCACAGATTATTTTACATGTGTGACCCGTAATGTCGATTAGGATTGTTTTTTAACATTCTTGATAAGTTTACGGTAAATCTGTTGAACAGACCAAGCGATATGTACGTTAAGTATTTTTATGTAGGCCTATCGAAGGAAAAGCCTATAACGACTATCATTAGTGCCTAACCAATTTGTTTTGCTTCCCATTACAGTGACATTTCCATTAGATATCCTCTTAAGTAATGATTCTAACTTCTAACCCTACTTATTTTTATCTTGAGCTGATAACGTTGCTGATTAACTGGTGTGGTTTCCGTCTATCTCGGAACACGGCCCGTCCCCCAGCGCCAGGCGTCTGCTCGCTGCGATTTTCCCCTTTGTTCGAGATGCATATGAGATACCAGGGTACCGCATTAGGCCCGTTAATATACCAACGGCAATATTCTCGCGGCGTACCCACGATAACATCGTTACGCAATCGTCAATTCATCACTCAGGTCTCACGAGTGTCTTTTCTCATGATCGCGCTGGTAACGAGATTAACAGGAACAGTGGAATCAGGTTTTGCTGGCGTTCAATTGTTTTTCTCATAACGCAAACGGTGAATGGAATACATGTACCCCTATGCACCCGTTATTGTAAAGATCTCGGAAACAGGTAATTGAAATGTCATATAAAGGAACGTACGTAACGTACATTTAAATCAGTTGTAGGTGAACCAATGTCTCTATCCACAAACATAATAAATGTAATACCTAATCACTTGTGATTTACCGAAACAGAGTTGCTTATTGTATACATCTTTGCAGCGGATTTCATATAAAATAATAATGAATTTTGAACTAAATATTGAAGACTTGCAATTAAAGTCTATTTTTTCATTTTGGATACCAAAATGACATTCCCTGTGTTGCCTGTTTTTTGCAATTCAAAAATAGTTACGTGCCACCACTATCGTTCGATTAACGATAAATTAAATTTAGTACGGATTTTTGTAAGTTATCCTATAAAATGAGTAAATACTAATTTTAAACTTATAATAATAACTAGCTTCTGCCCGCGACTTCGTCTGCGTAGAATTATACATAAAAACCTTCCTCTTGAATCACTCTATCTATTAAAAAAAACCGCATCAAAATCTGTTGTGTAGTTTGAAGATATAAGCATACATAGGGCATAGGGACATAGGCACATAGGGACATAAGGACAGAGAAAGCGACTTTGTTTTATACTACTTATGTAGTGATTATAGCGTAAATTTAGTATGTTTAATTTTTTTCATACTCTAATAATTGAAAAACGTTTCATAGTCAGAATATAAGTTAGTGTCATAAACTAATAAACCTTTATTATAATAATCATCATTTTTTTTCTTCAAATATAACATCGCCAAACCACTTGTATCCAGGCCATAAACACTGTTGATATATACTTTCGAGTACACCAGTAAACAATATAAGCTGGTATCATTATTTGACAACTTGACATTTTCACTTGTCAATTTAGTATCCGAGATATAAGAATAGACTTCACGTGCAACATTGGCGTTCAACAGATATACCTACTTAATAATTGTTATTTAACACTTAATTATCATCATTTAATTGCACATCAAATTATTTTTTGTTTCTCAAAGTAATATAAGAATTCGCGTCTTTCCGGCTTCATTGACTATGGGAATTTTAATCCAATAGTTATCAAGTTAGATCTTTTTCAAATTAAACGGTATAGTCATCGTTAAAAGTGGCTGCTCTCTTTTGTTTCTTGTTACTTGATGAATGTCGGTACGAAGCGGCTATGGTAGGCGGTGCGGTAGTTATTAAGTAGGTACTAAAATTTATTTGAATTTACGGAAAAAACAAATTATGATCTCAGACCAAAATAAAAAGTAAACACAGGTTCTGTGAACGGCAAAGTTAGGTCGATTCTGTACGTTTACATTCTGTACAACGAGTTTGCATGGAGAAGTTTGTTTGCACAAATTTTTATGCAACTGTATGCACGCGACGCGGCGAGGCGTAGTTTAAACCGGCCTCACTCCTGCGATCGCGGAACTCGCATCTTTACTTTTCATTGTATCTGAGATCAAGACAAAAATACTCATTCAATTAAACGCCTCTTTGATTGTGTTGGATTGCAAAAAAAACCCGGAAATTGCCAGATCGACACGGTTATAAATAATTTCAAGTTGCCATAATCTAAGGCTACCTACAATACAAACTTAACTGGGTTATTATGAAGAAAACAGTTAATAATAGCTACTTACGTGTTCGTGATCGTGGTATCCTACCATTATACCATGATTCCCACAGGCCATTACTGTCACATGGCAGCCATTTAATGTAATTATAAACAAAATTCATTTTTCTAGGTATAACTAAAGCGCGGGCGTTCGTGGAAGGCCAAACACGTAGCCAATTACTGTGCCGTTAGCATCGCCCGCGGGATCAGCCTTATTTACACTTTTGTTTCAATACTGTACACTTCACTTCGCTAGTGTAAATTGGCGGTAGGTATCAGTTTTAAAAATATATAGAAGTGAGTCTACCATTTGTTTTAGGTTTAGTTTTATGGTAACATTTTTTTTTCTTTTCTGGCTATCCCACCGTCTATTAGTGGACAGTGTGAAATTAAATAAGGAAAAAGGTTGCATTTTGAGATTCCTCTAGAACCTAGGGGTCAATCACTGGCCAGTCCTACGTAAAAAAGCAGAACATAGGTACATTATTGTTTTATGTTTTTATACTATTTTTGAATGTTTTGATTTTAGAATTCTGCTTGTTTGTGTGTTTAATGTCAGTCTAAATACAGCGTGCAACAAAGATAGTTGTTTCTTTTTAATAGTATTTTAGACTCAGTAAAGCCCTCAGCTTTAATTGTTTTCTATTTCATACCATTAAATTTGCGGTTGATAAGAGAGTTAGCGCCAAGTAGTAGTAAGTAGCGCCAAGTCTTTACAACTGACATCAAAAAAGGAAGAGTTTCTCAATTAGATTGTAAGCTTATCTTTATTTATATATGTTTTGTCCGTCTGAGATAAATATATCTGGCGCTAGTGAACCGACTTCGATGTTTTTTGTTCCTTAGGGTAAGAAGTAGGTATGTCACAAATTTGTTCCTACTGCCACCAAGTCAGGATCTGATGATAAGACCCCAGGAAAATCGAGAGATATCCTGAAATTTTATAAACACACACATATGAATTTGTCTGTTCCCGTTTTGACCACAGTACCTATTCATTATACGAAAATATGAGTTGGTGAACGGAAACTGACAATAAAGACGAGAATTAACTACCAGGTAGGTACGTAGAAAGGTGAGGTGGTGGGTTCATACTGAGTCCTTGCAGGACTTCATAAGCTTCTTTTCTTTTTAAGTTTTTTTTTCATAACGTCTGACATATGAAATATGCCTAAAAATTGCTTACACAAAAATACGACTAGATAGTAGACAGATGTAGAATCTTGTTTCATTTAAGCGTAATATGATATGTACCAAACTGCCATTAGAATTTTATTACGAGTACTGCGTGCGTCAGAAAGTCAAAGCAAACTTTTTGTAATAACGTTTCTGGCGAAATGTTTGCAATCAACTTTTACAATACGGTGCAGTAACATGAAACTCAATTTAAATTACAAGCACAGCAAAATCGTTTTTTTTCACTTTTGCCAAACGAAGTATATATACCTACGTAGATATGTGAGGCTGGAGGGTTACAATTCCATTTCAGCCAGTGCCTCTTTAGGTTCACTTTCTTATACTTATTTTCGGTCAAACGGGTGGCAGGACTGTGGGAAGGGTCCTTCCGTCCTGGCTTGGAGAATAGGAAAGCCGGTAAAATATATTCTATTTTAGCCCTGTAGACTGGCAACCCTGATGTTCATAGGCAGCTGGGATTGCATACCATCAGGAAATCCACTTGCTTGTTTGCCTTGATTGTTTTGTATTAAAAAGGTTCTTCCGACCACGCTCAGATGGCGTTTGGTTCGAAAGAGTTATAGAGCTAAAATGACTCTTTGTTATGGTAATAATATAGGTAAGCAGAGGCGCGAACGGACGACGACGCATACCGTCACGCGCAAACCCCGCATACTGATGACACTGGCACTGCCCGCAGACCACAACCTTATAACTTTTACGAGCATCGTCATAATCGAACAGTTACCTAGATATATGAAAACATTTGAATGTGTCACTTTTGTTAGAAAATACTAAAACACAAATGGCTGCGTTGCCCGTCTCCCAAATTATCGATAATCATTTAGTCACAAATGTTTGATGGTTGATGCATTCCCAGCAAGAGCTACTAACGATTATTTTGTCATGGTTTTGTATACAACGAGGACTGCATACTGCCAAGTGGGTAATTTAATGGTAAATAATCCCGCTGTCCATAGATAACCGTAACACTAGAAATATTGTCGATGCGTTATCAACCTAGAGGGCTGAGATGAATGGCCTCTTGTGCCAGTAATTTTCTCGACTGTCTTACTTTTTGCACTGGAAGTGCAATACAACAGTGCTAGCTTTGCTATTTAGCGGCAGGATTGGAGAGTAAGGTGGTGGAAACAATTCGGATTGGAATTTCCATGAGGCAACTACCACCCATTATCTATCTTTAATTAGCTCAAATAACGAAAATTTTGTAGGTACCTAACTTTTTTCTAACATACATAAAAAAATGGGAAAACCCGAAGAACGAGATAGAGATCGGTTTTAGTCGAATTGCTATGGTTATCTTATCATAATAACAACTTGTAGTCACGTATTATTGCTTACTTAATTTAAATAACAATAGAAGCTTTTTTGTGATATTATTTCCCACGGCACACAGTCGCATTTAGTTCTTAATAAAGCACATCGTTAATAAGCGACGTAAAAAAGACGTCAAAATAAAAATCTAGCTGTATCTACCAGCAACAATGAAGACAAAGACTCATAAAAATGCTAGAAAACTACTTAATTTTGCTTATATAAGTATTGAGCTTGGCGAACTCAGCTGGCCGCCGCCAAAGCATTCTTGTTTTCTTCGTGTGCTTGCTGCCTCGTGGATTTCTTTCATTTTCTGTAATTCGTTTTATATTTATATTTGGTTAAATTCTTATTCTACACACATACTTCTTACTGCGATGAAAAATTATCCGTAAAAATTGCGCATACTACTTCTACGAATAAGAAGGTACAACGTACAGGAAAATTTCATGCTTGTAATCTATACTAATATTATAAAGAGGAAAAATTTGATTGTTTGTTTGTTTTCTTGAATAAGAAGCAAGAGCCTTACAGAAACAACAGCACTTACAACAGCCTTCCTTAAAGTAAAAGGTCACTATAAATAGAAACCTAGCAAAGTCTGTAACTACGAGTAGCTCAAGCGGTCCCATATGTGTTGTCGCATCGCATAACAACATTGTGTTGCTAATACATTTATAGGAAAATGTATAAATAAGTATGTACGCATGTCAATGCGTTTGACTAACGGCATGTGAATATTTCGTTCATTCCATTGCACAAATGGATGGATAGCTCCACAGTGTTGGAACTAAATAAAATCCAAACTACGTTTTGAGAATGTCAATCGAGTGCATTTTCTATCGATTAGTTGAACATGAACATAACTGTGATTCACAGTGTGTTGTTCGTTGTATTTTAAATTATACTCTGGATGTATACAAAATGTCCTTGACGGACACGAAATGAAAGTAACATAACATGTTAAGTTAGTTCTTACTAAGTCAAATGGATCAGGTTGATTTTATGGTTGTAGCTAGCACGTGAGGCGTTGCATGTTTCCTTTTACGCGATGTGTGGTGTAAGATGACAGGGAATAAATTGATCAGAGAGGCCGTATCTCTGCGGACGGACGTCGTAAAGTTTGCACAACACCAAACGGCGCGGGCGCCGGCCGGCACTAGTTGCGCTTGGAACCTCTTTACTCTGATCGATGGTCACTCACGTTATACAGACGTAATTTGTTAGTTTTGTTAAGTTTTACGATCGTCTTCAGTATGCTATAAATATACAGGGCCCAGGAAACGACTAGGCCTCCATTTAACGTTATCTTCAAAAGCTACAACAGTGTTTACAATTCTAGAATAAAAACTGTGTACCATAACAGTGACCACTATACCGCAGTTGTACCACGCCATAGAGTTCGATAAAAAAATAATGATTGCTGACAATTTCATTTACCAAAAGGAACGCCTTGTAGACCGCAGTAATGACATCCTGTATTTTTCAAGTGGTTCTGCTTCAAGGCTCTCAGTAATACTTAGGTACGAATGAATTCAATGAGAACTTCGACACCTTAAGATAAGTGTATTTCAATCACACATCAGATATGAAAACTACTTAAACGGACCTCTTTTTACATAACTATTATACATATATATGTATATTCGTTTATTTTGTAGACACAGTACTATGCTGGAAGGAAGCCAAACGCTGTCGCGAATTGCTTTCGGGTGATATATTGGTATGTCAACGATTGAATATGCAAAAAAGTAGGGTTACAAGGGAAGGTGTAAGAGTCCTTACAAATTAGTTAATATAAACCAAAGGTATTTCCACTATTTTTCTTAGTTATAAATATTTCTATCTGCTTGGGCCGGGCTTACTCTGGAATTCAATAACCATGAGTAACCTTGGTTTTCGATTTATTAATTAGTCGATAATTTATTCAATGCTGGTTCATTCAGTAATTAAAACTTTTAAAAGAAACATGCATTAATGGTGGTTTTCTATATTGTGTGAATATTTGCACATTTCCCTTACACTTACAGACAAATTACTTTACCACTGCATAATTATGCGGTTTCATCTACATTACCGTGCCATGAAAAAACGAAAGAAAATGCTTGTGACTGGAATTGAATTATAAACAGGAAACCATTACATGAAGTATTTAATGGGTTCAGCTATTAAAATCTCGAATACAATTCGGTGAAATTACGAACACCAAGACCGAGATGAAACACGTACCTAAGTATCGACGCTGACTCAGAGATAATCTGTGCCTTAGTCGAACTCGAAGTTCTCGTTTAAAGGTTGCTTTTTTTAAAAATTAGTAGGTACATTATTATTATGAGTAATTTGTTGGCTCACAAATTACATCAGGTAGCCCGCGGCGGTCCCGCTCGCTGCAGCAATCAGCGGCCTGCGCCCGCGCCTCCGCTCCGTACGCCGGAGGAACACGCCCACAGTTTAAAATTTTTCAACTCGCCTGGGATAATACTAGATCGTCGTATTATTCATTATGGACCACGGTAATTATATTGTCATTATGTTGAAGTCCAGCTAATATGTACCTTGCTGTTCTATTGTTAGGGTATGAGATAAAAAGTTAACGATCTTCATATTTAAGAAGTCTCGCAGTTCAACAAATGTCGTCACGCGACGTCCTCAACTTTTCGCCGGCTCGGAAGCCAGATGAAGTAGAGTCCGGAAGGGACGGCTCGTTACTTTTTTGCAGCCTTAAAAACAGCGTTAATTAAAAAGTTGCAGTTATCACATAAGGATTCTCTGCGCTTAGCTGGCTCAGCTTAGTGGGGGCCGCTAAATGGAATATTAATAATGCTGTTGGCCTCCGCCTAGGGCGCGTTCGTAATGCCATTTGCAAGTGAATATGAAGATGAGGAGCATGGAAGCGGCACTAACGCCGCCTCTTCATCCTCCCTTTGTGACAATTCGTATGAAGATTAGTGTGCCTAAGAACATTAGCCAGCTCAAGGTGAGCCTTGAATTCAGCGCCAACATAGCATTGTGCATTGATATATATATGTAGGTATGCAATATGCATGCTAGGTAAGCAAATATAGGTACAGAGAACATATATACGAGTTTGTATGACGAATATGAAATAATCCTTTCAATAATAAAAAAGTGCTTTTTTTCACTTCATCTGTTGTATTATTTCAGGTTAAATGAAATAAACAGAGACCATTATTAAAGAAAGCTTTCACAAAATAAACCTACGTTTAAAAGATCGACTCGCCTAATTGCTGGTTCGTATTTCTCTAAGATTGTAATGTTGAAAGGTTTATTTTTCCTCTAATTATTCCCTAAAAGTAAATTATTCGTCCATTAATCTCTTGAAAAACTCAAGCATTTTCCTGCAAGGCTTTGTAATTTCATGTCGTGAAATTAATACAAATCTTTCCTCAAGGTTCGCGTACAATTGACGCTACTCGTGATTCTGACTGGAGTTACTGGCAAGGCTTGGTAACTAGCATTGCAGGGATATAAAAGTTAGCTTAACGTAAGAATGAAGTTGAGTACGAGAGCGTTCGCGATTAATATATTCACCGCGCCTCTCCACCTGCGAGTGAGCAACTAACGAAGAACCCCTCTAAACTTTGTTTTGCTTCGTACCGCACTCGTACCGTTCACAAAGCGGGACTGGTACTCCTTTTGCACTAAAACGCTTCTTAATGAAACGCAATCGTCGCAAATTCGTCTGAATTTCCGCAACAACGAACGCGCGCCGTTCGGTGTGTTCCGTTTGCGCTCGTCAAGCTTGATCTCTAAATTTAATTCCTACGCAGTCGACGTTCTCAGTGCGGCCAATTAAGTTTTAGCTCATTATTTTTAAATTAAAAACGTTTGCAAGGATAATTGCTCGGACCTTTGATGATGGACTTCAATTCATTGTATTTTGTAGAAAATTGGAAATAAGAAGTGCAATGAACAAAATTTTTAATTTTATATTTAGTATTGGTACTTGACCAATGATAATAATGTTGAATACTTTCGTTGATTGTTTTTCTGATGCATTTTAGAACGCGCTATCGAACATTGAAATTCAATAATCTCTTCATACGAAGCAGGAACACAATACGCTAAGCTACATCAGTTAATCAGACTTGCAAATATTAATTAGGAATTGTATCACAGACTGGTTAATATCCCTCACCCGCATAACACGAGGTTAAATTAAATAATAAGGAAACTTCGGGCCTCCTCCGAGTTCGGGAACGTTCGCATATAGGTACAGCCGTTTAGATAGATTAGGATTTCGTTGGCAACTGTATCAGTTTAATTCCTATTTGAAGTTTGTAACCGCAACCGTAATCAGTTTCTATATATCATTGTAAAATAAGTTTAAATTTTACAAGAGTACTCAATGAAGATATTTTAGTTTTACTTAATTTAACACTTCGACATAATGCAACTTTTTAACACAAGTACAGTATACTTTCGTTTAGATTCTATTGTTTTCATTAACATCGTAAAAACGAACCATTTGTCATCTTTTGAAAAAACTACGTAATCAAATACATTGAATGATTTTTTATAACATAATGTAAGTAGGTAAATTATCTTTCATTGAAAGTCTTAATTTATCTGAGCAATGAAATATTGAAATCAGAATATTGGGTTTAAAACCTATTCTAACAGTTAAATATTCTTTAAAATGAAATGAAATTTTGTAAAAAAATCTACAAAGATACAAAAGTCTACAAAAACAGACTTCAAAAAAAACTAAAAAGTAAAAAATAAACGGAATTCTTTATTCTTTAATTCAAAATACATATAATCGAACGTAAAACTTCCTTCTTTTTTTGAAGTCGCTTAATGATAAGGGGACACCTTAAAATAGCTCTAAATAATCAGTGGTACGACAGACATCAGACGTAGGTATTTAGTATTTGTATTATTTCTATGACACAGGAAATCATTTATTTTAACTCAGTCACTTTTAAAAATACGAAATAAAATAATTTATCCTCTTATTTGTCGTGTTAATTATGTCTAGTGATAGAAGCAAATTTGTTCAGTGTTAGAGTTGGATGCGATAATGCATCTGGAATGAAATGTAGTTTCTCGCTTGCAGACTATCTTGCGTTGCGGCGTGGCTAGCCGTAATAATTCAATTAGGCAAACCATTGCAGATTGGACGTTACGCGGCGCATTTTAAACATGAATATTACAGATTTAACACGGTTTCGGTTAACGATGTGCCTTCAGTTTGCCAATATTCCAGTTGCGGTTACACCAACACCAAATATTTTTCACAAGCTTTAACAAAATAAAATAAGTTACTTACACACTAAAAAAATTACTACAATGGTCAAATATTGGATAACTTAAGTGAAATATTGAAAACTACTGAAATTAAAATATTGAATGAATAGGTACTTGGATCCATTTGTTGGTCTCAAAAATAGCCACGCGCGTAGATTAATTTATTTAAATATATATTTTTTTGTATTGAAGGGTTTAAAACTTAACCTCATTCTTAAACTCGCTTAATTTTACTTAATTTTAATAAGCTTATCTATTTTCATATGCGCTTCTCAAACAAAACTGAAGTTAAAATGGTCTTTCTTTTATAATAAAATAAGCGATAAAACTCTCAATTTGTTGTTAAGTGACGATTTATAGTATTTGCGAATCGGGAGCCCGAGCTAGAAATACAATATTGTTGTGCAGCGCGTCGACAAAGAAAGATAAACAAACATGGCGGAAAGTGTGCCTGTCGACAGTAACAAAGCGATACACGACAACCGATAGTTCTACCGTTTAATGAGGACAGGAACAATCTTGAAACGAACTCTTTTGACGGAGAATATACGCTTCGTCTAGTGTACTTTATACTTCGATGTACAGTTGATGGAATGGAGACTACAATACATACCTTAGCGCAGTAAGTCACATACCTTGTACTAGATTATTGACTTCCAAGGAAGACACTAGGTATAAATGAAAAAAATGCTTTAGATGTTTTAGGATAATAAGCGTCGTTTTGAAGTTCCGTTATACATTTTATATTAAATGTAATGTTGCATTTGCGTTATATTTGTAAAAAGTACTAGGTACTGCGCCAATAGGCTGGCTCTGCGGTTTTGAAATCCGTCATGAAGTCATCATTATTGTGGCGAAGTTTTTTTTTCATATTTTACGAGCAACGAATGGGCTAATATTTTATTGAATCAGGCTTTACTTTGCGGAGGCCCATTTCAAAGAACAAAAAATATTTACCTTACTACTCCGCTACTCACGTGCAAGATTTAAGCCTGTGTGAAATAAATATATGTATTTTCAAACGCGTCAGTGTTTGTGTGGTGTAAGGGATAATTCAGTTCGTGGGATTTTTTTACGTGGCAGTAGTGGAGGGAGGGGTTGCATGAAAAAACATATATATTTCACAAAGGCTTGGTTATCTTGCACGTGAGTAGCAGAGTAGCAAGTTAAATATTTTTTGTTCATTGAAAATGACCGAATGCCTATTGCTTAACTATGCAATGCCCGTAATCAACAAACAATAGCTGGCAAATAACGCTTCAGAGGCTCGAACCCAATTTCATCTTCTCTGAATAGTGCATTAGCGTTCGGTTGGTGCAAAAGTCTTTAGTGACTTCTATTCACTGCGAACGTTATTGGTGCCGTGCTGCTGTGACGGACGGTCAATTCAATCCGGTGAATCTGGTAATCGGAAATGGGCATTGTGCAACAAAGGATCCTATTGTCCTGGCGCCGCCCGCGCCCGCTTGCCCCGCGCTCTCCGACTCGCGCACATACATATTGAATACATCACGCATACAGATTTCGATCACAAATACCATGTGAACCCGAACAGATAGGTTTACTCGGCAAAAATGAAATAAAAATCAAAGATTATGATTGGGAATACAATTGATCGTAAATTGGCTTGCCCGTTGTGTGGCGTGTCAGCGATATTTGAAAACAGATCCGAACATTTACTTAGCTTCGACAGATTTTATATAGCTATTTATTCTGAATTCCGAGTGAGCCTTCGACTTAAGAATTTAATACCCTCGAATATACGTATTATAAGAGGTACATCTAACACTCAAAGTGGCTCTCAGACTCAAAATCTCTTTAAAACAAAAGAACAAAAGAGACAAGGATCATTTTGGAGCCCACTTATAATCCCTTTATGTAGAACAAAAAGACATGCCGTAACAAATTGAAATTTACAGCATTAATATTATCAGCCTCAAAGTAACTTTTGGTAAGCCCCTGCAACATCTTTGCTACAAACAATGAACAGGTATGATCATCGTTTACCTATATCACTTTCTGGTCTGTAGAATAGAGACCCTGAAGTGACTAATGGATCTCAAAAGAGTACGTGTGCTGAGCAAGTGGACCGCGATTTACAAATCCCTATCAGGGACAAGAGGGCGCTTGACCTTTTCGCCGGCGATCCCTAACCGGCCCAACTCCTGACTTTCTAATGAAAATATATACAGCTGAGACTCAATCACCTAGGAAGTTAGATAAACAGTGTTTCAGTCACTGAATCCTTTGTTAAATATGCAAACCGCCAGTTTATTTGTTATAACTCCAATTATATGGTTTGCTAAAAGATGAACAGATATGTCTTGTTGTAATGGTGCCTATTAGTAATTATTTTATCCACTTCATTAGAATTAACTTTACTTTATGTATTTCTATAGATATTTCCATAGGAAATTGAAGTCAACCGCGTAGTTAGTTATAACTAGAGAATCCAAAATATATGTCGTCATCTATCTACCCCAGGAAATGGCGATAGCAAATAATTACCGAAAAAGACATAATAATTTCAGGGGAATCTGGCTAATAAATGAAATCGACCTCGTTATCACTGACAGCGGCAGATCGAAAAGAAGAGAGATGGCAGCCTCCCCGGAGACCGTCTTCAGCCGAATAGAAACTTATTATTTATAGACAGTTACGAGAAAATGTCGGAGCGCTGGAGATAACATCTTATTATTCTTGCAGATCTCCGTTAGTTATGATCACAATGCGATACGAGGGAAGAACGGAGAGAATAATCCCTTTGCAAAATAATACTGCACGACTCAGTGATTTCGTGTACTAACCAATCAAACCCATTCTACTATCAAATATGAGCTTACTAGTTCATCATGATTAAATACTTGCTAAAAATATTGATGTAGGACGAGACTTTGCATAAAATAAATGGTAATGGATCCCATTTTAGAGACGGCAATTTTTTGCTACTTGTTCAATTGCTACTTCATTAGTTTCCCAGATAGTGCAAAAGAAAGTATGGCATATCTCTTTTTCCCCTATCTCGGTTTAAGAAAGCGCGCTTCTGGGAAATAGTAGGAGTTGGTTGAATGGGTATGCCGTAGCTACTTACACAGATACTATACAAATCTGCTCTTACTAGGTATGTTATTTATATAAACGGATACTTTTGACTATTCCACGATTATTCTTCACGCCTTAACAACTTATTATTCTTAGGGCCTTAGTACCTTCAATTTGAAATGAGATTGTCTTAGCTTCCAAATAATCAGCTGTACTAAAATGAGACGATATCAATCATACTTATTTGAATCTAACCAGATTCGGGAAGAAGCAAACTAGTAATGAACTAGTATAATTAAACCAGTAATGTAGAAAATAATAATGATCTCTTCTTTTCTCATGTCAAGAAATCTCAAGATCATTCAAATGGACGATAGGTCAACTAAATGTTTGTTATAATTAATTAAAATTGATCAGAATCTGATTCAATTCCAGTTAACCGATACAATATAGGCTTAACTATAAATAAAGTATAATAGCAAGTGGTCGGTTCCGCAATGACAACAATACCTATCACATTATTACCTCGCAAGGTAAGTGCGCGGCCGCGATTGGCCGGTGGTTGGGTATGCACGGCGGCGGCCGCGGCCCGCGGCGCCGGCCATTCAACTCGACCATGGCCTCGCGCTTAGTGCTTTATGTTCTACGACCATACAATCCCATCATCATACACTTCACATCCATGAGAACTCCCCATCCATCACGCTCCGGTTCACACACAAATTATGCCCCATCTTAACATTCTTAACTACACAAAAAATCATGGGAACCAAACTTTTAATCTACTTACAGCGACTAAATTTGATGAGAACTCCACTCGTTTACACCAGCAAAGTCCATGCTGGAACTAATATTATGAAAATCTTAGTGGTCATGTGAATATTCGCACTTTAATCGTACTTGTTAACATGACTAAATGCGCCGGTAGTTTCTCCACGCACTTCACGACACTACGAGTTCACATCTCAAGTTTTCGAACGAACTTTAGTAAGCTCTTCCGCTAGTTGTCATCGAAGAGAGAGCACAACAAGTGTTATAAACAAAAGGGAACGTTTCGCGAGCGCGAGTTAGTTACGCGGGGGCGACGGGCCACCTGTCACTGCGGGGAACACGTCTCTACTGCCACCGGCGGTCCGCCCGGTGTCGGTCCCGCGTTCTCAACTCTACCAGCTCACCACGACACTAACGCATCTCACGCAAATCGATGCGATTACTGTGACACCTATCCATTACTGACTTAACTTAAAATGTCAGCATTGAATCTCCTATCAACTCGGCAATGTATCGTATTGTTCAAATAAAAGTAAATATTCGAGAAGACAGTGGTAGAGCTCCCTTGAAAACTCGCTCAGCTAGGCGCCAGGCAAACTCAAACTTAACTTGCCGCTGTGGCGCCATCTGTAGAAACGAATGATACAGCGCCATCTTTACAACTGCTGTTAAATCAGTTGCTATTGGTTACGAGCTAACTTGTACAAGTAAAGTTAAGAGTCTTGTTACCTAGCTAGAGTTACTTTACTTAGAGACTTAACTGTTTACGGTTTGGCTTGCAGGTGGCTCTTAAGTTAGAGATTGGGGAAGAATAACCTAACCTAAAAATTTCATTTTAGGTACAAGCCTTTTTGTTGACTGTACCTTCTGTTAAGTGTACTTGCATTGTCATCTGTCCTACATATGTGAACCAAATTTCAAGTCAATCCGACCAACCGTTGAAGATACTTGCATACAAACATTGCAAGTTAATATAAAGCTTGTAATAATAATAACTTGTAAAAACAGAATACAGTTATTGTTTATGAAAAATTGTAATGGTTTCTAGAAAGTGACCACCTAGGTCCCTAGTGACCTAGACTAGACGACGAGTACAATGAAAAACTAAGGTAGACGATAATATTCATTAAAAAACTCGGAAAATGGAAAATAGGTATTCTAAAACAGGGAAAAATGCAAAACTTTCAAACGACATATACAATAGGTACAAAATACACATTGCCGAATATCACATTATCATATTACATATTACATCATATTTCTAATGGTTGGTTCAGTGTGGACAAGATTACTACCTAGAGCTGTTATTTTCTTCTACTTTACTCGTTTAAAATTCAATACAATTTTCACCACTTTCGATTTGACACTATCGCACTGGATTCATAATGCTTTAGGATTAAAAAATTAAAGAATATCTGATAAATGTTATAAGTATACACTTTCCATATTATACATACAAATAAAAAGTATAATTTCCGCTACTAATTTACACCACTAAAAGTAAAAATGCCGCTTAAGCCACTTTGCCGCCTTCTATACTATGACAGCAGTACTAGAGTCTTAGGTATCTCTATAGAGTATAGATCGTACGATTAGAGTTAGTCTTCTCAGCAACTTCAAGCGTATCAGAGCACGAAACTTAATGGTTCAGATGTATTGAATTGCATGTATCAATGCTTTTGAACCTGTTATCTTAATATAGAACAAAAAACGCAAGCTGGTTGCTTGTTTTTGATACAATTAGCTATAAGTAACTAATTGCTGCTCACGACTTAACTTCTACGAATGTGATTTTGTAAACTGTTTAAAAGAAAGACAGTAAATATTCACCGTTCAGTAGTTTCCAAGATTAAAAACCGCTGGAAAGCGGTCTATCAGTATTTGTTACACCTTTGATAAACGTCTCCAACCTATATAATAGATATATATACGTACTACAGCTGGGCGCAGGTTTCTTCTCAAAATGAGAGGGCTCAAAATTTTTTAAAGTATGTACGTGCAGGTTTTTTTTGTCTACTAGGTGTCCTTATATCTACGCCGCCCATGAGAACGTTATGAAGGAGAAGTTGCAGGTTTTTATCAAAGGAAAAACGAACTAACTGCTATGAAAATAATTAGGGACACAAGCACTGCGAAAACTAAACTTCACAGAGAAACAGTCATTTGATTTAACTACACTGTCGTGCGGTAAATAACGCAGTGCAATAACGGGTCACTTTTTATGTCTTATAGCTTTTCACACAACATTGTATGGAAAGCAGCACTTACAAGTTATTTCGCTTCTGTACACAATGTATAAATCTGCTAGGCTAGTTCATTTACACAGATACCAGATAATTTGACGCTACCTCTACAAACTCTTCAAACTCTCACTCGTCCATCCCTAATATAATACTTCTTTCATCTACTATAAGGTTGACTGGAAGAGATCCCTTAAAGGGATAAGTCCGCCTTTGTGCATGTATCTCAGTGTTTGTCAATTGTATTTGTCTTGTTTATTTTGCACAATAAAGAGTTTACATACATACAAACTCTCTTCAAATCGCCATAAGTTGTTCGTAAGCCCTTTAATTGCGTATTCTCGTAGCGCGACGCCGTGACTCATTGTTTCAGTCGGCATACGTGACAAAATTTAGCCGACACGATGGATTAATGGTGATTCACTGCATGATCAATGGTGGTCCTATGACGTCCTCCAGGAACATGTTAAGGAAAATTAAATAAACACGGAATCTAAAGGTGATAGACGAGCTTTACGCATCCCGTTCATTGTTGTTGAATCATTATTTACGAGTATACTATTATTACTTCCCTGGTCTGGGAGCAAAGAAAAACATAGAATGTACCAGCTTCTTCTCTTCCCGTGCAGATGGTAAAAGCCCATCGAGGGAATGGGCGAAAACTTTGGAATCATGTTATAGGCGATGTGGCTAGCAACCCATCATTATTTTGATTCCCCTTTCCATCCTTACACCCACAACAATGCTAAATTTGGTCTTTAGGCCTTGTTACCTTAGGCTCTGTCTACCCCGTAACGGACGAAGACGTGATTTATGTATGTATGTATACTATTATTGTAATTGATTTTAAATAAGACGGTAACAAAATTACGTAATATCTTACTTGTTTCCTGATCGCAAATTCACGTGTATCTACTTAGCTCCTTTAGAATATGCATCGACGTTGTCACAATTAAACGTTGTCAGTTCAAATTGTCGGTAGTACTTACACACATACCTTCTTAAATATTTAAATTGACGCATAGCATTCTCATGCTTTATATGAACGTCGGCAAATTCAATCAGACGTCTCCATTCCGATTCATTATTAAGACCACTTGAATGCATTTAGTACGAAGAGGGCTGGCATGTGAACATGGTACGGGGATGTCAGTCCTTTGCATCTTCTGGTAACTTTCATCTGATGGCGTATCAAAGCATTATTTATCTCTATCGCTCTATTTTATAGCGTATCGTTGACGCAATGCCTTAGACGCAATAGGCGAAAGTATATGTAATGTTGGAACAATAAGTCCTTTCTGGTCCAGAAACTGCGTCCGGCCTAGATGTGCGATGTCCAAACGTAGGTGAAAGCTGCCCATTGTCTTACCTCTGACATACAAGGTAGTACAGGCTACAAGCCTTCATACAATGACGCAACTTACATCTTTGTGTCACAAATTGGGTGTTTCGTAAAAACTCATACATAATTATATTGTTATAATTATATTCCTAACAACATGTATCATCTCTAAAAGTAGTGCGAAGAGTGCACTTTTACTATAATTCATAAGATAATTTCAATTACATGTAATAAATACTTGAATGTGGAAATCGAAATTAATTGAACAGTTTAGGTACTTAATATAGCATAGTCGTAGAAACATTCGTTCAGCATGGCCAAGGTGATTAACAACAAACATGTAGGTAGCTCCATCTGACTCATAATGTTGGATACCTAGCTTTAATTGAATTAATAGATGCAATTATACTTCGAGAAATAAGCTTATCATTCAATGTATTCAAATAGAGTCCAAGCGCTGACTTGGTGCAGGCTAAATCACTGGATAAATCTCACGTTAATGGTTTGTTTTACAGGCGTGTGTTAAAACTCAAAATAAATTTTGTTTCGTCCAAATGTTCCAAAGTTTCCGGCTAACAGAAGCCTAGTTGAATCTTAGGTTGACACTAACCTTGAATGTGCGCTACTGATATAAATTCTGTACCTACTAACAACATAACCATGTTCAAAGCAATTCCGATTCTTAGGTAACAACCGATATTTCACATATCCGTCAGGATAGTCAGTCTAAATTGGTACCCCTGCAAAATTTCCTATTATGTGTTTTATTACAGACGTTCTGGCTTACGAGATTAATTCTTTTTTTTTCGTTTTTTATGATCTAATTAAAGCACGAAACTTTGCACAAACGATCGGTTTCAGACTGAGTTAGGTACTGATGTTGTAACGTTATTAATGCTCTTTGTGACACACCATAATATTGGTAGACATTGTGTTATTGTTGCATTTATTCTAAAACGGTACTAATCGCAAATGTAGAGTAAGACAACTGCTGCAAAGTTTTTTCCCAGCTACTTGTACTTGTGTAGGTACCCACGATGATCTACTTACAGGTACTTAGAGTCAAAGTTAAATCTTGATTCGGAAATCTATGTAATCTGGTTGTTTCACGAGTATAACTAGATGGTGTAATTTACTTATAATTGTCAGTTCTATAACGGTGGTTTGACACTTGCTGACAGATCGTGAAGGCAATTGGACTGGAACCCGCCGTTCGCTCCCAGAAACCGTATACCGTCGTGGCTGCGCCGACATCTCTCACGCCTCGTATTTAGAATATCCAATTAAAAGTAGCAGTATAAATCAAGATAAAATTTGATAAGTTGTATTGTTTGCTAAATTGGGCTATCATAATTAAGTGTAACAGCTTTACTTAATTAGGTTAAAACTGAACGTGAGAGCCGAGATGGAAACGCTCGTTATTATTAAGGGTCTCCTTACCTACAGAATTAAAGAGATTAATAGAATTGTATCGTATTTTAGAAGTAATAAGTTAAAGTTAGGTAGAATAAGATACTTGTTTAATGCATTTGCCGACAATGGTACTCATAATGTCATACTACCTATACTGATTTGATTTGATTTGTGGTGTTCAATAAAGAGTATTTGTATTGTATTGTAGTACATACCTACAATTTACTACGCCAGCCAGCGCCATGCGTTTTGACAAAAACAAATGAGTAACGCACGTGGAGAAAAACAAAGCGAATCTTTCCGTCAAGTTCTACTTTCGAAAATCGATACTTTTGTACTTTGTACAATGAACACCGTCATGTGTTCTTGTCTCATCCATTGAACGGTGTACTGTTTCACACGGTACCGTTAAGCTTGACTGCATATTTGCCTCTGGTAATGGAAAACTCTTGTTTCACCTGTGTCGATACAGAGGACGGAGGAACTGAACCGATGAAAATGCGTACATTTGCATTGCAAGTGTGAGGAAGCCTGTGTGAACTTTGCAATACCGCTTGGTAACATCGAATTTTAAGATTAATATATTGTCGTTTCCTCAACACCGTGGTCTCAAATTAAAGCAGTGCAACAGAGAACTTAACTGGCAAGTTAGTACATTTCGATCAAAAAAATAAGATATAGTTTTGTAGGTTCCAGTTACGAAACTTTGGATGAAACTAAAATATTATTAATATTCATTCTTGAAATACATGGACTAAGAACAAAAACCTGATTTATTTATTTTAAAAACTTTATAACGTTGATTTCCGTCAACGTTTCCCAAGGAATAGTCTAGATTTTACGGGAATGAATTAAGAATATTGTCAATGTGATTAAAGTATAAGTAGTAGTAATAGCAATAGACTTCGATAAAGTCTATTCTGACATAATCACGCAAAAACTTGAACTTAAAATGAGCTTTTGGCGCTCAAGTCAAGGCAAACTAGTCTAAAGACATTCATGTACGAACAAGTTTCTCAAAACACCAGTTTAGTTAGGTATACTTGTATGAGATTATTAATCATCTGGAGCAATTAAAAATACGAACTTTATCCACCTGCTTCCTTGAAGAACTTGAAATAAATAAACAAAACCTTAATTGTAGTTATTATAAATTTGTTTCATCAATTACTTTTGGGAGCCGATATATATTTTTTTGTAGAAATGTCGAAATGGGGACATAACAGCAAACAAATATAAATTTAAATAGTTAATAACGCATTAAAGTCATTTTCTTTTTGTCGATGGTCATGGTTGTATACATTTAGTC
This sequence comes from Pandemis corylana, assembly GCA_949127965.1. Taxonomy (NCBI): domain Eukaryota; kingdom Metazoa; phylum Arthropoda; class Insecta; order Lepidoptera; family Tortricidae; genus Pandemis; species Pandemis corylana. The sequence continues at coordinate 9,962,133 of OX421851.1, read as the reverse complement.
GCTAAGAATGAATAATTTGCTGCATTCAATATTCCCCTACGTTAACTATTCACTCATTCATTCATCATCCCATTTACCTGTAGAATGTTGCCAAAGGTCATACCACAACGTTTAACCTTGACTACAGGCGCACCTCTTCGGTACAAATGATACAATACAACGTATACCTACACAGACACTTGCTTTAAAGTCGGGCCACACAGTGCATCGTCCCGTGCTGAGCCAAATATTACCTTATAAACATACCCTACCTTAACATTGTCGTTAGGGATAATGCAAAAGAACACTTACCATAGGTCATACGTTGACTGGAGCCGATACACCCTTTTAAATTTATTTTTAGAACCTCTATGTTAATGTTCCTCGCTTCATTTACAACAAAAAGAGCTTGTACTTAACGAGAGGTGACAATGTACAAGGTGAAAAACAGGTAGTTAAAATGACGTTACGCTGTTCTGTTAGACAATTTTGAGTTCTAAAAATCATTAGCTATACCTATTGAAATATCCTGGCTCTCGACTCTGGAAACGTAAGTATCGTCATTGCCATGCAACTAGGATATGCAGCCTCCCTTATCACGACATCTGTAGATTTAGGTTTAAGGTAAGATTTTTTAAACCTCTTTTATCTTAATTTGTAGTTTCGTAATTACATAAATGGTTTATTTATGTTCAAAAACCGTTTAATATGTAATAACGTAGGTAAAGAATGTAAACAGTCTTACCTGCTGTAACCATATATTTGGAACACCAATCCATTTACTCACGCTATTCAATTAAACGACTAACGAGACCCAGTAATTACATAACAAGTGAACAGATAAAATTTACGTGTGGTCGATAATGGTAATGATACGTACCTAGGCAAAGCGGGTGTAAAGTGTGTGAAGATACTAACCGTCTAAATTAAGTAATGGAGACCTATCTTAACGACGTCGCGTCTGTGTCGTATCGTATAGATTAAAATTAACGACTTCTCTGTCACTAGAATAATTCCGATTCTCGAAGATAGAGTGGTATTCATTTATAACAGACTGTGAAGTAAACGGATCACTCACGTATCAAAGTCGAGAATAACTCATCATGTTTTGGATTAATATTCAAGAACCGATGAAACGCAAAAAAAACTGCTTTTGTTTATATTTACTCGTTCGTCCATCACAATAGCGACAAAAGTCCTGCACTAGATTACTGTATGTAAGTACGACTCAGCCAAGTCGTTCCAAGGGAGTGTTAGAGGCGCTAAAATTCGAGGAACTGTCGGCAATGAGAGATGTTTATTTGACGTATCTTTTGTTACACTCCGAGACTGTGGGCGGCAGTTCGAGTGCTCCAAAGAGCGTGGACAAGGCGACTTGTCTTATTTCAACTGGTAGAAATAAATAACTGAGCCATCTTTCTTACGTTTAAAAATAACTGGACGGTGGTTTTGAACATAGGTGTAGTAAACAATCCAGCTACGCGATGTGCATTTGTTTGATAGCTGTTGTCGCTTAAGCGAACGAGTTGACGGATTCAGGTCGGATTCGGACTTCCAGGCGGGGGGAGCGTTTTCACCCATTTATTGTCAACATACCATTGGCCCGCACGAGGCGGTTTGCTTCATCCTTCCTAATGCGAACTGCTAGGGAATGGAATTCGCTCCCATCGTCTGTATTTCCGGACAGATACAACCTAGGGCTCTTCAAGGCTAGAGTGAATAGGCTATTACTGAACCAGTGAGTTACACCTTTGGCCTCATCTGCACCTTCCACCAAGTGAGATAGAGGTCAATCACTGGTCAGTTTATAGTAAAAAAAAAAAAAAAAAAAAAGGTGGCATGCAAATCGTGTCGCATTTGCGTCCGCCAGTGTAGAGTAACCATAATGACAGGAAAGCTTTTTTAATATAACTCGCTGACATTTTAAGGTAGCTACACATTTAACTATAAGCACGTACCTATTCTTATTCAACGCGTACCTACGTTCAAATTTCATCTTTTATATTTCAAATCAACAAAACTGGCTTTTACAAATAAATACATACATGTATTTACCAGTGTATGTAATGCATAGGTGCGCGCAAATAGTTATTATAGAAAATAATAAAAAACGGTATTACCAGAACGAAACCAGGCGCACAGAGTTTACCATAATACCATTTCTATTTAAGTCTATACAAAAATATTTATACAAGTTTAACGTCCGCTACGTGACCACGTGGGGTCGTTTACGTTACCGGCACGATTACGGTCTAACGGCCAGGCTGCGACTATCATGCGAACGGCGGCGTGGCAAGCTGTTTCCAATTTCATTGCGTATATTGTCAAGTAATGAATCTGCAGCGAACTAGTCGATCGCGCAATGAAAAGAGAATTTGCTGGTCATGACACCGGTCGCACATGGTCATGGTGTTGAGGTTTCATTACGATCGGCCTGCGCCGGCGCACGCGCCCGAACAATAACACGCAGAAACAAAGCTCCTTGTAATAACTGCCCTAAATCGTAATGCATAACGAAAAATTATTATTCTGAATAAAGCAAGGAAGTGAGTTCTAATAGGTCATTGTAACAAGAGTAGCCAGGAAGTTTAGGAAAAAAATATTTCTAAATTTTCATTTTAAAGCTTGCATACGCAATATAATACGCAAAAATTCAAAACTTCAACACCATAATTTTAACAGTTGGCACACTTTGCACCGTAGCCTGTTGGCTACTATGTACTTGTTTTGTCCCCATGAGTACCTAAATGGAATAAAGATACACTGTACCACCAGCATGTGCGCCATGTATGTAGCTGTTACAGTTCAAACAACGTGATCAGTTAAGACGAATGGTTACTATAGTAGTTTGAGAAGCGGGGTCCTGGATTCATTCCTCAATTGGGGCAATAGGCATGTAAGTATGAATAAATAAAATTAAAGCTTGTTCTTGAGTATTGGATGTTTAATAATATGTTTGTTTATGTTTATGTATGCTTGTCCGTTGCCTAGCACCCAATATTACAATGTTTTCTTACTAAACCGGGATGACACAATCGGGATCAGGCAATCTCCTTCGGTAGTGTCGTTCAGGGAAGGTTTGAAGAATATGTGGGTCGCACCATCTTCTTAAGTTAAGTGTAAATATTCCTTTGTATATTGTGCTCTTTATTTACTTTATGTATTATATTTTGTTGACACACTCGTATATTGTAGGTAGCATACAGTTGTTTATTGTCTGGTAGATTTTATGAGTTTAAGTATTATATTCGGTAAAGTTATTTAGTGTGGCTCTCAGTATTTGTAATTTTTAAATTCACTCGTCCGTTCCTAATAATACTCCTCTCATCCACTAACAGATTGACTGGAAGAGATCCCTTAAAGGAATAAGTCCACCTTTGTGCATGTATTGTATTTGTGTTATGTTTATTTTGCACAATAAAGAGTTTACACACATACATACCAGTACATGAGAAAGGTATTGCAAATCTGTCATTCCCTATACTTACGTCATGAATTACTTATGGAATGACAGATTTTTCAATCTCTTTCTCATCGCGGTTTAGCAGGTAATCTCAGTTTGGGACTGGGTCAATCGGTGTCAATAAATTGCTTATGATATTATTTTTATTCATTTTATACCTCTATGCTGTCGACGCATAACTGCGGTAACATAAACAACCCATTCTTCCCGCACACTGATCATGTGATTTGTGGTTCCATATAACTTTGGACCAAATTGAGCAGAAACTTTACTTTGGCATGCGGTCTACAGTCAGTTGAACATCATAATATGCTTCTCAAGTATTGATCGTGTAACCACAATGAGTCGATTCTCTGACCTCTACCGCATGTGATCCGCCCAGGAGCTGTCCAATAAAACTTTAATGCCTTCTATTTACCTAGCAATCTATAAAAGTACAGTTAATGTGTACGCTGCGCCTGCGTTTAAAAGCCGTTTGAAGGGATACACACATAAATAATACACCACCCACACCTCCCAATCGTGTTCAGAAACCACAACACTATACAGCCCGATTAAATCTTAGATGAAGCATGACGGGTTACTGAGAATGGCAAGGGATTTGAATTTAACTTTCCGAATTCATGAAGTGATATTACTTTACGCCTTAAATACAGAATCATTCGAATATATTCGTAGTCTGCTCTCAGCGCTTACACTACAAAATACAATCAGCTAGTATACTGCAGCACTAAATTAATGTAAAGGCTTATGTACCCTTAAAATGCCGTTAACATCATACCATAAATCCGTATCACAAGATACTTTCATGGCGTTTTCTGAACGTAACTGACTGACTTGTGTTCTATACGTAATTAATTCAAGTTGTGAACAAGTGTTGTTGTCTACATAACCCCATTCAAGAGTCGTGACCTTTGCATAGGATTACGGCCCGTTTCTTTCGCAAGCAGCTGTTATTTCGATAAACGACCCACGGTCTCGTCGTAAACGTTATCGCGTCTGGAGCACGCTGTATTTGGAACGCAATTACCTACCCAGTTCTACATGACACGCATTCTGGAAGTCGTGCGCGTGCCCCTTTGAGCTCTGTAAGGTAAGGCTAGCACAGCCCGAGTTCCCAGTTAGATGTAGGAATTGAATTATTTAGAATTGAAGTGTTTGTCGGTCGTGTTGGCCCTACGTGGAGTCGTGCGCGCAGGAAGCACGCGCCGCTAACCGACCCACGGACGTGTATGTTTCCCTTGCCTTCATAAACAAGGTGCGTTGCGTTGAATTCATGGTTCTTACCTTAACACCCACAAGTGAAGTAAAAATAAATATTTAGGTAGCTTTGTTTTTTTAATGAAGCTAATATCGAGAAAATTTAATACTGTCAGCTTCAGAAAACTTGCGGCCACTACCGTAAAGATTGTATAAGGTAAGTGCTACCTTGCAAACGCACTGGCGCGAAATTGTGTAGGTTTTCGTCCTACACAAAACAGATGAAGGTGTTAGGTACCTTCCTAAAATAGTAGTTGAAGGAGTCAAACGGAAATAACAATAAAACTAGGTACCAACTTAGGTCGGTGTAAATGATATAAGTAGATTATTTTTGTTTGTAAGGGTTAAACGTTGCATTAAATGAAATGACAAAAGTTAAGAACGCATTGCATCTTACCTTGCATACCATAGTTCTAATCACAACAAAAAGAATCCTTAACATTAACAACCACTAGAGAACCAATACAAAGAGTAGCCAGGATTTATTGACGGTTTCGTTAGCGGCTGTTTAAAATCATTCATTCTTCACGCTTGAATGGTTTCTTTGGGAAGGGCCGACCCCGGGGAGACGCGCAGGTACCTATACCTAAAAAACTTTTTACACAAACAGTTGACGCTCTTAAATTTTTTTGATCTTCAACTTGTCTGCATGATCAAGTGGAGAGCGAAAGAAATGACTGTTTTGATATTTGATCTTAGGTGTTTATTTACATTCCACACGGCCCCACGAGTGCCTACTTCTTATCCGTATGGTATATTCAAATCGCACTACAGTTACGAGTAGTACTTATATTTTCTGACTTCTGAACAAACAACTATCAAAATGTTCCCAGTAAAGTTTGTTTGTTTTTCAAGCATAACCTATAATTCGCAGCCATTATCGCGTAACATACAATTCTTATCATAATAGGCGCGGCGGAGCCCTATGTTCAGTTATAGGAAATGTTAACCATGTGTGCTGTGGACATTAACGTTTTACAAAACACCGTTCATTTCCGTTATTGTTATTAACTGATATGCAAACATAACATAGGCGGTACGAGAACTCTACAACTGCTAGTATATTTTTGTTGATGGCTAGACGGCGACGGCAACTTTATCGTGGTACTGGGGCTCCCCACGCACCTTTGACAATCTAAGCTCCTTGTCGTTCATGGGGTTTTTCGTATTTCCTTCCTTGTCTCTAGTGAACCCCATTACGGCGTACAGACAGCATAAAGCAATTTCTCGAGCGGCGCGCGCGTAATTTTGTTTGAGTTGAGGTTATGTTAGTATTAATTCGTCATTCGCCTGAAGCGAACGTGCCGCGGTGTGCAAGTCGCCGGCTGCAACAGAGTGCAACAGCTGCGTAGCGATCGATATGTTTTGAGTGTAGTGCCAAATCGTGATTGAATGACTAAATTGAAATAATAACCTAACGACTTTTAGCATGATCGCGACTTTTGAACTAAAGTGCCAAACGATCGTCAATCTCTACATGACTTGGATAAATTAAGACGAGGTTTGTGTTTATTTTAAATTTTGAACTTAACGGCCACTTGGAATGTTTAATACCAACCGGACCTCCAGCTTCATAAATTAACTGAGATTTTGTTTATGATGTAGCTTGTGAAGTTAATCATTATTAGGTAGTATTTTGAGGATCATTTAATGTACCTATAATTTCAGTCATAATAGAGTTTTAATCGTTGGTATTTATGAACATAAATACTTAACAACTCTTAATATACTGAAGTAAATTAGTATTGCGTCCTTCCAGTAGTAATACCAGAACATAGGTAGGTATGTAGTTATTACGATAATTATTTTTCATTTCCAATTTTGAATAACAGCTAATAGAACAAGTGTGTGGGTTAAATGAAAATAAGAGCATCTGATCATATCGCTACAGTCATAATAATAATTAAAAAAACCCTAATTGTAAACACTCGGATGCATTACACAGCTATTGTAAAATTTTCGTCCCTCTGCATTTCCCCTTAGCTTACCCTCGTCACACCGTCTGGTTGTACTCGCTATACGTGCAGCTGCGGTGGTCCTTAATAAGAGGTCTATAAGGTTTACTTATACAGCTATGGAGTTGTAGATACTTTTCAAGCAGGCGTCGTCGCCGTCATGCATTCACCCACCCTCCTTATTGCCTATACCGTATGCATATTGCGGTATTGTGGATTGCGTCTATCCATTAGGCGATTAATCCGACGCATTGTTATGCCATTTATTGTTGTGTAAATCATGACTTAGCACAACATTTGTAATGAATGATCTGCTGGTTTTAGGTTTAAACCGTCTGGCGTTAATATTTTTCTGTAAACAGAGTACTTATCTTACCTGTTTACGATCGCGGTAATCCAGTATGAAATACAAACACTCAAGTGTCGCTATCTGCACATGCGGCGAATTAACTTCAAACTTTAGATAAAGTTACTCTAGGTTCGTTTTCGATTCCTGTACACAATGTGTGACCTACCTATGTGTTAAACTTGTTAAGTGCCTATTTTTGAGGTTTTGGGACGAAAACTCAACACACATAACCGAAAAAAAAATCCCCGATTTTCCTAAAGGAGAAGTTAGACCAAACGAGTGAATGCTCATTCTATCCCCACTCTGCCAAATTTATTGTGTCGAGCAAAAATAAAGGGTCGCTTTTCGTACAAATTTGTATGGAGAGTGACCCGTTATTTTTGCTTTACACAATAAATAGAATAGAATGAGCATTCGCTCGTTTGGTCTAACTTCACCTTAACACTGGCCGTAGCTCGGCCGCACAGGAATCATTAATTTGTATTATTTAATTTTATAAAGTAAGAAAAAAGTAATTAATAACCATGCTAAACACATTATTTTGAAGCACGAATAATATGTATACGTGTCAGCAGGAGCAACAGTGTTCAATTGACGGCCTTTACTCACTTCGCTCAGTTCGCTCGTCGTTTAGGTGTATGGCGCCTAAAGTACAATTTGCGACCAACTAAGTACCTACTGCCCAAAAGCGCAAATTTTAAAATACGCTCATGTTTCAAGCCCTTACTTTTGAGCCCGCTTTGCCGCCTTTACTTCTTCCAGGCAAGATTAAGAGCGTAACGACCGTTGGCACTAATTTATTGATGCTATTATTCTCAAGTCATAAAAGCACTTTCGCAATATTCGTCAAAATTATCTTTTAAAGTTCATTAACAGCGAGCGCGGTTTAAAGCCTTCAAATGACTTGAAATTTTAATATCTTCACCAAAATCTGAGCCCGTCCTCTCGGTGCGCCTTTTAAGGCAACTGGTGTCATTAAGCTGATGCTCCAGTTATGGCCCGAGTCAAGTGTGGGCTTAAAGGATTCGCTTGCTAATCTAACTAACTACCTTCTTTGTTTAGTTAGTCAGTAGTAAGGAGCTAAGTTCTTTGTTTGAGCAGAGGCTAAAATTTATGTTTAGAAAGTTCTCAAGTATATCTACCTACTCGTACCCTCCTTCATAATGATTTCAATTTGCACCAAACTAGGGAAGTAGTTAAAACAGTAATCACATCGGGCAATCATTATTAGGTAAGTATTAAAAATAAAAATGAAGACTACCTACTAGTAAAACTATTCAGAAACGGAAGATGATTGCAACATTTTTGTGCAGATTTATTCATCTACTGTAATATATCCAAAATGTTCTCACGCCACGTAAGAGCACTTTATGTTGTACCTCGGATTATTAGCGGCACAGGAAACGTTAAAGTTCATGCGACTTTCGTAACGAGTTCACTGTATTGTACACTGTCAGTACCTAAACAGTGCAATGCCGTGGATGTTAGAAATCCTTGATCTATACGAACAAAGGTAGACATGATCAATATTCTTACGTACGATTTCAACCTCTGACGCTCCAAACATTTAAATGACGCCAAAGTGTCGGCAGTATTCTTAGACACAGAACTCGGTGTAATTATTACGGATCTCGATATAATCCACATAATTATTCCGTATCTCCCACGCGTAAGATAATGAAGTTGCTGGACAATGGTGTCTTGTAACGGGCGGCATGTGAGGGCTCAAAGACGCGCTCCTACTTTACACATGAGGTATGCTTCTCTGATGGCCGACACTGCCGTCTTTGTTGGACTACATAAAGCATTTATTTAATTGTGTAACCCGCTACCATACTACGCACTGCGTGCTATTCATTGCTTCATAAAGTACCTTATAATAGAGAAAAAGATTCGACAAATAAAACTTAATTTACAAATTTAATGTAGTAACTCAGATAGCCTTTAATCTTTAGGTTATCTATCATCAGTCGGAGTGGAATAATATCTTCATTTTCGTGTTGATGTCTGTTTTAATTTTGGCTGAGAATTTCGTACGAATTATTATTATTCCTAGCCAGCCGACCGTTTAATGACATCCGCCGCAAAGACTGCCATAACAAAAGTGGTTAGTCACGGGACGTCTCTGTTTCTGACGTTGCAAATCTTTGAGCGAAAACCTTCCTCGGTGTACGTTTGTAATGCAGTTAAAATAAGTATACATAAGTAATTTGTTTGTTCATACTTGTGCAAATACAACATAGACCACCAGCATCGCAGTGATCTTTTTTGACAAGTTAATCTCATTCTTTTTTGACAAGTTATTCTCGTTTAGTTACAGTCCAAATTCACATTTCGTATCATTACTTTTAACATCATTTGGACAGCTGTTGTTGTTCAGAATGCGGCCTTGAGTGATTTGGTTAGTTTTTGACTTAATAGTGTAACGTAGGTACGAAGGCGTGATAGAATGACGGTTTGCATTCTTTAACAAATGTTCACTCAGTAGCAATTATTTAGGTACCTTCTCTCAGGTTTAGGACTCACAATAAACTATGATTACGTCATGACGACGCCAAAGGATTTAAGTATTTTCACACGAACAAGTACTTCCATTGTTCACGAACTTAACGCTGACAGGTAGTATCTCAAATTAAATGCCTCTTTTGCGAACGCTGTACTTAATCTGCACTTCAGAATGAATACTACCAAATTACAAAGATAACATCTGACATAAGGTTGTTGAAATTTCACATGAAGAATCGTCGTAGAACATGTGACCCTACCTCCCGGCTCGGGGCGCGGAGTACAATGATATAATTTGAGAGTTGCTTTAACACTATAATGGAACCAGCACAAACCGATTTCTCCTGAGAAAAAATCTAATAAAGGAGGCTGAATATAATAGCAACGACGAGAAGTAATTTCCCAGATTCGTTCGATGAGCTCGGATCTAGAGCAACGTTGATGGGTAGTTTCTTAATTCGATAGTGAACAATGTGCTGGCGACAGCTGAGAACCGTGACTGCAGTAATGTACTGAAAGGCGTCCTACTTTCCTAAACTAATCATAAAATTGCCTTGTTAAATTATCTAAACTGGTACTATTTGTACCCGTTAAAAAGCTACTATGTATTCTCCTAACTGAAAAAGAAACAGTTTATTTTCGTAGTTAGACGCTTAATTTATACAACGTAGATATCAGCTAGATAAACATAAGTCTAACGAATGAGTGTTGGGTCACATTCCATAGGGCCCATTGTGCCACTATCGCTCTCGTAGCTACGCATAAATCCAAGTTTTGTTAATAGGTGTGGGCGCAACATGGGCACGAACCCGTTACCCGCGTCATAAATTCCTTATGTTATGCCCTAGCCACATAGATTTTATAGGTTTTACTAGAATTATGAAAACTGAACCACACTTTCTCAATCTCAATCACTCTCTGAATCTGCTTACAACAAAATACCTCATTTGAGAAAAATCAATAAGATGCACGATTAACCACACCGTCTGTCATTTCAAATCATCCTATTTAACTTTTTGTCACTGCTAACAATGGTTATTTACGCACTTGGCGAAATTTTACTTCGAAAGACAATAGGACTTATGACAGCAACAATCATAACAAATTTTGAATAATGCGTGAGTCGAACCATCGAAATCAACTACACAATACAGTACGTAACCTACTGAAAGACACAAGATACTACAGAGTATTACTACTACGACACTGGCCGTTAGTTATTTTCTTAATTGCAATAAATCGAAGCCGTAAAGGTTTTTCGTGATTCCCTAGTGAATTAGTGACGCCCTACTTGGGCCTGTTAATTGATCCGCTGACAGCGGATACCGAGAAAGGTTTTTGCCGTTTCTCACGTCTCATTGTGTCGACCGAAGCACTTGGGAACATGCTTGGTCCCGAGTTGAACTATCCTGCTTTAATGGGGAACCACTTGATCACAAAGCGGGGCCGCAGGGCGAGGACCTTTGGAGCACCTCTTCACTGATGCTACATAGTGCGCATTTATTATACACATACTTGGTATGATAATGTAACGTTCATTTGGTTTGAAGCGTGATATTCCCAAGAGGTCATTTCACTTTTAAAGATGCGTGAAGTTGTGAGTTGGCAAAAGGGCTTGCTTGGTTTTCATTTTTCTTTCGGCTACATGGTTTATGATGATAAAAATAGGATACAGACTCGGGCGCTAAAATACCTACTACCATACGCAATCGAGCCACGGCCTACCTATAGTTAGATGGTACCTAAAATATAATTTAAACAATTCTTTTATTGATACTTTCGTTGAATTTTGCTTTTCAGTTTTGTAAGATAGTGTAAGTAGCCTTTCTTATATCTACTGACAATACTCATGTGAAACTCATTGTTTTTTCTGTAACACATTAATCACCTACCTAATTCATTTTGAATCAGAGCGTAGTTTTTGGGTTTCTTGTTTGGTTTGTGTTACTGTTTTTATTAATAGAAGTCGTATACATAAGGACATCCGGAAAAACCATAAGGTGATACATTTTTACTCATACTCTTTCAATCTTTAATACGTAAATTGTGTCTATTTTAAGGTGCGACCACACCGGTGCGGAAAAGACGTTGACGGTGCGTTTACGCAACAAAATGTATGAAAAAACGGTGAGAAAACATGACGCCTACGACACGTTACTGCGTATACCCGGCGATGTGGTCGCTCCTTTACACCGTCACTGATTGTAAACTGAACAAATTCCTAAATTTCAGAGAAAATTAGAACACATAGAAAATTCCGAAAAGTAAAGCTATGGCCGGGAATCGAACCCGGATCCTCGTAAACTGGACAAGTTTAAGTAAATTATCCTTGTTTCTTTAGCCAGCCAGAACTATACATAGACAGACGTTATGCGGTTCCAATCTAGATTCTGAACGGAGTGTCTGTGATCTGCGTATTCAATTATGGCGCATCTCCCTCAATTTGCATACAATCATGACTGCCAAGTGATGCTTGTTGTGGGCTGGGAACTTCCGCTCTTATAGGTACTTCATTGGTAGGCATAGAAAACCTGTGGAGAAGCTTTAGGTAATAAAGATATGAAAACAACTGTCACTATTTCTCGTTGCTATGACAAGATTATAATGCAATGCAAAAACTATTTAGAAAAGCTTGTTGTTATTGTCTCGTGAGATGTCACTGAAACTTGTAGAGATTTCGACGTGAAATGGATACGATGTAAATTTAACACAAAAACAATATGAGGTCAAAGAAGTCTATAAATATTATTTTGATATCCAACGATGCTTTTGTTCTACAGAATGTCATGACATCTACCGTTATAATGCAATCGATACGCGAATGGTCCGCAGAACGGAAGAGCAGTGACCACTGCCGCCGAATTCGGCGCGCAACGGGACCCGCCGCGATTTAGCGCCAGCTTCCGACCAGTACAGCTAGACGAACTGTTTCACTCATTGTCAGCACAATGAAGCCATCAAGTAAATTGTACTTCATTGTAGCTTGTGACACCGTCGAAATATTAAATAGAGCGCTGCGGTTACCATAAATACAATAACAAACGGATGACCCGTAATTTAATGACAAAGCTTAGGCACTAAGATATTTTTAAGTTAAAAGCACAATTAATGTGTGTTCTGTGAAGTTTTCTATTGTTTTATTATGGAAACCACAATAAGGTACAGCCATCTGTTATTACGTAGAAATCTAAAATAAAGTTAACTCACAGAAAAACACATTCACAAATCGAACAAATTGACGATCAAGTAAAGTTTTAGGTGATCGGAAATAAAACTCCCCTTTGTTTTTATTTTGTCCTGTGGTCGTTTATCAGCAATAAACATCGCCCCGGCTCGTAGGAGCTCGGAATTTAATTACTCGCTAGTGTCCACACCGAAATGCTTGCTCCCTAGAGATTAATGTTCTCTCGTCCTGCGGTCGACAACCACGCTCCCTATAAAATTACTGACCATTTATATCCTCCACAGATAGCCTGCGCGTCGTTACCAAATTTACGGTATCCCCTGTCCAATAAGTTTTACGGTACTTCGAGCGATTTGTGTCAAGAGCGAGCATGATAATGGACTTGCGTGGAGTTGTAACGTAATACCAGCGCATTATGGCATTCTAGCGGTAAGATTAGTCGCCGCACGCAAGCATTTAATGCTTGCTTAATTAAGTGGTTGTAACATTTTTCACGGCCGAAATAAAACGTATGATAAGCATTAGAATGTATTAAATGTAAGGTGCTTGCATTTACTACGTTACTTAGTATGAGGAGTATGTTCGGGCGTCCGAGCGGATATCCGCAACGGTACCGGCCGGCGCGCATCGAATCGGACACACGTCTGCTTCTAATTTTAACGAGATGCACCCGTGCTGCATTACCAGGCTATCTTTATTACAGGGTGTGTGCATATATTAAAAGTATACGTCAGTATATCCGTCTGGCGGCGATGGCACGTCTAGACTTTCAACGAGGATTCGTCGAGACTTGATTGGAAGGGAGTCGTTTCTAGCTTGGCTGAAAAAGTAAGCATTTTCTAGTTATGACTGGATTTGTTAGAAGTTCCTCGCAATTATCATTAGGTAATAGGTATTTATAAAAACACAGTTATAATGAAGGAAATATTTCGTACTTTTTGCCAGAATTGATTGAATTGTAAGTAAGTAAGTAAGTAGTTAAATGCTTTATTGTGCAAATATAAAGAAACAGATACAATTCACAAAAAAATAGGTAATATATGCACAAAGGCGAACTTATCCCTATAAGGGATACCAATTAACGAGGGACCGACAAAGTGTGAGTTTAAAATTGCAGATAGTGAAAGCCACAATAGCGCGTACATATCTAAGTACAATAAACAAATCATAAAATACACCACTAAATATCATTACACACATGCATACATACAAAATACAATAAGAGTACACACATATGAATTATTATATTAAAGCTTATCATTAAAATCAGTATTTAACTAAGAGCGATTTATTTATCCGTGATAGGTACATAAAAATTGACATTAATTGTTAAATGCGAGTACCTGACATATTTATTGACTGTACTAAGAATTTTAACATTGGTTAAGTATAGAAAATAATTCCAGACCATAGGTACCACTACTACTAATCCCCTTATACCTATACATAAACCAAACCAACCAAACCAAAGTTCAATGAAAAATGACCCGTTATTTTTGCTCGTCAGTATAATTTCATATTCGTCTATCTTTGACCCTTCGGCACATTCCTTTGCTTCACACAGATATACATATTTTTCTACAACAGGTTTGTAACTTTTCATTAATAAATAAATAGGTTTCTGTAATTATTTAATTATCTTATGAGCAGTGATCCTTGTATCACTTATGGTAATTGTCAATGTAATAAACACTGCCTGCGCTAACGCTATGTTAATTCTCGACAATTTTTACCGGCGTTTAGTTAAACTAGTTGTCGTCCATCTGTTTATCTGCATAAAACACACATACACACACACACACACACACACACACACACACACACACACACATCACGTCTTTATCCCTTACAGTAGACAGAGCCTAAAGTAACAAGACCTACAGGCCACGTTTAGCAAGACTGCATATTAGTCTAAAATAATCACATACGCTCTCGCGGACATAAGCTATAATAGATGTCATTAGTCATCACATACAGCCATCATATTAAAATTACTAACGAAACCAACGTGTTCGTAAACAATCAAAGGAAAAATAATTAGATTGGACAAGGTATCTTGAAATATCCACGATTAAAGTCTGCCGGTTTTTTTGTAATCGTCACATTTTTTACTTTAAAGGCCCTATTTAACCTACCTCACCGGGAGGCCACGGTCCCCACCTACCGTAACCAATCATTTAAGTATATGTCATCTACGGTTGACAACACGCTTGGTCTAATTTGTATAGGGTGCTGGCAACACCCCCATGGCGTCCAGTGGGTTGGGGCTCTAAGTGCTTGAATAGGGCAACAATTTCGGCCAGAACATTTTAGTTAAAATTTTACCCGTTTTCTTTTTCTGACTATCCGTACGTATCTTGATGTTTACCTGAGCGAGCAAACAGCATTCAGTTGCCGCAACCATGGTGTTTGTCCTGCGTCTAAACCAACCAAGGCTGCAAGCTACGAATGTGGCGGAAGTCGGCTGTTTGCTGATCTAAGCCCATGCCCAATGCTGCGTAGGTGTTAATGTCATCTGTTGCCTTGTGGGCTATTCAAAAACACGATTCAAACTATGTTTACACACAACGTGGTCGTCGTCACAAAATTTTCGGCCGGCGGTTTTATTCGTTGGAGACAAGAAGCTACTATTCAACGTACTGTATTACAGTTTTGGAAATGAAAGATTTACAAAAGAGAGGCACATTGTTCTTGTTATTGCGTTTATGTGTATAATTGTTTATGCGACATGTGCTCGTAGGACTTCGCGACATCTGTTTGTGATACACCACGACAGGCGTTTGTGGTACTCCGCGACAGGTGTTACGATAGTCTTCGTAGATTTTTAGGTAAACTTTTCACAATTTCTCATTCAATGGTTATCTTTTCAATCGTGTTGCATTATTTATTACTCTTATCTTTAAGATTCCGCTATAACGGTTACGGAAGAAAGTATGCAATTTTCAATCAGGTTACTGATTTAATAGAGATGTTTACCTCAGAACATTACCGTTACCCGCAACTGCTTTTAATAAACACTTCAAAATCATACCTAATTACACCGTCAAGCTTCACATGCGCATAAGCTGTTCCTATATTTAGCGATGCGTGATAAGTGTTGAGGGTATTGTACTGTAGATTAAAGGATGACGTACGTAAGTAGTCCAACTGTAACGGCTAAATCTAACGAACTTAATCTGCTCTGAATATACAGATCATAAATCCTAATAAATTATAATATTATTATTTTATATAAACTACGAAATAATCGGTTTTACTCGGAATTATAAGTCGAAGACGATCCGACTAGTTTCTGTCTTATTCGAAGATTTTTTAGAGGATGACCTAGTCGAATCGTTCTTGACTTATAATGGTGTCTTATTTGTCATTATAGTCATTAATTACTAAGGTCCCCTCAACTTTTTTTGTGGACATTTTAGTAAAGTGACGAATGTAAGTGTTTTTAAACTTTTACTGATAATTTTATGCAGCTCTTGGGTAGGCTAGATTTTTGAGCCGGAGGGCTAGTTTGACGTTAAAACCCAACGGGCCCACTTGGCACCACTGGGGCCGTAGAGAGAGACGTGGAGAGAGGGACATTGCCAAGGAGATATCGACGCGCTTAATAAATCCTTCAGATGACCTGAGGGCTGGCAAATTTTTAGGCAGAGAAAGTCTCGCAAAATAAAGCTACAGTAGTTGAATCGAGCAGGACCCACAGTGGAACCTTTTCGCATTGAATTTAATAAATTAATTTTCCTGGCATTGCGAAGTCGTTATGACGTAATTATTGTGAATAAGTTTCACAGTGAGTCACAATACTCACGATTCAACTGTTTCAACTACGCTTTGCCTTGTGTAATGTGTATCGTGAACCATTTAGATATTTTCGTACAAGAATGGAATCGGCTAAAATCGTAGAAATCATGCTATAGGATAGGCGATGCGATTAGCTCTGCTACCCATCACTATTTTGATTCTCCTTTCCACCTATACGCCCACAATTATGCTGAACGTGGTCTTTAAGTCTAGTTACATTAGGCTCGGTCTACCCCGTAAGGGATAAATATATACGTGATTTATGTATGTATGTACATATGTACAACAACTAATTCAAGTGTAGGAATATTGATAGTCTACAAGTGAGAAATAAATACTTTTACTAGCACAGGGGTCTCAATAAAGTGGTTTTCTTTAACCTGTTCCTTTACAGTTGTGTGTATATGTTTCAGTGTGCTAGCAGCGATGGGCGCGCCGGCGTGGGGCTCGCGCGGCGGCGGCGACCGGCCGCGGCTGCTGCGCATGACGCCGCTGCGGCACAGCTTCGCCGCGCCCGCCTCGCCGCCCGCGCAGCCGCCGCGCTCCCACGACTACGCCTCCGACGCCGACACTAATAAGAAAGGTAACTTCCTACTATACCCATGTTAAGAAACGTAGGAACTGCTAATGAAAGGGATACACTATAAAAATTTGCAGGCTCGATGATCATGAGAGAACTGGATCCATAATTGTCAATACAAATATGACACGAATTAAAACACCGTAATTACTTTTCAGAAGAAAGTTGGAATTCGAACCTGTCACAAAGGTGGAGAAAGTTGCGCCGGCGTTGCTCGCGGCTGCGGCCTGGATCTGGCAACCGAGAGGCGAGCCCCGTGCGGTGCTCGCCGTCCCCGCCGCGCCCGCCGCCACACTGCTCGCCGGCGCCTCCGTCCAAGCTGTCCTTCAGGCATCGTGGGAAAGTATACACCACGGCATCTCTTCGAGTAACTAATGGAGCGCCGGACATACTTCGCGCCCTTGGTAAACTTGGTGGCGGGCTGCGACGGCGCGCTCTGTCCGCGCACGACGTGCTCGCGCCGCAACAGCAGCAACCCCCGACATTCTACGTCCCTAGCCCGACGGCAGTCAGACAATCGGCCTCACCTTCTCCTACACGGCAAACTACATTGCGCCGACGATGTAGCTCGCCAAATGTGTATCGTGCTAAAGCTTCTCCCGCTCCACGCGATCGCGCACCCCTGATCTGTCAAGACGATGAAAATAGAGACGTTGTAGATTTTTCTTATATACCAGAACGAAGAAAGAACAGTTGTGAAACGAGAACTCGAAGACCTTATAGTGAAAATGTAGAATTAGACGCTCCTGTTTATAGAAATGGGTACAGTCGTTTAACACCAGAGCCCGCACAAAGACTGTGGGAGGAGCCTTACCGGCTGCCACGAGTGCAGGCTCGGCAGGAGCCGATGCAGCAGCTGCGGAATGGTGTTGCCGAGCTGCGGGTCAGCGCCACTCCGAGGAGCGCGCGGCCGCCGCCCGCACCGCCCGCTTCTGCTCAACCAATCAGCAAGCGACCGCCACCGCCGGAACCTCGCGATGGGGTTAATTCCTTTGAGGTCAGTTTGATGAAAACTATGATCTTTGCCTTTCCCTTACATTTATTTATTACTATTCTAAGTTTTATGTCATTTTAAAAATCAAACAAAAACATGATATCTAAGTATTACAATTTCCACACTTTGCTAACATGACATTATTTGACTTTCAGGTTCGATTCACCAAGTCAGCTGGGGGCAAAGGCCTTGGTTTCAGCATTGTGGGGGGCCGGGATTCACCTCGCGGCAATATGGGCATATTCGTCAAGACCATCTTCAATAATGGACAGGCCGCGGAATCTGGTTTACTGCGAGAAGGTTAGTAACGGTGCAACAAATCTAACTGTCCTTTAAGTGGTGCAAAAAATTGCTTTAAAATTTATGATCACCGCGAAGCGCGATACTTGGTATGGGGACCCTACTAAGCATTCCTGTGCAACGGTTAATCGGCAGCTGCAATTTATTGGTATTTCTTGCCCCTTTGGCTTACAGCTGACTGTTTTGCGCCAAGTGTTCGTCCTACATGCACCTGCCTTTCATATTATGTGCAATTTAAAGGTTACGTAATTTATTGAAAATGAGGATAAATTGAGCGAAGCAAACTAGTAGAATTCGAATTCCGAAGGTGCACCAGTATTACGTGATCGGGTCATGTCCACAGTTAACTCGTAACTTATTTTATGATTCCAGTGAATAATTAAAGAACATTCAAAATAAATAATATATAGGTATATCGACAGTGATTAATTGCACTCAATCCCACCCACGAGCTAAGCTGCATTTATAGTTTTAGCCTGTGTCAGCGAATAACAGATTAGAAACACCCACGCCCTAACTTTCCTAAACATCAAAGATTTATCTCCATGTTGGTATGATTCAGAAACGGATAAGACGAGATGCGCCATTTGAATTATTTTATCCATATTGATGAACCAGTTCGCAAAGTTATTATGGTCGATTATACTATGAGTCTTTGCCAAGGTGATTAATGAAACAGCAGTAGGTGTTTCCTTTAGCATGCATGTAGGTGTAGTTCGTGATGTACTTAAGGTCAATCGGACAATCGAAACACTTACTGTCAGCCAGTTTCCAAGGTCAACAAATATTTTTATTTAGATTGTTTAGGATGCCTAACATGATAAATGATAACTGTTACTATGTAACTATTAAACAATAGTTAACCTGGTATTTACATTTATGTTTAAAATATAAACTTTTTTTGTTTAGTTGTATGTTTCTATTCTAATCGTTTTTTACACAAACAGAAATATCAATCATTGATAGTAACAAAGAAGGCCACTGTTTATCCCAAGAAATCACAGAGTTCCCGCGGGTAGACAAAATGTAGTAGCTGTTAGTTATAATGAAAAACATTTCGTTTTTATACGAGTACCTTCTATATTAATCTGTATAATCGATATTTGTCTACTCACAAGTATTAGTTTAACCTTTTTCCTTAACTAAAAAAACAGCAAGAAGTACGTTTACCAATGCATGTTTAGCATAAACAAAAACACTTGAATTTCTGCCCATTAAAGCTCGAGTGAAACATCCGGGTTACTAGTTAATAAGACACGCAAATGAGTAGGTAGTTAAGTCTGAACAAAAACATTAAGATTGGGCCTCATTCATTCGGCATGCTAAGTAAAAGACGTACCGTAGATAAACAAGACTTTACAAAGATAGCATCTGTCGCTAACTTATGCTGATTTACTTCTGTTGTGAGTAAAAAAAAACTATATCGAGTTTATGTAGGGGTTAGGCATGCGAATTAAATTCATAACAATAATCAGATCAAGCGGCCCGATTTTTGAGAGCACATATGTGAAAATACCACTCGAGAGTGGTGAAAAATTGTGCTGAATTTGAAATACGAGTATAGCTTAGAACATAATTACGTCTGAACTAGCCAAAAATTTTATTAGAGCTTTAGTTTGGAAGATATAAAAAGATTTATACCACTTCCGAGTGATGTGCTTTCAAAAATCGGGTCCATGCACGATGTTAAAATAATATTTAAAAAGTATAGTATAAGTAATCATGAGCTGAGCAGACTGTAGCTCTATGGAATAAACAAACGAATAAAATGAAATTAACTTTTGTGTTTTTACTTTAATGGTTTCTAATCTATGAATCTTCTAATTTCAGGTGACGAGATAGTGTCAGTGAACGGGCGCGGCACGGCAGGCTTGACGCACGGCGAAGCCATCCGGCTGTTCAAGGACGTGCGCGCCGGACCGGTGCTGCTGCGCGTCGCGCGCCGTGCGCCCGCGCCGCCGCGCTGACTGCCCTGCGCCTGTTGCGGCCCGGAGTCGCACCAGGCGCACTATCCCGACACTTACTCCACTTTGTAAATAAATCACAGAATAGAAACCTGCTAAAGCGGCGCTGTAATATTACGCCCAGTTAAGCCATCCGGTTGTTGGAGGACCATGGAGGACGCTGGCTACCTTTAATATACGTCCTCTTAGGGCTTCGGCTTGCACCATGCGCACTACCAAATAGTGTAATAGGCGTAATAGTGCTGTCATGGCAATTTTGAGGACCATTTTTTCCATGATTGCACAATAGCGTTGCATGACGTGTCCATTGAATTATGGGGCCCAAAAAACTCTTCTTACCATTACTTGGTTAGAGAGAAACTCACAGGACCAAAAAACAAAGCAATAGGTACCAAACACAGTATTCATAATGCGATACCGTCAAATTGCTTTACGAATATGACCTGTACTTGTAAATACTCATACCTAAGTTACATGTGAACATCATTTATAACCTGAAAACTGGTTGTGCTGTGGATTAAGCCAACGAAAGTTTTAATTTCTTAAGTGACGTAGAATTCGTAGGACATCTTATGTCTTTATGTCTTTGTGAATTATAAGACTAGAATCAACGAGATTGAATAGGCAAAAATAATTGACACCAACGAAATCAAAGTACTGTTTCACCACTTTCTGTTAAGTTCCAGTTATCTTAAGTGTCAGTTATCTATGATGACGTCTCTGTCCGTTTCGTAGTAATAAAATAGAGACGGAATCAACTAAACAGGCCCTAAATTTAATCACGCTAATTGCACACAATTTACATACAAATGAACTTGCTAATTATGCTTGCTGTAGTATATAGGTAAATACTGTAACCTTGCCTGTCGACTGGTGAGATTAGCAACTGGCAAAATTGAATTGTTATGTGGTGAAAAAAATTACTGCTGTTTGAATTGTAAACCTTTGTGAGGTCGATCACGCGAAGAAGTGATTCAGTAAAATAATTAACTACTTAATATAAATTGAATGGTTAATTTTTCTTTTCCATATTTTTTACTCGTCCAGCGTATTCATAAAAACGAGAACAACTTTATGAAAACTGTTTTTATAACGAATTTTCACATACTTTTTTAAATAAAATTGAGAGCAGCTGTGTTCTTTTTATTGCAAAATATGTAATAACGAATTACAAAACATAAACTAATTAAAGCCAATTTAATGCAGTCCTAATTATATTATAGGTATCTACTAATTTTACTAACAGTTGTTTTAGTTACTCTTCGTTGTAATTTTTTTGCATCAAATCAACGTTCATTAAATCTACAATCATGCTAAACGTGGCCTTAAGGTCTTGTTGCCATGGGTTCTGTCTAGCCCGTAAGGGATAAAGACGTGATTTGAGTATGTATGTATAAAATAAATCAAACAAGAAATACCGAGTTGAGTGAAGCTCATGTAGGTACATGTGCATCTACTTATATATATAATAACAAAGTTTCAAGCAGCGTGATTTAAAAATTTGAGCACTTGAGAAGTTTACTCGAACATTATTCTAAATACGAATTTAATCTGCTTTAGTGATTTTTTTTTTAATTATTATTGTTCCAAAGATGTGACGCATAGAGCTACTATACAAACGAGACTTTGTTTTTAGATATAGCTTTGAAAATTTTAAAATCTAAAAAATTAACGCCAGTTAAGGAATTAGAATGAAACTTTTGACTAAAGATATAAAGTTAATCAAAGAACTGTGCCGAAAATATTGATACAATTTTTAAAATTGTCTGTGATATTGCAACTGTGAGCCAAGTTGCGCAATGAATCATGCACATTGATATTTTATCGATAAGTAACTGCATAACTTATTTTTATAGTTACTATTTATAGTCGAGTAGATTAAAGTAAGTTTTTTGTATGAAATGTATTTATATAAAATTTTAAATGTAGATTCCTATACATTAAAATTAATTACTTCGGTATACCTGCAATAACAATATTGTAAGAGATATTTTTGTAAATCATTGCTAGCATATAAGATGCGATGTGCTTTATTACAAATAAAATACTTAATGGAATATCACCAACGTTTTGTATTGCATGTGACATTATTTAAAAACTTACTGGCGCTGCACGGCGAACGCTTGAGGTGATCACACAAACCTCGCGTTAACGTATAGTAACGCCGCTATGAGAAACAAACTATCGTACTAAGCTATATTCCGGTACAAATAACGTGGTATTCAAACTGGACTTCAATTTATTAAAACTAGCATTACTTTGCTCAGGTCCATTACCATACAATATCCGGTAAGTAGTGGTAGTTAACCATGCAAAACGACTCACTCAAAAAAAACATTGAGCCTTAAAAAGAAGCATACCTACCCACTCGCCTAGTACAATTTTCGAATTGTTCTTAAATACCGCTGTTAAATGTTCAACTGTCTGAACTCCGCCCGTTCATTTTATTATCCCGGAAAAAGCTGATCGATAGAAATAAATAAATAGCTAAGGAATGTAGAGTTTCACAGCAATTAATATGCCTCGCTTTTTCTATCTGCTCCTTTAACCACCCAGTTGTGACAATAAATAATTTCTAAAAAGTCAAAGTACTTGCATGCCTACCGCAATTAACCTTCCTAACGTTTTTATGGCGTTTTTTGATTAAATCCTATCTACTAAAATCTAATTTTCTATACCTACTTATAAATATACTCTGGAGCAAAGAAACCGGGTCACTTCCCGTAGAAAGTTGTATGAAAAGTGACCCGGTTTCTTTGCTCCCGGAGTATACGAAGATACAAATTGAATGCCAAAACCGATTGGGATTTATTTTATAAATACCTACTGGCAATCTACTTACTTGCATGGTCTGGGAGCAAAGAAAAAATATAGATTGTGCCAGTTGCTTCTCCTCCGGGCAGATGGTAAAAGCCCATCGAGGGAATGGGCGAGGATCATAGGAATCATGTTATAGGCGATGCGGCTAGCAACCCATTACTGTTTTGATCCCAGTTTCCATCTATACCTAGCCCCACAATCTTGCTAAACATAGCCTGTACGTCATGTCACCTTAGGCGCTGTCTACCCCGTAAGGGATAAAAATGTGATTCGTATGTGTGTATGTGTGTACTGGCAATCGCAATAATATGGGTCCCATGCCGGTGTACTGCCGTTTGGCAAATTATTTTTCCCAAATATCACTTCCCAAACAACTTATCGCAATACTTACATTTTCCAAGTGAACCTTTAGCAAAGTTACATTTAGCATTTAGTTCATTTGGTCAAACTATCATTTGGCAAATTATCACTTCGTCAAGATTTTATAAAGCAAATGCTTCTTAAGCAAATGTTTTTTTTGTCATAAGTTATATTCCAAAAATAAAATTCCCAATTATGACACTTTGCATGGTATACTTATGGCAAAAATCTGGCAAATGATAATTATTTTATCTCATTAATCATTGACTAATTAAAGAAATGAAAGTAGGTTAGGTTCAGTCGGAACTGCGATCCCCACAGACTAGAACTGCTACCAGAAAAGTAGGTTAGGTTAGGTTAGAACTGCGACCTCCACAGAAAAGAACTGCTACCAGAACAGTAGGTTAGGTTAGGTTAGAACTGCAACCCCCACAGAAAAGAACTGCTACCAGAATAGTACCGAAAGTGGGTTAAGTTTTCAACTGATAGGGTAAATTATTTTATCTGTAAATTATTTGTCCTAGGTGAAACAAACATCCTTGTAGTATGATATTTTCAAAATTGGATCGTAAGCTTAAAATACTAGCTTTTTCGAAATCCAAAATGCAATTACTCACATTGCGATAGAAATCGTATGCCATGCGATATTTTGGGTTTAGTACGTTATGCCAAACGATACATTTGCCAAAAAAAAATTTGGGAAAATTAACATGACCAATTCATTATTTGCTAAATAATCACTTGCCGAAAAAAAGGTTTGCTAACTGTAATATTGCGATAAGTAGTTTTGACAATTGAATTTTTGCCAAATAAAAATTTGGGAAACAAAGTTTGCGATGTGATGCTTTGGGGAACATTATTTGCCAAACATTAGTAATCCGTCCCATGCCACGTATGAAACGCCTGAACGAATTATTTAGCAAAACATTCCAATTTGGAAATATTGCAATGGACAATGTTTTTGTAAGTATTCAAGATTTTCATAAGTAGATAAATTATAATTCGTTAAGATCTAAAGTAAAAATAAATTTTAAAAAATGCCCTACAAATCTTAAGTAACCATAGAAGAATGATTATAACTCTTAATTAACTAGGTAGGCCTACACAAGTTGACCGACGGTAGCTGTATTGAGTTGGGGCCGAAATTCGAGGTGATTTAATATTTTTTTATTTGCAGTAAACTGACAAAAACTATGAGAACTTTTGTTAGGTACCGATTCGTTCCGTTAGTGGCGCTGCTGATTTACCCATAGTAATTGAAATATCGTAAATGCGTTCAAGACGTTTTTCGTAGACAAAAAGTACCTACACTAGAGGCTCAGTATGATATTTCGGGTAGTACCTACGGTGTCACGTCATAGTTTTCATGTATTTTTATTAATAAAACAAATCTGACATTCTTGTCTAAGTCATTAGATTTAAAATGATCAGTTAGAGAATATTAATCATACCTACCTAGTATTTATGAATAGGTACTCGGAATGCGAAACTGCGATAACAACGATTTAGCTGTTATTTTTGTACACTAACAAGCTTAATAAAATGTCTATTAAAAGTCTTAGTAAACTGGTGTAAAGATGATTATTTAATTATGTAGAATTATTATATGCAATTTCCTTAACACGCTGTTTTATTACCTTGTCATTTTCATGCAATGCAGACGAAAATGGTTCACAATATAACCTGTAATTACTTCACTAATTACTGGATTACGATCTCCCGCTCAAACAAACGTTCATGTGTCTGAATTTCTGCTCTCCAATTTTCGGAATAACATAAAAAAAGAGTACAAATTAAATGAAGGCGATACTATCTTCGTAAAAATTACAGATGTTTGTGTAAAGTGCTTGATTATGTAATAATCTTTGTGTGGCACTCCTAGAGACTCGTCACAAGGGCAACACCAGCCTACAACATCGCTTCTGTTTTGCCAGTGGTTTGTAATCGAACTCTTCGACTTCTATCTAAAACTATGACTATGAGTGATAATTAAGTAATTACGTTTAATCATATTTAACTTGACCTATTTTGATTGTCAAAAGACAAACAAATTAATGTCATATTGTAATGTTTAAGTAATATTAATTGCATGATTAGTTTAGTTGCTACTCGGCAGTGACATAAGCAAGTGTTTTAAATGAATGCGCGATCCTGTTTTTTGGGTTATGTCAACAATATGGTTCCTTTTTACATTCATTCGTTATACTTGTCTCTTTGACCCACTTTTAGTGAACGGATTGAATTCAAATTGGTAATATTTTACATATTTAATGGATTTTACTTACAAATTTGTTAAAATAATTTTATTTTGTACAGAAGAATTTTGTTTATATTAAGTATAACGTGAAGATTTTTTTGTGATTTTTATGTAGCAACGTAAGAAATTAATCTTATCCATGTATCTATTTGGGACAGAACCCTGAAAAGGTACCTATTTAAAGATCAAAACACACCATTTCAGAACAAATTGTTTGACGTCAAACTTGGTTGCATAACAATGAGAAGGGCATTTCATACAATAACATCGGTTACGTGGGTACGTACAGTCAGCGTCATATAGTTTGAAGCATCCAAGTCGGCCAAATAGTTCGGTACACCATATAAATAGTATGGTGTCGAAATTTTTGGGCACCTTGGATGCTTCGTACTATATGGCTTACAAACAATTTACGAAACTTTAAAAGTGTAAAAAATGAATGACAACTGTAGGCACTCATAATTATAAAAGTGTAACAATGAGGCATTGGCGTTGACAGCCAACGGACGGGCAGACGAACTTGACTAAATTACAAGGGTGCCTTGTTTACGGAATCCCAAAAACCTCTCACGTTTTGCATAATGAATGGTACTTAATGACATTACATTAGCCTAACATAACGTAAATGATTTAAAACATTAAATTTAAATATTACTTCAGCGGGAAATTGGTTTCATCGAAATAATCGTAGACTTTTAAATGAAAATAATATTTATTATTTCAATACAAGAATATAATAAAATATTTAGGTACACAATATAAATAACCCTCTGATACACGTTCCATTATTTGATAATATCAGAAGTATTTTAAGAAGTTATCCTTAAGAAAGTTATTTGAAAAACATATAGGTTTAGTGAAGTGGAGTGGTTCTTACGTTGTTAGGTAAGTGTAGCGGGTACAATCACACCCAAGTCAATACGTAATATCGTAGTCTCCATTATTTGGTCGTCCTATACAGAATGCAACATTAAAACAGCAATCTAAAACAAGCTCCTTAAAATACTTCAACTATACCTATCTACTCTGCATATTTCTTTTTCCTACGATTACTTATTATCAAATAAATAGGACAATTAAGGCAATATTGATGGACGTTGAATGAAAAGAAGTATAATGAAGAGTATACAACAGCTCGTTATTCTTGAATATGGTTACTTAAATAGTATTGACAACAATTGTTATAAGTATACAGATATAATTAAATGATTTATGTACATGCTTAATGTCTACAAGTAACTGCTATAAATTAGTGGTAAGGTAAGGCTTATAGGACAGGCAAAAGGTTTGGTATACCTTATTTTTCATGGCAAGTAACTGCTATGGTTCATTACGAAAAGAACAGTCAAATCATGCGGACATCAAATAAAATGTACCTACTACATAATCCACTATTATAAATAGAAAAAATATATTATAAAGTATAGGATTTATATCGCTAACATGTAACTGAAGACTGGAATACATAATTTCGCAAATAAATAGCAATTCAAAATACTTTATCTCTTATAATGCACTTGTCCATTTTGAGATGTTGATAATTTTCTAGACAAAGAAATGGCAGTCAACAAAACTGTGAATGCTTTTTTACACATACTTTTTAAGTAAAATTATAGGCAGTGAGTATTTTACCATTTGCGATTCTGCTGTCTAGACTAGGGCTTGCAAGTGAATCCAGTTCTATCAACTTTACCCGATTTGGTTAAATTTAAATATTTTAAAACAATGAAACAGTCTTCGAGAGTTCCTAAAACGATAAAATGTCATCTTTCCACTAAGTTAAAGGGACAAATTGGCACAACGTTATGTACATCGAATCTACTGACTAAACGAAGGGAGTAAATTGTGTTTGTACAAGTAGCGGGCGCGCGGGCCCGGGGCTCGCATCTGACGCACTTCGCTAAATTGAATGGTGTCAGTTAGCATCTTTTTATTCTCTCGTTCAGTAAACGTTCAGATAAACGGCTCTCGTTAGGCTGAGTGCTAACCGGAACCCAGGCGGCGTGCACGCGTCGCCGAATTAATTCAGCCCAAGGCCCTCCAATTTCCTCGCGCCGACTATTCCGAACAAAATACTGGAATAGTGAATTTTTAAATAGGCCACACAAGTCTCAGTCTCTTACGTATTTGCTTAATCACGGAATAATCTTAATATAACTTCTTAGAGACTATTTCCCCGCAGGGTTTCTCAATACTAAAGTAACAGGGCCGGCTGGTAGCGCTTTCAGCGCTGCCCAGGCTTGAGTTCGTGTGAATCCCTCCATCGACGTTCCTCCAGCTGAGAGAAGTTCAGCACCGACTAGAATACGCCCACTTTGTGCTGCCGCACCACCTGAAAAACAAAACACTTTTTTTAGAACTTACATACATACATACATAAATCACGTCTTTATCCCTTACAGGTTAGACAGAGCCTAAGGTATCAAGACCTAAAGACCACGTTTAGAATGATTGTGGGCGTATGGATGGAAAGGGGAATCAAAACTTTTTCTTCTTCTGCAGAACTTCAACTTTGAAAAATTTCCGCCGTTACGAAATTCGCAAACCCTACATATATTACTTTAACGTACATAACCCCCAGGGTAGGCCTCCAGTAAGATAGAGCGACGACCTTATTAAGATCGCAGGATCGCGGCCGATGCGGAAAGCACAAGACCGGTCTTAGTGGGGAGGCCTATATCCAGCAGTGGACGTCTTTCGGCTGACGTCTAATGTCATATTGTAATGTATAAGTAATATTAATTGCATGATTAGTTTAGTTGCTACTCGGCAGTGACATAAGCAAGTGTTTTAAATGAATGCGCGATCCTGTTTTTTGGGTTATGCCAACAATATGGTTCCTTTTTACATTCATTCATTATACTTGTCTCTTTGAACCACTTTTAGTGAACGGATTGAATTCAAATTGGTAATATTTTACATATTTGACGGATTTTACTCACAAATTTGTTAAAATAATTTTATTTTGTAGAGAAGAAGAGGCTGACATGATTATGATGATACATACATATGCACTCTTTAGTCCTACCTGCAAACAATTTCTTGACAGTCAGAGGGCGGTCGCCTTGCGGTGAATCCCGGCCTCCGTCCAGGCCAAACCCGAGCCCGGCGCCACCGCCTGCTTTGTCCAGCAGCACGCTCACTACAGACCCTCGCTCTGAGCCAGGATTTGTGCTCTCATCGCGAACCTTCGACTCCGCTGTTCGTTAACAACAAGTTTTTGTTAAAATAAATTATCAGCGTTTTCATTAGTGGTACTAATTTCGAACACAGATAAAATTCGACTTAAAATTTTTGATCCAAACATGCTATACAAGTGAAGATAAAAGCTTTTTAATCAATTGAAAACAACCGAAATATTGAAAATTGTTTACATACCATTGTCAGAGCCGCATGTTATACTACTTGCGTGGTCTTGGTTATCATTTTCTATTTCAATTACAACCTCCAAGCGTTGCTCCTAAAGAAAAATAACAAGGTTAATACAATGAGTCAATGACAAATAAAAAATGCACTCGAGTCTCGAGGGAAAGGGCCATCCCTGGCAAAAGATCTCTCGGCGCACTTCTCCCAACTAGAGGACTGGCCTAAACTTTGTTTGGCAATAATCAACATTGCCATTATAAAATGGAGGCAATATTGCTAGTCTCTGGGCACCTTACCCACTGACGGCGAATTGTAACAGATTTATTTTCTTAATTTTTCGTTAAGGTTCATTCTTTTAATTTTCTTTTTAATAATAAGTAAATAACAATAACATAACTTGGAAGATTATTATAAATATTTTAATATACCTTAAGTATAGCTACAGTCTGCGCATGTGTCAATCCAGCCATAGTGCAGTTGTTAATGCTTCGGACTTTTGCGCCTCGTTTTAAACCGGCTTTTGCAGCCACGCTCTCAGCTAATACTCGATGAACCTAAATAAACAAAAAGATAATTAAATAATCAGAGCGATTAACACAACACAGAAGCCGCTACATGCATATCATTTGTTCTTATATATTTTTTTAACACATGTGTTACTTACTGTGACATCCTTCGCTTCGCAATCAATTCCGCCTGCCAGAATAACGCCTACACCTGAACCAGCGCCCCTTTGCAGTCGAATAATCTGTGTTGACATTTTCGTTTCTTCTAATGAACTCAGATCGCTTTTGTCGCTCAGGAATCCGTTTCCATTACTAACAATATGAGTAGATTTTTCTTCTTTTGGAGAAATTGCCATTATTTTAGTTGTAGAAGATGAAACCTTTGACATTACATTTTCACTGACTCGCATAACAGCAGCTTTATCTACTTTATTTTCTTGCGAACCAACGTTTTCAACTGATGATGTAACTTTTTCATGATTATATCTGTTATGCAATGACTTTTTGTTTTCTCTGACTACAGTTTCTGAAACAACTTTTGGTGGCTCTTCAACTTTTGCAGTCTCTACCACTACATCGTTCACTTTTGATTTGTTTGCGGAACTCGAATTTCTCTTCAGCCTTGAGTTTTTAAAATCAGTCTTACGTTGCCGCACGTTAACTTCAGGATCACTGTCAGAATCGGTTTCTGCGATTACCTTGTTTCGACGTCTACTATCGCCTTTATTCGAAATAGCACTCACGGAAGACGTGAGTGTAGAAAGGCGATCAGACGCATTACGTGTTGGACTGGGTGATCTATCGTACGAATCGTGTGAGAATTTAGTTTCAACTACGGGTGACTTCAGCTTAGCGTCTCGACCGCTCCTACATTTGGCCGAAGCCAAAATGTTACGCCTATTTATGCTATCTATATTACTGGCCTTCGGAGCTCTTTTCTTGTCCGTGTCAGCGACAGAACTCTCTAAAGAGCTGCAGCTGGCTTGCGAGCCAGAAGTAGCTGCCGAACCCGCTGAAGAACTGAGTGAAACATTCGTATCAGAAGATATCGATCGACACACATTACGTTTTACGTATTCCTCGCAACTTTTCTCTAAAATGGATGATTTTGGAGGAGTCGCAGTTTTTACGAGTGTACACGAGGTATAATGTGAAATTCTAGGTGAGAGACGGGAGCTGTCCGATTCAATACTGTCTAAATTATGTAAAGGTGACGAGGCTGATGAACGATAACTGGACTGCGTGGAACTCATTGCAGAGTCGTTGTCACTATCTACGATGTCAGTCATAGTGCATATTTTTATTTCTACGTTTTTATAATCAATATTACTCAAGAGATCTTTGTATTCACTAGTGGAACTTTTGTTAATATTAGACGTAGAAAATTTAGGCGGCAGAGTAGATGTCCCATTTTTAAGGTCCAATAAGCTTCGAGCAGGTCTTGAAGTAAAAGTTTTACTGTTTAGTTTGTTCAAAGTATCCACTTTCTCGTTGAATTTGCGTTCAGGTGTAGATTCTTTTGACAAAGAAGAGGGCGTATAAACTTGTAGAGATTTTCGTTTAAAAGCTGGTGAATACTTAGGAATGTTATTTGGTAAGAGATTTGTTTTCCATTTAGTTTCATTCAAATCAATAATTTGCTTTCGACTTGTTACATTATCTGTATTGTTCGAGTTTGTATTTTGATTTGATTTAAACAAAAATGATTTTGAAATTGTATCCTGTACTTTGATTGCTGGTAAATCTATTATTGGTGATTGTACTTCCGGGATAACCAATCCTCTTAGTTTTGATAAAGATTTTTTTCTTTGCTCTATTAAATACTCCAAGTTTGATTTATGTACAGTTTTATCACCATTGTCATCACTAACACTGCGCGCATGAAACACTGGCTGACTGAAGGTTTTGTCTTTGATTGAAGGCAAAGTTGTTGTACTTCCATAAAAAAGTGGTTTAACCTCAGTTTGTCGAGGAATCATTGTCTGAGCTCTTGCTACACTCGACGTGATAACCTTATTTTCTAACGCCCCTAATACTTCCGGGCGTTCTGAATGTCTTTTGTAGTTACGAGGTACTTCATCGAGATTATCTTGCGACTTGGTTAGACGCCTGTCTAACGATGAAACTTCGGGGTAGTTTGTGTACGAAGCTGTACTTTTTTTGGAGAGTGATATATTTTTTGGGAGTGTTCCACAGCTATCCAACTGATCCGAAGATGGCGCGCGATCGTTAGAAAACATAGCTATTTTATCTTTAACACTGGCTTCGCTTCTAGCATCTTGTGTCCTGGATGTGTATGAGAAACGCGTGCGCGTTGCTGGCCAGCCGGCAGGCAGGCGCGGGGGCAGACGCGTGGGGAGCTCCGGGGGCTTCTCCACGGCTTCAGCGGGGGTCTCTACCCCGTCAGGCGGTTGTCGGGGGCAGGACGGCAGAGGAGTTTCATCATTTGATAGACTTTTGTCTTCAGCATCGCTTTTATTTACCCGATCTGCAAAAATAAATATAAAATGATTTAATAGCCTATTATTTTTCAGCGATTATTTTATTTGAAGAGAAATACGGAAACAAAACTTTTTTATGATTATACTCGTATTTTGAACGTGGAATACGAAGTCGCTTTTAAATCTATTAAAACGGGCACGCTTTACGAAGCAGCTACTGTTTTGAAGAAAAGCTATTACGGACACGCAATCCCCTCAGCTGGCATATCAGCTGTTTTTATCAAGCACTCTCCCTGCAGGCGTTATTCAACTTGAGCAAAAATACACTGTGATTTATTATATAGGTACACTTATGACAAGACCTTGGAGGCGTCATGTGCTCATGTGGAAAGACTAACAAAGAATGGAAAACCAGTCAGATAAGATGAATCACCGTTGGTGTCATTTTACAGTTGACCAACCTATTAGCTAAGATGGTGCGTCACCAATTCTATTACATGCTAGCGATAATACTCAATAATTTTAAACGTTTAAGTATTGTCATTATCAGGACCAAAACCGGCCCATCACAATTACTAAATCATGCTACCTTCTCTTTCTTCTTCGATAGGATGCAGACATCGGGAATGTCGAATTTTTACAACACTGTATGACTTCGTATCGAGCACTATCACTCTTTGTGTGTACATCACGCAAGTATACTGAATAGAGGCAAATCACTTTTCAAGCATGTGCGTACATAATGAAATTCAAGTCTCAACTGATGTTTTTCCAATGTATACGTAAAAGCATTAAATACGTAAACGCAATTTATGTCTACATTTATTATTTATTTTGCGGATGGCACGCTTCAAGTTGTTTGAACAAATGTTCTACGGACACTGAAATTCAGCATTGTGGACCATCTTAAAGGCTGCTCTATGTACTAGCGTCGGTGTAGTTTCGTCACTACACCGGAACAAAGAGATTCGTTGGTTCAATTTAATCAGTTGCGCAGAATTAGCGTAAAGTACTGAAAGTTTATGTAGAGTGCGCGAAGGCTGCGCAGGCAGCTACGACCACATTTGTTTTTGTGTAGTTTTACATTCCAGTCCACACATACTTGGATAAAAATATTCATAGCCCAATATCACTATTGTTTCTTAGTTTTGCTTATTTATCAAAAAAATTAAAAAAGAAATAGAATTCCATTTTATTGAGGAAATTACGCAATGTCAACGCTAATAAAATGTTTGCGTTCGCACATTCCAACATAAGTACGTATGTACCTACTTCTAGGTTGTTCGTTAAATTCTCATAGAATTTCATGTCCACGATTTACATGCTAGAATTACCTACCAATACAAATAATTAACCTACCATACTAGAATTCAGAGCTTAATGTCGCATTATATCGTTCTTTCTATTAAGTAATTCACTAACGCCAACAATGCCATATAAACTACTTTTATAATCTAGGTAAGTATCTCAAATTGGGATTGTCTATTTTTTTACAATGTATAGTCAATCGAAAACCATTTCGAGATAAATGCTTTTTAAATCGTTTTCTGTATTTACTTTATTTTATTTTACTATAATGAATTTATTACATGAAAAATAAGCAATGACCTTCATTTGACATTCCCAGACATGACGTAGACGGTCCAAAATGTACTTTATTTGCAAATGTTACAAATTCTATGCTATTTACGCGTGGATTATACTACGGAGTTCAATTTGGACCCGCAATCTGACATTTCATTCATCTTATGACAGCTGACAAGCAAAATGACAATCTTGTTACTGTCATTCTTGTTTTTTCCACTGATTACTTTCATAATGTTGTATTATAGTTTAGATTTAGAAGCACTTTCGGTAGATAATTAGGCAAGAGTGTATCCGCACAGCGATGTGCTTCGCTCACATGAAAGATTTTCCGCTAAATATTTTAATGGATAGCGAAATATTACGTTTTTCGGTTTACTTTCACCTACTGAGTTTACTGTCTTATTTCCGGGTCCTGTTTTGTCTTGATCATACCTGGTATGTGTTTATGGACCTTTCTGCTTCGCGCAGAATGTTATGGTATGTGTAACGGCTGTGAAAATATAAAATTCATAGGAGAAGATCGCGTGAATCTTCCTGTGTTATTGTTGAATCATGTTGACATTGATACTAATGACAGTATTGACAGTTTGCCAACTTCACCACAGATAGAAAAGACGTTAATGGCGGCGCTTCACATACGTTTTATGATCAATTTATCCAATAAGCAGATGTGTGACACCGGCAGTGGAAACTCTGACGTCATCAACCAAAATACTTTCAATAATTAATAGTGAAAAAAATACCGAGTTATATGAGAAAATATTGAAATTGGTTTCTTATAATTGACTATTCTGCACAAAAAAAAAATAAAAAGGATAGGTATTTTTTTTTAGACAATCCCAATTAAGTAAGTTGCCAGACCTAAATTAGCAACAATACAATTATAGGTAAAGTACCTACTTAACTTATTTTTTAACTTTACAATATAATTTCGTCATTTAATATCCTTTTTTTTCACATATACTAAGTTTTAAACAAATTCTACTATACTTCTATCAGAAAAAAGCACCTACGCCTATAAAAGACCTATGAGTTCTTATATCTACCAAGAACATGAAGACCTGTTTCTGTTTCTCTGTCCTGATATCTTAAATTAATATCCAATATAATCCTTGATACCTTTCCTGTTTATTTTGCAGGAACCTGTCACATAGTTATCAGAAACTTACTTAATCAAAAATGGTGAAATGCTCGCAATTTATATTTCGTTAATTGATTATAATCCGAATAATTAAAAACCTATTCGTCTTATTATCAAAGCAAACCATTAACGTATACCTAGAAATACAAAAGGTTTTGAAAAATACTAACATACATCTAAGTAGCTACGAGTGACCATTAGTGAAAATTACTCAGTCTGTAGGTTTTCATAAGATAATGTACTGACCGTAAAGGGACATAGAGCGTCGCGGCAGCTTCCTCATCTCCAACATCGTGAAAACGTTCATATAACTTCAGTGCCGGTCATTTGAACCAAATTATAACCACACACTTTCGTTTATCAAACCAGTTTAAGTTCCAGTTCATTCAGAAAATGTTACTTTCGTTGCACCAATAGGGAAACCACAAAAAAATACACCCACATCTCGCGAGAGGAGAACAAAAGGCTGTCCACTTTATTTATTCGACGATAAAACAATGCCGCGAATCTCGCGGGGCGGCGAAAGAGGATCGAGTTAAGAATGCGGAACCAGCTCATTGACGACCGAAATAACAGTTATTTAACATAGGGCGGTGCGTGCAGTGTGCGCCCACGGCTCGGTGCGCGGGCGCCGGTCAGCGCAGGACGACGGAGCGGCGAGCACGAGCGGCGAGCGCGGTGCCGCCGCGGCGGGGCGAGATGCACTGAGTCGCGGCGGGCTTGCACAAATTTGCAGCGTCGCCGCCCTTGACGGGGGCGTTGCTCCGAGCCAGGGACGGACACCGAGCCGCGCACGCGACGCTTCCCCGCATCCCACCGCCCGCGACTACATAAGCCTCGCCGTCATCGCACAACCACTGGTAACCCCTATACCACACACACAACAACCCTATAAAAACGACAAACTAAACCGAACAACGAACACGGCGCCATTGCGTTAGAATTTATAAACATTGTCGATGCTCTAACTTTTAAGTAAGCATCAATCAGTAAATCTGAGCTATTTTTAGCAAGGAGAGGCATCAGAGGGCGGCGACCGTGAGCGCGTAGCCGGCGCTCGCGCAACAGATGTCAGGGTCGCGCGCCCGCGCCGCGCTGCACCCTGGCCGCCGGCGCTCCACTTCCGATTATAACACATGCCTTTTTAGCGAATTGCAACGTCGAATTGGGCTCAGAAAATGAGGACAGAGCGATCTCACGAGTGCACTTTCTTTTCATCAGTACTGGGAGAAGAGAGAATAAGTGGCATCGTGGAATGCGCCATGCCATCTAGGTACATAGAGGTGACGTCGCCGTGGCCGCGGGAGGTTGGAATGCCGCCGGTGCTCTCCGCCGAGCCGCCACCGCCGCCCCTCGCAATCCGGACGCGGCCTTTAAACCGCTCCGACGTGTTTGCAGAGTTGTTTGCACATTTTTTTACATTCCCGTCCTTTTATTAAACTCTTTATAATAGCCTCAATATAGATCAGAACAGGGAATATATGACTATCGCGATGCATAGATACAATTGGTTCTGTGCTAGCCCGAACATGTTTATATAGGTAGAGATGCAAATAAACTATCGAGACTAAACCTCAAGTTTGATTTACAGCTTACGTAAATATTGCATAATACATTGATTGACTTGAATGATCTCCGAGATTGACATCGTACTGCCGAAATATAGAGAAACTTTAGAAACAATAGCCGGGGTTCAGTAAAATGTGTTCAAGTATTTGAATGAGTGATGGGTTCCAGCAGCGAACTTTGAAATAGATAGGTAAGTGAATGAAAGTGTAATCGATTTCACTTTCAAAACTAAATTAACTTTCTCCAGTGACATGTTTTATGTAATCTCAACGAGGCAAGGCTCATAACCGCAACATTTGTATCTCGCAAAGGTCGTCGGGCGATTCTTTTATTAATTCAAAACGCTCACTTGTTTATTAGTCGGACGATCCATCTGACATAACGATCTCATACGGCACCAACAACAACAATGAGTAATAGGAGGAATACAGCGCTCGCAACCTCTCGGATGGTGCTTGCGAGCGAGCAGTTGTGGTCATTGAGTATGCTCTCATCGCTCGTTATAGTCTGTGAGTGTGTTCCACGATTTTTATTTGTAAGCAGTCAATGTTGAAGTCATTGAGTATAGGTAGCTCATTAAATTTTAATCGCTAAACGCAATTAATGTTACGGCATGTTTTTGCTGCGAACGAGGGGAGCGGCGTTCGCGACATTTAAGTCGAATAAATAACGCTTCGATTGCGGTATGCGACCGGCGACCGGGCGAGCTGACTGCTGCGAATCAAACCGGGCACGCCAGGAATCCGCCAAACGTTACAACATCCTTTCCTTCACCTGTTTTTCCAACGACGACTTTATTACCTACACGGCAAGGCACAGTTACATTGCGTTGAAAATATAAACGGTTTTTGTTAAAGCCTTCACTCGAGGAAATTCCAGGACTTCCAATTTAAAATGGCAACCGGATAAGTAAAGCCCATCAAAGTTTTTTGGTTCAAGGCAGGTATTAATGAATTCCGGGGCTTAATACTAAGAACCTTCATAAAATTAAGTGAAGTACCTCATGAAATTATACGGTTACCGGAATAAACATCCTCTATATTAGAAGATTTGATGTTTTTTATTAACATTCTAAACCTTAACCTCATCTAAATTAGAAAGCTAAAGTAAAGCTAAAGTCAAACACTAACACTTGCAGGTTTACTTATTCGACGTTCCGAAACAAGACAAGTGTAGGTACGGAACAATCAGCGGTAAAAGGCTCGCTCAGGTGCACTATAAAACTGCTAACCTCTTTTCAATTGTGATCGTATCGATCTAAAGTATCGACAATGGCTATCAATCATGGGCGATAAGCATTCGAAATCGAATTTCTGGGATGCAAAATGCCGGTTAACAATGAAAGTTGACGGGTGAATCGTGGTTGTCAATTTAATGATCAACCAGCGGGATGTCAGAACAACTTTCCTTATAAGCATACTTATAACAAAAAAGACTACCGCAATGTACAGCCTTATCAGTACCACGGCTTTGTTATAATGAAACCCACCCATGAAGCGTAATCACAAGTAAAAACGGTCAAGCGTACGTCGGGCCACGCGCAGTTTAGGGTTCCGTAGGTGCCCGTCACAATTTATATACTAAGTTGGTCGACTATTACTGGTTAACTTGCACTTGACTTGGTCAGGCTGCTTCACTGTAATAGTTTTCCATTTGGTTGGGGGATGGGGCTTGGCTTGACACTAAGAAATATTAGCTCTAAGAGTCTGTGATGTAAGCCGCTGACAAAAGGACACGGCGAAATCATAATATTTATTGCCATAATATTATATTATGATATTTTTGCTGCCTTCGTAACCCTAAAAACGTTATAATGACAATAACGAATAACTCACAGCAACGCAAGTTCAAGAAAATTTCCGTAATGTAGAGCCCTCATTCAGTCTCTATTATACCTTAAAAGCACTACGCAAGTAAGTAGAGTAAACATCAAAACTGTAGCTCAATAATAATTATCTCGAAAAATATCCAGTTTACCCCCAGTACTTATAAGGTTTGAAAGTCAGCGGCACGCTCGCAATGCAGTCCAAGCCTTGCACCGAAACTGCATTACGGCATGTGCAAGGAATGAGCAGGTGCGACAAAGCGGCCGGCGCCCTCAAGGT
The DNA here is from genome assembly GCA_949127965.1 of Pandemis corylana. Taxonomy (NCBI): domain Eukaryota; kingdom Metazoa; phylum Arthropoda; class Insecta; order Lepidoptera; family Tortricidae; genus Pandemis; species Pandemis corylana. The sequence continues at coordinate 9,923,650 of OX421851.1, read as the reverse complement.
GCGCTTTCTCGACCCGGCACACGCAAGGATTCCTACTCGACTATATACGTACATAACATAATACGAAAATTATACAACCGCCAGGAATGCTATAAATATAAAATTTCTCTATGAGTTCAACAGCACGAGCGATTAAGAAATTTACATAAACACGATTTTGCAATGATTATGTATTTGTTTAGACGCGTAGAGCACGCCGGGTAGGCGTGGCACGTTAGTCCAATTTCAAGAAACAATAAGTAGTGAAGCATTCCAAGCCATTAAAATTTCAAAAGTCATTGTATTTTTGCAGTAGGTATATTAACTGCGTATTGCACGAACTGGCCCTTTCGCTTCGTGTTTCGTATTTCACGTCTCGGTTATTTTATTTCTGTCATTGACGCGTAAACCTACATCTTTTATCTACTTTTAAAATTATTAATAATTTTGCAAAACAAAAACAAACCTCAAAATTTAGTTATTGCTTGAGGGTTTGTTGGAGATTAGTGAAATTTTCGTCGTGAGTGAAAAAAAAATCAAGTAGGTACAGGTTGATTGTGCTTGACCAAGCCAAATCCAGACTTTCCACATTAAATAAGAGGTTCGTAATTTGTAATGAAAATATAAAAACAAATATGCTCTTCAATGATAATCACTAGTCACGCTCTATTGTTCATGACTTGCCAACTAATCTACTTATGGTAATCCTCTGCCTCATTCCACTTAGCAGCAACTCCCTTTAATTAATTTCCTTCAAATCTAATAGAATAATCAGGCAGTAATAGTTCTGACTATATCCAGCCTATACTCGTATTGTAGAGTTGTTTTGTGTTACTATGGGCACGGTATCGAGCTTCTGCTTTTGATACTAGAGGTATACCTACAAATAATTTGCACAGTGCGTGCGGCGAGTTTTTTTAACTTAGTTTAAGTTACTAGTTTAGCTTTTATCCAAAACCAATTTCACGTTCCATTGTCATTTTTTGTAAGGTTGTTGCCTTTTATACTTTATTCAATAAATATGTATATTCAAAACTAACGTAATTGATTGCTATTCTGAAGATGCTTACCTTCCCAAAAGCTGCTATCAAACGTAGCTTTTCGATCAATTGTTTCGTTTTCAATGACGACTGGTTTCCTGAAACAAAAAAAATGAGAATAATGATAATTAAGAAAAAATCTTTGACATTATAGGAGTACCTACAATAAAATAACCTTATTCTTATACTCTTACAATCACAGTGAAAGAGTGTATTGATTGATTTGCAATAAAATAAAATTAAAGCGATCTAAAGCTTACCGAATAAGGATAAATTATTATACCCATTCCAAAGTAAACGAACCGAGCCAGAGCCGATTGCATCTACTTTATAAATCACTGTCTTATACGTGACAAACGGCGATTAAAATCAGCAAATAATTCGTCGTGCGCAAGAGAAAAGTTGGCCAAATTTCAGCAGGCAATTTAAAGTCATTGACATCGTCCAGTTTTTATTTTGGTTAATTAATAGACAGAGTTAACAGCAACTTTGTCAAGGGCTAATGTTCCATAGAAACAACCAATTTATCTCAAGTATAGTTATTAAGACGCCTAATAGCCTAAACGTCAGAGGCGCGCTTTTAATCCTACAAGTGTAGTGATTTATAGCAATTGTGTATAAGTGTCCAATTTATGTAATGGCGACAATTAGGTGGAGGCAGCGGCGCGCCTGCCGTCTGTCGCGCCGCGGACACAGCCACAGCAGAACTGTATTAGGTATGCTGCGTTAGGGCTATTCGAAGCGTGTCACTTTTCTTTAAAGGAAGTTATTGATCATACCCGCTTGCGAAATATTGTTATAATCAGTTTTGATGACAAAAAAGTCCAACCAAAAGGTACAATAAAAATGTCGTCAAAAAAATTGCACTAAAGGTTTAATTAAAATTACGTCAAAATTCGTCAACTCTCCTAAAAATTTACTCCACGCGACCGATATCGCAGGTGCCAGATACTTAGGTATTTATTTATAAAAAAACTTTAGGTTACACAGAGACAATGCTTCATATAAGTCACTGGCAAAACGAAACTGCAAAAAACAGTTCTCATAGTACTTGACATTTTAACACATAAACACGTTCGAGGCGCATTTTCCGACCAAAAATTTGGGGAGCGGATCAGAATACATAAAGTTTAAAATGTATAATGGGTTAAAATACATAATGGTTCAAAATATATAAAGCAATTTTCTGTAAAACTATTAGCTAAATGAACTTTTTTGGTATCGTAATCTATAGATTAGTTTAGGTTAGGTTAGGTTTGTTTTATAACAATCCTGTTAATTTGTAACTTTCTGAGAAAATCGCATTATATATTATAAACCATTATGTATTTTAACCCATTATACATTTTAAACTTTATGTATTTTAATACGTACCCAAAATTTGTACTACTGTACAGTTGACGCTACCAATAAAAATAGTTCAGCCTTTTGTACTTTACCGTATTACACACTGTACCTAATTAATTAGGATGCTATATTAATCCGTGTAGATTAGTTACCATATCCCTAAAAATGATTTGATTGATAACGGTAAACCACTGAAAATTTGTCCAATAGCCTACTGTAGAGTTGTATGTAGCTCGCGAGCCGGTCGACACACCGCCCTTCCATTATCCGCACTTCACCACCACTATTTACACATTTATTAGAGCTTCACAGAAACCATACTTTACAACGATTTACATTGCATCAAGACTAAGAGCTTCATTACTGTGACAGGCGACTCCTTATTAAAGGCAGGTGCCTCTTAGACGTTCGTAGAAAAGCCGGGATGATTTATTTTAAAGCAAACGAAAGACCTCACTTGGAAGTTTATTTTACTCATTGTATGTTTTTTCTTTACATTCTTTCTTTTTAATTTAATTGTCTGTAATCGGCATCCAAAGTTTTGTTTAACTAATGCCGCTATTGATGATGGGACTGATTTTTCACAAAATTTCTTGAGAAGAATTTGAAAACAAACCGCGAATATGCAAAACAGCAATTGTCACATTACAATTTCAGTTCTCGTTACGAAGACACGAAAATGCACTTAAAATTAGTATTCCCACGAAACAAAATCAAGTAGGTATATGTAATTATTGAACTGGACTCAAATTATCGACAGTTATACGCATCTCGACCGCATTCTCGTCTGCGAGTAACGATAAAACACTACGTTATTCTGGTTAGGTTACATTGCAAAATTACTCACGTTTTGATTTTGTGAAGGTCTAAATCAATGTGCCGGTTTCCGAAAGCTTAGACGTGTTTGAGGTTTTTAGACCTGCAGTGGCCACTCGTAGCCCCGTTCGCCAATTATGTCCGATCGTGCATAATTCACCTCAACATAGTTTTTGCATTTCGGTTGAAATACCAACCATAATTGGGTCTGGAATGATACATTCGTACGATAAGATCGATATGTGCGGTAGTTTAATGACCCGCGATTTAATTAGTTCACCGCTAAATTTTTCAACGGAAAATATAGCGGGCAATAACATAGACAACGGGCTATTATGTAAAATATGATAGCAAATCAGCTTTTATCAAAATGTCAGGGCCCGTGAGCAGTTAGGCTCAGCTAGCCTCAGAATGCCAATAGACTCCGGCGCAGCTCGACAACGCGTAGCAAATGCCGCTCACCTTGTCTTGCGCTTGCGCTGCGCCCGAGACGTGTAAACGCTAAATTTGATTTTCCAAGAAAGCAATTTTTGCTTTTTTTTCCTCAATATTTTCAATGACACCTAAGTGATGATGATAAGCTCAAAGACGTTTCAAAAAGAGTTTGTAACTACTTAAACCCTTATTCATAAACGCTTGTTAAGATTTTGTTAAATTAACATTAATTTAATCTTTATCTGTTGCTTTGGCATTTACCTTTGCCACACAGATTTTCTCGTAGGTATGTAACATTTTTAGACAAAGGGGGTTAGATATTGTAAAACTTTTAGTAACGATGACAACAATCTTCAATACTTAGTCAAATATACTAACTAAAACGATGTAGCAGGTGGCAAGGTCAACCTAAGGGGTGACATATGTGTCAGAAGACATTCTTAGAAATATAGCTCCATGTTTTTTGCAACGAAGTGATGATTGTGTACATAACATTTTTAGACGTAAAAAACCGTGAAACTGTTTTTGCTATGCATTGGCACTGCAACGTGTTGGACGAAGGACAAAAGGATTGTGTTATAATGTCGCGTTCTGCTCTACTTCGCTCATGTTAATGCACATTAGAGGTATTCTTGGCACCTGCAGTTTTGCAGCTTGCATCGACACCAAACACTTAATAGGTGAATCTATGCTGCTGTTACTATAAGATGTTACAAATTTGCAAAATATATAAAAAAAATTAAGTCACTAAGTATTTTCGAAAAGAACAGATTCATGTTTTTCGTGTATGCATCGAAGTATGTTCCATGGTAAACAATGAAACGTACAAGCTAAAGTTATAGGATCTAAGCTACGAACTGGTTTTGGCTAACAAGGTGTCATGTGTACCAAGTCAGCAAATTCTAGGTGTGAATATTTGCACGACCTACTAATACCTACTTGTTGACGATTAATACATACTTGAAAACAAGGTAATAATTAAATGAAATAATATCAGGAATCAATTTGGATAATATCTCTAGCTAACAGTCGCCAGTTTTATATGCCAGCTCATTTATATTTGAAGGGAAATGCAACCAAAAGCTATTATATTTATTATATTGTTTTGTTACCTTCGGCTCTGTCTACCCCGTAAAGGATAAGGACGTGATTTATGTATGTATGTATGTATGAATTATGTTATATTAATGTTATTATTATCTGTATATATCTCTTATCTTAAGTTAGGTTCTTAGAATATTTTAATTATAAAAACCTAACCTGCAGCGAGGCGAGGACTAAGCTACCCGTGGTCAGGGCGACAGAGAGAGGAACCTCCTGACTATCCGAGCCGTGTCCAGGAGTACTAATTATTATTATTATCATACGACGTATTCATTCAACAATACCCACCTACCATGGAAAAATATAATTCATTTTGGCTTCTGCAACAGTTGTAGCCCATACTAGCCGTAGGCAAAATCTGACACTCAAGCTATTAAAAAATAAAAATTATCGTGCAGACCCCAAAACTCGTTAGGGAATTACACTGCCTTAAATAGCCTAATATTTAATAATTTAGATGCGCATTGCGTTCAACCTCAAAGCGCAGTGTTTAATCAGTAGGTGGGTATTGAGAGCATCTCACTAGCCGCGAGTCGGGGCCTAACCTAGGCTAACCGCGTCGTGACCGCCGCCGCCTGCGTCCCGCTCCCCGCTCACTCCACTTCAGCTTACCATTCAATGTCCAGCCAGCCACCTGACATAATAATAACCTTGAAATTCAGTCTAAGCTTACTTCCTCAACGTTCTTCTAGCTACTCAGTCGCCATCCGATCAAATTCAAACCGGCCAAATGCGCGTAAGCCGTTGACTTTAGATAAGTCGGCTGAAAAATTAACTCACAGTCAATCATCTCCCTTTCAAAGTTTTCTTTTTCAAGTTACGATACCTATTACTCTACGTTGGAGCCATCGCAAAACATATTTTAAATGCGAAAGTTTCAGTTGGTTTGTCCTTCTTTCACGCAGGAAAAGGACAACACAATAGGTTGTATCGCACACTGACAATTTTGTCTATTTTATAGTTCCAGTGAGACATTTGGTTTATGTAGAATGATAAGACAAGGAACAAAAGAAGCGGCCATGAAATGATACTTTTTATTTTTAAAAACAGATATACACGGTAGTAGACCACTTAAGATTGGTGCGAATAAAAGGAACATGTATTTGATTATCTGAGGTTCTGAAGAACAGAACAGATATGTAATGGTTTAGTGATTTAATTTCTCGGAAATTAACAACTTTATAGGACTGTTAAACCTAACTCAAAGCAATCTGTGAGTTACATCGTGAAAACAGGTAGTACAAAATTGTATTAAGGATAGATAATGAATTAAGGATAAATAAACAATGAATAAATAATATATAAAAATAAATAAATAAATAAACACATTATTTGCCTCGATAGGGGATCAAATCCCAAACTTCAAATTTCATAGTGACCGTTAGGCTATATTATGCTTTTCAACATTGCAATTATTTTTTAATATGATAGGGGGCAACCACTTTTTGACACACTCCTGATCAAAGTCGATAAGATCTTTGCCCAACGCATAATCATTAATCCAAGCTAACAAGTGTAAAGTATTATTAACAATCTGCTGTATAGTGAATGTCAAGCATTTGCTGTTCGCTATGCGGCGCTGGCGCAGCCTCCGCCTCCCCTCTTTCAAAAACCTTCACGTTACTATTCAGTTACACATCGAAAGTACGTGTCTCGTTACTACCTTCCATTGCAGGACCGGTTTTTAGACGGTCCTCAAGAACCATTCCATATTCAATTTCCTACACTGGCCTAAGGTTAAATCTTCATAAGGTATTTCTAGGTCTTCTGAAAACTCATATTACTGATAATAAATTATAAGTTCTTGTTACAAAGCGGCTCCCTTACACAGTTCATGCTTGTGCGTAGATATAATATCACTAATGGTTGCTAATTTAAAAAAATATTTTTCTTGCTACTCCCCAACAACATATCACCAACACCACACAAGATGAATAAGCCTTTCAAACTGTACTAGTTAATCTCAAAGCTACAAGTTATTCGTTTTTTTGTTTAAATTATTTACCAACGAAAACTCGTACAATTTTTGCCCAGAAAATGCAATAATTTATTTTAATTGAAAGTAATTCCTAAAAGAATTAGGAGAAATTTTCTAATAACCGTTTCTATATGTTTCCCTGTCCAAACCGTCACTCGAATTTAATAGTTCTAGTCCAGGCAATATCTCCTGAAATGAGCGAAGGCAAATGAAATCGAAATTGCTAGCAGAAGAGCAATCTATCACTACGATATTGCAAAAGTTTGATCGACACATTGCATCTGGAGCATCACAGCTGCTCCCTGCCCAGTATTAGGTACAAACCTTTTCAAAAGTGCTTAACTAAGCTTAAAAAAACATTGATTAAATATACATGTAGTATTGAAACGCCTCACGTAACAAGGTTTTGTTTTAATAAAAAGAGAAACAGCAAAATGGGTTCGTTAAAATAAAAAGTAACGAGATTAATAAAATGTTATTGACGCTGTCGAAACGTGGAGGGTGCGGGCAAGCTCGGCAAATGAGGTGCAGGGGGTTAGCGGGCGCGACGCTTCGCACAATCGACTGATTTACATAAGCCCATAGTTTTACACTGAATTTATGGGCCGTTTACTTGAATCCATATTAAAAGCATCCAATCAACGACGTTACGCTAAAACAACAATTCCACAAAATTTCGGTTGCAGTGCTCATTCAATATTAATTCTAAAATTCGAAATAATCTAAATACCGCCATTGAGTACAGGTAAAAACTTGTTTATAGTGGCTTCTGTTATATATATTTAAATTCATTTGTCTTTATTTATCAATTTGATATTTGTCTTTGCCAAACTTAGATAACACTATAATAGGCCCGTGAGGATAGGTACATGCTTATTAAGTTACTTATCCAAAAACATTGTATTAATATTAACAAGCCTGGCTTCGACTTAATGCTCCTTTCACATAAATTATATAAGTTAAGCAATACCTTTTTTATTAAATTACGAGTACTATCAGGGCTGTTTCAGTTCTTAATTACCAAGTTCCTGAAACAGTTACTACAGTTTGAAGCGCGCGGGTGAACTGCGAATGATGGTTTTATTTTCTGAATTACAAAGTTCCATTAATAAACTTCATTATTATCTGACTTCTGCTTGTTTGGTGGAAACTGTTAATTTCAATAAATTTTAAACGTATAAGTACGAGTATCTCATGAACAATTTCATGAGATATAGTTAACAACCAATAAATCGTAAGTTTCTGCATACAACCCTAACCCTGGAGTAAATCAGGTGAACCGTTAAAGATTACTGTGCCCATCCATCTAAATAGCTTGTTGTGAGGAACCCTTATGCGCGCGCGCAGCCTTACTAAAATACCACATATTATGTGCACTTACGAAGTCTAACGGGCAAGCGCACTACTAGCGTAATCGATATCGTATAGACAAGGATATACTAGTTCAAACTTCTTTGTTTGTGGACATTACACTGCAAGAAAATTGGATTAAATATATTTCTTTTTTACTACGTTTTATTTATTTCGTGGCTAAACTTGTAATAAGTTATTTTAAACCATCAATACTAACCATACTTTTTATGGGCTGTCAAAATGCGACTCTCCCATAGTTTTTAAATGGCAATAGCAAACTGAAACGTCGCTTATTTGTCATCAAACAGGAAATTTATTGATTTGAACATCAATTTTATGGTTCATTCAAAATTAATGTAGTTAAAAAAAAATACTATATTTTTATCTTAGATTTATATTGGATAATGGTGTCAAATACTCTATTATGCTTCGTAGTTTTATTTAATGGTGTTCTTAGAAAACATCTCTCTATTTACCTACTACTACCAACGTATATGATAAATTAATGACTATGTGTCTGTTTTGTAGGTACATTTACACATTTCAATAACTTTTCCAAAACCTCAATAAATATAACCTGCCTAGTTTTACAGAATGACTTGCTATAGGCATTTTACAATTTATAGGTTACTAAATCTCGTTTTCATTTCAAACTGATAAATGGCATCCAATTAATACACAAACAGTGACATTTCAAATCTTGGGAATTCGGTCACCACTTAGCACTGCTATATTTAACGGTACGATTTAGGTGCTATCATTTAGGAAAGTTTAATTAGTTCATTTAATACAGGACAGCGAATGAAGAGTGGCACAACCGTGTGAATAGGGTCGAGTTATTGTCAATGCATCACTTGTAGATATTTCCACGTTATGTCGTATGCACTTTATGTGGCACGTAGCACAATATGCAAGATCAAGGCCCAAGCCGCGAACGCCGCTTCCGCCTCTCGCGAAAGGAATGCCAGTCGCAAGAAAAGTGCGGCAATACTCGTTAATTATGTATATCAAAAAATACCAATGGGGAATAAAAAGAACGTTATAGGTATCTGTAGGAATCCAAAAAGAAGTATTTTTTTGAAGACTTATTTATAAATATATGTACATTGAAACTTGTCACATAGGCATCGATTCTTGTTTTATTATTTGCATCTCCTGGAGGGTGTTTATAGTTTATTTAATAAGTAACTAGGTACCTTTCATCAAAACATCTACTCAAATTAAAGTTTAGACTGATTGACAAGATTAATAATTACTCCAATTATCTTACAATCTACTTGTATTTCAAATTCAGCGCAATTTCGCATGGTACCATGAAGTGATATGCTTTCAAAAACGGCTCTTAAACTGCCATTTTCATCTCCAGTAGCCAAAGCAATCGAAGCTTTACGATATTGACATCGAAATCATTTATTTAGGGCCTGTTTCACCACTCTCAGACAAGATCCCGATATTTTAAGTGTCGGTTATCTATGATGTCGTCTCTGTCTGTTTCGCAGTAAGAAATGAGAGGGAATCATAGATAACTGACATTTATGATATCAGGAACTTTAAAGACATTGGTGAGACAGGCCCTTCGTTAGTGAAATTCCGCCAAAAAAATCCTTTACTTATTTAAACTATCATGACCATAATCTTCAGTCTATATAAGGTCCCACTGCTAGGTACAAACCTCATCTCAGTCTTCTTCTTCATTAATATTCGGTTGTTAAGGCACTGTCATTATAAAACTGGTGTCACAGCTGAGCTGGCCCAAATTGGCCAATCAATTGACGCTTAAGAAGGCACCAACTATGAATACTAAACAAGCGGGGCGGCGCAACTCCTCGACATTATGCAAACTATGTCTGATAACAAAAAAGTAATACAACACAAAACTGGAGAAAAATTGAAGCTTTTATTTAGCTACATTTAGAATAAAACATATACGTAGAACTACGAAGACTCTGACAATGTGATTGCATATTTCTAAGGCTTCCCATACTTGGACAGTTATTATTTTCTACTTTTAATGTAGAGGTATCATCACCTGCGTTACTAGTTGTTTTGAAAAACAATATTGTTATATTGTTATATAAATTACAGAAAATATATCAATAATTGTAAACTTTTTTTGCTATTTGAGTAAAGATATAAGTAGAATAGAGGTATAGTTTTTTTTTCATTTTAAATATTTTACGTCAAAGGTTTTATTTAATTCAGCACTTTCTACGTTATCTTTTGTTTGCAGTTAATTGTAATCCTGATAGTATTTTTAATGTCTTCGTGCTCTCTACCCATTCAGCAATCTCTATAATTATCAAGCCCACATTAATAACTATTTAGAATAACTTTCAAATCAAGAGCAACAAATTTACCGCTGGCCAGTGTTATAAAACACATTCGCTGACTAAGTAGGTAAGTAAACCTTGCTCTTTAAGACCATTCAGTTCAACTAGCCCAACGATTAAGTTAAAGCCATCGTTTCATCGTAAACATTATTAAGCTAAGTAGTTTGTTTCATTATATCTAAATGGTCATCAATGGCGGTTCTGTAGTCGTGGGCGTTAAATTATTTAAGCTAAGCCTGGCAGAAAGGGAACCTCGATAATATAATCGCCGTGATCGATGTCGGCGATTACCATCACACCTGAGAGAAAGTACGACAAGGTACACACATAAATTTAATAACAGTATTAGATGTATTGGATTGCGGAGACGGCGTCTGCGGTTTAGGGTTATCGCGTGTCCGGTGTTCACATGGACAGTTTCTATTAAAAGCTGTCTTTTTTTGTATTGCAGGTGGAAAAAAGAGAAAGAGTCGTTCAGTACCTCAGTATTTACCGCCAGTCATAGACAGATTATGAAACATATTGGAGGAATCCCAGGCCCCCAGGGGAGGAAAATTAAAGAGGGGTGAGACTGGGCCTCATATAACCGAGGAAGGATTCTCGGACAATCCTGAAGTGTGGTCACGCAAGTGTCCATGGATGGTGGCACTTACTTAGGAGCAAACTAGTGTTTGCTCCTCTAGTTCATAAAAAATGACTTGATCACGTGCATACGTTACTTATTTTAGCTTATTATCAATCTCCTCATAATTTCTGCCAATGTCTAATTATTTCAAGCAACGCCAGGGTTCCATTGACAACCCTGGTTGCAGGGCCGATAGTGCGGCGAGTGTACCGTTAACCCGCGCTGGCTGCTGCCAGCAGCCTGCGCCCGCGCCGGTACAGTCGCCGGACACACGAGACGAGACATGAACTAACCTACTTCACCGCAGCTTTACATGCGTTAGAATTGTGCTGAGCAATAAATCAAACAAACGAAATCTTCTTCACGAACTTTTATTTGTTTGTCGAAAATATTTGTTACTTACTAAGGTGGTGCTTGTAGGCAAATAATGAGAATTGGGTTAGTTGACAACTTGACATTGCTCTTTTTAGGTGTTAGGTACACTAAATCTTGTGTATCAAGTAGTACCGCTCCCCGTTGTTACATTTACTGTGGCAGTGGATTGCCATTGCCTATATAATATTGTCCAGGAAAACCACTTGGATTCTAACCGAACCTATTTTATTAAATACTAGCTGTAGCCAGCTACTTTGTCTGCGAAGAATACATTTATCGCTATCGTGTGGGAACCACGCAAGTTTCCGGGATTAGATTAGCCAATTCATATTATTCCTCAACGTATAACGGACCTAAGGGCCTAAGGGGGTGTCATGCGCAATATATGAACCTCAGCAAGTGTGGTTCTCTAGCCTCTGCACCTCAACTCCACTCTCACCTTCTCGCGGTAGGCCCTGTTACGTTGAGTAACCTTGCGGAAGACTGTGGTGCAAATCCCAGTGGGAAGTGAGGTCGACAAACGGACGAGAGAAAGGGGGGACTATCTAAGCGTCTCACGGTTAGGTAGTCTGGAAAACATCAGGAGGGGATGGTTTCCAAGGGATGGTAGCGGATGAATCTGACAGTAAAGATCAACGGTAGCACCCATAGTCCTAGTTAGATGGACTTCTCTCCACTCACCAGGACGCCTTGGGCAAGCGGGTGGGTTTCACGCCTAAACCCTTCAGCAAATATGGATACACAACGAAACAAATGGCCCCGAGTTCCCAGCGGTGTAGCGGTACCCAACAAAGGCAGCAGTATGGGTAAAGGCGAGACCAGGGGTGCTAAGAACCACTGGGTTAACAAAAGCTGCCATGATACGAATTCTATAACGAAATTGGCGATAGCGTCTTACAACGCAAAAACCTTGAGAACGGAAGACAGAATGGAGGAATTGTTCTACGAGCTGGATAAAATCAACTGGGATATTGTCGGATTGTCTGAAGTGAGACGTCGGGGTGAAGAGAGTCTCAAGCTCCAAAACGGACATAGTTTCTATTATAGGGGATCCGACACAAATAAACACGAACACGGTGTGGCTTTACTTATAAATAAACGCATTAGTAACAACATAAAGTCCATTAACTCAGTCTCGGACAGAGTCTTGTATGTGATACTGCAAGTGTCCAAGAAAATCACTCTGAAGGTTGTCCAAGTATACGCTCCCACCAGCACAGGAGCAGATATTGAAGTTGAACGACTCTATGAAGACATTAGTTCTTGTCTAAGAGACCAGAAAACCACGTACACAATAATCACTGGCGACTTCAATGCCAAAATTGGTTTAAAACAGGATGACTCTGAATCCGTGATGGGTAACTTCGGTTATGGCAGTAGAAATTCTAGGGGAACCATGTTAATGAACTTTCTAGAACAGCAAAAAATGTATCACATGAGTTCATTCTTCAAGAAGAGACCTGACAGAAAGTGGACGTGGTTATCCCCGGGTGCAAGATTCTGGAACGAAATAGACTATATGTTTAGCAGTCACAAATGTATAGGAAAGGATGTCTCCGTCTTAAACAACTTTTATACAGGAAGCGACCATCGTCTCATCCGTGCAGTGGTACAGATCAATACAAAACTGGAAAGGTACTCAGCAATTAGAAGAAGAAAGGCCAAAGTAAACCCTGAGTGCTTAACGATCAACAGAGATATATATCAGGACAAAGTAAAGGATCAGTTGAATTCCATCGACGCTGATACATCTGATGTAAATGAACTCCTCGACCATCTAAGCAGTTCGCTCTGTAAGGCGGCTAAAAGTGTTGCATTAAAAAATACGACCGGTCCAACACGCAAGCTACAGGGTGAAACAAAGGCATTACTGGAAGAAAGGAGGACCCTAATCAACCAAGGGAAAAGCCACACAGCTGAGTTTAAACTAGTTTGTAAGGAAGCACGCCGGCATCTTGAGAGGGATATTGATGCATATCGTGAAAAAACCGTGCAAAACATCATTAAGAAACATAGAGGTCCAAAAGTGTTCACGAAGGCTCTGAAACCTGGTACTCAACAAATAACAAAGCTATGCGACAAAGATGGAAACTTGGTTACTGAGCAGAATAAAATACTGAAAGTTATAGAGGAATACTACCAGCTACTCTATAGTTCTAGGAATCCTAAACCAGTAAATATCGCGACCCGAAAAGTAACAAATGTTGGATCTGAGGATGTACCAGAGATAACAATAGCTGAAATACGGGCCGCCCTATCCAAGATGTCAAACGACAAGACCCCTGGCGAAGATGATATCATCGTAGAAATGGTCAAAGAAGGTGGAGAAGTGGTCTTACAGTTCCTCCTTAAACTCTTTAATAAGTGCCTAGAAGAATGCCGAATACCGGAAAAATGGGAAAGCGCTATAATCATTCTACTACTCAAAAAGGGGAACAAATTAGACCTAAACAACTACCGTCCCATCAGTCTATTATCACAGCTGTATAAATTGTTTACGAAAATTATCACCATTCGTTTGACTAAAAAACTTGACTACTATCAACCAATCGAGCAAGCCGGTTTCAGAAGTGGTTTTAGCACTATGGATCATATATTAACTATGCGAATCATTATTGAGAAAACCACCGAATATCAATTACCACTGTGGATCGCATTTATAGACTACAAGAAGGCCTTTGATAGCATCGAAACCTGGGCAGTAGTTCAGTCCCTTCAGAATGCCCGTATTGATCATCGCTACACTAATCTCATTAAAAATATCTACAACAATGCAACTTTAAAGGTTAACTTACCACCAGAAACTCAACCTGTCCAGATTCGGAGAGGAGTTAGACAGGGAGATACACTTTCCCCAAAACTGTTCACCCTCGTACTGGAGGACATTTTCAAGAAGTTGGATTGGGAAGAGCGTGGCATTAATATAGAGGGCAAGAGACTGAGTAACCTACGATTTGCGGATGACATAGTATTGTTCTCAGACAACCCTAGCGACCTTCAAGCTATGATACAGGAACTCAACCAAGCATCTGAGCAGTGTGGTTTAGAAATGAACCTCGACAAAACCAAGATAATGACCAACATCGAAAATAGTACCGCAAACATCAGCGTAAATGGCACTCTCATCGAAAGAGTAGATAAGTACGTGTATCTTGGTCAAGAGGTGGTAATGGGAAAAGACAATCAGGCTAACGAAATTGACAGACGCATAAGACTGGCGTGGGCAGCTTACTCCAAACTCAGGTTCGCATTCAACATGAAGATCAGTGCTGAACAAAAAGCCCGTATTCACGACCAGTGCATCTTGCCAGTGCTTACGTATGGGGCTGAGACCTGGGTTTTTACTAAGGAGATCCTCCACAAACTTCAGGTGGCTCAAAGGGCAATAGAGAGAAAACTGGTGGGAGTTACGCTGAGAGACCGTAAAAGAAACGAATGGGTCAGAGAGCATAGTAAAGTGAGCGATGTGACTAAACGGGTTGCCAAATTGAAGTGGGAGTGGGCTGGCCATGTCGCCCGCAAGCATGGCTCGTGGTGCAAGGCAGTGGTTGAATGGAGACCGTGGGGCGAGAAACGCCCGAGAGGAAGACCGCAGATGCGTTGGTACGACGACATCAAAAGACTGGCGGGAACAAAGTGGTTGGAGACTGCTCAAGACCGAGAGGGATGGCATAAGCTGAAGGAGGCCTACACCTTAGAGGTTGAGAACGGCTAAAGAAGAAGAAGATATAAAAATTTTGAATGTGCGATTTTTAATTTTTAGTATTTGATTTTTTAATTTTAGTTTATTTTATTTATTTTAAATTTTAATTATGTGATTTTGAAATGTATATGGGTGATTACTTACCTGAAATAAACAAAATTTATTATTATTTATTATTATTATACCGTTGACCAAATTGTCTTAATTTAGTATAGATGTTTTGGTTTTGTTTTAACTGGACAACGAGGACGTGCGCCCTGTATTATGTACCTACCTTGTAGTTCACGTGAATTCAATAGAACATGCAGTGCCTTCAACTCGGCCATAATTTGTAAGAACAAAATTTAACAAGAGAAATATGGTATTGTGAGCGCGTTCATAAAACAGTAGGTTGTCACCTTCGATCATTTGTTGTCTCTGTAAATAGCAAGCGTTTTCAAAGAAGATGACAGCGTTTTAAACACGTATTGCAATGAGATAGGCATTAGACGCGGAGCCTCTTTTGACCGAAGGAGAACGACTAATCGGCATTACACGAACGCTCAAAGAATAAAGCACTATTACCGAAAGGATGGTCCGTTACAGACTACATGTGTGACCTCGAACACAGAGCTGTCGCCGGCCTGTCCGCGGTGACTTGCACATTGATATTGAAACAAAACCGCGCACTAATAGATTACGAGTACCTACATGCATCTACCACGCCCCAACGCATTCTGGGGCAAGTCAACATTGTATACACTAACTGTCAATTATACTCAGTACCTATGCATTACGAGATGATCAATCGAAAGCACTGAAAGTCCATATCATAGTGCCCCGTATTCGTTATTGGTCATGTTTTCTCTCTCGCGAATGTAGGTCGAGTCGTGAACATTACTGCTTCTTTGATTGTATCGGAGAGAACATTGTAGCGATGTTGTGTTAGACCCGAATTCGGAGAATGACGCTTAATTATCTTGAACGCAAAGTTCATTAACGTAACGTGACAATTTAATAAAGCATGGGAAATGGAATCGTACTTATATATTTAACGCGTAATTTTCACGTACTTACTGAAATGTCGAACAATACACGAACGATTCCATATATTGTAGAAGCAATTTAACTTTTACGTTAGGAAATTTATACGATTCTTAATAATATATGTATGTATGCATGTAAACTCTTTATTGTGCAAAATCAACAAGACAAATACAATTGACAAACACATGCACAAAGGCGGATCAAACGTATCAAATCGGATCAAAGCGGTAACCTACACAAAAACGACAAGATACATACGAAACAGGGAAACAAATCACAATTTCTCTTTCAGATCTTCGTTTCAGCAATACTTATTAATCACTGGCTAAGCGATTCGAATCGGCTTTAAAATTCGTTCTTTATCGTTATAGTTCCCGCAAAATTTCATATAATTGGCATCTTGTTTGGATTATGGTTTTGATCTACTTTTTACAACTCATCGTAGAATGTTGCCCTGATTTGCGTGGCTGCTTTTTACTGAGCAATCAGATACAATAAACGTGCCTGACCTAAGCTGAGCTGTTTTGCTAACATTTAACAGTCCAAATTTTATTAATATGATTTAAGTATGTGGGATAACCTTTAGGTATAAGCCAGTAAAATATTAAATTCTGACCTTACCAATCATACCTAAGACATTCGATCTGTACTTTTGTTATTATTAGTTTAGAAATTATTATTAATTACCCATTATGCTTAAGTAGGTATACATGCTCGAGAAAAAGTTTATTTCGAATGTCGAAACACCGGTAGTGTTATTTTTAATTAATTAAAAATTTCGTTTATATCTGTGCTGCCTATAAACCGGATTTAATGCATCGTTATTAGTGCGACAGTGTCGTCTCAAGTATTTAGTGTATTTTATTTCTAAATTAGTTATGCTGGAAAAAAAACATTCTCACAGTTAAAAAATAGGTTAGCTGGTAGAGATCCCTTATAGGGATAAGTTCGCATTTGGGCATATATTAATGTTATTTTTATTTTCTTGTGAATTGTATCTGTTTCTTTATATTTGTACAATAAAGCATTTACTTACTTAAAAAGTCAGTTGTACTATTTAAAGAAAATACTTCAAAACTTACTAAATTAATTGAATACTTACTAAGATCTCCCTACATAATCAAAACAGTAAAATTTGTAAGTTACAAATGGAATACTTATAATCTATCCAATGAATATTCAAAAGTAATTCGGTCAAATTTTGAATACGTAAAGTCATTGGGTGTAGAACCAAACCGAAGTTGTAAATGTACAGTTACTTGGTCTGTGGGTGTAACACAGTGGCAATTAGAAATGCCGGTGCCGCAGTCACTGTTTAGCTTCCGATTTACTATTCACGAACAAGCCCGGTAAAACTTAAGGCCGCTGTAGAAGTTTACAATTACAATTCAACTTACTGAAGTATACTTAACTTAGCATTAATTATGGAGCTTGCTTATTACTACTTCAGCAGACATTAGTGATTCAGAAATGAAAAGCAAACTGGTTTTTTTTTAGGAAAATGTGCTCTAACAGCTTGCTAGATTAAAAAAGAAACAGTTTTCATTTTCAGTTTGTAATTTTTTTACGGAACACCGACAATCGTTGCAATGAAAGTTAGACTAACAAAAAAGCTAAGATTAAATAAGGTCATCGGCATTTATTTCTAAATGCTAGCTCAGTGTAACTGTAACTGATTACAATTACAAACTATAAAGTTACCTAAGTATAAATAATTACTCCGATTGGTTTATCTCGAAGCCGTTGGTGCCAAAATAACAGCCACTTAATCAAACAGTGATTCAGTACCATTGTAAGTGAGGCATAATGAAATCTAGTAAATTGCGTACGAAACTTTCCCTACAGTATAGCTTGCCATTTCATAAAACACTTGGGCATGGCGCAATAAGGGATAATTTAATAAATACCTATATTTAAACGTAAGAATACGCCTACGTGAGAAGATGAAAATAGTATGACTACAATGCCATCGTTCTGTTCAGAAAGAGGACTCTCTCTTGTAAACCTACAAGTTTGGAAGTTAAATTGTTTTCCTTCCAGCAACAGCAATTAGCAACGCATATTACATTTTATTTAAGCCAGTGCGAGATTACGTATTTACCTCCAGTACCTTACATTTTAATAAAGTTTTCGTTTCCTTTTAAACTCACTATAATTATGTTAATGTTGTCAAATGATTGACCAGCAAGAATGAATCAACTGTACACATGAAACGTTCGGAGAGCGATCATTCAATTGACTTTCTATTTCATTATCTAAACCCGTGACCATTCTGTTCTGCAGAGTATTCTTGAGCAAAAACAACGCAATAAATACTTAATTTCACAATAATAATATCTGAAACAACAATGCAATTATTTTACTAAATATAAAACATTTTATCAAAAATATTCACGTGACACAGTATTAGCATTTTATTAGCTCCCTTTATGTGACAAAGAAGTATTTTGATAAAGGACCTCGCGCACTCTGCTGTCGGGATACTTTCGATAATAAATTCGTCCCTATTCTATTCTTCACGCCCAAAACGCAATATTATTCAAATGAGGCCTATTTGTAAATCTGCTGATACTTGAGGAAAGAAAGTTGCGATAAACAATCTGCTATATATAAGTGACATGTTCTAAAAATTCAGAGCCAATTAAAGGCAATGACGACTTGAAAACTATAATGTTCTTGTCAGCGGATTTAGATCAATGTGACGAAAAATAAAATAAAGTACCTGCTAAACCAATTCTGTCGCGATATTCTGCTGCCAGACCCCTATACCTAGCGCAAACATTACCAACGCTACAATTTCACACACCCGCTTCTTAATTCACATGACACATTTTAATCTGAAAAACTTGAATAGTACTTTAGTATGCTCCACTTGCCATGTTTGTGGTTTGAGCAAGCTTGGTGGACATTACCGGCAGCCAGTAGGAATGCATAGAGCTACAAAATTTTGTTACAATAAAATAAAGACCGTTCTAAAATAAATGATTTGGATCAATCCCCCAGTCATCTAACATGGCTCAATTTTCACTGTGCTGGCCTAAATTTCCCAACCCTCTCTGACCGTCACTCACTCAGTCTAAATTTTCGAATTTGCTTATAATTGGGCACTTCATCCAAAGTCTCTACTAATTATTCAAGTTCTAGTGCCTACTCGAACTTGGAAATCTTGCAACCGATTCACTTAAGGCTTTTAAAGTTAATCAATATTGTTAAAGTTAAACGTTTAAGTAAGTAGGTACACCTACAAGTACAGTACCTACAGGCGTACATATAGGTATTTGTGTATTATCGGGTGCATTTCCAGAGTGAGTTAGGGCGAGGCGCCGGGTGCTGCGTCGCCCCGCAAGGCCGCCATTGTTGCCTCTAGTTTGCATGAAAATAGAGAAAACTTTCCATGTGTGTCACTGTTCCGAATAAAATATTACATTTCTTTCTTTACGGTCTTTGTTCCTGTGCAACTGGCAAAAGTATTGTTTGGAGAGAAACAATGAAGGTATTGTTGCATCGTTGATTAGCGCGCAATCGATGTAAATTTAATATTACAGGGTGAAACGGTTAATTTAATATGTTTAAATTATTTCCTTGTAAAGTTAATAACCATGTTAAAGGTAAACTTTTTTGCCCTAACATAACACTGCTTTGTGCGAGTGTAGATATTTTAAAATTATTCACTTTTTGTGTTTTGTTTTTCCAACTCATAATTAACAGTTACTCTTGGTTTGAAAATATCGAGTCTATTTTCATGCATTGTGGGCAACCAGATATCTATTAGGTACGAGTAAAGTGTGAATGAGCATGAATTAATTAACTAAACGATTCATATGTCACTTCTATAATTATTTTACAATCATTTGAAGCATACCTTTTTTGTTGCACGAAATATAGTTTTTAGCATTTCTTTACAACTTTTGTGTACCTAACAGTACGTAGATCGCAAGCAGCTCCACTCCACTATGTATTGGGAACACATTTTTTTTTGTTAATGTAAACCTGGTGTAAGTGTAAGTTATATTATTTTATCTACATCCATATCATAACTTCCCTACAATATTTTCAGGAACGATTAGCCAATGGACTACACTAAGAAATTTGTATCTGTTTTTGTATTATAATGTTTACTTTAGAGTATCAATATCGATACTCTAATTTCATTGTAACTTCGAACATCTTAAATAACAAAATATCTGTCTATTGTCTTAGAATTTAAGAAAAAAATGTAAATGTGTGTCGTTTCATCTCTTTCGAACTTTCGAAGAACATAAAATAATGTTACCTACGTATTTTGATGTGAAAATGTTTATTGTAGAAAATTTATGATATAAATGTAGGCAAAGTTATGTATTCAACTGTACATAATTAGGCATTAAAACACTTTATTGTGAAACTCAACTTCGCTTCGTTTCATAAACCCAAACTCATGTCATAAAACAGTCACATAAACTACTAATTCAACTAACCAGTGATTAATTAAGTACAGTTGCTCTAATTTTAAAATTATACATATAGTGTCTAACATAGGCTCCGAAAACAAATAAGGTGGTCAAACATCTTCATAAGTATCACTTGCTAATGACTAGGAGTTCGTGCGTGTCGACACATCCGTAGTGACCTAAATATTACACACAGCTTGTTTCATAGCACCGAAGTAACTATGAACTTGCTGCGATCAGATATTAGTATTCTGAGACTATAATTACATTTTCATTATGAGATGAACCGGCTCTTTGTGATTGATTATCCCTGTGACTGTGTTGTTTTGGAATTACTTAATTGAAAAAGGTTGTAAGTAATTTACACCACAATCTTTATTTATACCTAAAGAGTTTTTTATATGTACTTACGGCGGTTTTGAAAGGGTTGAAATAGAAATCGAACTTATGGAGAATTGGATGATTTTATGGTGAGGTAGCTCCATAAAATTTTTTGGAACAAAAAAAATACAATTTGCATTTCGCGAAAGTTGAATGCACTTGTGCGATAGTGATTAGGCCTAGTAAACGGATAGTTTCCA
Organism: Pandemis corylana; assembly: GCA_949127965.1. NCBI lineage: Eukaryota > Metazoa > Arthropoda > Insecta > Lepidoptera > Tortricidae > Pandemis > Pandemis corylana. The sequence goes on along the minus strand of OX421851.1, from coordinate 9,902,528 downwards.
TCGCAACCAGCGATTACTTCGCCCAGGGTGAAAAGCTACTTTCCTTTACTCACAACTTCTGCGCATTGCAGCTAAAAAGAAATTTCTCTCATGAGCAACGTACTGTTGCATTTTAACGACCTCTTAGGGGCGTATACAAAAGCCTCTCCACAAACTTCCGAATCCTTCATTTAAATGCTTTAAAGCAATCTCTAAATCTTGTAAAAAAAAAGTGTTCATGTCTCCACTAAACTAGTCCTAATCCACTGCTTCTACCGAATCTACATATTTTACAGCGAGTAGCACAAGTTAGCAATCGATAAAAGACCATGGAATCGAAGAACTACCGAACTGCAAACCCCTTTGTGCACGACAGTATGGATAATTAGTGGAAATGGAGGGGAGCAGCGGGTGAAGAGATTAGTTTGTACCTGCAAGCACTGTTTCCACAACAACGACCTGCTAAACATAATAACCTATGCTGCTTATAGGTATTTATTATGGTGTTTAATACCGTGCTGAAGTTTCTCTAGCCACTTACAAAGTCTATAATCAGCTAGTAATAAAATACATAGTCCGAAACTTTCACGATTTTCACTCATTTTTATTAGCATGGGCAGTAAACTCGGGGCTGTGCCGCCTAAATGTAGGTATGCTATATATGAACATGTTGAGTCTAATCGTGACCACATTTGTTGCAATACGGATACGGTGCAATTGCAACATGTCAAAACTCCAAGGTGACTAAAATCATGCGCTTACATACCTAAATACAACAATGGCCGAGCTAAATTGCGGATTTCAAGGGTAATCCGTGTCATTTTGGCCCGTAAGATAAATTAATTTCCGCTTTTTGCATTACTTTATAGCCACTTCATTACACCTAGAAACAGTTCTTGTATTGTATAGATACATGTACAGTTAAATCTGAACGAGTAACATTTTACGAGGCAGACCGGGCAATTCACGAGGACGAATAGGCAGGTTTATGTCTGAATGGCTCGTATTTATTTAACAAGCAAGCAGAGCCGATGACAGATACACCGAAGCAAATCTTTTGACGCTACATTTATCGCACTCACGAAGGTTTATTGTTTGTTAGAGAAGCAAGGATGTTATTTTTCTAAGGATATGGAAATGCCACCACAGCAACGTTAGGCATTTTGCTAAACCTATCGCTACTTACGTGTTATCAGTGACGTCGGCAGGTTCGTCGAAATCTCCAATGGTGTCGAGGGATGCACCAGACCCGTCTTCCCGTGGATCGATAGGCGGCGGCGGTGGCGGCGGCGGAGCGGTGGTGGGTCGTGGCAGAGTAGGTGTAGTCGTTTCACTACCACAGTCTTTGTAATGGGGCTTAGGGACAAAGTCAATCAGCCGAGGGAGTGCTTCAGGCGCTGGGGTCTCTTCCTTTTCAGGCGGCTTATTCTTCATCTCTGCTTCAGACCGTTGCAACCAAGTCTCAATGCAGTTTTTCTTCGTTGGTGTGAGGAGGGGTTCTGGTACAGGCGGTGCCGATACTTCTGGGATGGGGCTTGGTCTAGGTTTTTTCTCACTTGCAGACCGTTCGATTCTTGCACTCCTTGGCATTGGTTTGGGTTTGTCTGTAACTGCTTGGCTTTGAGTCTCGACTTTGTCTGTTACTATTTTGTTATTTTCAGAGACCTCCAAATTGTAAATATTGTTTTTGATAGTATTATTATTATTGTTTTTGTCACTCGATTGAAGTTTTTTAAGAGGTTGAGCAAAATCTTCGGAGAGCATTGTAAGTTGCTTCATGGCCTCATGAGTACTAGATACTCTTGTGACAACGTTCTTTTCAAAAAAATTTGATTCTTCTTTAATTTCAATTTTTCCCTTTTCTAGAAACCGTGTACTTGATATATCATTCAAAATGTTAGAATCTATGTTTTCAATGCAATTTAAAACTTTTTGTATATCTATAGTCTTTGGTTGCATCGTGGGTGTGGAAGGAATACTGCTTTCAACAGAATTAGCCATAGATCCCAATCGATCTACAACAGTGGAGATAGAGCTTCCAGTATCATCTGATTCTGCATCTGCGAGAGCTAAACATCGTTCCCATTCTGTTGACAGCAAGTCTATGTATACTTCAGCCTCTGGAGGCATCGTTTTGCCATCAGACAATCTACGCACAAGACGTCTGACTTCTTCCGGTGATCCCTTCCTCAGATAGGTTATACCTTCTTTACCCTGTCTAAGTATGTGGCTATCAAACGACGATTTTCTCGATAACTTCGTGAAATTAGAACCTACTCCGTTTTGTATTCCATTATTAATTGGATTTTCTTTGTCATTTAGATTATGCCCTTCACCGCATAAAAATCCATTTTGCTCACCAACTGTTTGAAGAGTTTGTTTATCTTTAAATGAATTTTTCTTACCCAATTTTCTTGGCGGCACTGGTGGTGGCAAAGTAGTGGGACGTACTAATTCTGTTGTTTGTTTAACTGGTAGTACAGAGTCCGTCATTGTCTTATCTTTTTCAGGTTCGTCAGTAGATTCAAAGTGGCGTACAAGTAACGTGAGTTTTTCGTCAGAATCTTTTAGTCTACGGACACAATCTATTCTAGTCAACTCTGCTACTGAGACGTCATCAATGGCAAGTATTTCATCGCCTGGTATTAATTTTCCCCAGGGTGCAATGGCATTAGCTGCAGGGCTATCTTCTGCACATGATTGCACTAGTAGCCTTCGGACCTTTTCTGCTGCAGCTGACCCTCCTTCAAATTTAAGTCCGAGCCCGAGTCGCGCCCCGCGCGGCCTGCGCACCACGACTTCGGCCGCCCCGGCCGCAGCACCCACCGTGAGCACAGTGACGAAGGTGGAGTCTCGGGCCGCGGGTCGGCTCTCGCCCACTGGTACTATGGTAACGAAGTCCTCGACGGCTGCGTCCGCCGCCATGCCGCGTGCAACGCGCGACGGCGAAGTTTCAAACACCGCTTTCGGACTCGAATCTGCAGGCAAAAAATACTCATAAGCTTGCGTAATGAAAATGCAATAATGGTTGGAGTTGCGCTCGCGACGGACGGCACGCGAGGACTGGCACGGCGAACCTCTCTCTTTCACTGTCGGTGCACTTGAACGCTACGAGATGAGCTCGGTAATGATCGCCGTTATATGAATATACTCTTCCAAATAATACGGCCCAACGATTTAATGTCGACATGTTTATCAATATCTGTCATTTTTAATATGATTATTCATTAATAATTTAGATGTTAACTGTTTATAATGGTACAACTCTTCATTTAAATCGCTTATTAAGTAACTCATACGACCAATTTCGGAACATAAAACTGTCGTGACGAGTTTTGCTAATAAGTAACGATGGTACCTACTTCCCACGTGTCATCACTTAAAACTTTCGTCGATCGATACGAAAGTATAACGAGCGTGTTTGGGTATGCGCTGACCACAAACAGTCTCATCAGCGCTCGAGATGTGGGTTAGTAGCACCGGCGCACGGAGCGCGGAGCGGCGCGGGCGCAGCCGCCGTTCTTGGAGAACTGGCGCATTAACATATTGCCCGGGGCTGGCGGCCCGGCCCGACCCGTTACTCCCGGGTCCCGTTCTGAAGGGCCAACTATTCTCACGGCTCTTATCAATTTCCCGATAGATACCAAAATTAACTCAAATAAATAAATGACTTTTCAAATAACAAAAACTAAATCTTATTTGTACCGGACCGGACACAGATCACTGAAGACACGCCTTATACGATAAATGAAGGCACTATCTACCTACTATAGCATCTAATGATGATTAATGAGGATATGTTGAACCATAACAAAATAAACCATCTATTAAATTGCTTCGATATTTTCAGCCCGTATAGCTTGTACCCACTTAACTTGGCATAAAAGTGAAAATATAATTTGTAAGTGAATCTAATTCTTTTGATAAATATTGAGTAATATGATTGGCAAAATATACTCAGTTAAAATAGCTAGCTGATACTTGTAAACATTCGTATCCACGCATTATTAATTGTAAATGGGTCCTAAAATAAAAACTAATATTGGTTCATCAATTTTATTGCTTACTTATATTTCGTCACTATGTTGATTGTATCTTCATGGTTTCGGTATTTTTTTACATTAAGACAAAAATTCAGTTACAAAGTTAACACAAGTAACGATGTTGCTTCGTCTGTGCCAAGAAGAAAACTCACGTATGAAAATACAAATTAGTTCCCGTACATATCGTACGTGAGGTTCGTGATAAATCTTCGTTTGCATACGATTCACCAATTGAGAGCAAAACCGAGTCAGCGTTGTCACGAATACTCTTATCGTGTACAAAGAAACATTGCGCTATCACATGTGGTATTGTTCGCCCATATCTCATAATTGAATCTTTAGTACTCGGCAACTCGCTGCGGCGCATAAAGTGTTTTACAATTTGAGAAGAGTTACCTACTTTCGATCGTATGTAGAAGATTGTTCGTGATGCCAGTGCAATCTTTGCCCATTAACCTGGTATACAGACATAAATATTATTTTTTATCGCCGGTCCGTATTTCATTCAACTCCAAAAGTTCACCGATACATAACGCCTACGTCGAAACTAAATTAGAACTCTAGAAAACTAAATGGATAAAGTATCATAAACGTAAATTATATGAGCCGGAAACCATTTTATTGACATTTAATTTGCATCAGAATGAACAAAATGTAAATTTTTGAGGCTTTACAGCTATAAAAACTGCGGACACATAAACAACTGCCAGTGAAACAGTAAACGTTCTATGTACATGGAAAAACAAGCGGTTTATTGTTGGTCATCTTAGGAAACTTTGCTATCAACTTTGCTACATTATTTCCAAATAAGTGAGTACTTATGCGTTTCTCAAAATAAGCAAACCACCGTTGGTTTCACTGGAGTTTTCTCAAAGGATCCAATACCTACCCATTTATTTTTCCGATAACCTTTAAATTTGATTATTGGACCTAGCCACCATAAAGAGTAGTTTATTGCGCCGGCGGCGGCGCGTCACGTCATGCATATTCAGCGCGGGAGTGCCGCCGGTCCCAGCCGCAGTAGACGCATCATTTTAAAGATAGCCAATTACACAGGTGTTGCACATCTAGGCGAAATGTAACATCTATTGTTTCTTATCTTATTTTAAACGTAAAAACAAAAGATTTTTGATGTGTGCATGTTATCAAGGTGACCTTAAAATATGGTATAAGAGTGAAATGAGGACCACAACATCTTTTTAACGCTCTGATAATCTTACGATTACAAATTAACGGTTTGTCATTTAGAAACATCAAAACTACCATTAAAAAAACCGACGGATTGCACTTGTGAGTAGATCTGAGCATGTATTTCTCACGCAGAACTTGTTTATCAACAATGCAATCAAGAGCACTTCACTTTATCAGACAAACACACATTATCACAACACAAAGATTTTCTCATTATCATCATTGTCCAGAAATCTAATTATAGTCGCTTACCTCATTAAAGCACTCTTAGTCAGGTGCTTAAAATAAAAGGCTTAGCGAGGCTATAATTGTCTAATAAGTGCCTATACGAATCGCTATGAAATACTTTAAAGGTCAGTGAACTTCTCTTAAGATACAATATCATTGTAACTGAGAATCGTTATAAGAAAATTGAATAACCGTCTATTCGAAAACTTACGCGCTTTCTAACAATTAACCCGCGGCCGCGGCTGCGTTGGTGCGCAACGTTTAGCTATTTCACCTTCTACGGTGGGTGCATAAAAAGCGTGCAATACAATATTCGTTGTGGCAGTAGCCAATCGCTACCTACATCTAATTAGGTGATCCCCGCGCTTGTGCAAACCCGCGATATGGTAACAGCTCGTGGAACTTGCTCGCCGCTAACTGATTGCTCTGCTTATTTATTGCTTTAGTTCGTGTCGAGTATTCATTGCAGCGCATTAACCGAATACGGCCTGCTCCAGTTGTACGCATGTGGTAAACTCTGCTAAGGCCCTAAAGATACCCGTGCAAGCACTGTTCAAAGGCAAGTACTTTATGTAAAGCGGTTGGTTTAGAAATTAGAAGCAATGTTATCGTGTTTAGAAAGCGCCTAAAATAATATATTTTTAAGTATGATGCGCGAATTCGTAACCTCATCTTCTCTAACACCCGTTAAATTATGTAAAAACGTGATTTTCTATACAAATTCGCCATTTAATTCACATTGACTCTCGAACCTATGACTCCATCGGCATTCGACATTTACATAGCGGCTCGGCGAGTCGGCGCGTCATAAGCCACAACCACAACGGCGATATGTCAGCGTCTCTCGGTTCATCTCATCACGTTGCGCCCTCCTCCGCATTTATCTCCGACAAAATTGAAATAAGTTAGATAATATCTTATCTCAGCGAGAACCCGCCTCGAGGCGAGTGGTCCAGACGCTATCGAGATGTGTCGCCAAAAACAGCGAGCACAGAGGAATAACAAGTGATCCCGACTGCGATAACCTTTCAGTATTTTTAAGACTTTGTTCCTAGAGTTATACAAAGCACGGTTGTCTGAAGGCACTGTTGGTTGTGGCGCCAAGGCAAGCTTTGATCGCTTACCCTTTTCTGAATATGACTCTACCTTTTTGATCACTCTTCTCTATCTTAGCGTAAAAAGGAAAAATCGATTTAGGTACTAAATAAATTGCGATAGTTAATAAAGGCTTTCAACGATTACCTTCTGTTTTTAGTTAAGCTTAAATATGAAAAGATAATACTCTTTCTTCATAAGTTTATAAGAAAAGGACTACACAGAAGAAAACTCAAATTGTATTTATTCTCTTTTAATTACTGTCGTATCAATAATAGAAAATATATGTGCCTTTTGTACTATTTACCATTCTATTTCACTTATTCAGTTTTACAATAGCCTTTTAAAAAAAGGCTATAGTAAGTTGTACGGAAACTCTTTACAAGTCTTAAAAGTTTTCCTCACTGCCCTATTTGAATCGCTTCTTAAATTATAATCCTGTGTTCGCGTTTCAAATTGATCCTTTCCCTACAGTGACTTTCTTTTGTGGTAGCAAAGGCATGTCTTAATCATGCCTAAACTAATATAAAACTTGAGTTTTCTGTTTTGGTCGAATGCAAAACGGAAAAGTTAATAAGCCGGTCTCCCGCAGCGCAATATCTCCCACAAGTCTGGCAAGTAAATTATTAAAACATAAAAACATCAATGGCGGCAGGCATGAACTCCTGATTACAGTTCTTCCTACAAATAATAGCATACAGAAAAATAAAGATACCTAGTAAGTCAGATTTTAAATTCGATTAAGCTATATAAAGCCACAGAAAGTTTTTATTACAAACATCTTCGCATCTCTATGATAAATGGATGGATGATAAGAATGTTATTTAGGTTCCTTCTTTTTAATGTGTTTTATCCATGTTCCCGTTATTCTTTAACTTAAAGCGAATCAACAATAACACACTATTTCACTGGACGCGTTTTGCTTAAAAATATATGAAGTAGTGGGTTACAGCACCGTTCTTAAACGGTATTGTTTGTTAAGTGGGTTACCTAGAGTCGTTAGTGTTTTCTAAAACGAAATTCATATTATTTGAATACCGAGGAATCATTGACTTTAGAAAATAAATCAATAAACATTTTCTACGGATACTTTTAAAATGTAAATGGCCATTAAGTGATAGCCAGCAGGCAGTGAGGTGGGCGGTTGCATGACATCAGCCGCACGGCGCAGATCGTGCGATTCTTGAAGAGGTTAACATCCTACGAGCATCCGTGCCTGACCAATGAGCCAATGAGCTCGATTCCAAAGGCAAACACCAAAAAGCCTGTCTTGACAACTGGCTAGCTAACGAGTTTTCTCATATAAACAGGCAAAAAACATGCCGTCTGGGACTCGGATGCGGCAGACGACGTGAATGGATTGTAAGCCATTTATTCTTTAGGGCGACATCTTAATCGTCAAATACCAAAAGGCAATTATATAAAATGCAATGAATGGTTGCGACTTTTATACAATAAACGCTAAACGCTAACACCAATTTTATACAGCTAATGGCACATAGTTAAGTTTTTCATACTTTCTTATCCGTGGGAATTAAAATTGCGAATCGATGTCAGCCACATGAGCCTAATATTTTTAACTAAATTTGATTCCTTAGTTTTAACTAGGCTATGCATGTTATTCAGATTCAGTCATGCAGTCGTTATCAATCAAGTACATTTGAGTAGATAAAGGTGATAAGTACGGGATAACAGGTATTTATAGCAAGGTTCGCACAAGTAAGTAGGTACCTACTGTAGGAAACTTCTCTAGTAGGGAAGTTCAGGGTTTTTGGGAATTTAATTTTTCTGTGCATTTTTGGCGACAAAAAGTATATATTGTTGTAACGAAATAGCTATACGTTTAATTAAAAAATATATTGAAAGTTTAAGTACAAAAGTGTCTGGTTTTATTATCTGTTTTTAACTTGTTTCTAAAAAATATGTACCTACCTAGGTCTATTTGAGAAACATCTCGCGGAAAACAAACAAAAGTTACAAGGCCGCAAAGTAGCACTAGCAAACCTTAACAAGCCGTTGACTAATTACGGCTAGTTTATACACTTTATTGAAAAACCATCCAAGTGCGATTCCGACTCCCGACTAAGGATTCTGTACTAACCCTTTAACCTTGGGTTCTGAATTACGATAGTAAAGATTGTGCAAAATGGCCGGAAAAAACACTTTCATGTCCGGGCTCTTTAATTTCTAATTTTATTTCAATTATTATATTTGTGGTTTTAACAGCGAGGCTCCACGTAAATTTCAGGTGTCTTACTATTACAGTTCAAAATATACATTATTGTAACTGAGGGACGGACGGACTTACAGAGAATCTTTAGTAATAGTCCCGTAGTCGCGCTATGGCTACGGAACCCCAAAAAGATCCAAACTGGTATCAAGTATTCATCGCGACAGTTTTTGCTGCACATGCAGTTAGGCTCGATCGACAACTAGATAATAACTATGTTTAACGTATCGTGGGAACTCCCGTCATTATGCGGAGCATTGTAATAAAGGCAGGATTAAACAACGAGACAATTGAATGACAAACATACTTAATTAGCATCTCGCATTCTCTGTCATTGGTTTCACAGCAAGTTTATCAAAATATTATGAATCATTTGAAATACGTCTGTCACTTGTTACGCATGCGCACATTACGGCGACATCCTTTTTTCGCTACCTTGACACAGATTTAGAAAAAGTGCATTCTTTATGAGGACGCGGTGCCGGTGAATTTGGTTTTCGTTGCATATAATTGCGACGTTAACTTGATCAACCAAGACAAAATATTTATATGACAGTTCATCCGCGATAGCTCAGTAAATAAATTTAAAATGTACCTACCTATATCAACCTAAACTAAAGTTTTGCAGTTTCCTAGTTCGGCTTTAAAACTAATATTAAATCTACCTGTGTAGTAAGCAAATATACAAGAAAACTGTTACATTCCTAGACGCTTCTTTTGATTTTTGCTATTTTTTTTAGGATACCTTCGTTTATTTCAACACTCGTCAGACCTGACATCAAAAAATAACCGCTAAAAAGTGAAAACTAAGCATAGACCTTTCGTGTGCGCTACCTACTGATATGTTGGAGTTCGGTGCCACTTGGGTTTAGCACTATTAGATCTAAGGCACCGACTTCAAACAAATCAGTAAGTAGCGCACACGAAAGGTCTATGCTTATTTTTCACTTTTTAGCAGTTATTTTTTGAAGGCGGTTTTATTTTTGTAATTTTATTTTTACCCTTTTTAGTGAATCGTTTCGTTTGTAATACACAACTCAGCATAAAAAAATGGGAGCGAATAATCAATCAGCCCCTGTTTTCCTACCCTTAGGGCTGGTTTTTTTTTTTAATTTGTATGGGACCACCCTCGGAATATGCCATATCCAATGAAAAAGAATTATCAAAATCGGACTGTTCTGTAAAAAGTTATGCGTGGTCATACATAAAAAATATATACATAATATTATACATATACGCGTTGAGTTGAGAACCTCCTCCATTCTATTCGTCGGTTAAAAACTAATAATAATACGGTTAGAATATTTTTAATCTGTCGCTATCATATTTATTAAAAATGTGCAAAGTTTTATGCTAGCCTAAACGCACACTTATGATACTTTGATACTTAGTGATTTCGAACATGAACAACAAACTCAAGAGCCCAAAAACGGGACGAAAAAAGAGAATCATGCTATGGAAATTGTTTCGCTTCCGCAATTCACATCCGTTTAAACTTATTCCGCTGAGCGAAGGTAATAAATAAACGAAATAGGTGTACCTACACACCCTTTGCGATTCATTATAATGACATAATATATTATATACCTACACATATTTACATAAGACACCGTCACGCCAGGCATAGATTTATTCTAACCATTGATTATCGCGTTTTGTTCATTTTAAAAGTTACAAGCCAAAAATAGAGAAAATCCGTTGCGTAGTTATAAAGATCCAAACAAACATAGGGACAGACAGACATACAGCTGAAAGCGACTTTGTTTTATACTGTGTAGTAATGATGATAGATTTTAATTTTGTGGTTTCTAATATAAACGTAATGTTGGCACAAAATCAAAACAAATGGCTATATAAATGTTTACGTTGTTTCCAAACGAAAAGAAAAACTACGTATAATCCCTATTGCTGTATTGATCGATACAAAACTAGTCGTAAAGTAATTTTCTATCACATTTTACTTCTTTGCTGCAAATTATTTTTATTAGCGAACTAAAATTAAAGAAGATGGCTATAAAAACAAACGCACCTGTAAGAAAACCGTTAAATAAAACTATAAAGCCATTTAAATAACGTAACGTCGCACGAGACGCATCCCATAAAAGGGAGTGAAAAACACGTTGAGAAACGGGAGGTAGCGGGCGGCTCGGGCTTTATAATATAGACACAGGTGCGGCGGGCGGGGTGCCGGTGTCGCGGGCGCAGCGAGGCGGGCACCGGGACGTGAGGGATCGCGGCTCGCTCGGCCGCCGCAGCCGCCCCTAATCTCATTACCGCACTCGCCTCGCTGACCTTAGCCTGTTTCCCGGGCCGTAGTAACTCGCACCCGTCCTAATTGTTTATCATCTGTTTACGATAACAAATTGTATAGTCAACTCACCCTTTATATCGGTCCGAATACAACGTGCAACACTCAACAACCGATCGACCCCAATCACTTCTTCCAAAGTTTAAAGTCAGCTCAGCTCACATTAGCGAAGGTGTTGTATGTGAAATCCAAGGAGTCACGATGGTGTCCGGGCTAGCGCACACGGGTGCGCTGCGAGCGAGCGTCGCGACGTCGGCGGCGCAGAGCGGCGTGTGCGCGCGCGCCGCTGCGGAGGGGCCGACCGGTCGCAACCGGGCCGCGCTCTCACCGCGCGCCCTGCCACAAAGTCGCTTATAATCGCACTTGACACCGTGCCGCGCACAATCTCAATGAAAGTTTCGCATTTCTCTATGTCACCTTAACCCGAACCGACGAGAGATGGTTGACTAGATTTCATTTTCTCCGTCCGAAGTTGTAATACAAATTGTCATAAATTCGGATCCTATAAGAACATTTCTAACGAAGACCGTCGACGTTTTTGCAAACATAACAAGCTTTCTCGATATCAGTGGAAAAACACTTTTTCCTCACGATCTTGCTCACCCGACTAACGAGCCGTAACTTACCTTCGTTTCGAAGCCGACTCAACAGCTCTAATTGAATTAGGTAATTCCGTAACACTTGCCTATTGGGTTGGCTTCGCTGTTCTCGATATAGGTACGTCGGTTGCATGTTTACGTGCCCCGCGATCCGTGAGTACCTAAGTCATGACATGACTAGAATATTCGCTGCCCGCTTCCCGTCCCGGTGTGGGCCGAGGTGTTGACGAACTGAAAGACAGTGAAAGTAGATAGGTACCATTCTCTCGCAAAGATAACACGAAAGATAACTTTGTATTCACTTTTCCTTTTTGTCGTGTCGGCCAATCAATTGCTAATTCAATCATTCAGAGCTCTAAGTGCTAATACACCTCTTAAACAAAAAAACAAACACTCTTATAGTAGATTCCATTACTGGTCTTCAGGTATAATCTACGTAACAGATAACGTAACAAGACGTTGGCAGAAGTTTTGTTTTAAATTTCTCGAGAGAGTATCATGCTGACGACGCGTTCATTTAGAGCTATTGTAATGGCTGGATGTTTAATTAGGTAAGAATTTTTAGCTTTCAAATAAGGAGCCATTCTCACGCTGCTTGAAAATTCACGTCGTCATTGTCACGCGGACCTATTATTTGAAGATTCAAACTACAATGCACTGTTTGAGTATCCGCATTTCTACTCTCGTCCGTTTATTACTTTGTAGAAATTACTCATTAGTGTAGCGTTATATTCTTATTAAAATGTTAAAAAGGAACACATGTTAACACCGAAATTTATGCCAATAGATTGTTATTAATAATAGGTGCACAGTTATAAAGCTGTCAGTCATATTTGTTTCGTGAATGGCGACTGCAGCGGCGCTTGTTGTCTCTGTCTGACAGGTACTCGAGCCAGAACACAAAGCACTGAACACTGCTAGGAGGTATCGCATAACACTTCAACCGATTCCTTTTGAAAGGTAAACGACCTTTGCATATTTTTAAGCAGACCTGTTTTCCAAATCACTAACTTTCGTCTGATTTAAAGACAAAAACCATTCGAACGATTTCTTTATTTATTATTATTAATGTTAGTATTGATACTCGAATTGAAACGCTTATTTACTACCAAAATGCGAACAAATTAAAACATATTTTAATTAATTTTACTCTTTCATTCGGAATTCATGATGTATATGGTATAGGTATCACTACAACACCTTACTAAACCATGTATGTAAATGGTCTACATTATTAACCGGTAAGTAAATCTCCTCTAAATGGGGAGCAAATGAGGCTATCTGCATTTTTCTCATTTCAGGTTAATAAATATCGCCGCCTTGCCCATACCGGGCGAGTGAGATTTACTCAATCGCAGTCAATGAGGGAACGGCTGCTGTCTACGAAAGGTGTGTGTTTACACAAACCGGCATTAACTGTACTCTCGTAAAATCGGCGCGGGCGCTGCTTTAGCAATCTGTGTTTTGACATTTTTCCGTTTTATTACAAAAACATGGACTTTACACCCAGTATGTTTTGTCATCTACGATGAGTTTCGTGACAGCAAAAGAGAAAGGGAATGAAATTAACAGTTTGTTTGACAATCAACGAACCAAAAACTATAAAGCAATTACTGACAAAGATCAGCTAATTTCTTTAACTAGAAATTTCAGGTTCAAATATTGTTAGGTAGGTAATAAGTAAATTTCACAAATAAAATATATATTTTTAGATACGAGTAAATAGGTATGAGTAGTATATTAGATAGGTAGTGGAGACCGCGGATCGGCAAGCATAGCGTAGGACGTCCACCAACGAGGTGGACGGACGACCTAGTTAAAGTCGCGGGTTCACGGTGGATGCAAGCCGTTTCCAACCGAGGCAACTGGAGGTCTATAGGGGAGGCCTACGGCCACAGAGGACGTACTATGGCTGATATGATGATGATGATGATGACCATGAAATAGGTATGCTTAATTACATTTAATTTCTGTTAACTTACTATGTGCCTAGCTTGATGTACTGCCTTTTCGCAAAAATACACATACACATACATAAATCACGTCTATATCCCTTACGGGGTAGACAGAGCTTGAGGTAACAAGACCTAAAGGCCACGTTTAGCATGATTGGAGGCGACTAGGTGGAAAGGGGAATCAAAATAGTGATGGGTTGCTAGCCGCATCGCCTATAACGTGATTCCTAAGAATTTCGCCTATTCCCTCGATGGGCTTTTACTATCTGCGCGGGACGAGAAGCAACTGGCACATTCTATGTTTTTCCTTTGCTCCCAGACCAGCATGGAAGATATATTTATATCAATTCCCATATATTTAAGAACCATTCTGTAGAATGTGTGTAGAACCCTATATGGGTTAGGAAAAAAAACCGTTTACCTACATGAATTGTTTGTGAAATGAATCATTTGGGAATTGTTTTTATAGCTTCGCGTTGATAAGTCGGTCAGTCTGTCAGTCACAAATTAGTTAATCTTTCAAAAACAGTAGCAGGCATGTTTTTAAACTTACTGCTATGATACTTATTCATGAATAGCAATACTTTTTTTTGTATTTTATTAAATAACGTTTTGAACAAAAGGAACCTACCATTTTCATGAAATAACGATTTCTAAGTAAACAAAACTAATTTCGGAACGTCTTTCGCTACCAACCCCTCTAAAGCCAATAAAGCTGAGAGTTCCTTGTGGAGCATCCGCTAAAACTTTCCCGACACTTGAAGGCTCATTACAAAGTGCTAACACGAGAGTTTCAACGACCTCTCAAATATATTTATTTTTACACACACATTTTATTAAACAAGGTTGGTAGATATAGTAGATAGCGACTACACAAACACTAACCATACCATGGCATGACTATATAACGTGGAGCACCTACGACTAACTACCCTGCTTGTCATGTCACGAGCATCCTGTCGATGGCTGGAATTTTGGAGAATGCGACAGTTGAAGGAAGGAGGACCGACAGCGCACTGGCATCGCGTTAAGCGCTGCGGGTGTCTATGGACAGTGGTGATCATTTAACATCAGGTGACCCACTAGTTCGTTTGTCTGGCCTCTCTAACATAAAAAAAATACAGTTGCATGGGGTATCTTAGCCCACTCGGCTAGCATCGCATCTGCAAACATCAGTGTCCAGGGTGTCCATGTCTCAACATGTCCATATTATGAATAATAATAAATTCATGGATACACAGCAATCATTTTATAAGATAAATTGATTGACACTTCATATTGAAAACTGTGACTTGGTTTCCACGATTACGATTTCCAAATCATTATCGACTATAATATCTGAACTCTACCCTTCAAGTGTTAATAACTAACGAATTTTCCTATATATTTTGGTTAATTTACAACTCCGACTGCTAGAGTTAATGTTTAGGGGAACTATGTTATAGACTACAAGCCCATGGAAAAAAAAACATGTGAAATGAACCAGCGTGAATGAAGCTTAGAAGGCTGTTACTATATCATAAAATAACTCTGAGCGCTATGCCGTCCTTTCTGAGCGGTACATTTATGGAATTATTAATTTACGGCGTTTTTATAGCTTATAAATGATGATGATTAAAAATAAATGTCGAAAAACCTAGTGCCGCTTTAAAGTGGTGCCGGAAGTTAGTGCATTTTTTTTTCAATGTATGAGAAAAAATCTGTACCGCTCAGAAATGACAGCATAGCGCTCAGAGTTATTTTATGATATAGTTACAACCTTCTAAGCTTCATTCATGCTGGTTCATTTCACATGTTTTTTTAGTCCATGGGCTTGTAGTTTATTAGTAAATCTGGTGGACGCTATGGCCTTAATAGTGTAGGTAGGTAACTAGCTAGACGTTCACCGCATTTTGGACGGCGTAAACCACGCGCGTCTTTCCCGCGGTCAATTTGTCGGTATGATAAAATTTCTTCTTTAATCAATGGCACAGTTGGTCCAAATTTATCATGGCTCGGCGCGGACCGCGGTCATCAATAAGTAATCAACGTGACCTGCCGCCACTCGCCCGCCAATAACGACAAAACCGTATAATGTTTCACAGCTTATGCAATATTGATGAAACCCTTCCAGCCCACATCAGCCGATTTAGATAATCGCTGTAATGGAATTGGGCTGCTGCTGTTGTCAACCCTGGCGTTATTCTAACTCGCAGTTTAGCGTTTTATTATGGTAGCTGGATGCTTAAAAAAGGCCTGTTCCGTCGTTCTCTGTTGAGTTGCTGTTATCTTAAGTGTCAGATATCTATTGTGTCGTCTCTATTTCTTACTACAAAACACACAGATATGGCATGATATCTGGACATAAGATATCAGAAACTTAACAGAGAATGGTGGAACAGGGCCAAAATGTCTGTTGTAGCATCTATGGTATTTGTGTACTTTACTTTGCAATTACAAATGACACAGAAATGGTTGTGTATTGTTTTCGTGATTTTAAACAGACTAAAATATTAACATGTTATGCAGTCAGCGTCATATAGTATGAAACATCCAGAGTGACCGATAAATAAGTTTGGCACGCCACACTGCATATATGACGCTGACTGTACATATAGCAGTGGTTTAAACTTCAAAATTATTCAGAACTAGCTGTTACCCGGGGTTTCGCGCACGCTGCAATTTTTTTTTCAAAATTTTATTTTATGCATGCATTGTCCAAACAAAAGAATTATCCAATTCGGTGCAGTCGTTTGGAAGCTATGCGCGTACATATATTTCGGCGGTTCATTTTAATTTATATAGATACTAGCTTCTGCCCGCGACTTCGTCTGCGTAGAATTATACATAAAAACCTTCCTCTTGAATCACTCTATCTATTAAAAAAACCGCATCAAAATCCATTGTGTAGTTTTGAAGATATAAGCATGCATAGGGACATCGGGACATAGGGACAGTGAATGCGACTTTGTTTTATACTATGTAGTGATAGTGATATGACTTTTTTACTTCAAAGGGTATACTTCTGAGGTAGTCCCATCCGAAGGTACTTAGTTAATTTCTACCCGGGGTTTTAACAATTTGTTACATTAACAGCTCATTATTGATAAGTTCTCGGGTAGTGGAATAGAATAGCATAAGGTTGATTATAAACAAGTTGTGGGTGTAACCCGCTCGTCCTCGCTGCGAATTTATGCGCGCTACTTAATACGACCAATAATATATGATGAGATATGACCGGAGTTTGGCAACTGCATAAACATCATTTCAATGCACTGTCGTCTGCTAAAACTACACGTAGCGTTCCCACCTTATTTTGACAAATAATGGCGTAAAGTAACGGTACACACAATTACAATATCGAACACAAAACCGATACAACATTACCTGCCTAAATAAAGTTAAATTTCACGTTTTTATCGATTTCCTTTATCGCTTCACAGAAATCAATATCGCTGGACAAAAAATGTAACAGTTTCTATGGCCAGCAGTTTAGTTATGAAGTAATCACCGGGAATGCACTAATGGCCGGTTGCAGAGGTGAACGCGTGTAATGTGCAATTTGCGGGCAGCCATTCAGCGGTCACGCGACTCGGCGCGCCAGCGCAGCTTTTACACGAACCTAATGCCAATACTCTCCAAGAACAGATTTGATGGCCATGTGTGTTTGTCGTGTGCCGCATTGTCACTTTGCTATTTGCGTATTGTAAAAAATATTTGCTAGGAAGGCAATGACAGTTCATTCGCGTTGGTCTACCGTAATAGAGTTACCACGGGCTAGCGACTACAGCACGAGTATGCGGACTACCGCATTATTCGTATTAGCTATTTAATATTTATACCGTACAGCACTAGATTTTCGCGATAAGTAGTTTTCCTAATTTATATTCCTTCAAATTGCAGAGAAAAAACGGCTAATGATAATGACAAATACAAATCACACTAATATTATAAAGGCGAAAGTTTGTGTGTGTGTGTGTGTGTGTGAGTATTCTTGTTACTTCTTCACGCGCAAACGGCTGGACGGATTTGGATAAAATTTGGAATGGAGATAGCTGGTACCCTATATTAACACATAGACTACTTATTATCCTGGAAAAATGCATAGTTCTCGCGAGACAGTGATAAACATGTCAAAGGTCGTAGCTGCCTAGAGTCGCAATCATCAGTTCTTCAATCTAATTCTACGCAGACGAAGTCGCGGGCAGAAGCTAGGTGGCAATTAAAAATTAAATACTGATATTTTTGATACTAATCATACAGTGCATACAGTGTTAAGTAGTGTTTAAGATCACTCTTTCACCACTCGGGTGTAGGAAGTAAAAAATAATAGTACAATGCAATTGTAACTTTACGAGTATACAAATTTCCAATAAAAACCAAAAAAGGACAAAAAAGCATCAAGCCAATGCTTTAACAGAGCTACTTTCGAAATCCTTTAATAGATTCGTTTTTTGTAGGTATGGTATTATGTTATGTTATGAAAGTGAGATATTTTATTCTTAGTAATCATTCCACAGCAACTACATTTAAAGCTACAGACAAGAAGCGAAACGAAACTGTAGTTAAACGGTACGAATTCCGAAAAAATATCGTCGAATAGGCTATGACGCATGAAATCTGAGAACACCATAACTGCAATCTTCAGATGCTACAACAGTATAGGGTGGTCCCATTAATCTTTCAATTTAACAAATAAGAAAGGCCTGTGCTCAGCAGTGGGACAGGCTGGAGATGATGATGATTAAAAAAGAAGAATCCTCACTGACTGACTGACTAACCTAGAAAGTTGAACTTTATTCTGTCAGAATATCATCACTGGTGCAACAACGAATAAAGATGGATTATTCGAAATTTCCAAAAAATAGGATGCTTTGCAGTGGGAGCAAAGCCGCGGCGCAACTAATTTAAAAGAAAAGTAGCGAAGAGTAAACAGCGTAACGTATTTTGGGTCAATAAGTTACCATTTAAAATTTAATAGTTTACTGAATTATTAAAACGACCACGATAATGTACAGTTGCAGAATTATTCTTTATAACTTATAAGAAAAAATACCTATGTTTTGTTTGTTACGGAAATGTGACAAAGATAATCGAATTAACAGAAGCTTATGAAGCGTTTAGGAATAAAAGATTAAATTAACTTTAACAAGGCACAGCAAAGAATCTCATTAAAAGAAATTTCGTGGGAAGCACTTTAATGGACCAAACAGTAATCTGCGGATTAACTAGTTGAAGGCGTCACCAACAATTAAATTGAATCTGCTTTTAACAAGTGGTTTTTCATGTGCAGATTAAAATGTTTTGTACAGTACGAATTTCACGCAGCAGCATAAGGTGCACCATAACTAAAGCCTGTATAATTATTATAAAATCTCTAAAATTTCGATACAATGTACTTTTAATTTGGTGCAGCCCGTGCCGAGGTGAACATGGGAAGTGGACTTACCTTTGCTTCGCCGCCGTCCGTCCTAATTGGCCGGTTTTACTGCTGGTTGCACCGCTTTATTTATGATGATATGAAGGTGATGATGCGAGGATGTAACTTATTCTCTTACGTGAGTTTTTTTTTAACCAATTTGACATCAGCGGTGATTTCAATCAATTCAAGTTTTGGAATAATATGGCCTCATCGATGGATGCAATGATTTCGCCAATGTCAAAGTCAATAACATTCAAAAATCCTGTGACAAAATGTCTTCTTCTTCTTCTTCTTTTCTAATATGGCCCCATCGAACCATGCGATGATTTCGCCAATGTCAAGGTAATAAATACAGTATTCAAAAATCTTGTGACAGAAATGTCGGCAACGTTGTACGGTAGAACATGGTCATAAGACCCCCCCCCCCCTGTCGGGCTCTTAGCCAACGGATAATGATATCCCTCGGAGACCGCCAGGAAATCATTAACCGGTGCCCAGGGTGCACCGGAACAAGCACTGCACTTCCCCTCGGACGGATCCAAAAACGAACCGCAGCTCTTGATCACACGCGGAGGTAACCCGACTCGCACCCCTGTGACAAAATGTCAATCTATGATTTAATAATGACAACTTGATGACAACGCAACGTAGCTAAGTGCCGAGGGCGCATGCGCAAAACCGTGTGGCATCAGGAAGCTTTTGGCCAGCGACAGCGTGGCTTGCCGACCTCCTTGCACACGGCAGCAGGGCGCAACCAATTAATTATTTGTAATTTTTGTACTAAACCAAATATTTATTAAAATTATAATTTTTAATACATATGTAAATCACGTCTTTATCCCTTACGGGGTAGACAGGGCCTAAGGTAACAAGATCTAAAGGCCACGTTTAGCATGATTGTGGGCGTATAGGTATGGGGTTTAATTTTTTACCTATGAGTAATTATAGCTTTATAAGTATTTTGCCAAGGTGGAGAGATTTGAAATAATATCAACCATCAGGCAGCACTGGTTTGCTTAACAAATGCGATTTCAATTGAACTGTTAAAAAATAATCTATATCACTACATCACTACATAGTATAAAACAAAGTCGCTTTCCGCTGTCTGGCTGTCCCTATGTATGCTTATATCTTCAAAACTACACAACGGATTTTGATGCGGTTTTTTTTAATAGATAGAGTGATTCAAGAGGAAGGTTTTTATGTATAATTCTATGCAGACGAAGTCGCGGGCAGAAGCTAGTATAAATATAAAACAGTTTTAATTCGGCTAACTGTTATGAGTGAATATCGATTTTAGATGTGATCTTAGACCAGGAACTGTGGTCACTCAAGCTAACCGTCCAGTCGGCACATATTGCGAAAAGCGAGAAAATGGTCCGCGTTATCTATTTTGAGAGATAATACGATTCCTGTGTGATAAACTACAGCCAAAGTGCATTAAGAATGGACATTTGCCTGGTTGCCATAGAAGTCGAATCCATTAAAATGTACATTCTAGCGTTACTGTCTAAAGAAGCGAGTGCGAACATAGAAAGTTCTACAATACGTTAGCGCTGGAAATGGTAACATAACTAGAAACTAGGCAAAACAAAGTAAATAAAAGTTGGGCGGCCGCGGTCGGACGGCGAGTAAATTGGTGTAAACTACGACCACGATTTTGTACCTTCGCACGCGTAAACAAAACTTTTCCCAAATTGTTGTCGTATTTAAGGCACATGCCCCACTAAGGGTTATATTGAAAGACTTAGATCTTATACAACACGTATCTTTATCCTGTTAGAAATAGAAAACGGGAACGCCTATAAATCAGAAAGTAAGCCCGAGTTTTGGTATCCGTCGTCACGCCTTTGCCGGACCCATTTGGGAAATAAAGCCGTGACAGTGCGTTGTGTAAGTGGGTATTAGGTACGTGTATGTGCTAGAAAATATAGTGTTTAAACCCTAATAAGTACAAATATGAGGCCGCGCGCACTGTAGGGTTCCGTATTTCCTCGTCAAATTATACGGCCTTTCGTCGATTCTTTATTGACTCATCAACAGCCGGAAGACGTCTACTGATGGACATAGACTTTCCCCAAAGATCTCTACGACGGTTGATTTTGTGTTACTCGCAGACAATGGCTCCCGTAATATATATCAGATCCTCCGTTCATCTTGCGAAAGGCCTACCAAAGTTTAGCGTTCAGGTACGCGACACATGATACTTGTACGTGTGTTAGAGATACGTTGCTACTCCGGAACCTTACAGCCCAACGTCCATCGTTCTACAAGCAATATCCCGCCTACTGCCATTTAAATTATGCAATTCGCTGAGCTACGAATATGACGGTAGCGTTCGTTTTTCTACGGATCTTCTCATATCTGATTCGATATCGCAAATCTATTCCAATCCAAATATTCATTGCCCTTTGCAATGTCACTCCATTGAGCCTTCTTATGAGAAGCCCACTGTAAAGAACCATGTTCCATCTCATTTACTGGCATGGCAACAGCAACACACCTTGTTTATAGATTTTTATCTTGAAACACTGCGGTATTTGGGATAAAAGATTTTGCGTAAGCTACTCGAATGTTGCCCAGTCGTGGATGCGACAATTTACCTATTTCTAAAAGTTAGACCTACTCTTGTTAACGTTGACTACGGAACCTTAAAAAGGCTTTTTCAATATCCAGTGCACTCGCTCAAGAAATCCTTTGTAAGTACTTTACAAATTAAACTTTCTATTCGTTTAGTGCAGTGGGCACGAAGTCGATTTGCAATCGGCCCTCCGGGCTGCGCCCATAGAGCCCACGCCGTACACCCGTCACATTTAACCTTTACTTTGACATTTCACTTATGGGCCGGTCATTATTTCGCCTAGTATCCAGCAAATGAACCGCTTTTGTTCTTGGCGACCTATTCACCAGCTCCTAGGCACTTTCTCCAAGTTTCGCAAACTTCCAGACTCAACACATTTGCCATTTACTAAAGATCTAGTTCGCCTAATAAAGTCTTCGGCTGTTATTGCAGCCGAATCGTATTTGTTCCTTATATATATTCACCCGACAGTTAATTTAACAACTACCTTATTGCTCTCGCGCGTCGTACTCTATCTCAGAATAATTATATCGCTCTTACAGCGAATTTACATTTTACCTAGAGTTTTACGGCCATGTTCCTTCTTGTAATTTTAATTGTGCCCGTTTTAGTTAATTAGCCGACCGGCCTTATCTTTGATATGTACGTTTTAAATGCAAATTTTCAGCTTTGAATTAATCCTTACTTATAAGGCTTTACCGATTGAGAATACTTAGTAGGATCCTGCTTCAGACAATGGATTGGATGCGTTCCAATAAATTGCGTTTTATAACTATAGACCGACCGCTTAATTGAGTCCTCACCCGCGCGGCTCAGGGGCGCGGTATAGGACGACAAAGGGGACCGAGAGAGGTGCGCGCGGGTAGTGCGTCTGCCGCCCGCACCTCTCTCGGCCCCCGCGGTCGTCCACCCCGCGCCCCTGCACCGCGCGGGCGAGGACTCATTTAAGCGGTCGGTCTATAGGTAGGTAAGACTATTTTACAACATTATGTTATATTTAACTTCGTTTAATAATATTTGGGGTCTGTGATACCGATGAATAGAAATTGATGCTGTCACGTCTGTAAAGTCTTCTAGCAATAAGTAAAATATTATTATTATTATTATTCTCGTTTCTAGTTCTGTATGTTAAAGTATTTTGAATAAATCTTGCAAAGCAAATTTGAACCACACCCTCTCAACTTAAGACTTCGTGACTTTACATTACCTGTTCAGTTTAGATGACAAGTATTTACCTACTTACATTAATATGCCCCCTTGCAAAAAAAAAACGGGCACCTATGGTTTTTCAGATTTTTAGGCATTAAAGCTTAGATAGGAAGCTTTTAGGCACATAAAATACAAAAATCATTGGTGCCCGTTTTTTTTGCAAGGGGATGTATTAATTTTATCGAATAGGTACCTACTAGCTCCAACCCCCATGCTTGCTGCAGCAGCTTGTTAGAAAACTAGAAAATAGGCTAAATAGTTCCCTTGACAGTTTAGAAAACCCCTTTCTAGTACTCCTCTATACTAGTTAAGGATCCAAGCCTGAAAAAGATCCAAGAATCCAAGAACTGCCAAATTTCAAGTCTCTAACTCCCGATTCGGTAGTGCGTTGTCTGGCAGTCAGTCAATCACATTGATAGATTTTACATTTCCTCATATCCATGACATCTCCAACTATTAGTAAATATCATAACATTCAGCACGACACAGAGACAGTGCGAGGCCGCAGACTTCACACTCATCACCGCCGTCATACACGGTTGATTTCAGCTGTAGCGGACCATTTCTTTTTCCAGAACGTCGCCCACGCAACGTCTGATAACCTGCAA
This sequence comes from Pandemis corylana, assembly GCA_949127965.1. Classification (NCBI taxonomy): domain Eukaryota; kingdom Metazoa; phylum Arthropoda; class Insecta; order Lepidoptera; family Tortricidae; genus Pandemis; species Pandemis corylana. Next base: position 9,879,101 of record OX421851.1, on the reverse strand, counting down.
ATTTAGAAAACTCATAATTGAAGTGTAAGCCCGCGTGAAAGCGGCAAATGTCGGGAGCGCGTCGCGGCACGGTAACGAGCGAACACCCTTCATTATCAGTTTCCGCGACATTAGCTCTGGAACTCTATTCCACACCTTCCAAGAGATATAGAAACGATGTGCCAGCGAAATTAGTATTTCACTCTAACGTATAACGCTTTGTGAGTTAGAGTGAAACAAGAAATTCATTTGCGCCTCGCTACGCTGTCTTTATGTCTGTGTGGAATTAAAGTCCTCACCGCGACATCCCGCGGCTGATTGCATTGGCCTGTGACGCTGCGTTTTTCTTCTAAGCTGAAATCAATAGAAATACAAAACTTTGTTTGATTATTGAAATCCAATGTGTTCCAAATTAAACTGCAACATTGATCAATTTTGTGAAAACGTAATGTTAGCGTCGATTTAGTTAGCGTCCGGACGAGAATACAAACTGAAATCCGGGGTAGGTACCTATTATTCTCTTTGTTGAAAACAATTTGGCAATGTGTCAGGTCGATGTTCATTTTACTGCAATGAAAACTACATTCTACCTAAGGTTCTGCCAGAGCTTTTAAAACATAAATTTCGTAGGTAAGTTTCGATTTGTTAGGTACGCATAGTACATACATACATACATAAATCACGTCTTTATCCCTTACGGGGTAGACAGACTCTAAGGTAACAAGGCCACGTTTAACATGGTCATGTTAGGTATCCTTGCTAATGCAACAGGCTAGCACAAAAAAACTTACGGCGAAGTTAATATTTCATTTCATTAATTATCCGTTTCAAAGGTTTCATTTCAATAAACTTCAGTAAAAAAATTACCTTCTCAAAAATTTCAATAGATTTTATACATAACATTAATACAATATTTGACCATGAAACATTTACCTGCTGCCTCCTAAGTGTTTTCTACCTTTACTAGAGTGGGAATAATCAGGATAGCGAAGGTAAGGTCGTTGCTATTGACGGCTGGGGTTTACGACCCACTTGACACCTTCTGTAGCGACCTACGTTATTTGTGTATGTCAGCCAAATAGGTTCAACGTTGCGGTATCTTATTCTTTCAAAAAATAAACGCACACATAGGCCCGTATCCACAGAGACGATCACGTTACTTAAGTTATAGTACCTCGTTAGGCCATGGTACCGCTTATCGGCTGATAACATTGGAGTTAATTACCTGGTGAACGGAATCCAAGATCTATGGTTATCGCTTAGATAGAGAGAAGGGTGTACTTAGCTTTGCTACTTACTCTGTGCAAGTTTAGCTACGGTTGGCCCACAATTTATTTATATATGCATGTGCATGAATTAAATGAAGTTACAAATTTCATTTCGTGTAACTGAGTTTCTTATTGCGTAGATCATTTATTTACAATGTAATATTCAACGCTAAGATTCTTTCCGTTTTTTTCGGCGCCGCTTTGTGGCGTAATGAACCCAACGTACAGATTGCCGCATATTTTACCCACTCGAGAAGTACTACATACACATATAAAGTAGCAATTCGTAGCACTCCAAGTTTTCCTCGGCAAATGTTGCGAGTGCGGAAAAGTCCGTGATGGCAGGGGTTAAGGCAGTGCGGCGCGGGGGGCCGGCCTCATTGATCGCACCCGCGCAGCATCCCCTCCCCCCTGCCACCCGCGCCCGCGCCTGCACCGCGCCGCAACCCCGCTCTGCCCAGCGTCAACACAACTGCCGGATTTTGGGAATACCGCTAATAGCGCAATATATTGGATAGGTGCTGAATGCGTTGCAACAGGGCTTGGCAACGTTTTGTTGAGCCAAATCGTGCACTGATCGATCGTTTCACTAAGCTATTTTTTTTTATTGCATCACACGTGTTCTATTAAATTAGCCTAAGTTTTTGAAAAGTTTTTTTAACATCAAATAAAAAATAAGCAGTCAAAATTCAAGATTGCACAAACCGTCGGCTGTTTAGTCGCTGATATAATAGCCAACACAGAAGCCTTTATATTGATACAATAACGGCATTTGTTAACCGTAAAAAAGGTTTATGCAAAACTTATAATACCTTTTTAAAAAACGGTTAAATTCAATATAACTGGGTAATTTGCGTTTTGTTTCAATCATTCATATACATAGAAATATAGGTATCATAAACTAATGATTTTTCGCTAACATGTAGACGTAAGCAAAGGGTAAGCCTATTTGAGAGGCAATATTAGCATAATTTAGTAGGCCGTGAGTGTCGGAGAACGCTCTTCGACAATGTGCGGGCTACGCGGTGCAGGCGACTCGATGGTGGTGCCATGTCACGCACCTGAAATTCCCCGAATTTAAATTTTTCCTTGTTGTCTTATCCGAATAAAATACCTACTATGTGTCTTGTAACGTAGATGATGATATTATTGACTTATTTTACTAGATACTACCTATACATTTATTAAATAGTGATTATTTCTAGCATGTTAACGCCGACGACTTAGCTATGACTGCGACCTTCTTCAAAGGAGTGTTTTCAGTAAAGTTTTTCATAAGGTAATTTCAATTGGGACATGATAAATCAAACTATATCAAGAATATCACTATAGATAATGAGCAATTGTGGTAAGGCAGCGGGCAACCCCATCGTCGGCGAGAGATGACAAGGTCGGAGAGGCTGCGTGGTCGGAGGGCGGCGGCGGCGCGGCTTGAATGGGCGGCGGCGGCGCGGCGGCGCGGGGAGCGCGGCTGCGCGCCCTCGGCGCTCCGCCAGTCCGCACACCGGCGGCTCCGCTGCCCCACGGTCGGCCGCACTCCGCTAAACAACAATGCTTTAAAACACACCGTAACTTCAAACCTCACCGTAACGCAGCCGGCGATGCTCGAACTCTGGGCGGCTAGCGACGCCGTCGGCGAGCGGTCGTGATTATTTTAATATATGTTAACGACAAAAGAATTAAATTTTAAACTGATCGTGTTTAACAGAGGGTCGGGAGTGTAGAAAGAGTAGCGCGAGGGTGGGCGTCACGCGGAAGCGGGAGCGGGCGCGGGCGCGCGGGCGGGCGATGGCGCGGCGCGGCGGGGCGGCGGCGCGCGGCGCGGCGGCGGCGCGGCGCTGACATGGGCGGGCGCGCGCGCCGCTGTCTGCTGGCGGCGCCCGCGGGCCTGCTGCTGCTGCTGGGCCTGCTGTGGCCGGGGGGTGAGTGACCCCACACACATACACCTCCCTACACGGGCCATGTCTCTCGACATCATCGAAATCGCCTTATTACAGCGTTTTTGTAAGATGCTGGAGATGATATATATTCGCTGCTAAATGTTGTTTATACGCAGATGACGTTTTGGTCACAAAATTCAATCGTGATTAAGTTAAAGTACCTGAAGCACCAAATTCTCACTTAATGAAAGCTAAAATTGTAGAAGTCCTCATTTTTATGGAACTTTCATTCTGCACAAAAGATGCATAGTCATTGCCATTAAGTACAACTATATTGCTCTCTGAATAGTTCGGCAGAAAATATACAAAAACTGTTTTTTTTGTGATTTAATTTCGCTCAAATTTTGCAACGTGATTTTTTTATGTGATTTCATTAGATTCGGATACTTAGGTACCTACTCAACAATATGATTTCATCACGCAGTGCTGATTTTGTTGGATTTTCGCTCATCTCCCATAATACTACGTAATCTTAAACCTAGAAAGTAATAGTATGGCAGGCCTTTATGATTTCGCCTCAAACATAATTCAATAGACTTAAAGCACATACGCATACTATGTATGGAGCATCTTTCATCTTATTATGTGCGTCGACACGTCCTGCCAATTTTTCAAACAAACGCTTAGTCACGCACGGAACATCAAAGATTTTCGGGCCGCCCCGGCTCGCGGGCCGAAGTAATTCCACAAAAGACTGCCTTGAGTTCCACTTGATGAAAACACCCTCAAGAGTCTTTCGGATAATGTACGTAATGAGCTCCTAAGCGCTCCCGAGAGTCCTATAGCGGGGTAACAGGATGCCGAAAGCACCTACTTTAGCAGATTTTAAGACAAAAGGCCTTTATGGCTACATTGTCAGTCCAGAACTGTAGTGATTGAAAACGTGAACGGTCATTTATCATTATTTTTGGACGATGGCCGGATGTTACCGATCAGTCAAAACATGTCGTCGTCAAAGTCTTTTGCCCGCATGTCATTTGTTTGATCGAACTAACAATGGTTGCCTTATAACGTTATATTTTGTTTGCTATTCAATACACAACTATTAGTTAGCTGGTGGGGTTCGCCATAAACAGAAGACTGAATATTTGCTCTTAGCATAGGACACATGAAACCTCAAGATGAAAAATGCATGCTGCTGCTCTGTTAAACTGAACTTTACCTACATAATACTTACGGTGTACTTACAAACTGGTTCTATTTGCGTGCATAACAAAGTTTAAGTTTAAGTTGTCGATGCATCAGAAATTACTAAAGTCATATAAAATGAACCGTTGAAATGTATGTACCTTCCAAACGCCTGCACCGAATTGGATCATTCTTTTTTAGTTGTGTTTGTTACTGTTTGGACAAGGCTTGTATGCAATAAAAAATGAAAGAAGAAACATTTAAACAATTGCAGCAGGGGCGAAGCCCTGGGCACCAGCTAGTTATTTATAAATTTTAATCACATATTTACCTATTTTGAACTTGTAAATTAATTATAGTACTTTTTAATTCATATGCTTTTCATGCCTCTACTAAGAAATAATTAACATATTACAGGCACAGATGCCTCAAGCGGTATAGCAATTTAGCCTTTTCATTCAAATTGCCGCGATCACGAGTCTATGTTGTACTACTTTACTAAAGAGGTAGCTTAATTGGGTATAGTCTGAAAGAAGATGCACAACGATTGGTTGATACTTGCAATCCCCAAAGCATGCGACATTGCACTCTTCTAATGTTTCTGATCTTCGACTTGCTCTCTCTTGGAGTCTCTTCTATGCATACATACATACAAATTTAAGAAGCTGACTATTGGATTTAAACTTTTACTTTATTGCAAGGCAGTGAGAAGTGACTGTACCTCAAATTTTACTTTATATATAAAATCGCTGACAAAAGCTATTTCTTGTTATTATTTCTTCTATGTTATTTATTATATCCTCCCATTTAACTGATCCAAATAAAATAAATGAGCATTTCCTTGATTTACCTGGTAAAAATGAAACTGACACATCCCTTCGGAGGAGCTATGAGTGTAATAAATTTGGTGGCCAAATTTTTAAACTATCCCCTGTAAGTGAACTGGCGGTGTCTAAAGTTATTCAGTCAATCTCAAGTAATGCTCAGGGAGACGATGGTATTAATTTGGATATGCTCTTGTTGACATTACCTAGAACTCTTACTGTAATAACTACGATAGTTAACAGATCCATAGAGACTGGGGTCTTTCCTGAGGGATGGAAGACGGCAGTCATTAAGCCTATTCCTAAAATTCAGAACCCCATTACTTATAAAGATCTTCGTCCCATAAGTATATTACCACTTTTTTCAAAAATACTTGAAAAGTTAGTTAGTGAACAACTGACGAAATATATTGAAGCCAATAATATTCTCCCATCGAGACAATCTGGGTTCAGAAAGGGTCGCAGTACATCCACTGCGCTGATTGATGTGGTAGACAATGTGCTTGCGGCTCAGGATGTTGGGGAGGGTTCCTTGCTTGTGTTACTTGATTTCTCCCGTGCGTTCGATACCATTGATACTTCATTGCTTATCTCCAAATTAGTCTACTACGGATTTGATAACTTGGCGTTAAAGTGGTTTAGTAGCTACTTGACCGGACGGTCGCAGTATGTCAAAGTATATGGGGGGGACGGGTCTGAATTGCGGTCTCCTTTATTACCCGTTGTGAGAGGGGTACCGCAGGGTTCCATATTGGGACCAATCCTATTTATCTTGTATAGTGCTGACATCATAAACAGCATAAGTTATTGTAATTATCATATATACGCTGACGACATTCAGCTGTACATATCATTTAAGCCCGATTCCACTGATATGGCTGTCACAAAACTTAACTCTGATTTGAGTGCTGTATTTGACTGGTGCCACAAAAATAATTTGATGTTAAATTCAGGCAAAACAAAATTCATGATTATGGGTACCCGAACAAATATAAAGAGGATTGAAATGCAACATCCAAAGGTAGTCATAGACGGAGTTCCTCTGGAAAGGGTTTATCAGGCTCGTAACTTAGGTGTAATAATGGACGGAGCCTTACGCTTTGAGAGTCATTTTGTTGAGCTAATGCGCAACTGCTTCTACAGACTTAGAGTCTTGTACCGAATTCGGCAGTATTTGTCTGTGGACGTGCGTGTCAATTTGTGCGAAACGCTTATACTGTCCAAGCTAAGTTATGCAGACACAGTCTTTGGCGGATGTATATTGGCGCGAACTAGGAGAGTCATACAGCGGATTCAAAACGCTTGCGCACGTTTCTGCTTTCCTATCCCCCGACGAGGGCACGTAACACCATTTCTAAATAAAGGTAATATTATAAACATGGAGGCTAGGCGTACTCTACATTTCGCGACATTACTATTTGGAATAATAAAAAACAGGCAACCTTGCTACCTACATAAAAAATTAATTTTCTCCCAACGTCAGATAAGACAGGCTTTGCAACTACGATGCCCACGACACTACACGGCTGCTTTTAGGGGTAGCTTTCGGTTTGCTGCCTCAAAGTGCTGGAATGATTTGCCTCCCCCGATAAGGAATTCAAATACAATAGAGTCATTCAAACTGCGTCTCAAGAAATTCCTGACGGACAAGCAAAAATCCCTATAGGCAGTCACCGAACTCACTAGCTGCCCCTCCACCCCAGCTACATGTATCCACACACACAAAGACACGCTCACACACACAAACACACACACACACACAACACACACGCAAACGCACACGCACACTACACTATACACTAACATTAATATGTGTTGAATTATATACATTTTTGGTACTATAGAGCTGATTTAAATGATAAAATTGTAATCATAATTCTTGTATAAGGTATGGGTATCGGGTGATTTCGTAAACCAGTATGAACTGGGATGTGTGCCTGGTGACAGTCACCTCCGTAACTGTGTAACTGGCGTCACTGAAAATCAGCGTCACGATATTATCCTGGATATTATCGTGACACATAGCTGAGTGGCGGCCATTTGGCTGGTTGGAATAAGTACCCATATTATGTAATATTCTGTTTGTATATATCAGTCAATAAAGTTTTCTTATTCTTATTCTTATAGGGTTGTCGTCTGTTTTTACCTCCTAGGGGTTCGTTTTCCCACTGTATTGTAAGTGTGTGGTGGTTTTGTCAAGGGGTGCGCGGCGGCTACCACGAGAAGCGGCTGCTACACCACCTGCTGGACCATTACAACGTGCTGGAGCGGCCTGTGGTCAACGAGAGCGACCCGCTGCAGCTCTCCTTCGGCCTCACGCTCATGCAGATCATTGACGTGGTAAGGACATCACCGAAATATGAGGCTATGTTCAGCATACTTGGAATCGTAATCGCATCTACCATTTCTTTTTGTCAAATTGTAGAAATACGAGTAGTGGTGAACACGAGGACACTTGACTCTAACGATAATTATAACTTTAAAGCTCAATATTTCGCAAACGATTCCTGAATTGAAAAATGGTTTTTCCACGCCCACAATATTTTGGAACGAACTTTCCAACAACACCCCGGGCTATGGGGAAAAACGAGAAAAATTTCCATCTAGAAAAGCATGTCGTGAAGGCAGAGTTAATAGTCTCTACATAGACTGTTTAATTAACTTATTTAATGTGTAATTCTGACATACACATACGTGACACATTAGTTAGAGGATTTTTAGAAATAAACTGATTCATATAATTTCGACATGTCCCAGAATTTATTGAACTGCCGAATGCATATAATTAAGTAGAGCATATTTTTCCACAGGATGAAAAGAACCAGCTATTAATAACTAACATCTGGCTTAAACTGGTGAGTTTACCTACCTATAAAGTCATATTATATGAACACCTGACAAGTAAACTGTTTATCTGTTTGTACAGCAATTACGCTATTACTTTGTCCATTAGCTTTTGTTTGTTCAAATGGATGTTGATCATTTTGACATATTATCTAGGCACACACGCACATATAAAGGCACGGTAAAAAATATACACAAAATCCATTAAGAAATTACAAGGCTTCTACCTACTATTATTGATGACTCTAGGTATAGTTGATCAATAAAGTCCTCTTTTTGTTTATATTTACAAACAATAAGGTTAATCCCATGATTTTATACATGGAAAGATAACCCACGTCATTGGAAATAAAATAAAACGGTTTTATTCCCTGTTTATATTATAAAAGAAACTCTTAAGTATGCAAAATTTCAGCCTTCTTGGTCCAATGGTTGTGATATCACACGAGTTAAAAAGTGAGCCGAAAAATTAACAGATTAATTGTATAGTATAATGTAAACATAATATCTGAAAAGTCATCAATTTACTTTTCCACCTCAGTCTGTAATGAAATTAATAGTTTAAAAATGGGTGATTCCAGAGACTACTAAAAAAGGATTATATTTCACTGGTTAGCAAAGATATAGTAAAACATTGAAAACATAAATAAACGTAAACCTGTGCATAATAATTTGTAGCAGGAGGGCCAAAAAGAAACGATCACTTTTCTATACCTCTTAATCCTGTGATATTTATACTTATATCAAAGTAAAATTAATATCAGATGCATAACAGATGATGTAGTTAAGTAACGCAAATATTGTAGGGAATTATTGGAACAGACGTGATCCCCGTAAGGGATAAAGACGTGATTTACGTTCGTACGTATGTATTACTGTGACATCAACTATTTCTTTGGCGCCTCGAAAAATGGAAATGAAATCAATTTACAGGTTATTATTTTGAAAAAATACATACGACATTTTGAAGATGGAGCAAATTTTGAAAACATCCATTATTTTTTAATCTGTCCAGGAGTGGAATGATATGAACTTGAGGTGGAATACTTCTGATTTCGGCGGGGTCAAGGATTTGCGAGTGCCACCCCACAGGCTATGGAAACCAGACGTCCTCATGTACAACAGGTAATTAATATTTCGTTTTATCATATTTGTAATCGAATCGTATATTTCTTCACTGACATACATATTTGCTTATATGCATTGGAATAATTTAATCTGTTTTTGTTGGAAATCCAAGATTCATATTTGAAATTTTAGTCTATTCAAACTGGATGTTTCCTGTATAACATCAGCTTCTAAAGTTTCCCACGAAAAGTAATTTCTTCAAAGCACGTCACTATCAATTTTCGACGAAATCGGTTCAAGTATTTGGCCGTAAAGAAACGTGACAAGCGGATAGTCACTTTGGGTCTTATTAACTTTCTGTCCAAAACTTTTCGCTCCGTTACAAGATAAGCTCTTTCTATGAATTAGAAAATATAATAAGAAGGTAAAACAAACCCAGATGTCTAGACGTCAGCAACCTCGCAGTTGAATTACAAGTTAAGAAACCGGCCAAGAGCGTGTCGGGCCACGCGCATTTTAGGGTTCCGTAGTTGCCTGTCACAATATGTGGATATTATGAACATAATTAATATTTTTTTTAACCTTTTCAACCGACCTTTCCATTCCCCACATTAGGTATAGGAAAAAATAAGAAAAAATAAACATCCCGACTTTACTTGTAGGGGAGGCAACCTAAAAAAAATTTATTCAAGATTTTATTTTACCACTTTGTCGGCGTAGTTCATATGTTGGCACACCCATGCCAAATCAGCTTCCTAGTAGGTACTAAGAATCTCTGAGCTAAGCCGCGGACAGACAGACAGACGGCTGAACGGGTGGACATAGCGTTGTTGACTACGGAGCCCAAATGATTGAATTCATTTACCATGTTATTCCTTATAACTGGAAAATATAGCTGCTTTTGCTTTTCGTTCCTTCAAAATAACCATTTTCCGTTGTTGACTATAGCGCGGACGAAGGCTTCGACAGCACGTATCCGACCAACGTAGTGGTGCGCAACAACGGCTCGTGTCTCTACGTGCCGCCCGGCATATTCAAGAGCACCTGCAAGATTGACATCACTTGGTTCCCCTTTGATGACCAGCGCTGCGAAATGAAGTTCGGCAGTTGGACCTACGATGGCTACCAAGTAAGCGGTTGAAGAGAGGCTTTACACGATTGATCTCTTAGCTCCAAATTTGCACTCATTCGGAAACCTAATCGGAAACTAAATTACTCACCTAATGAAAACATTTGAATGGTAGAAGATCGAAAAACAATTAGATAACTAGAAAGCCAACAAAATTGTTTTATAAATATTAATTCTGTTTAACAGTTGGATTTACAACTTCAAGATGAAGCGGGAGGAGACATAAGCAGTTTTGTCACAAATGGCGAATGGGAACTAATAGGTAAGTTGGTCATAATTTATGCTAGGGTGAATAGAACTGAAACGCTCGCACATATTTCACTTTTACTTACTTTATCAATCGATAAAGTCACTACAAAAGTAATAGTAGCGCACTTATTTTGGCCTAATTTTGTGGTGGCGATGTCTCCCACGTATGATTGAAAATTAGTGTTTCTTAATTAAAATACTTTTTTCGTATAATTTATTAAATTACAATAAAACAACAATGTAAGCACACAATTAATCTGACTAACCTAAGTTTAACGCTGTGGTTTGCGCAGGCGTGCCAGGCAAGCGTAACGAGATCTACTACAACTGCTGCCCCGAGCCGTACATCGACATCACATTCGCGGTGGTCATCCGGCGCAAGACACTCTATTACTTCTTCAACCTCATTGTGCCGTGCGTGCTCATCGCCTCCATGGCTCTGCTCGGCTTCACGCTGCCGCCAGACTCCGGCGAGAAACTCTCATTAGGTAACTTCTTCATCATCATTTTGGCCTTCAAAGCTGATAGGAATTCCCAAGAAACCGGACTTGGAAGAAACATCTAGTTACGACCAAAAAAAATTCGAAAAAGGGTAAAAATTCAATCGGACGGTGTGAGTCAACTTAGCGAACATATTTACAGCGAATTCGTTAGTTGTAATTAACATATTTTCAAAAGCTTCTTTTAACCAGTTACACTTTTAGCTTCATCTTGCACTTTCCATTAGGTGAGATACCTAGGGGTCAATCACTGGTCAGTCCTTCGTATATTTTTGACTGTTTTTTTTAATATCGCTCAAGTTATAAATTTGATAATAATTCGTTGAAATTCGAATTGTTTTCCTTTTTTCCATTATTTTAAGTCCATAAATCCTCGGATTCATTATGATCTCACGCGGCTCCGAGTTTCGATTCATTTGGATGGGGATTAAGTTCAATAAGAAGATGACTTGCCCCATACCGTAAATTATTAACAATTGATTTTTTATGATGATTAAATAGATTTTTTTTCTTGCAAGATGCCAGTTGGCGCCCACGACTTTTTTCGCGTAGACTTCACTTTTAGGAGAGGCACATTTTAAATTCATATATAACTTTTAATGACAATATATTATGTACAAATACAATACAAATAGCTTATTTATCCAATATGTATAATCTTCCCAACATTCGATTTGATACAACAAAATTTAGGTATATGTTGTTCCTTGTTAATCCAATAAGCTTGGTTAAACACCATAAAATGGCATTTAATAGATTTCCAAATTACCGTGAATACTTACATTTACAAAAAAATACTTAAAGGTACTTTAGATTAGTACATATGCTTCAAGAGATTCCGGTCATACCTTGTTTATGTGTAGGTGTGACAATCCTGCTGTCGCTGACGGTGTTCCTGAACATGGTGGCTGAGACGATGCCGGCGACGTCGGACGCGGTGCCGCTGCTGGGCACGTACTTCAACTGCATCATGTTCATGGTGGCCTCCTCCGTCGTCTCCACCATCCTCATCCTCAACTACCACCACCGGCACTCCGACACGCATGAGATGAGTGATTGGGTAAGGAGGTGCTGTCGTTTTGTTTTTTATTGCTGCAACTGTGGTGAAATACAAAAGTATAGATATGTACTAACTTTGCTATGGTAATGTGTCAAGTGAAGAAAATTATAAAATTTGCTATTCAAATTTAAGTGGACCCTTGCACATTGGAAACCAATGCCGTTTCTATCTTTTATGCGCCAGATGCGTCTACTGCATACCTACATACGCCCTTGAAATCCAAAACTTGGTCGCAGCTATGTCTCTGCAACTACGAATGGACTGCTGCCCTTGATATGGCGCTACATAGTACCATTTTTCTTCTAGTCGCTGGATGTTGCATTAAACCGGACACTACTAATTTTAATCCCTGACTTTTATATGTCTAAGATAACCTCGACATCCTAAGAGGAGTTTTCTTGTTTCGTTTTATAAAGTGGGGTATCTGTTTGTTACGGGGTAGATCCGTTGCGTGTTCCTGTACTGGCTGCCGTGGATTCTGCGCATGTCGCGGCCGGGCTCGGCGGCCACGCCGCCGCCGGCGCGCGCGCCGCCGCCACCCGACCTGGAGCTGCGTGAACGCTCCTCCAAGTCGCTGCTGGCCAACGTGCTCGACATCGACGATGACTTCCGACACGGGCACGCGCAGCAGCCGCCATGCTGCCGATACTACAGGTCCCTCGACGATCTACACGAACACTACTCGCCGCCGTAAATAGCACGGTTACGTTTTAACCCCCGCCTCGATCGTTCCGCAGTAAACCCGACCCTAACAGCTATTAGTTTCGATCATCATCTATTTTATCAAATTAGCTTTTCAATTGGGTCATGGGTCTACCATTATTATTTAATGAGCATAATTCCTGTAGTTCCCTTCAATCCTCGGTCCCACCTGTAGTGTAGTGCGCACGCGTCGGCATTGTCTACAGAGCCTTACCTATTGCAGGGGTGGCGGGGAGGAGAACGGGGCGGGAATCGCTGCGCACAGCTGCTTCGGTGTCGACTATGAGCTATCGCTCATTCTGAAAGAAATTCGAGTCATCACAGATCAGGTAATTTTGTAATGATTTAACTAGTACAAACTCATTTGAAATGAACACCTGTAACTCACTAATTATATACGACCATCTTTGATTCATAATTTTAACTGATCAAAGTGAGCATACGGTTTCAATAAGAAAGGTATGGCTGACAGATCCATAGAATGTAACTGTTAGCGTTCACGAAAGTTTTCACACAAAAATAAATACAGAATTCAATTTAATACTTGGTACTGTGCATTAATAGAGTTCTGAAAAGAACTACGGCGATTTATTTTCGTTTACATAATTTTCAGGTACAAATTTTCAATAAATGACATTATTTACTAGGTTACGTTCTATGGATATTAAAACTAGAGAGGTCTATGTATCTTGGGAAATCGAGTGGAGTATTACTATATCGAAATAGCATTTACATAAAAATTAATATATCTAGTCGATTGTTGTTAGTAGGTACTAAAATATAATTGATAATCGTTGAATATGCGATAAGGCCGCCTATTGTTACCTTGTAATATTCTGTAGGTATACCTTTTTTCTGTTTTGGTTGTTATAATTATGTGGTGTTCAATATAGAGTTATTGTATTGTATTGTATGCAGGGTGTCACAATGAAGGCTCGCCTCTAGATTTGTCAAAGTGAATGTGTCAGCCATATCTTCGTTATTGAAACAGACTGTACAGATTTTATCTTCATAACTGTAGTGGGTAACCGTTAAATTTCACGATCGGAATTAATTACAGATGCGCAAAGATGACGAAGATGCGGACATTTCGCGCGACTGGAAGTTCGCTGCCATGGTCGTGGACAGACTGTGCCTTATTATCTTTACCCTGTTCACAATCATCGCCACGCTAGCCGTGCTGCTGTCCGCGCCCCACATCATGGTGTCGTAGCGACCCGCCCGCTTGCGGCTGCGGCTGCGCGTGCGTAACGTTCTGTGATACCGCGAATACTTGTTAAGTTGTGATGTGCGAAGCGGCGCGGGCGCCGATGCTGCGGCGCCGGAGTTGCCGCCGCCTGCCTCCTTGCCCGCGCCTCCCTATAGTGATAAGTTAACGCCGATCAAACTGCCACCCACCTGCGCTCAACCAAATACTGCCCATCTTAAAATCCCCTTAAACTTTTCTTCCTTCCATCGGCAGCTCTTGCTCTTATTACCAGAAGAACTAATAAACGGTTGTTGGCACGCAAGGGGAACTAGTGCCAATGACTGATGCACGCAAGCACGTGGTTTACAGCGTCAGCGCTCGCCACGAGCGGTCCCAAGTTCACGACTGTCGAGCCTGCCGGCCATCCGCTGCGCCCGGCGCGCCGGCGACCGGGGCAGAAGCCCCCGGTAGGATAGTCACTATTAAGTTTGGCTGCAAGCCATGACGTGGCCGATTATACAAATGTTAGCACAAAAACGTCTTCCTTCATACCGTTGAACGACCTGGTTCGCATTTAAAATTTAAACTTTGTTAGATCTTTCTCGATTCTTGAAGTCTATTGTACAGTTTAGGATTTGGGCAGTAAGGCGATGGCCCTTTGTTTCCTTCTTGTTCGATTCCGTGAATCGTGGTTACGACCCTTACTTTATTTTCGGATGTATTTGTGTCCGTAGCTAGTATAGAACTTTACAAACAATGTTGATTCAATTGGTACAGGTTGTGATATGCCTCGTTGTGAACGGGTCGATATTGTTATAAATGGTAAAATATCCAAGGCTTTATAGCTTAATAAAACATTCGTTAAAAGTTGTAGTTAAACAAAGTATTATTTTATTAAAATCGTACCTGGTCTTTCGGAGCGAGTTATACAAGTATTAAATTAACTAAAACATACATAATAACACGTTTATACATCTTTTCAATACCGTTACCGTATCATTATAACGAGCACTTCGTATGCTCGTAAAATCTTAGCTTTTGCGCTCTCCATTTGACATTTTTGACAATTACTAAACAAGCTATCCTATCAAGTAAATAACAAACGTATCTATATGTACTTGAACATGAATCAGTCACATGATTTAGCAGTCTATATCGATGTTATGTTTGATCGTATTCACGTGCGAGTGCGAGTGCGTACCGCCGGCCGTGGCTGGCGATGGAGTACCACGAACGAGTCAACGTTTATCACGCCCATGTCACTGCCACCAGCTATACCTCATCAAGTAACATTATTATTCTAAGATACGATGCAATAACGATTGTTTGATGAATTATGTAATGAAAACCTTAAAGTCATGTAATAACGATGCAGTTCATGGTTTATGATTATTTTAATGAAAACGGTGTGCCCCTTCTAGAAAGAAAACATCACATTGGAATCGGAGCGAATGCGCGGATACACGTTTGGAAAACCAATGTACCCTCGCATCACCTCTCATGTTTTCTTTCTTGGAGGCCTAGCTGTAAGTAATCTTAAACGGTCCATTGGAAGTTGCGGACCGTGTATGATTACAAGCCAACGTTTTCCCTGGGGAACCAAGATTCCTTTTTTAATTATTGTTGTAAATATCGTATCATCAACCGCTCTTCGTCGGTTACGTGACGAGTGGGAGCCGAGTGTAAGTCCCGAGTAGCCGCACGCCGCGCTGCGCCGCGCGGTCGCACCGGCCCTTCGGTGTCGCCCGGGCGGGCAGCGCACTATACGCGGCCTCGCGCTATCGGCAACGGACGACCTTTGTCCCAATGATTTGTACAATTGTTAGGGTTAATAATCTGAATTGCATTTTGTTTATTAAATATAAACAAATGAGACAATTGTGAAGTTTTATTACATCGGCGACCCTCAGAATGGTTTTATTGTGCGAGCGATCAACCCTGACCTGATTCCCGGCGGTTCGTTGGGTAGCACATCGAGTACAGAGTGGTTGGAGACAATCGATGGTATCCCGTGGGATGACGGCACATGCGCAGCGCGCCGCCGCGACGAGCGTTCCCGAACAGTAGCACTGACTGCTGAACCAGATTAACGCATTGCAGATAGCGAGGTTACCACTTACATACCTATTAAAAATTATGACTGACTTTTTGGGAAATAACTATAATGCTAAATGAAGGATAAAAAACCAGCTTACTTGGCGGTAATTAGGTTTAGGTAGATAAGTAATTGGCTAGTAATGGACAAAACCAACCCAGAAAAGGAAAGGTACTATGCAATTATATAATGAATTTACTTAATGTTGCATGATTCGTAGCAACTTATATTATTTCAAAAAACTTTCAATTCGAGTTTACCTACCTAGATTAAAAAGAATCGTACCAACTTACAGGCGTATTTAATATTTTCTTTTTTTAAAAGACTTTAAAGTACATTCAAAATTTACCATGAGCTTTTTGATGATCCCGAGGAAACCTGCGCACTGCAACACTTTCGAAACAGTTCAGGCGTGTGCCAAGTTCCTGATCCGCACTGGCCCCGCGCAGGAACTATAGCCGAAGCCCTCTCATTCTCTGAGGACGCCTGTGTGCAGCAGTGGGACGTATATAAGCTGGAGATAATGAGATGAGATAAGTAAATATGAAATTAAATACATATTAAGGTATAACATTTGTAGGTATCTTTTGTACGTGACATCTGCTTTCTCACAATTTAATATAAGTAAAAAGTAGAGTTTCGCCGCAGGAGAAACCATAATCAACCCTGAGCCGCCTGAGCTTGAACTCCTCGATTTTATTAACTAGATTTAATCTCTGCATAATCTACCTAGGTACTAACTATTATTACAAGCTTTTTATTAACTTGCAAATGTATGTGTGTATGTTTGTCCGGGTGGAGTCTTGCAACTCAATTTAGAAGATGTCTTCAACCGATTGAGCTGAAATTTTGCATACTTGTAGAAGTTGGATGACAAAACAATGATCTGGTAGTAGAGTTCTGGTGGACCGGTCAGGCCCGTCTCCGCTGGAGAGAACTCTTCAAAGGTTGGTCCGATTGACTTGAAATTTGGTACACATATGCAGGACGAATGGCAATGTAGGTACAGTCAACAAAAAGTACAGTCGGCAAAAAAGCTTGTATCAAAAATTTAATTTCTAGGTTAGGTTCCATTTGAGATATGGCTGCTATGTTCCAACGTGGAGAGTAAGATAGCCGATGAAATAACTGACACATGACATATTCTCCCTTAGCCCTCTAGGCTGACAACGACAACGCATCTGGAATCTTCTAGTATTGTGGGTGTCCGTAAGTGGTAGTGTTTGCTTATCGTCAGGTGATCACATGCTCGTTTTCCCTCCATGTTTATGCATAAATAGTTATTTGTGTCACAAGGCAGCATACCTTCCTTCCTTCTTCCTTGTATTTTAAATAAATAAATAAAAATAAATTAATTAATAAATTAACGGCGACGGTGCTATATTGAATCCTGAATGTAGTTAAGGAATCTACAATAGAATCCTGAGCGTAGCGAGGCATTCTAAAGCAGAATCTAGAGCATAATGAGGGATTCAAGTGTTAACGCCCAAGATGAAAATAATTTTGCTCCCGAGTGGCTCATAAAACTTATCACACCGAACATTAATAGAAAATCGCGTGGTTTTACAATTATCACCTTCAAAAAATTACATTTGCAAAAAACACTTAGAAAAGCCTTGTACAGAAAAGTTGCACTTTGATCCCTCTCGATAGGGAGCAAAGACTACCTAATTTTCTGAATGAGTGGTGTGAAAAAGAATTTTCCTTATTTAATTGCAGTTTTTGTATGAATCCAAATATTAAAGTCAATTAAAGTAGGTATGTATTTACAAAGTGCCAATAAGCGATAACGCTAAAGCGCTTACTAAACGTTAGTAACACGCCGCAAGTGAAACTTCGTCTCTCTGCGTGCTGCAAGTAGGAGCGGGATAGAATTTCGTTCCCGTTAGACAAGACGGCGAAATTGGGTAGCGTATACTCCAGTAGACATCGTGTCTATTAGAACCTCGGAACGATTTATTTCTTTGGCGAAACACAACTGTTCTACTTATTCGCCTATTTAGTTAAATAAAGGATTGAAACTGGATTCGTCAGATTAAGTTCCCACGTAAATATTACGCCTAATTCCCCAACGATATATCTAATCTACATAATCGCGTACGTACCTATAATAATAATTAGGTAGGTACTATACATAATTATGCGGTTTTAGATAAGAACCTTCTCATTCTATCACAAGAACAAACAATAAATTAGATAAAGTCGATTAATATTGAAACAATCATTAACGAGCCAAAATTATAAACTGGACCTTAGTGAATTGATAGTTTATTTTAGAATTTTTAGAAGGCTTAATTAAATATCGGAATAGTAAAATGAAGCTTCAGCGAAATCCTACACATGTAACGATTTTATGACAACCGTAGTACACTCTAAAACGGCCTTTAGGAGAGGTAATGTTCAGAAGTATTTGCGAAGGTGTCTGCATTATGCATTTCGGTGCCAAGTAGTAATTGGGCGGGCGGGTGTATCCGAGCTGAGGAGGGTTACTACGGGTCACTATAAGGATTTGTATTTAATGCAAACCGCCGATCTCACTGTCGTCATGGGACAGGATACTTAAGTAGTCTATTGCTATTGATTTATTTAATTTGTTTGGCAAACTCAGATCTAAGATTTTCACTATATTGTGAGCAGACTACCTATTTCAGATGACATACGTTACTGTAATTTTCAACTAAGTACCGTTAAACTTTTCATTGTGCGACAAAAATGTGATAATTTGACCAGGGGCCCTTGAGCACACGGTAATTTGAGAAAAAAAAATAACGAGGTTTTTTTTCTTAGTTGTCATCATTTACGATTTATCTGACTTTAGGGACACATTTAACTTATACTGGCCTTAGCCGAGGGCCTCTTCAATCGTCTTTTCAATATATCGCTAGCATTGCTTAAAATTGCCAGAGTTTCGAACTACTTGATGTGTAACGCCCCAAACATATAAATATTTTATGACACTCTCTGAGAGTTCTGAAAAATAATGTTAAAAGGTGTTCGTGAAGGTGTCTGCATTCATGCATTGTGCATTTCGGTGGCAAGCACCAATTGGGCGGGCGGGTGTAGCTGAGCTGAGGAGGGTTACTACGAGTCACTAAAAAATTTTATTTAATGAAACCCGGTGAATTTACTGTTATGCAACTGAAAAGAATACCTTTGGTAGTTAATTAATTAATTATTTCAAGTTCAAAAGGAAACTGGGGTCCTATTTCCTTATCTCACCGGAAAAAATACCACCTGCAATTACTAAAAGTATGTATATTGCTATAAAATAACCACTTCTTGTGGTCAGCTTAACTTGACACTGCAAGTAAGTACAGTTGAGGGCATAAATATCGTTACAGCCATCATGTCAAATACATATAATTATGTATTACCGACTGTCTGTGGCATAAAGGTGTATAGATGTTTTTGACGCCTTGGTCGGTACCAATGCATATTATATTTATGTCATTGACTGTACAATGAACAAATAGTAAGTACATTACATTCCGAGGGTGGTGAAATAAAAAATGTCTCAGATCGCAGGAACCTGTTGCACGAGTCAAAGGCGAGGACGATAAACATGCGACCTGAGGATTTCTTTATCACCGCCCGAGGTGTGTACACAATTTTACATCTTCCCCTAGCCAGGAAGTGGAAATTTCCGCTACCATAACGGGCAGTTAATTGCTACTTATGGCCCAGGGAAACGTAAAAAGTATTGTCAGCGTCAGCAAAGAAAACGTTTATCACAATCGTCGTTGTTGACCGAAATTTATTCTTGTTGAGTTCACAAAAGACATCCTTGAGTTGTGGGTGAAAAGCAAGTGAGTCGAGAACTAAGGTGTATTCCCGAGGAACCTTAAGGCTAGGGGTTCGGGAGGCGGGAGCGGCGCGCGGAGTTGCGTGCGGCAGAGGCCGCCGCCATGACGGGCGGGACGCGCGCCTGCCTGCTAGCGATCGCGCTGCTCACCATCCTGTACTCAGGTCAGTTACGATATGTATATACCACCAAATAACAACAACGAAAAATTAAGTAAGCTGTTTACATAAGTTAACATATGAAGTCGAGGAGTGCAGTTTTCAAATCGGAAAAATGTCTTTTTTTTAACTATGTTATTATAAATTAAAATTAAATTAAATTACTCCCTTTGCTAAAACGTATTAATTTTAAAATTCTAAATAAATTGACACGCACAATTAATACTGATATTTGAATAGTTTCAAACACGTCGGGTGGCTAAAAGCCGATTAATAGAAAATCACGCTGTAATTATGTGATTAAATCGTAAAACACCTTTAAATTACAAACATTTGATAATTCTTATCGAATTTATAAGTGATGGAATTATTCGTATACGTAGTTATATGCACATTCATCTCGCGCTCGCCCCTTATTGATCTGCGAGAACGCTGCAGCATCACGGGCCCAAAGGAGTGACAGATAACGACCGCTCAGATGATCTTATAATTCTTAACCCTATGCAACATAGACTGCTTCTTGTATACCATCCATGTTTTTACTAAGAAACGAGCGCTTTTATAACAGACGTAAATTATTCGAGTCGACTTTTTCCTGATACAGGATGGTGTTCAGAAGACGAAGAGCGCCTTGTGCGCGACCTGTTCAGAGGATACAACAAGCTCATACGGCCGGTGACAAACATGACACAGAAGGTCGACGTGCGGTTCGGACTAGCCTTCGTCCAACTCATCAACGTAGTACGTGACTATTCAAACATAAACCTGACATACAAATTCTACAGTTTGTGTACTTTTGTGCAAGTAGCTTAGATACGCAGTGCGGAATTGGTTTAAATTAAGTAGGCCGGGAATACACACGATTATAGCAGGCATCTTTGTACCAGTAGCTTGCTCTGTTATGTCAAAATTACATTGAAATTTAACATTCGTGTACCAGATACTTGTATGAAAGTTGCAAGTGACAAACTTTTGTATTATTACCGGATCTGGTAACGCATCATCAAATAATTCAAATGACTTTTATATATTTCAGAACGAGAAGAACCAAATTATGAAGTCAAACGTATGGCTACGTTTGGTGTGGATGGATTATCAGCTGATGTGGGATGAAGCCGACTATGGAGGCATTGGGGTCTTGCGACTGCCTCCTGACAAAGTCTGGAAGCCAGACATCGTACTGTTTAACAAGTTAGTAGAACACTTGATCATATTTTTTCATTTCAAAAATTACTATTTTTTGTGAACAAGACCAAAATCGTTTTAAAAAGATGTCGCTTTATGTCTAGTTTTAAACTTGCTTGTTTAATACAAAACCAACTAGATTAGGCCAGGGTCGATACCTTTGAAAATGATAAAAAGTAATATAAAATTATAGTAGGATGAAACCCATTAGAAAAGATAGAGAATATTACAAAAATTAAAGGAAAAATAAATTACGGTCGATCTGAGGTCGGGAAGGGGGGGGGGGGGTGAGTTTTTAAGGGTGAAAAACGGTTTATCTCGATTTCCGGCGAAACTACAAGTCTTATGAAAAAAAGTTAAATGACAAAGTTGTAGGTAATAAAAAGATCTACAACTTTTGCTTTTACACTTTTTTCACATAACCTCAAAATTTATGTGAAAAATTCAAATAACCAAGTTTTTGGTTTTTTATTTTTATCTTTTGCAAAAATAATAATTTTTTCACGAAACTTGGTGAAAACCTGCCTTTTTATGTCGCGAACTTACAGTATTTTTTTGATTTAAAAGATTCATTTTTTAACCTTATTTTGACTTAATATCGAAAAAGCACCCTAATTTTCAATCGAAAATTCTCACGTCAAAATATCTGTTTTTTTTTTAAAGTCGGTGGCCTTTTTGTTCGTTGAAATCTCTACTTTCTGATGGTATAAAAAAATATATACATTACAATGGTAATTTTTGTCAGAAAATGCAAATAAAGGAAAAAATCATTATGTTCAATTTTGAGCTATTTATTTAAAATTTACACCTTAATTACTCGTTAAACGTAAGATTACATGTTACATTGATAAACAAAAAAATTACGAATCCATAAAACATAAAGATTGGAAAAAACATGCGAAAATAATTGTTCTAAATATTAAAAAAATAGGATTTAAAGGAGATTTCATCTAAAAAATGTGACTGTTGCAATATTTTTCAGTAATAAAGTTGATTTATTAAATTCTAATTACATTTATGTCATAGAAAATCTCATCTTACTAATATTATAAATGTGAAAGTTTGTTACTCTTTCACGCCAGAACGGCTGGACAGATCGGGATGAAATTTGGAACATATATAGATTATAGTCTGGAATAACACATAGGCCACTTTTTATCCCGGAAAATTGCGCAATTCCCGTGGGATAGCGATAAACGAATTCTATGCAGACGAAGTTGCGCGCAACAGCTAGTAATATGTAAATATACATGTAAATCGTACTATTGAATTTCGATACTTTATACTGATTACGTTATTCATAATAATTTTCTTAAATACAATAAAAATAGGATTTGAATCCTATTTTTAAATATTTAGAACAACTATTTTCGCATGTTTTTTGCAATCTTTATGTTTTATGGATTCGTATTTTTTTTGTTTATCAATGTAACATGTAATCTTACGTTTAACGAGTAATTAAGGTGTAAATTTTAAATAAATAGCTCAAAATTGAACATAATGATTTTTTCCTTTATTTGCATTTTCTGACAAAAATTACCATTGTAATGTATATATTTTTTTATACCATCAGAAAGTAGAGATTTCAACGAACAAAAAGGCCACCGACTTTTTAAAAAAAACAGATATTTTGACGTGAGAATTTTCGATTGAAAATTAGGGTGCTTTTTCGATATTAAGTCAAAATAAGGTGAAAAAATGAATCTTTTAAATCAAAAAAAATACTGTAAGTTTGCGACATAAAAAGGTAAGTTGTCACCAAGTTTCGTGAAAAAATTATTATTTTTGCAAAAGATAAAAATAAAAAACCAAAAACTTGGTTATTTGAATTTTTCACATAAATTTTGAGGTTATGTGAAAAAAGTGTGAAAGCAAAAGTTGTAGATCTTTTTATTACCTACAACTTTGCCATTTAACTTTTTTTCATAAGACTTGTAGTTTCGCCGGAAATCGAGATAAACCGTTTTTCACCCTTAAAAACTCACCCCCCCCCCCCCTTCCCGACCTCAGATCGACCGTAATTTATTTTTCCTTTAATTTTTGTAATATTCTCTACCTTTTCTAATGGGTTTCATCCTACTATAATTTTATTTTGTCTCAAAAATTATCGACCCTGGCCTAGATGGGTATATCCACGCTCATAACATCACAAAATCTGTTTTAGCGCCGACGGCAACTATGAAGTTCGGTACAAGTCTAACGTACTCATATATCCCAACGGCGAAGTACTTTGGGTGCCACCTGCCATCTACCAGGTACTTAAACGCTCCTAATTCATTAATTACATGCGCAGATATTTTTTCATAAAGTATTTATTCATATACTTCTCATTTACAGAGCTCGTGCACCATCGATGTGACTTATTTTCCTTTCGACCAGCAGACATGTATCATGAAATTTGGCTCATGGACCTTCAACGGTGACCAAGTATCGCTCGCCTTGTACAATAATAAGAACTTTGTCGATCTATCTGACTACTGGAAATCAGGAACATGGGACATCATTGAAGTGCCAGCGTACCTTAACATTTACGAAGGAAACCATCCCACTGAAACGGATATTACTTTCTACATCATTATAAGAAGGAAAACTTTGTTCTACACGGTCAACTTGATCTTGCCTACAGTGCTCATCTCGTTTCTATGCGTGCTGGTGTTCTACCTGCCTGCAGAAGCCGGCGAAAAGGTAAATAATGCTCTACTGAAACTCACTCGCGTTATTTTAGGGTATGACATCTTAATGCGATTCAGTTCCAATCCTTTAGCTGTCATTTTTGTCACTTTTAGTATAGATTTTAGTTTGGATCGGAATTGAATCGCATTAAGATGGCATGGTAAGGCACCAGGCCTCTTCTATCTGTAAAAAAGGGTTTTTATGTCCACGCAGTCAAAATGTACAAACCGTTTAAGAAGTTTAATTCTATTTTTTATTTCCACGTGCTGCTTCAATTTATTTACCCATTTTCTTATTGTTTTAGGTCACATTGGGAATCAGCATTTTACTGTCACTGGTCGTGTTCTTGCTACTGGTGTCAAAGATTCTGCCGCCGACGTCGCTTGTGTTGCCGCTTATCGCCAAGTATCTTTTGTTTACGTTTATTATGAACACCGTCAGTATCCTCGTCACAGTCATCATCATCAATTGGAACTTCCGAGGTCCGAGGACGCATCGGTAAATATATTTTAGATTAGATTTAGATGTGGATTTATTAAGAGCTATACAAACATACATACCTACATATTTATTTACTCAGCAAAATTAACATTATATAAAAACATGCATGTCACTAACATAAGTATAATAAATATACCTATAGTATAGATAAAGTATTACGGTCATTAAGAGCTTTTAAATATTTTTTGTAAATTTTCTTTCTTTATATCTCCATTTTGGCAGCTTGTATTGCCGCAACAAGTGCATATTTTGGGTTTTTAGATGTGTTTTGTTTTATTACAGCATGCCTCTTTGGATTCGAAGTGTGTTCTTGCACTACTTGCCGACAGCGCTGCTCATGCGCCGCCCACGCAAGACCCGGCTGCGCTGGATGATGGAGATGCCCGGCATGGGCGCCCCACCCCACGCCGCCGCTCCCCACGACCTCCCGAAGCACATCAGGTAATGAACGATATTGTACGCTAATCAAATCCTCTCCCATTTCGCGAATGAACCTATATCTAACTTTACAGTGCTATTGGTGCAAAACAAAGCAAAATGGAAGCTATGGAGCTCTCTGACTTACATCATCCGAACTGCAAGATCAACCGAGCTGCTGGTTGTGGCGAGGTGGGGGCTTTAGGTGGACTCGGTGCCCTCGGCGGCTTAGGCCTCGGTGGGGAGAGACGAGAGTCTGAGAGTTCCGACTCACTTCTGCTGTCTCCGGAAGCCGCCAAAGCCACTGAAGCCGTGGAGTTCATTGCAGAGCACTTGCGAAACGAAGATCTGTACATTCAGGTATGTTACGAATTCGAATTTAAACTCAGTTAAAACCAGTAAAGTTACTGTAAATCAACATTTCGAACGTGAAATAACAAATGGGAAGAGTTTGTTGCTGATACGCCTCTAAAGTCGCTGTTAATTTGTCCAAAGCAATGAATATGTTAACGCGAACGCGCTCGAGACATTTGTCATGTTAAAAAATATTTAATCATTCTTTTTCTTGGGTCTTTTATCTCCTCGAGGAGCATGGAGGGAGCCTCTACATAGAGCTCTCCAATTCTCTACTGCCTCCTATCCGCGGCACCTGCAACAATCTCCTGCCGGCTCATTCCGAGAAAAGCGGCAAGCGGCCACCAACGCCACGGTCTTCCACAAAGTGCATTTAGATCAACTTCTTTTTATTTATTTATGTTAATTATTAATTATGCTTAATACTGATTACAGACCCGTGAGGACTGGAAATACGTGGCCATGGTAATCGACAGACTACAGCTCTACATCTTCTTTATCGTCACTACTGCAGGAACAGTCGGTATATTGATGGACGCTCCACACATCTTTGAATACGTCGACCAAGATCGTATCATAGAGATCTACAGAGGAAAGTAAATAAACATTAAGGACAGTAACATTATTATATTATTTAATTGTTATAGCTTTTAGCTAACGCTTGCTGTAGTCACTATCGACTGACTTTTAAAAACTTCCAAGACAAAAATTCTTCCTTAAAGAAAAAATATATTTAGTACATACTCGTATTACGGTCAAATCCAATATAATATATCAGATGTTGTCAACAAGGATTGAGTAGATAATATACTTAGTTAAAAGAATTGACAGAATAAGTAAAAATACATTTTTCGACCTAGAGTTGAAGAAACTAAATCGCGTAGGAAACTCCATAGAACAACAACCAACGTTGTAAAGACTTCCTTGGCAAGCAGATAATGTATCTTTTACATTAGGTAGGTACATTAAAGTAAAAGGTGTGTCCAAAGACAGTAATACGCGATTGAATTTCCATGCAAAGAGACCTAAGTACGCCGAAAAAGTTGTAAAATTATTTAAATATTTTTCTTATACCTAGGTACCTTACCTGCAACACGTAGATGTCTTGGCAATACCGGTACCGGCTTTTTCTAACTTACATCCATACATACATAAATCACGTCTATATCCTTATGGGGTAGACAGACCCTAAAGGCCACAAAAAGACCTAAAGTCCACGTTTACCTACCATGATTGCGGGCGTACAGGGGCTCTAACTTTTCTTGTAAATTGCATTTTACAACTCATTCTTCAGTTCAGTTACAACTCGTTAAACCGTGAACTTAATTCATTATATCCGTAGAATCAAACGAAGAGACCCCTTGTCAGCATAATATTGTGATGGGATATACCTATATACCCAATGCGCGTGGCTCGACACGCGCCCGGCTAGCTTTTTGAAGTAGGTATCGTCGTTTTCTGTCTTTGTCAGTTTCAATTTCTGTTATGTCATCAGAGATAGCGTTGCATCTCGTTGCATACGAAACTTTACTTTTTTTCGTAAATTTTTCATAAGTACATAAGTTATCTGCTATTCGGGGTGGAGAAAAATCAAAAAATCAATGATCGTACTCGTAAAAATCGGTGCAACCGTTCTTAAGTTACGAATGGTGCAAATTACCCGTCTTTATTTTATATTTAAAAAGTGAATAATCTAATCTAAAGCAATCTAGAGCTTCTTAATGACGAAGCCAAAGTATAATCAATACCAGTTAAATCTAAAATGCACTTGGTACATACTTATTAAATCTAGTTAATAGTCGCGTAAGATTATAATAGGTTATACAATAAATTTATAGAAATTAAAATGGCTGTGTTCGAAGTTTACCTAGTGTAAAAGCACAATACTGTTTCGATGTAAGTTTGTATTTTGAGATGTAAGTAGGGAAGAGGTAATTATGCGACAATGTAAATTTTACTTTTAATAGTTCGTATTAGAACAGTATCGGGGCTGATTTTTGAAACCACGTATGTGAAAATACCACTCGAAAGTGGTGAAAAACTGTGCTGAATTTGTAATACGAGCAGCATAGCAGCCAATTACAGCTCTTATTAATCGTGTGAACTAATCAAAAATTTTATTAAACGTGTAGTTTTGAAGGTGTAAACAGATTTATACCACTTCGAGTGATGTGCTTTCAAAAATCAGGGCCTAGTTCTTATAAAAGGGGGTTCCATAGGTCGATATAAGTACTTATACCTTATACAGAATGTGAGAAATGAGAATTAAATACTTGAGTACTTTCTTACCTATTTGATTGAATCAGGCGTTACTTTGCAAAGATATGTCCATGAATTTAAAACGCTTACCTTGGTTCTCCACGCACACACACACACACACACACACATACGTGCAAGTTAGCTATATCTGTGGTACACAAGACCCTACCCATCCTCCTCCGCTTCCGTATCCTCATAAATCAATATTATTTAGCAAACACCACACAAGGCGCTAAACGAGTACTGTACATTTTTAAAACAGAAAATTCTTAAAACATAGAACGTTTTAAATTAAAATAATTAAATCGTACTTAGGCGAGTGAATGTTAACAAGAAAACTATGTAGCTTTAACATGTTCGTTCCGTACCTACTTACTTCATAGTATTGTATGTATGTATGTATAACTCTTTATTGTACATAAAACACAAGAAAAAGATGAATACAGGACAACACACATGTACAAAGGCGAACTTATCCCTAAAAGGGATCTCTTCCAGTTAACCTTTGAACGATTGACAGGACATGAGTATTAAGCAAGAGTAGACACACAGAAAAAGTAAAAGAACCGATCGAAACCTAAAATAATCCTAAATGTCTAAAATTGTCATTCGTTTTGTTAAGGAACGGTTGTTCTCGGTAGAGCTTTGAGAATGAACTTGCATAGGTTAGAAACAAGTTAGCATCATGTGTGGTGTTGGTGATGGTCGGATCTGTGATGCGTTTTATGATGTACTTGCTTCTATGGAGGCGGCGGGGGCGGGCGGATTTTGCATGAGATTGTATTTGTCGCGCAGATGTA
This sequence comes from Pandemis corylana, assembly GCA_949127965.1. Classification (NCBI taxonomy): domain Eukaryota; kingdom Metazoa; phylum Arthropoda; class Insecta; order Lepidoptera; family Tortricidae; genus Pandemis; species Pandemis corylana. The sequence continues at coordinate 9,850,977 of OX421851.1, read as the reverse complement.
ACCTCCCCGTAACCGTAATATTATGTCGTGCAAGGTTTGAAGAAATGGTTCTGCTGGAAGCAGCGCGGAACCTAGAGGCAGTAATTTTAAATTTTTCTACAGTTCGTTCGTAGGTGGGATGGGTTACATTGCCTACTCTTCTTACTATACCTAATATGAAAAAAAAACAATTTTATTTAACCTCACGAAATGGTCTCGATAATTCAAAAAAAGTTCTCTCATGTAATTCCATGGTAACCTCATAGGAACGACGAAGTAAAACGATCTTCAAATCCGTCATCTAAAAAAAGGAAAACAATTCCTTAGATTATTTACAACAACTTGCATTTGCCATATTATTATTATTCTACTTCTGCAGGGTTGTATTTAAAGAAATCCTCCCTATCCATTTAATCTAGATAATTCCGTAAGCTAAATATCGACTGTCGACTCCTTTAGCGTAAGGTAATCTTGTTAGTAGTGTTACAATAGATGTTTCTGATAAAATATTAATTTTGTTTTTATTATCATACTGAAAATGTTATTATTATGTATAACGCTATATTATTTGTTAAGCCCGTGTTTTTGTGCGGCGCAGCTTGAAAATATTTCATTGTAAGCATAAATATAAAAAATATATATAATTATGTAATTAGTTATTCGGCCTATACCATCAACTATTCTAAAACTTGTCCATTCATTAATTTTATAACCATGTTGTTTTTAATAAATTTTTACGTACAAAATATTCATTTTTTCCTTAAAATATAAAGCTACGTGCGCACTGTCCTATTCGCGCACGAGTCCTGACCCACTGTGGAACCTTTTCACAGTAAAATGTCGTAGAGGTCAGGAACAAAATTGTACGATAGTACATAATACGGTTAACTGAGATATTACACGTTGGCAGAGCTAACCGGACACTGCACAGAGCAAAAACAAAGAGGAGCTGGCCTAAGCAACTGTGCACTGTGATTTTCAACTAGGTCCTGACGTCATCATTGTGGGCGGGGCTTAGTTAGTATGTTGTCAGCGTTCGTCAGGTGCACATGTATCGAGACTCGCATTATCGGTGTGTTTTCGCGGTTTTAAGAAGAAAAGGATGAATTGTTGTGTTTTATCGTGTCAAAGTTATTCAGACAGACGTTCTGATGCTATGAATGGTATCACATTTCATTTGTAAGTAATTTTATACGTAATTATTAAAATAGTTCTAGAAAATTTTCGGCTTTCAAGTATAAATTATACTTCTCGACACTAGATGGCGTAACTTTTGTGAATTAAAAATACAAGTACGTAAAGTTCCGCATTAGTATATTGTAATAATCATACATGTATACTGAAAACTAAAGTATACATTTAGTCCTAAATACTTTTTAGTCGCCAAAACAGTACTTTAGTAGTTTTATAAATATATTGTGAACAGGCCGCCATCTATCGTCAATTAGAAAAACTATTTTCAACGTCAAAAATATCCAGAGCCGTAATTAGAATCAAATAATTTTACCGACTAACGCACGGCTATGGTCAGTAATGAAATAGCAATACATTTTAATAGCAAATATTTTGAAGTAACAAAGTTCCGAGTTGTATACATAATATTATTCTCCGTGACTGTTCATGAATTGAAAGAACTTAGAATATTAAATAAACATTTTATCCATATTAACATAATTGGCATTGTTCATTTTTTTAAGCTGTGCTTTAAACACCTTTATTTGATAAAATGGACTATTTCAAGCAACTAGTTTGAATAATATGCCTTTATTTTCGCAGGTAATTGAATTTTGTAAATAAAATTATGTTCGTTATAATAATTTGTCTATTATTTTACATAACTACAATATACATCTAAATCAGTAAAAATGGTTACCCTTATTTTATTCATTTATTACACAAACTTTTTGAAGCTCAAAGTTCTGAGTACGTCCCATTACTTTTACACTAATTGACATCTAGTGTGGGATAGCTGAACTAGGTAGGCGAGTGGTTTTGCTACTAACCGACGGATGGAAAATTGAAAAGTGGGCGAAGTTCCACAACCCCTCACCCCGCAAAATGCCACGCGATGTTTCATAGGGAAAGCTTATTACCACACCTCCTCTTTGTTTTTGCTCTATGGGACACTGCAGTGTTATATCAATCCTAAGTCACAATTTCAACAAATAAAAGACCCCATTATAAATTTTACACTTTATTTACACTTAATAACTTTAACACAAGTTTAATTATCTCTTACACAAAAAAAACAGTCATACTTATTCTAATTGAATATCCATATTTGCTTAAACAATGCGTTAGACAATGCAGTGCAATGCATTAAATGAGAAAATATAAATTTTAAAATAAAAATGTAATCACTTTAAGGAATATGTACTTAATTCTAATCGTCGTCTTCATTGTAAGACGGTGAAGTGGGAGAATAATTCGGTGAGGTCGGCGAGTAGGTGGTTGGGCCGGCAGAGGACGGCGAGTAGGCGGGAGAGGACGGGGAGTAATTGGACGACGTCGGGGTGTACCTGGGTGACGTCGGGGAGTACTTGGTCGACGATGGAGAGTAACCTGGCGACGACGGCGAGTAGTTAGGGGACGACGGGGAGTAATTTGGAGAAGATGGGGAGTACTGCGTGCTCCCCGGATGCTGGGGTGACGACGAAGAGTACGCCGGACTGGCTGGCGAGTATTGATGACTCGTCGGCGAATATTGTGGGCTCGTCGGAGAATACGTAGGACTGCCGCCGCCGACTGATGGCGAAGTCGGGGAATAATTGGGCGATGTCGGGGAATATTTTGGCGACGAAGGTGAGTAGTTCGGTGAAGTCGGCGAGTAGGCCGGCGACGTTGGAGAATAAGAGGGGCTTGTAGGGGAATAAGCAGGTGAAGCCGGCGTGTAGTTCGGCGACGACGGTGAATAGCTTGGTGACGCAGGGCTGTAAACAGGACTTGTTGGTGAATAACTCGGGGATGAAGGCGAATAGCCGGGAGATGCTGGTGAGTACGCGGGGCTAGTAGGTGAATACGAGGGACTTGTCGGCGAATAAGAAGGACTAGTTGGCGAGTAGCTAGGCGAAGTTGGCGAGTAGCTTGGCGAAGTGGGAGAATATGCTGGGCTAGTCGGTGAATAACTTGGTGAAGTCGGGGAGTAACTGGGCGAAGTGGGCGAATATGAAGGCGAAGTCGGAGAGTACCCAGGAGACGTGGGCGAATAGCTTGGTGAAGCAGGGGAGTACATGGGCGAGGTGGGGGAATAATTTGGTGAGGTAGGAGAGTAAGAGGGGCTTGTTGGGGAGTAGTGAGGAGACGCGGGGGTGAGACTTGGAGACGCCGCGGCGTATACAGGGCTTGTGGGGGAGTAAGATGGGGATGCTCCGGCTGGGGACGCGTAAGGCGACAGCGGCGGCCCAGGCGAGCCAGGGGAGCCGGGCTGCGGCGACCACGCGCTGTAAGCTGGCGACAGACCAGAGGCGTCTGAAGCACCGGACGGCGAGAACGATGGCCCACCGGGGGTCATAATGCTTCCAACTGAAACAAAATTTGTGCGATTACAATCAGTATATTTATTATTATAAGGAATTTAAACACTAAGTCACTAAAACAAACAAATAGGTAAATGAACATTTAAGTAAAAAAAAAATTACCTACTTCATGCAATCTTGATACTGAAAATTACACTGACTATTAGAGACTTCATACATTTTTACTATAGATTAATATAATTTAAGGCTTGGGGACCTTCTACATCCCTTTTATAAATGTATTTAATTTAAGTAGAATTTAAGTATTGTAGCAGCTTAATGTATTTTATTTTGAAAAAATGACTTTCTGCCAAGTTTCTTGCGGCGCATTCTTCTTGGTAATGATAGTCTTTCCGAATGCACTGGTAGTTTAAAAAAAGTCAAGTACAAGAGCCCTTGGCGGCCAATTTGCAAAAATATTTTTTTTACACTTGACAATTTATTTTATCCGACTTTAAAAAGGAAAAGACGCACATAATGAGCTAGAAATTATTGTAATGATGTATTATTACATACCTTGTCCAGGGGACCAGACGCTGCTGCCGTATCCGGGTGTGTTCTGTGTGGACCAAGGCGTCATGAGCGGCGTCATAGACGGCGTACCAACGCCGAAGTACATCCCTCCGCCCACGCCCATGCCCACGCCTAGGCCTCCCATCTCCATTCCGTGCTTACATTTCTCAGCATCAAGTAGCAAATCGAAGCAACCTAAAAAAATCCCACAGTTAACAATTCTCGCTAAATTACAACTTTTAAAGTGTGCTATTTAGAAGTACTACATTCTCATTGTCTTACCTGTGCCCATTCTCGGTAACTGCCCCATAATAATGTTTTCTGACACGCCTCTCATTGGATCGACTTCAGCGTGACTGGCGGCATCCAACAATACGTCAACTGTTTCCTCGAAGGAACATCTCATGAGCGCGCCAGTGTCTTGCCTGTTGATGCCGTGACGAGTGATGGCCATAAGATGACCTTTAGCCGTCATAACGTCGCAAAGTAAGGCAAGATGTCGGTAGTTCACGTACAGACCATAGAACTGCAATACAGCGTTCATTTCTTTTTCCACTGATTTACGCACTGCCTCAATGCCCAATACCTGGAATATCTCACAGATGTCGTTACTGAATGTTCTGATTGGATCGACATCTCGCTCAGACAGTACTTTCATTAGTGAGGTACCGTCAGTTTCTAACAACCATTCAGCAATGGCTTTGAACTCTCCTTGTTCAGTAATAATAATGCGTTTTTTTGCCTCAGTCTGAGGCAAATGCATATACACCTTTGCAATAGCTTCGATACCTTGGAGCGTCATGTCCGAGAGCATATTGGCCTCAATACATCTAAGGAACATATCGTCCTCCATTTTATCGACTGTCTCTTCATCATTGTCCTGGAATTTGCTTTCTTCATTATTCATGATTCTTATACGCAACACAAGCTTCTCGGCGTTATCATCATTGAAAATGCAATTGAGATCGTCTCCAAATCCTGCATTTATCTTCTCGGCAATCTGTTCCATAGTCAGTTTCTTGTCTGTCATCCTCTTACGATCCAACTCGATACGTAAAAGCCAGGGCGAAATTTTTGTTGGATCAAAGTCCGGCATTTCATAGTACACATTTACGAATTCTTGATCTTCAGCAATAACCGTATTTTGAGGGTCTGGGTCGTAGTAAATGGCTGTGTTTGCGGTTACCTTGCGCAACGTAGTATGTTCCAGCCTGCAAAGCACATTTTTAGCTTTCTCGGCATCTCGAGCTGCCCCTCCAGTTAAGAAAACTGTTAGAGAAGGAGCTTTCGGCTTCTTGGAAATGTTAATAATTTCCTTCAAACGTGGCACACCCAGAGTTACGTTCTTGGACGATACACCAGCAAAATGGAAAGTATTCAGTGTCATCTGGGTAGCGGGCTCTCCCAGGGATTGCGCGGCTAGAGCCCCGACCATCTCTCCAGGATTTACTTGGGCCTGCTGGAAGCGTGTCTCGATTTCTCCGATCAACCACTCAAACGCTTCACTAGACAGCCTGTATTCCTCCGAAACAAACTTTGTACAAAGTGTAGATCGTACTAAGCATTGGAAAAGCAATGTTGCGTTTTCATTGGCTTGTTTGGATAAACGATCATCGCCTGCTACAATCACGCATTTCTTTAGAAGGTCCTTTACACCTTGAATTACCTTGATGGGGCTGAGATCTGTTGGCATTCTCTTATTGATGTGGAAAATCTTTTGTACATTCCAGATCATCCTCTTGAAGTTACACGGCAGTACAACTTTCGATTCGCCACTGGGGAAAATTTGTCGAAGAACATCTCTGTCCTTGTTTAACTGTTCCCATTCGCTTTCCAGATCAGCAATGACATATCCAGACTCAGTGAGCTCTTTTATGATTTCTTCATTGAATATTCTCTTCAGATATCTCTCATTTGAGGGATCAAATTTGAATTTCTTCTCAAAAGCCTTGTTAGAAAGTTTCACAGTTGGTAAATTCTGGAACTCTACAGTTTCTCCAGCCAAACCGTCTTCACCATATCTCAATTGAATGAGTTGGCCGACTGAGTTTCGAACTGTGCCGTCATAATGTACCATTACAGACTCCATAGCCTTTATGAGACGACGTTGGATGTATCCAGTTTCAGCAGTTTTTACCGCGGTATCAATGAGACCTTCACGACCACCCATAGCGTGAAAGTAGAACTCTGAAGGTGTTAAACCGGCAAGGTATGAATTTTCTACAAAGCCTCTCGACTCTGGACCATAATCATCCTTGATGAAATGTGGCAAAGTTCTTTTGCGGAACCCGAACGGAATTCGTTTACCCTCAACGTTTTGTTGTCCTACACAAGCAATAACTTGGGAAATATTGATGTTTGATCCCTTAGAACCTGACACCACCATAGCCTTTAGATTGTTGTACTCAGTCAGTGACTTCTTGGCAGATCCACCAGTCTTGTCACGAGCGTCGTTAAGGATACGATTTACTTGGTTTTCGAATGTCTGTCTCAGGGTGTTACCAGGTGTCGGCTCCAACTCCATGTTGTGAGCTTTTTGAATGACTTCTATGACATCATCTTTGGCTTTAACAATGGCACGCTGAATTTCTTGATATGTTTGCGGATCGGCAATGGTGTCTCCAATACCAATGGAATGTCCCTCTAACAACAGCCAGTTGTTGATAACAGTTTGAATGTTACCATAGAATCGTCCCGCTGTCTCATGGCCCAGCTCTAACATGCAGATATGAAGCAGGGAACCCGCTGACGCACCCAAAGACTTTTTACACAATATTCCCATAAGGAGCTCCCCATGCTCTACTACTACTTTTGTATCTCCAGGTGAAATCCATTTGTACGGACCATCATCTTCTTCATCGGGGTGAGTGGAATGGGTGCGAATCATATTTACATTGCCAGGTATGATCAATGTGAATATTTGCTTTCCAGTCCAAAGTGGTTGCGGTTTCAAAATGCAGGGCTGTGGAATTTTACCATCCCATGTAGGTAAAAACATAAGAAGGTTCATAACTTGCTCTTTTGTTAAGAACACATCTCGTTTCGTCATTTTTCTTACAGCAGTTAGTGTATCTTGCACAATACCCATGACGGGTTTGTTAGCTTGTGGAGTAATAATTTGTCGAGGTGTTATGTGGATGTTCTCTACCTCCGCACGCGTTTCCATAGATTGGGGCACATGCAAGTTCATTTCGTCACCATCAAAGTCAGCGTTGTACGGCGAAGTGCAACTCAAATTCATACGAAAAGTAGACCATGGCAAAACCTTTACCCTGTGACCCATCATACTCATTTTGTGCAGTGTGGGCTGACGATTGAAGATAACCAAATCGTCATCTCTCAGATGTCGTTCAACTTTGTATCCATATTGTAAATGCAAATCTGATGGTTTAGGGTGGAATCTCAAGTCTATCCTTTCTCCATTATCACGAACGATGTATTTGGCTCCCGGATATTGGGCATTTCCACGCCGCACCAGCTCTTGCATTCTATCAATATTGAAAGGCGTTACCAGCTCGGGAAACGTCAAATTTTGTGCAATAGATCTGGGTACTCCTACTTGGTCAATACGCAAGTTGGGGTCGGGCGTAATGACAGTACGTGCTGAGAAATCAACACGTTTTCCCATGAGGTTTCCTCTTATTCTACCTTCTTTTCCTTTTAATCTGGCTTTAATAGCTTTAAGAGGTTTCCCTGATTTCTGCATGGCTCTGGAAAAAACAAAACAATATTTATATAACACACATTCCTAGAGGGTACAACATGTTGAATTGACTAATGTTAAGATGGCTAATTTATGTAGTACCAATTTTGGATTTAGCTGGTGTTAACTGGTGGCGATGATGACGTGACGTGTCATGCTTCAGTTGTAAACTACACTTTCATTACAATAGGTGATACAAATAGGAAATAAAATAAAAAGTGCCATATTTAATTGTTTATGCATTAGTAGACTATACCTAGTCATTCAAAGGTTTTTAATTTGCGCCTACTATAAGTATCTGGGCAATGAAATTTTAATTTATTACTATTTCTTATCTTACTTACTTTGGCATGCCAGGCATGTCATTATCCACAAAAGTGGCTACATGGAACTGTAGCATTCGAATATTATCAGCCAAAACGTGAGCAGCAGCTCCAGACTGTTCATTTCTCATCAGTTCATTGTTGGCTTTGATGATGTCTGCAAGTTTGTGAGTCAAGTCATCCTGATTCTTCGCTGCTCCAAACATGACCACAGCAGGTCGTACCGACAGTGGAGGCACTGGCAGCACAGTCACTATCATCCAATCTGGCCTTGCGAATTTGGGGTCCATTCCCAGAATGAATGATTCTTCATCTACAATAAACATAAAAGTTTTAATAAATACTAGAATCCAAGCAAATCCGAAAAACACTAACCTAGTTTGTTGGTAAGTGAAAGTGTTGCAATCCTTGATTGCATAAGAATCCAACTCAAGGTAAAACAAAAATTTAATATTCAAAGCGCAGTGTAAGCCTTAGGTGCCAAATCCACGGCAATTAAAATAATGACCATCATATTAACCATTCTAAATTGATTTTTAATAAACAGTAGGTACATGCGTGCATGAATGACTGTTCTATAGCAGCTATAGTATAGCCTATAGTCCACAGAAACCTAATCTATAATGATTTATTTAATTAGCTAATAGCACTAAATTACTCGAAAGTTACATTGTAATCAGTGGTGGACTAAATGAATTAATATACAGTGTAGGTATTATTGCATAATAAATATTATTAACAAGACTACTTCCGAGAGTTTGCTCTAAGGAAGATTAAAAGTTTGTTAATACTGTTAGAATTTCCAACAATCCCTTATTGTCTTTGCTACTTAAGGTAATAAAAGAGTAAAGAAACTTGACTGACTGCAAAATGATTATATGGGATCACTTTGTTGTCCACACTATTCAGACTTCTAAAAACATAATGTTATCACTTTTTATTTGTTATTTCATTCATCTATCTGTCTGTCCACGGGAATATGAAGGTTACTAGTAAAGTTGAAATCAATATGAATATGGCAGCAGAGCAAAGCTCTAATCTATCTATAATCAGACAAGTAGTGTATAAAGACAGCAGACTGACTAAACTAGTACCCCTTTATTCATAAACGCTCTATAGGCTTCTACTTCTTTTTTAATATGGCCCCCATCAGTATTACAGTATTCAAAAATCTTGTGACAAAAATGTCACAAGTCACAACAATTTTTAACAGAAGACGGTCAAAAGAACTCTCCCCCTGTTGGGCTCTTAGTCAACCGATAATGATATCCCTCAGAATCTGCCAGGAAATCATTAACCGATGCCCAGGGTGCACCAGACCAAGCGTTGCTATTCCCCTCAGACAGATCCAAAAATAAAAAAACAAAAAACCGCAGCTCTTGACCACACGTGGAGGTAACCCAACTCGCACCCCTATAGGCTTCTTCTAATTTAGCAATTGTTTGTCCTTGATTGCTAAGTTAGCAGAAGCCTATATATATAGTGTTTATGAATAAGGGGGTAATGTTTTATTTTTACTGGAACAAACAAGTAATAATAGTTATTTATAGTAATGAGTGTAAGCGAATATTGACAGATGGGACAGCAAATAAGGTGCAGATCAAGGATGATGATATTCTGAAGTGTTGACATACTTCATTGCACTAAATTGCAAACAAGGCATTTTCTTTCAAGGCTGACTTGACTAGTCACTAACCTGTTATGTGTTTGAGAATTTCCCAAACTCTTTCAGCAGTAATAATAATCTTCTTCTCCTGGGAGTCTTCATTAACATGTTTCCACTCTGCGGACAGGTCCAATCCCTGGCGCCTTATAGAGGGCTGGTAGTGGCCACATCCTCCATGACCTGAGCCTTTCTTAGCTTCTTCACCCTCTTTCCCAATATCCATGTCTTCACCACCCTCACAAATATTCTTTCCTTTACATAAGTCATATACATAAGTCAACCTCTTCCGGGGTTGCCCCTTTGATTTCATTACAACTTCTTTTATCTTTGGATTTGTCTGAAACGTTTAATTAATATTAACAAATTACACTAACGCCAACCCAAAAATTACAAAAATGTATCTATAAATGGCTAAACAACACTGTATATCAAAAGTGACTTACCGGACTGACAAGCAGTTTTGAACAGTAAAAACAGACACATCGTAATATTTTGATAGTTTTTGTTATGAAGCCAATGTGAAATACTGGCTTGGCTAGGTCAATGTGACCAAAATGTCCCGGGCATTCCGTCATGTTGCCTGCACAGGTCTGGCATCTGGAGCTTCTGTCAATTACCCCTTGTCGAGGATCCATAAGCCCCCCCAGTTTGGGCCTTCCACCTTCCATGGTCTCGGGGAAGCGGATACCCCCTTCTGTGACTGACATGCGTCGCTGAAAAAATATTGCGTACTAATTTATACCTACTTAACTCGAATACACAATATTTTAAATATCATTATTTCATCACATTTCAACATTCTATTTAGAAAGATAGGAATTTGTTCTATGTTATAAGTAGAATAACTCTAGCAATAAAATCAAGTTATTTACTTGAACAAGGAAAACATAAAGATAACAGGATAACACTACAACACAAGCACAACTGCGTGACCTACGTCGAATCTAAATACGTATGGGGTTCAAATTTACAGCTGTACCATAATTTTTTTCAGCAATAAAGTTGAGAAAGTGCTTATAGTAACACAAACTACCACTTACTATTTCATCTGGTGAAATTATACCGAACTGTACTCTTTTTACTTGGCGCAAAGGCGCCTTCGAGTCATTCGTGGTAGCCATTTTGTACGGCTCTAACGAGATGACTGCGTGTGTGAGGTGAGGCGATTGACAATGTCATTTTTTTTTTAGTTTGTTACTTCTGGATTCTCATATTTTGAGCCAGTAGTACTTTTTGACACTCCAAAAATGAAGTGTGGGAGTGTCTTAGTAACAATATTTTTCCATCGGCAATTGATTTGTGCAACATTTATACCGTTTTCATTTTAAATTTATTTAACACGCTTAAAGTATCAATTGCAGCGCACGTAATTTTCTTTTTATTGCAAACTTACCAACTTTTCTAAAACGAAGAATTCTAAAACGAACGTCAGAGGCTTTGTCAAAAGAGCTACTCCGAAATTCGAAGTGTAGGTAGGTACCTAATTCATTTAAATTTATGTTTTGGGATAATAATGGCCCCATCGAACAGTGCGATGATTCCGCCAATGTCGAGGTTGGATAAGACACGGCCAGACGACTCTTGATTTTGTGCGGTAAGGTTGACAGTGTTTGGTGAAATACCGGACACAGGTACTTAAAATCTTGAAGCTACCAAATAAAAGTCACGATTGCATAAATTCCTTTTATTTAAATATGTACCTACCTTAACATTGTTCACACATTTAGTTATATGCTTATTTCAATATTATACCTAAGTATCTGACATCATCTAGTGAGAGGTCAGCAAACATCAGCACAATAAAATAACAATACCACAAGTCATGCTGGCGCTTTGGTTACCGGTACCGGTACCAGTACGGTCCTGCTCATGCTCCATACATGTACGTGAACCCGAGTGAAGCGGACTCTGTGTACACCTCTGGAGGAGTCGCATTCCAGTAAACGAAATCCACAGGTATTTCGCATTTGCCTACGTATACCGAAATGTAACTTTCTAGATGTTATTTAAGCGCCCTGTAAACGATCAAATTTGTTTGACAAATTTACTTAACTAGCTGTTCAATTTGCCGTCATTACAGGTAGGTACGTCATTTCCTTCGCTACTAGGTGCGGTGCTACCAATGTACGGCCTCACAAATGTACAATCTGGAATATATGACTTACTCATGATAAAATTAAGTTTGTATTTTGTATGAATCCAAAGCAGGACACAAATTATCAGGTCGTAAATCAATAGATTATCTATGATTCCGAGTCGTACATTCGTCGCACTAGTAATCTTAAAATCACGTCACGTTACATTTTGAAATCAAGTTCCTTCTTTTCTTTTTATTTGAACATGATTATTTTTATCATTTGAAAGTAGTAAAAATATGGTGCGTATTATAAAACTACCAATCAGATTAAAAGGTTTGACGCTATTCTTTCTATTATTTGGAAAGAGAGCAGCCTCATCGTAACAAATAAAGTTTGAGTAGATAAGTAACCTATACTAGGTATAGGTAGTTAACTATAACTAAAGGTAAACAATCTTGACATGAATTTTTATTAAAATATACTTAGACTTTAAAAATCTAAATCCTTACACTACAAATTAATTAAGAAATTACATTGTTATTTCATAGTTAATTTTATTTGTAGTGATAAGATCGATTTTTAAAGTGTATAATATTTCAATAAAAAGACGTCAAGATGGTTTACATTTAGTTCATTACCTAAACCTTTCTAGTATAACTACTAGGTAACTATTATAATTTTTGTAACGTTGTTTTATTTAGTATTAGAAATAATTTTTGACATGTATTTTTATCTAAAGCACTTTTTAAATCGGTAACTGGGAACTAGAAGGACATGTCAAGATTATTAATATTTTTCTAATGCTAAAAAAAACGAGGTATAGTTACATCGTAAGTTAGATTACTTTACTTCGTAGTTCTTGATTCGAGTAGGTTATTTTTGCTTTTAGGCCGTTTTGCACGAAATATTTAATTTTGGTTTTATCGTTTTAACTGTTCTCATCTGACTAATGAAAGTTAAATTGAGACAGGAATCGCGCGGCAAATTTAAAAATTGTACGTATTTCCCGAGACCCATAATTGATTGTCCGCAAGTACTGTATTGATTTGTAGTATGATAGATAGACGAACACGACACTTTTTTTATTTGTTACGCGATTGCAGTCACTAAATTTTCGTTAGCCAGGCTATTATACATTTTGACATTACTAAATCGAGATTTACCCTTATCCGGCAAGACGGCTTTAGTCACTAACTGGCTCGACACCTATCCAGTTTTTATTTTATCTTCAATCAGAACTTTTCTCTGATATTTTCATCATTTTCACAAGAAATCCAATACTTACATACATTTAGTTCCTTTTTTCCGTATTACTGTAATTTTTCATGATAGTACAGCAATTGCCAGTAACTTAACTTAGACTTAAAAATTTAAATAAATTTTTCTACTTTTCTGATTTACAAAAACAGCTTAAAGACGGTTTCGTTGTCTAATAAGATTAATTTACGAATACGTTCAATAAGATTAATTTACGTGCTCTCATCTACTCAAAGGTTAACTGGTAGAGATCCCTTATAGGGATAAGTTCGCCTTTGTGCATATATTAATGTTATTATTTTTATTTTTTTGTGAATTGTAACTGTTTCTTTATATTTGTACAATAAAGCATTTACCTATTTACTTACTTACGTTTCTGCTTAGGAAAACCACGGTAAGTTACTGGAATGGAATGAATAGTCCTTTTTAAGGTTTCCCTCCTAAAAAATTTCGCGTTGTTGTGAATTGTCGCTGTACATCTGCCGACGAAGCAAAAAATTGGTTGTGTGATCTTGTCGAGTAAGAGGCCGACAAATACCGCTGTTTTATCGTTAAGGTGAACATTCAGGGCTGGTTGACAAATCTTCAGAGCTATTTGGCGAATATTGAGGTCTGTTCGGTGAATATTGCAGACTGGTCAGCGAATACTGCGGACTGGTCGGCGAGTATTGTGGACTGGTCGGCGATAATTGTGGAGTGTCTGGTGAATATTGTGGACTATCTGGCGAATAAGTCGGGCTGGTTGGTGAATATTGTGGACTATCTGGCGAAAATGGTCGGCTGTCTGGCGAATAAGTTGGGCTGGTTGGCGAATATTGCGGACTTGTCGGCGAATATTGTGAACTGGTTGGCGAATACTGCGGTCTGGTCGGCGAGTATTGTGGACTGCTTGGTGAATATTGTGGACTATCTGGCGAATAAGTTGGGCTAATGGGCGAATATTGTGGACTCGTTGGCGAGTATTGTGTGCTAGTCAGTGAAAACATTGGACTTGTCGGTGAATATGTATTTTGGTCAGGTTTTGGTGACATCACAGAGTATTTAGATAATGCCGGTGTATAATCTGGTGATAGTGGTGAGTAGAAAGAAGAAGTTGGTGAATACACGACTGACATAGGAGAATATGATGGGCTCGTTGGAGAGTAGGCTGGAGAAGCAATATTGTTCGGTGACAGTGGTGAATAGCTCGGTGATGTGGGGCAGTAGATGGGGCTCGTAGGCGAATAACTTGGGGATGAAGGTATATACCTTCCGGTAGATAACGGTGAGTAACCCAACGGTGATAAGTCAGGAGATAACGGGGAGTAAGCTGGACTGGATGAGCAATAAGAAGAGTTTTCTGTAGGCGAAGTTGGCGAATAGCGTGGTGACGTAGGCGAGTAGGATGGAGTGGTTGCGGAAATTGGAGATTTTGACAAGTTTCCGTAGCCAGGCGATGAAGGCGAGTACAACGAAGATGCCACCGAGTATCCAGGAGACGAAGGTGAATAACTCGGCAATGTCGGGGAGTATAAAACGGATAATGGTGAATACTTAGGAGACATAGGAGTATAAGAGGGACTCGTTGAAGAGTATTCAGACGATGATGGATTGAGAACTGAAGATCTCGCTGCGTATTTCGGTGAGTAAGAAGGTATCGATGTTTCAGGTGATCCAGCAAAGTCGTGATACGGCGACCACATGTTGTAAGCCGGTGACATGCCAGACACATTTGATACGCTGGATGGAGAAAATGACGGACCACTGGGCGACATTGTGTTTCCGACTGTAAAAAATATACATTTTCAAAATGACAACAATTTCCAATTTTAATTTTCACATTTTTGACTTTAACAAATATTACAATTTCATTTTCTTTACCATATTCAGGGGTGTCTGTAGTAGACCAAGGCGTCATAGGCGTCGATGGCGAAGCCATTCCAAAATACAGGTTGCTTCCAATACCCATGCCCATTCCAAGGCCTCCAATGACCTTGCCATGTTTACATTTTTCAGTGTCAAGAAGTAAATCGAAACATCCTAAAAATAAAACAGATTATTTTATTTATTAATCTCGGCGTTCACATAGGTCCTATTAATATTTAAAGGATTCAATAAATAAATAAATATCTTGGGACAAATTACACCAATTGACCCAGCCCCAAACTAAGAAAAGCTTGTACTATGGGTACCAGGCAACGGATAAACATTCTTATATAATGTAGATAAATACATAATTAAATACATACAACATCCATGACTCGGGCACAAACATTACTTTTCTATTCAAATAGCATGTTAAAGAATCAAGTCTCACCTGTGCCTATTTTTGGTAATTGTCCAACTATAATACTTTCAGACACTCCTCTCATTGGATCAACTTCAGCATTGCTGGCGGCATCTAATAAAACTTCAACTGATTCCTCGAAGGAGCACCTCATAAGTGCGCCAGTGTCTTGCCTATTGATGCCGTGACGAGTGATGGCCATAAGATGACCTTTAGCTGTCATAACGTCACAAAGTAAGGCAAGATGTCGGTAGTTCACGTACAGACCGTAGAACTGCAATACAGCGTTCATTTCCTTTTCAACAGATTTACGCACTGCCTCAATGCCCAACACTTGGAATATTTCGCAGATGTCGTTACTGAAGGTTCTAATTGGGTCAACGTCTCGCTCAGACAATACTTTTAGTAGTGACGATCCGTCAGTTTCTAACAACCATTCAGCTATTGCTTTGAAATCTCCATCCTCTGTTATTACAATGCGTTTTTTTGTATTTGTTTGAGGCAAATGCATGTAAACTTTGGTAAGAGCTTCTATGCCCTGAAGTGTCATGTCTGTTAATATATTGGCTTCAATGCATCTCAAAAACATTTCGTCTTCCATACGATCAGAGTATTCTTCATTATTCTCTTGAAATTTGTTTTCTTCATTATTTGTAACTCTAATCCGCAATATTAGTTTTTCGGCATTGTCATCATTAAATATACAGTTCAAATCTTCTCCGAATCCTTCATTTATCTTTTCTGAAATCTGTTCCAAGGTTAATTTCTTATCTATCATACTCTTACGATCCAACTCCAATCGCAGAAGCCATGGGGAAAGCTTTGATGTATCAACATCAGGCATTTCATAGAATTCTTTTACAAATTCTTGATCTTCAGCAATCACTGTATTTTCTGGGTCCGGATCGTAATATATTGCTGTGTTAGCAGTTACATGACGTAGTGTGGTGTGTTCCAACCTGCATCGTACGTTTTTAGCTTTTTCGGCATCTCGAGCCGCACCGCCAGTTAAAAATACAGTCAGAGAAGGCGCCTGAGGCTTTTTAGAAACGCTAATAATTTCGTTGAGGCGCGGTACACCCAGTGTTACATTCTTAGACGAAACACCAGCGAAATGGAAAGTATTGAGAGTCATCTGCGTCGCGGGCTCTCCTAAGGATTGCGCAGCCAGCGCTCCCACCATTTCCCCAGGATGTACTTGAGCCTGCTGAAAGCGAGTCTCAATTTCTCCGAGCAACCACTCGAAGGCCTCTTTAGATAGTCTGTATTCTTCCGAAACTATTTTCGTGCAAAGAGTGGATCTAACTAAGCATTGGAAGAGTAGCGTAGCATTCTCATTAGCTTGTTTAGATAAACAGTCATCACCAGCTACAATGACACACTTTTTCAGAAGATCCTTGACACCTTGAATTACTTTGACAGGACTGAGATCAGTTGGCATTTTCTTGTCGATATGAAAAATTTGCTGTACATTCCAGATCATTCTTTTTAAATTACATGGCAGTACGACTTTAGATTCACCGGTGCTAAAAATTTCACGTAACACTTTCCTATCTTTATTTAGCTGGTTCCATTCATTTTCCAGGTCTTCTACGACGTAGCCGGCTTGTGTGAGCTCCTTTACAGTCTCTTCATTAAAAATCCTTGCTAGTGACCGTTCATCGGAATGGTCAAATTTATATTTTTTTTCAAAAGCCTTGTTGGATAAATTTAAAGTAGGCAGATTTTGCAATTCGACAGCTTCTCCGGCTAAACCATCTTCTCCATATCGCAGCTGAATCAGCTGGCCGACAGAGTTTCGTACAGTGCCATCATAATGAACCATTACAGACTCCATAGCCTTTATTAGGCGTCGTTGGATATATCCGGTTTCGGCTGTTTTTACAGCAGTATCAATCAGACCTTCGCGTCCACCCATAGCGTGGAAATAGAACTCTGTAGGAGTTAAACCAGCAAGGTATGAATTCGCTACAAAACCTTTAGATTCTGGGCCATGATCGTCCTTAATGAAATGTGGCAAGGTTCTTTTTCTGAACCCAAACGGAATTCTTTTACCTTCAACATTTTGTTGCCCAACGCAAGCAATAACCTGAGAAATGTTGATAGTTGATCCCTTGGAACCTGCCATCACCATAGCCTTAAGATTGTTGTATTCAGTTAAAGATTTCATAGCCATATTGCCAGTCTTCTCGCGAGCTTCATTTAGAACACAATTTACTTTGTTCTCAAATGTCTGCCTGAGTGTGTTTCCAGGAGTTGGATCTAACTCCATACTATGAGCTTGTTGAGTGATCTCTATAACGTCTTCTTTAGCTTTTTCAATGGCGCGCTGAATTTCTTGGTATGTATGCGGATCAGCGACTGTATCACCGATGCCAATTGAGTGGCCTTCTAGCAACAACCAATTATTAATAACAGTTTGGATGTTTCCATACAACTGTCCAGCAATTTCATGTCCCAGTTCCAATGTGCATATATGAAGCAGAGAACCAGCTGATGCACCAAGTGATTTTTTACATAATATTCCCATAAGTAGTTCACCATTTTCTATAACTACTTTTGAATCACTGGGTGAAATCCATTTTTGGGAATCCTCATCTGCATCAGAATGTGTGCACATCATATTTAAAGTTCCAGGTATTATCAATGTAAATATTTGCTTTCCAGTCCAAAGTGGTTGTGGTTTTAAAATGCAGGGCTGTGGAATTCTACCATCCCATGTCGGTAAAAACATAAGAAGGTTCATAACTTGCTCCTTCGTTAAAAACACATCTCGTTTTGTCATTTTTCTTACAGCAGTAAGTGTATCCTGCACTATTCCCATAACCGGTTTGTTAGCTTGCGGAGAAATGATCTGTCGTGGCGTCATGTGAATGTTCTCTACCTCCGCACGCGTTTCCATAGATTGGGGCACATGCAAGTTCATTTCATCACCGTCAAAGTCAGCGTTGTACGGCGAAGTGCAACTCAAGTTCATACGAAATGTTGACCATGGCAAAACTTTTACTCTGTGGCCCATCATACTCATTTTGTGCAATGAAGGCTGACGGTTAAATATAACCAAATCGTCGTCTCTTAGATGTCGTTCTACTTTGTACCCGTATTGCAGATGCAAATCTGACGGCCTAGGATGAAATCTCAAATCTATTCTTTCTCCGTTGTCGCGAATGATGTACTTGGCGCCTGGATATTGTGAGTCGCCGCGCCTTACCAGTTCCTGAACGCTGTCAATGTTGAAAGGTGTTACCAATTCCGGGTAGGTTAGATTCTGAGCAATAGATCTAGGTACCCCTACTTGGTCAATACGCAAGTTGGGATCAGGTGTGATGACGGTACGTGCTGAAAAATCTACGCGTTTTCCCATTAGGTTTCCTCTGATTCTTCCTTCCTTACCTTTCAATCTTGCACTAATAGCTTTCAATGGTTTTCCAGATTTATGCATAGCCCTGTTTAAAAAAAAGTTATTTTAATGTATAGTTACTTGAGTAATTAAAGCATAAAATGAAACTAAGTATTTATTAGTCAAATAGAACTTGTTGGTACACGTTTGGTAAATCGTACTTGTCTGACGACTTACTTATAATGTTGACTCATGAAACTATTGATTAGATTGTTGTTATCTTTGTTATTGTGAATCCTATTTTGCCTTTACGAAGCGTTGGTTACTTCAATTTTAACAATACTTAAAATTCACATACTATACTTGTTATTTCCTTATACCTATAAACTTACTTAGGTAACCCAGGCTTATCATTGTCAATTAATGTAGCTACGTGAAACTGCAGCGTTCTGACTTTATCAGCTATAATATGAGCTGCAGCTCCAGAGTCTTGACTTTTCTTTAATTCATTGTTGATTTTAACTATGTCTGCAAGTTTATGAGTCAAGTCGTCCTGATTCTTAGCCGCCCCGAACGTGACCACAGCTGGTCGCATTGGTAGAGGTGGCACAGGTAGCGCTGTAACTATCATCCAATCTGGTCTCGCAAATTTAGGGTCCATTCCCAAAATGAAAATTTCTTCATCTGTAATGATAAATCAAGTTTTCATCATGGAAATCCTAGACACTAGACACCCTTACAAAACTTTACGATAGAGTCCTTTGTTATTCCCGTGATTATTCACTGTAACTTAATAAATTATTTTACAAGAGAACGGCATTGAAACCACGGTTTTTATCATTAATGTAAATGGAAAGATTGGCTACATATTCATATTGCATAGATTGGATTCATATTGCATCTTAGGTATGACAAATTGGTAATGTATTATTTATTGGCTAACATAAATGTGGTGCCAGGACCTGTTATATGTCTGAGAATTTCCCATACTCTTTCAGCGGTCATTACAACTTTCTTTTCCTGAGTGTCTTCATTGACATTTTTCCACTCTGCAACGACATCTAATCCCTTCCGTTTAATAGAAGGTTGGTAGTGGCCACATCCTCCATGGCCCGAGTCTTTTTTGGCTTTCTCATCATTTGTTTCACTTGTGTCCATGCATTCACCACCTTCGCAGATGTTTTTCCCCTTGCACAGGTCATATACATACGTCAATCGTTTTCGTGGTTGCCCTTTTGTTTTAATTACAATTTCTTTTATCTTGGGGTTAGTCTAAAAAAACAATAGGCGGTCAACCAAACATTTTTTCAAAAGAATAAGTTCAACAGTTATACCATGATATATTATCGGTCCCGTGCCATAAACATAGATCACGAATTCATCAAAGACGAAGAATTTATAATGTGATAAGGTTGTTTTTTTCGATCTCGAATAGTCGTAGTGGTCATGATCACCTTAGATTAGAACCATGAATGGCTTTGGCACGAGACTGTTAATGATCAATTTAAGATCCTCACCGGGCTAACGAGCAGTTTCGAACAATAAAAACAGACGCATCGCAGTATTTGAATTGTTTTTTTCATAAATCCGATATGAAATACTGGTTTGACCAGGTCAATATGCCCAAAATGACCGGGGCACTCCGTTAAATTGCCTGCACAAGTCTGGCATCTAGATCTTCTATCGGTGACACCTTGTCGAGGATCCATGAGTCCACCGATTTTTGGTCTTCCGCGTTCCATGGTGATAGGGAATCTGATACCCTCTTCCGTGACTGACATGCGTCGCTAGAAAAATGGTAACATACAAGTCTAAATATATATACTTGGAACAGTAACGTTAACGGACGTTAACATTTTTTGGAACTTAATCATGATCATTATCATCTCCAGCTTATGTTTACGTCAATACGTCCCACTGCTAATCACAAGCCTCTGCTCAGAATGATGACTTTGGCTGTGGGAACATGCAGGCCCACTGCAGATTGGGAACTTCATTTCGCACACACAATTGAAAAAAAAAACAATTTTTAAATTTGTATTTTATTACCTAACGTATCCCTTGTGCGCGATTCCGACTCGCACTTACACAGCTTTTTAACTACAAATTTTATTACAAGCTTTTATTTGTTTACCTATCCCGATTTGTGTGTCTGTCGGTAATGAAACCTTGCAATTGAAATTGACCGACTTATCTAGTTGTCGGACAGTCTTGGAATTTGGTAGGCATAGTTAATATGCAATATACCTACCTAAACAATGCAAGTAGGTAGGTACTTATAATGAACAAAAAATAGTCCACAAATTTACGGATAAGACCTAACTACCCATCTTATAGGACAGTGATGATAACTGGAGGAAAGGAAGTGAAAACCCAAATAAAAGACTACTTAATAGGAAAATAATTAAACATTACAACTCGGTTTTATTTGTTTTATTAAGTAACCTACCTACAACTTTAAAAAACTTCACGAACAGAATCGATGAGCCGACGACAAACAGGTTGCAATTAGTTAAAAACTATAAAAGTAATAACCGATGTGAATATGTATGACCGTCGAAAAAACTGAAACTAGTGTTCCTCTGTGGAAGCTCTTAACGGTATACATAATTGTCATGTGCGTACCTAATATTGAAACGAACTAAGTACTTTTTCAAACAAAAATGTAATGTTATTAAAGCATCATCTAGACTATAGTAGGGGAGAGCCCATGAAATAAATCGGGATTTACTCGAGCGTCATAGAGACCTATTGGATTGCGAAGCTTAGATTTTATAGTCAGCTTTATGTATGTAAACCAAATTTTACAAAGAAAAGGGTAAGTAGTTGGTAGGTATGTACCCAAGAACATAAAAAAAATTAAAACCTCCCACTCACCAATAAAAAAATAAAAAAAGCTTTTTATGCCAAAAATGCCTTACATCATTTTGGAAAAGAGATACTCTTCAAACTACTGGGCCGATTTTTACCAAACATGGCTAAGACCCACCGCTAGGGCTAGGACGCTGGATTTCGAATGAAAAAAAATCGCATCCAAATCGGTCCATTCCTTTGAGGGCTACAATGCCACAGACATAGACATCGACATCAAACCTATAATATAATTACACCACTCTTTTTGCGACAGGGGTTAAAAATAAAGTCTTTTATCTTTATAGTATAGTATTAGTCGTATCATTTATTTCTCATTTCTTCTAAAAATGTATAATACATGTATACTGTACATTTTTTTTTTATAATACAAACCTGAGCCAGATGCGATTCGTTACGGCTCTTCAACTGATGCTTCCAAAATGAAAGGGTAAAGTAGTTGGGGCCTAATCAAGGACTACGAAAATAAAAGGAATTCGTTTATCTTTATTGCATACTAGTTTAATTATACCATTTATAAAAATAAATTTCTTTTAAACATTAATACAAACCTGAGCCAGATGCGCGACGTTACGGCTCTTCAATTGATGTTTCCAAAAATTAAAGGGTAAGTAATATATCTAGAAAGTAAGTACTCAAGGACTACGAAAATAAAAGGAAGTCGTTTATTTTTATTGCATACTAGCAATACCATGTATTTTGTTATTTCTTTTAAAAACTATTCATACAAACCTGAGCCAGATTTGGGACACGGCTCTTCAACTGATGTTTCCAAAATTAAAGGGAGCTACTAGGAATAAAATAAATAATAATTGATGTAAAAATACACAATAGGTACATAAATAAGATACCAAGTATGTAATGCAGCATATGTTTTATTTTGTTAAGCATCTTTGTTGTAAAAATATACCTAGCCATCATGTCAATCATTCATCACAATCAAGTACCTACTTATACTATACCAAACTCTCAACTCAATACAAATGAAAGTGGTGACTTTTTCAATGTTATTTTGTTATTAATATTATTAATACTTAAGTACATTACTATTTAAAAGTGATTAAGCTTTACGGGTATTACCCAGAACTGGCCCAGAAATACCCAATGACCGTTCTTGAATCTCATGCATGACGCAACATCGGCTGCGCTGTTTTCCTCGAGTGACTCATTCTTCGAACGAATGTGGCGCACGCACACATACAAATGTTGCGACTACATTATCGGGATTCGACGAATGCTCGACCTGTCGCGACATGTATATCTCTGCTTTGAGGAAGTCGTTGGGGTGTAAGTGTATACAAAGTTCGAAATAGGTAAGGTACATAAACATAATTAGATGTAATATGTTAGTGGGAAACAGACGGCACGATACGATACGAAATTTTAATTTTAATTTCAGAGTTCAATAGAGATCGTTAATGCACCTCCTTGAAATAAAGCTCATTGCGCTCTAGCTATCTTATTTTTTCCTTTTATTGATGCTTCCATGAGAGGGGATACAATTTTTAGGATTTTATAAGTTTTATTAAATATTCACTTCATAAAAAAGTTGCTAATAGACGGATTGCTTGATATTTTTTTAAGAAATATCAATATCACACCATAATTTTAAATTTAGAATAGGTAAGCACCACTAAAAAATGTTCGATATCTAATAACAAAAACCTATATTCAACCCACTTAAAAGTTGACAAAAGACACCTACTTTTTAAAGATTCCGTCACAGCTTTTATAGATTCAGAATAAAAGGCCTGTGACATACACCTACCTTCGGACAGACAGAACGGAACTATATAAGGATTTCATTTTCACCATTCTGGCTACGAAATTCTAAAGCACCACTTACTATTTCGTCCGGTGAAAGTATACCGAACTGAACCCTCCGCACTTGGCGCACAGGTGCCTTGGAATCGTTCGTCGTAGCCATTTTGAATGGCCAATGGCCAATAAGTCGGGTTTTACAAATCCCGTGGTATTTATACTACGACAAAGGTTGCCAGTGAATGAACTCAGATTTCCCTATCAGTAAAAAAAATATATTGCCATTTTTTAATGATCAATTACCCATAAAAGCGTCGTGTAAAAAAAATATCGAAGTTGTCTTGATACTTGTAAATAACACTAAAGTTAAAGAAAAATATTAATTTATTTCATTGGTTTCAGCTTCCAGTATTTTTATTTCTTAGCTAGTTCATGGAAGGAGGTGTATCGATATTTATACCCTCGACTGTACTAGGTACCTCCCACTTCTTTGGCCGTTTGGTAGGCCTACTCCGAAGTTCGTGTCGTTCCGCTCACACTAATAATTAATATAGGGGAGTGAGGAACCTTATGATACGAATTTCAAATTTCGAAATAGCAACCTGGGCCTGGCAGCTGGCAGCGGCTTTTGAAAACAGTATCCAACAGATCCAACTTCTCTGATAGGAGAAGAATGAGTACCTAAAAGCATTCGGGTTATGCTATTTATATATTCTATACTTACTTAATATTATAAGAAGGTAGTTTGTGAGTTTTTGAGGTTGTAGGGGGATAATCTCTGGATCAACTGAACCGATTTTGAAAATTCTTTTACCAGTAGAAAGTCACATTATTTGTGAGTATCATAGGCTGTACTTGATTCTGCGCGGATGAATTCGCGGGCAACAGCTTGCACAAGAGTAAGTTACGTGTAAGTAGGTATGTACTTGGGCGATGAGATTCGCTTGTCCAGGTTAATTTAGTATTTCTTTTCGTAATAAAACCAAACTATATTAACTTGGAAGCTTGAAAGGTATAGCTTTCTGTATGTAAAATTGTATTGTATCTTTATTAAGTACTAGTAACTATTTGTTAGGAAGTACTTATTGGGTAGTGGTTATTCTTAAGCGTTTTCCAAAAAAAAAAGTCCACATGAACATTTTTTCTAGAATTTAAATATTTTGGGTTTTTCTTACTCAGAATCGGTTTACCCTATCGATTCTCATACAAGAAAAAAAAATCCTGTTCGTCACGTTCCATACCATGTTAAAAAAGTGACGAACTGGAATGGAAACTTTGGGACACATTTCTTCTTGTATAAGGATCGATAGGGTAAACGGTTCCGATTTCCTTCTGAATAAATAACTTACTTGAAAACATAAAATAGTTAAATTCTGGAAAAAAAAACCATGTTGACTTTTTTTGGGAAAACACTTACTACTGGAATGCAAAATGTTCATTGGAAACAGAACTTTGACAAAATTATGTCTAAAATGACAAAAGGAAATGCTCGTTTAGCAACAGGATAGAGGAAAATTAAACAACAGAAAATGCCAGTTATTACTTAAATATTATTGCAAATTCACGTTTATAAATATACTTTGGCAGAACAAAAAATCTAGCTCTCAAAATTATTACACAGAGGTGCTGTTACATAGTTTATAGTAATTACTAATAGAAAATGCGTTTTTATTTAAAATATGAGCTTCAGTTATGCTTTACTACTGCTGGAAGCACTATTTGTGTTAAATTCTAGAAAATCTTTGAGTAGTGTTGTACGTCTCTTCTCCGCAATATCCATTTGATTTTCTAGGTCGCCTCGATCCGTTGTTTCTGCACGTTCTACTTTCCATGATAAGTTTTCAATTTCTGCCTCCAACTGAGCCTGAAATAAAGTTTATATATGTAGGTTTGAGAAATACAAAAACACGCGATTGATAAGTACTTAGGGATCAATCACGAATCAATTCTTGTACGACAATAAATTATAATAGAAGATTAGAGAGAATTACGATAAATTACCTGCTGATATTCGAAAAGTTCTTTTCTGGGCCCGACCTCCATATAGTAAGCATAGGGATAAGTATATTGTAGTGTATATCTACAGCGTTTTAAAAGTCTTGCGGAGTCCCAGAGGTACTGCCAGTCGATCCATGTACCTTCACCAGCCATCACCTGAAAATTCAGAACAATTGCTAAAATATTAGAAAATGTCTTTAGCAGTTAAAGGTTAAAAATATCGGTATAGGAATTTAACGAGTGGAGTATAAATCTATACTAATATTATAAAGAGGAAAGATTTGATTGTTTGTTTGAATTGAATAGGCTCCGAAACTACTGGACCGATTTCAAAAAAAAAAATTGCCGTTAGAAAGCTACATTATCACTGAGTGACATAGGCTACTTTTTACCGCGGGAAAATATCTTTTCCTATTGGAAAATACCTTTTCCTATGGGAAAATTAATTTATCGCGGGCGAAGCTGCGAACGGAAGGCTAGTTATTAATAAAAAAAAACGCCAAACCATTGCGGCGATCGCACACTGTGATTGTCGAATTGAGCAAGCAGAAAATTATGATTGATAATTATAGTAAAATCACAAATAATTAAAATGGATTTGTTTCACATAGGGTACAAAGGAAAAACATGTGAATCATCTAGTCCTAGCATGATGTAAGTGAAAAGTCACTCATGTAACGTGTTGCAGAACTGGATAGTCCATTTTGCCACTCTATTGGTTACTTACTGTATAAAATAATCAAAGCACATCTTCAGATAGATCTACTCCAATAATATCTGAAAGAAGCTTAAATGCAATATTATTATTATTTTCTATGAAGAAACTTGTGCTTCCTTACCTTTTGATTTATACGGCTCTTAAGACTAGCCAAAGTTTGTTCCTCCAATTTAAGAGATCGTGCGTGATTCTCCCATCTTTCATAATAATGTAAATATTTTTTAAGGGCTTCTCGAGCCTGGAAGACAGAAATAAAAAATGACAGTAAAGCTGGCCAAACTCCTCGAGTTTTGATGCATTAACAATTAACATTTAATACATGAGTAGCATTTTGGGCCCCCATTTTCAAAGTTTATAAATAAAAGTTCACACATGTAACGCTTTGTGTATATGTATACCTGTGCATGTTGGTTATCATTAGTCAAATTAGGATCTTCTTTATAACGACTGCACTCATAATATTCAGAGCCATGAGTCTTCCAATCGCCCAGACAGACCCAACAGAAGTCGTGCCTGCAAGCACCACATTGCATATGATTGCAACCTCCATTCTTCTCTATGCATATCTGGCACTTAGGGCAGTCCTGCAACAAAATAACAAAATTATACACACATTGGTATAGGTCGCGTCATGTAAAAAGAACGCTGGAAAAAAGTAGAGGACCCCCCCTCTGCTCATAATGTACCCATGCGCAAGCACTCCACTTTCTTCCAGCGTTCTTTTTACATGATGCGAGCTATAGGAACATTTTATTTTATTTTTCTCTACCGGAAAACTATTGCCAATGACAAAAGCCAGGGGAAGTTGTTGGAGGAGGTCTATGCCAAGTGGCACACTGTATCAGGGATAATGTTATACATTTTGTGTAATGGAAACGTAATACATACAAAAAATTCACAATATAAGTCTTATTAATTTTTCTGAGATAAATAATCAACTAAATTTGGAGATTGCAACTCTACTCAAATACTATACCTTTTTACGCTACACCATGGACAAGTATTTATTTACTTGTTTTTGTTTACCATCAGAGAAAATGCAGAAAATAATCAATACTCAAAGGCAATCCAATAAGCTAACAAAAACAATGTTTAGGGTGTTGATAACAGTTCAGTATGGACCTTTGTGTGTGCACTAATATAGTTGGCAGTTTCAGAGTCATCAGCACACTTGGTGAGCCAGCGGCGTATGGTGGCACAGTCAGTGGGCGCGTGGTGCGGAGCGCCGCACGAGAAACACGTGAGGAGTTCACATCCAGAGCATTCAACGCGACGAGCGCCCTCGCGCACCCATGCTTGGAATATCCACTGAAAAAAATTTACAAATTTAACCATCATATTTTTTAAAATTTCAGATTAAACACCCAAATCCAGCGCAATCATTAGAGGTGTGGTGTAATGTGGTTGTGTAGTGTACTGTACTTCTAGTGTAGAAACAAGTAAAGTATGGGACTTATATTTTCAAGCTTTCAGAGGAATGGATGGAATATTATATTGCATAAAGACAAGGAAGCCTTTAGTTATACTCACAACTAAACTTGAGTTATGAAAAAGAGACAACAAGTCTCTTCCATAGATTGAATGGATTTAGTCTTGATGAATTAAAAATGAGCAAGCTTTAAACAAATAATTAAAATCAGCAGGCAAGTTATTACCTGGCAATTCGGACCAGGACAAAATCTGAGTTGCGGGTGTGATGTGACATGGTCCTTGAACATAAACTGCTGATAGCGTTCCCGCAAAGCTGGTTTAGCTACATGGGACAGCACAAAGTCCTCTGGGACTCTCACTTCACAATCCTGTGCCATACATTGAATAGTGTTTGACACACCTGAAACGAAGACAGGATGGTCCATCAAGGTTATCCATCATTATCATTGTTTATATGATTGGCATTTAATTTCATCATGCTCTAATGTATCATTTATTAATTGTTAAATCAATCTCTTTTGTGGTATGACAATTGCATAAGTTGTTATAAACACAAATTTATAAATGTAAGAAGTTTTTTCATTACTTTTACATTAATGTATTATTAATTAATGTATTTTCTTTTAATAAATTTTCAGCTGCATATCCATTTAAATACAATGGAGGTATTTCATCTCAAATTTTAATTGGGAAGCTGCAGAAAATAGTTGTTACTCATTTTCTCCTTATAGTTATCCAACAAGGAAAACAAAATACAAATAACTGATGAATCAGTAACTTTTGCTTAATAATTGTCCAACTAGAATGGTTACTTATGTTATGATATTACTTTGCAACAATTTATAGAGATGTAACTTATGAGTAACTACAAATAGCAGTAAATCTAAGGTGCAAACTAATTTTCATCAGAAGTTTACCATAAATGTACAATAAAAGGACAATTTATTTATGTCTTTCAATATTGTAGTCTGTAGTATAATATACTACCTATTGGTGTTTATCAGCTTACCTTGCTTAATTTGCACCTCAAAATGCATAGCCCAGCAGTCATTACAAAAGTAGTGTCCACAAGTCAAAGCACTGTATTTGGTCAAAGCAGGAGTGTTAGCACAGACAGCACAAGATGTCCGGCTTGAGCCAGCTTGTACTGAGGGCACTCGGGGCTTCACTCGACTGTACAACAGCACTTCATTCGCATTATTCTTATACTTATTTATAATCTCTTGAGCATTCCATTCATAGGCATGTAACATTACCTGAAAACATGATCACTTTTATAGCAAAAGCACGTAAACTACGAACTTCTACAGAAATTAGCCGGTACTTATGATCAGTTTTTTAATTAACTATTAAAGATTACGAAATTTTTTCCTAAGCAAATCATATTTTATATTTTGTGAACAAACCTTTGCGAGTGAAGGTGTAATTTGAAGGCTATTGCTGAGCAATTCAATCGATTCGTTTAACAATTTCTCTACTTCTTCTACCTTGTGACAAGAGTACAAAAAATATTCGGGATCAGCCTTACTACGATCCACCGCTTCCATATCACAATCATCTTGTTCTCCGTAGTAATCGTAGTCGTCTCCATCGTTGTCTGAATATTCCATATCAGACTCCGCAGACATTTTGTACAATTGTAGATAGGAAGATGAGATCGAAACGAATGGAGATAGGTTGGCTGTATATCAAGAAGGCATTATGTTGTTGTGATACACTAGAACAATATTGAAATTTCGTTAATATATTATCACAGATTAAAACGCAGCAAATTGTGATCACTATTAATCTCCTCTTACTTGTTTATTGTAAGAAAATCTATCGTTTATTTACTACCGTTTTCTGTGTTTTCTACTAAAAACTCAACAGTGTTACTACTACTCCAATTAGAAATATATCCATTGTCTCATTCTTTCCTTCTGCGAATTTTATTTAATTTAATGTTGATATATCCATGCATGAATTATTATTTATTCGGATTATTGACACTAAAGAAAAGTTTTAAATAATTCTACATAAATAAGATAACGTTTGCATGCCAGTTATTTGGTTAGACGTGTCGCTGGACATCAACACAAAATACTAGATTACTTTTTTACCATGTCTAAAGCAAAATAAACTATTTCATATCATTAAAGCAAAAATAGAAAAATTAAAATTACCAAACTACAAAGCGGGCAAAGTAAACCGGCAACATTGGTTGATGCATCTAAATGTTACCAGTCAGATATAAAGACCCTGTTCTGATGGTAAAAATCTTTGAAAATCTTCTTTCCATGTAGTCTTCTAAATGATTAGATTATCTTTAACACATTAAACACCGTAAGATATAATTTATATTATAATGGGCTTGGGTTTATCTCACTCCTTTTTAATAGGAGTAAAATGCTTTCGGATGCATTGCCATGAAATATCGACAGATTTTAAACTGATATATCGATACTCTGCGCTCTAGCTGAGTTGTCAGAATTGTCATTCAAAGGTCACCTTGGTGAAGTTCATCTGTGACAGATTCAAATTCAAAAAGATTTAGAGATTTACTTTTGGTGCGTATCCTAAATATAAATAATAACAAAATTTTGCTTACCGTATCAACAAATGTGCAGTTTAATTCAAGAATTGTTTATATTTTAACGCGTTGTATATTATCAGTGATAAATAGTTTTCTCTGCTTTGTAGGTGTCGGGGTATAATTAACCCTTAAAGATGGATGTGACGGCTACGCAGAGGTTTATCGAGAGGGGGTCCCATAAAGGGAAGGGTCTAGCCGTCTTTACGAGCGGTGGAGACTCGCAGGGTATGAACGCTGCCGTGCGATCGGTGGTACGAATGGGTATTTATTTGGGCTGTAAAGTATACTTCATCCGCGAAGGCTACCAGGGTATGGTAGACGGAGGGGACAACATCGAAGAGGCCAATTGGTCTTCAGTAAGCTCCATCATCCACAAGGGTGGCACTATTATAGGCTCTGCCCGATGCATGGATTTTGTGTAAGTTTGATTTGTTATGTTTATTTCTATAATTTGTTTTGATAAATGTAAACAGCTCTGTAAATGACTTCTAAACAAGCCGCTTATTTAGGGTTACATTGTCACACAATTTTTAATGTTGCAAATAACTTTCATCATTCATACCTGTAAGTGCGAGGTAACATACCTTTTTAGTAAAGGTAATTTTTTTTTCAAGGTGTTTCATGAGATAACTTGTCACAATAATTTTTTTTGATTTCCCTGTTACAGGCAGCGAGAAGGTCGCTTGAAGGCTGCATACAATTTAGTAACCCGTGGTATTACCAATCTGGTGGTGATTGGAGGTGATGGTTCCCTCACAGGTGCTAACCTCTTCCGTCAAGAATGGTCCAGCTTGCTCGATGAACTTCTTGCAAATAATAAAATCACCAAAGACCAGCGAGAGAAGTACAAGCACTTGCATATTGCAGGGATGGTGAGATAATTTTACCTTTAACTTTACCTTTTCCCCTAATTTAATAGCTTTAATCTTTTTTTTTTCTTTTTTCAAATAAAGCTATGGTATGTCATAAATAGGGCTAGTTCTAGAATCCATGGAGTCACTGTGTTAATAATATTTTTCAAAGCCTTCATTAAAATTTGTACTATACTGTATTGTACCTCTCACCTTGGGTCACCAAGATTGCTCCATATATGATGTTATTAACTTCAGTGCCAGCAGCTCATCATGCAGATAAAGCAAAAAATGGTTTTGTCAAGTTGCAGAAAACATAATTATGTATATACATAGACTTTGACTTTGAAAATTATTCCTAACAAATATTCTATTTATTTTACAGATTTTAGAGTGTGCTACCAAATGTCACACTTAACTCTAAGATTTAGGAAATGTTCAGTAAAAATGTGTTTCATTATGTACTTCTTTTTAAGGTGGGCTCCATTGATAATGATTTCTGTGGAACAGACATGACTATAGGCACTGACTCAGCTCTGCATCGAATTATTGAAGCCATTGATGCCATTGTCAGCACTGCTTACTCCCACCAGAGGACATTTATCATGGAGGTCATGGGTAGACATTGTGGGTATGTAAAAAAACAAAAAAAAAAAGACATAAAACTTCATGACTGTTTACTGTTTACAATCTAGTATGTAGTATTTCATACTCTGCTGGGTTCCAAGTAAAGAAAAATTGGAGAGTGAACCAAAATTGTTGCGCTATTTCACAATCGAAAATCACAGGAGATCAAATTGCAATACTTTTTCGATTGTGCAGGAATACAAAAAATACCATGGTTAAATTAATTTTATTTTACTATACTCTATTCATGTCTGTGTTTGTGTGCATATCATTTCATATTTCAGAGACAGCTATAAGACTGGATATTAGCAGCACTTTACACTGTGTATACAGTCAGTTATAAGAATATACCTAAGGCCAATGATGATGAAATATTTTGTTAACATGGTTCTTATATTTGTTACCTACTTAACTTATGCACCACCATTTTTTAACGCTAGCTAAGCTTGCATACGGCAAAGAACATGGAGTTGAATAAAGCAACAAATATTTTAATTGTAATTTATTGGTTTAGATATCTTGCTGTGGTAACGGCATTGGCATCTGAAGCGGATTTTGTGTTTATTCCTGAAGCACCCCCGTCAGTTGACTGGAGCGCTAAACTTTGTGATAAGTTAGAGCAGGCAAGCTTCTACATTTATATACATCTAGCTCCTTTGCACCCGTTGGATTTCTGCATAGTCTTAGCATCCATGGTTATGACTCCTATTTATGTACCACCTCATAACTGGTATTTGTTTAGTTTTCTTGCAGTGTACACCGCTCTCTGTACGGACGCTACTTATAGCTTTATTTGCGAGGAACCAGCGCCCCTCAATTGGGATGTAAAGTTGTGTTCAAAAATAGCAGAGGCAAGAATTTAAATTTTATTTATGTGGGAGCAGGATCACTTATTCCATTTTCCTCTATTTATTCACTTCATTAAATCCAGTTGGCAGGCTTCCCTGGCGTGTCCTTGTTTGTACCTGTCCGATGGTGGTGTTTAAACTCTTTTTATACTCATCATGTGGCATAGAGTATGAGGTGGGTTTCGCTTGCATGATCCAATATGCGCGGGCCGCTTGTTGCAGTTACCTGGCACTTGTGGCCGCTCTGGCGAGCGAGGCGGACCAAGTATTCATTCCCGAGGACCCTGTTCCCAATAATTGGGTTGAAAAGCTTTGCAAACGATTGACACAGGTACGCAAGCTTAATTGAGTGGCTCTGTGCACACATAACACGCAATCGCATTTCGCAAGCAATCATTTATTTCGGCTTTAAGTACCTATATTAGGCTCCCCGCACTGTATAGAGTATTTTGAGATACATGATGTCATTCTCGATCAAATCAATTTAACCAATTGAAACAAGATATTTTCAGTTATTTGACCGTGCGATGAAAAGGATGGCCTGTTGAATTGCTGAATTAACTTATGCGATTTAAATACGCCCAGTAAAGATCGGTGTTGGTACGCCCTAATAACTCGTCTGTGTTTGATTGTGCGTTGTTTGTTGACTGTACTGTACCTTTTATCTTGAATCTTTTTTTATTTGAAGTTAGTTATTAATGTAATTATCTTTGCATGTTTGTTAGAAAATACAATGCCTATGTGTGATGTAAGATAAAGTAATAGCTAGTAACAACGGATTACACAAATTCTGCATGAGACAGTAAAACGTACGGTGTCCGTATATAATATACGTATTCCTAAAGGATGTTTACGCAAACTGCATGCTGACATTGCTGACCTACTAATATACGAGTAGACAGGATATCTATGGTATCTAACATAAAGAACATCATGAGCACTGCACGTAATACTTATAAAATGGGAACTAAATTCCATTTGTAGTTTTAAAACTTTATGATCATGATAAACTTTATGAACTTAGTACAGGTAAGACAATGCTTCCAGCCGAAATGAAACCGGCACGTTTCAGCTGTATGAGCGGTTTTTTGCAGTGCTTTTTCTTGATAATTGACACGAAAAAGAAGCGTTCGATGTGCTCATCCAGTGGCCCGATTTTTGAAAGCAGATGATTGCCCGAAATTGCCATGCGGAAGTGGAAAAAATCTGCATATAATAAAACTAAAACTCAAATTATAATATTTTCGACTAGCTCACTAATGATAGCAGTAATTTTCTTCTACTTTATTCGTAGATGTATAGAATTCAATTCAGTACGATTTCTTACCGCTTTCGAGTTTACTTTCGAGTGACGGACTTTGAAAAATTGGGACCAGCTCTGGCGCACTACGAGGTTCGTCTTAAGGCACTCTGCTCTAATGCTACGGGCATCTTGCAATTTTACATTTTAAAACTTAATAATTTCGAAACAGGAGAGGAAAGCGGGCCAGCGTCTGAACATCATAATTGTGGCTGAGGGAGCCATCGATCGCGAAGGCAAGCCGATCACAGCTGAGCTCGTGAAGAAGGTTGTCGTTGACAATCTGCAGCAGGACACTCGCATCACTGTGCTGGGTCACGTGCAGCGAGGTGGTTCACCTTCTGCTTTTGACAGGATTTTGGTAAGGATAATTCCGTTATAAATGTCTCCCAAAATACATATATTAGAACTAATCCTGAATTTATTATGGTTTATTCTGAGCTGTTTTATAAGCCCACCAATAGTCATCCGTTTTTGGAGTTTTTAGGATATCTGGAAAAACATAAAAAAAATACAAAAATTAGTGTAAAAAGTAGGTACATTAAAGTTAGGTAGGTTAGGCAGAGGTAACTACCTACTCGGTGGAGTGGTGCGGGCTATGAGACGATACTCGCGATATAAAACAGGTTATTTAACGTTTATGGCTGGCCTTTTTACGATTTCGCAACTAACGCTACCTAGAGTTTTTAAATGCCTTTACGTCGCTTTCATCATCAAGTTTAGTTTAGCGCAGGGACAACCTTCAGCCTACCGAAATCGATACTAGGTGAATGAACGGTCTAGTATCCAGACGCAGCGGTTAATTTAATGTGACGATGTCTTGTTTAGTCTTTGATAGAATCTTACTACAAATAGGTATAAGGCAAACTGTTTAACTGTTTTTATTACTTTCGGGTTTCAGTTCCAGCAGATATCTACAGAACGTGAAGATGATTTGTTTGAATTTACTTTTCAGATGTGTGTCTTTAATTTTATGTGGGTACTACAATGTCAATTACTATTCGAATACCATCGCTACCACATTTAAAGATCGACCGGATTATTAAACCGGAGGCTAAATATTTTATAGTTTATAGTAGCTCCAATGTCTTTGGCTTCTATATAGATAAGCTTTGCCAGATTCTGGAATTGTCCCCCGTTTAGTGGATATCCACGAGTTTCGAAATTCCCCCAATTTCGAATTTACCCCAATGCACCTTACTCAGCCTTTATTACGGCAAGAAGGTCGAAAATATGATATGATACAAGTGGCCAATGATTAAAATTGTTTACACAAATTGACTCTCGCACGCAACGAGCTGCGTTGTATTAATGCGCGTGTCTAAGTAATGGTCACGATTGCACTGATAGATGAATAGTGTGCAAATGACTGATCGTGCTCTAGTGCGTGCATTTTAAATAGAATTTCGAGATTAATAGGTTTTAGTAGGTAAACTAGATATCAAAACTTGGAACCGTTGAGTATAGAGGTACTAATGACTTTAATGAAAGTATGAATTCATATAAGACTGTGACTCGCGCGACTTAATGATAATCATAAAAAAATATCTTTAAAAATCAGCTCGACTACCTACTTTGAGTGGGGAAACGTGGTGAGTCTACTCGTGACCACGCCTGCTGTGATGTGGTCGAAACGTCGAGGTGATATTAAAGATAATTCTTACGTGACGAAGTTCCGGTAAAAACCAGTGAAAAACGCGAATGTCAAAACCATTGTTAGTGCTTAGACGTTAGGCATGGCATTTTATTATTTTCTAACTGTACATTTCCCCTAGATTGTAGTTTTTTTTATTAAGCACCAAACAGGCAGAGAGACGGTACTGGCAAATTTATTTGTTCTAGGGTTGCCGCATGGGTGCAGAGGCAGTGATGGCCCTGATGGAAGCGACCCCTCAAACTGAGGCTTGCGTGGTAACCCTGGATGGAAACCAAGCTGTACGCCTTCCTCTTATGGAATGCGTGCGTCGCACTAAAGCTGTCGCTCAGGTAAAAGAACCAAGTTAAAAATGTTGCCTTTGCATTATATTAAATTAGGCTAATCTGAATATTAAAAAAAATAACCGTGTTGTTTCCAAATTAACCTTAGGCTCTGTCTACCCTATGTATGTATGTTTCCAAATGTTCCTACTAAGTCGACATTTTACAGTACATATTTTTAGGGACATACTCTGCGTAATAGAACCAGTAAACTACATATTAATACCAAATTATAAATTATGACTATCTCGTTAACTTTGATTGAATCATTATTGTTAGTTTCGTTCAAAAAAAGCTTCTAATCTGTCGATTTATGGTCTGAAGTGGAATAACGTCCGATTTATTGCTAAATTGCAAATAAAACAGAAGTGTCGTATTGCACTTTTCTAGTTTATACAGAAATACCTAAATTAAACCCACGAACATTAATGTTTCTAGGTCAGATATTAGTGTGGTCCGTATTAGTCATATCGTATACAAAATTAACAGGGGTCATTCAATGACATTCAGACATAGGACTTCAGTTGAACGCCTTAAGATTCAATTTTGCATCGTTCCTACGATATTGAATAACATATGGCTATCATTGATAGTAGGATTTCCCTTTACGGATATCTAAACTTATCGCGTAATCTGCTAAAAATATTTACGCACGAGGATTAATTAAAGTTATACATTTAATGAACCTTATACATCCCAGAAAATAGATGTTTTTTAATGGATTTCATCTAGGCTATGGCCGACAAGAACTGGGATCTGGCTGTGCAACTGCGGGGACGCAGTTTCGCTCGCAACTTGGAGACATACAAGATGTTGACACGCCTCAAGCCGCCTAAGGGTGCCTTTGACGCTGAGGGCAGGCCGTCGGTAAGAAGTCTTGATCTGTATAGTCTTCATTAAATGCATTCTTACTAGTACAATACAATACAAATGGGTACGTATTTAAATACATAAAGTTTTAAATGTACATTGGGTTAAAATACATAATGGTTCAAAATATATAATGCGATTTTCTCAGAAAATAGCAAGTAATCAGAATTTTTATAAATTAAACCTAACCTAACCTAAACCAATCCATAGATTACACTATCAAAAAAGTTCATTCAGCTAATAGTTTCACAGGAAATAGCATTATATATTTTGAACCATTATGTATTTTAACCCATTATACATTTTAACTTTATATATTCTGATTCGCACTCATACAAATATGATTTATTGAACACCACAAATCAGCACTAATATAAATGTAAAGAAACTCGTTGCTCTGTCCCTCTTCTTCGTCCTCTTCACGGTAAAACCGCTTAACCGGTCTTGATGAAATTTGGCAAGAAGACGTTTTGAACATTAAGAAATAAAACAGGCTAGTTTTTACCCGGGAACATAGGTTCCCGTGGGACAGCGATGAACTTGTCTATTGTATGTAGACGAAGTCGCGGGCAACAGCTAGTTGTCTATCAAAACCTCATCTACGGCTCGTAAATTGATTCTGGGCCAATCGCATGAAGTGGTTTCGTTAGTTATATTGCGTTTATTGTCTTCGAAGCATCAATATATTTTGTTTTAAAGTTGTAAAACTACGCCAAAGCCTCAATGGTCGCTAGAAAGAGAAAGAATCTTTGGACAAAAAAAATTGGCGCGGCGAATTGTCTCAGCTATTTGGTATCTGTTGCAGGAGGGCTTTACTCTAGCGGTGATGCACGTTGGAGCACCGGCGTGCGGTATGAACGCGGCCGTGCGTTCCTTCGTGAGGAACTGCATCTACCGCGGGGACACCGTACTCGGCGTGCACGACGGCATCGAAGGCTTCATTAGCGGCAACATCGTCAAAATGGAATGGTACGGGTAGCCTGTAGCTAGACAGTGTAGTAGACAACTGCTCACTGGATCACAACAGGAATATGTAGAGAGGGTGGAACAGTGGCGTAGCAATAGGGTGGCAGGATGGGTAAAATGCCGCGGCCCCCCGAACGGGCTGGGCCTGGAGTACAGAAGATGATGCATTTTATATTGAAGATTCTATCTGATGAATAAGCCACGGGTCCAATACTTTGTATAATCTTATAAGTATAAGGAACTGGAGGAAATATCATTAAAAAGCTTTTATTTAGATAACTGGCTCTGGCTATGATTAAATTAGATTAGATTAGATTATTTATTCATTCAATAAAAATTACATCATATTGTTCATTGTCAATTTAGAAGAATTTAGATTGAAATCGTCAAGAGTAAATAAAATTAAATTAAATAATACAAATCAATTGAATATTACAAAAATGACAAAATCAAAAACATATGTATATGTATGTATGTATGTATAACTCTTTATTGTACAAAAAACACAAGAAAAAGATGAATACAGGACAACACACATGCACAAAGGCGAACTTATCCCTAAAAGGGATCTCTTCCAGTTAACCTTTGAACGATTGACAGGACATGGGTATGTACTATGTATGTTTGTAATTGAGGCAAGTCAAAATTGGCCCGCTTCTAATGCTCGGTTGGCTTGAATCTTGGTATACTAATGTCATATGACAGTGCAAGTTAAGTAAACAAAAAGCAAATAAAGATTGTATTTTTTATAAACTTATTTATTACCATGGGTAGAGATTAACCGAATGAGATTATCCACGCCATACCAGTGTAAACCGGTTTCAGTTCCCTCGTGCGGTTTTCAATTCGGTAATTTTTGTCTCCTCAAGCCACTTATTGGCGTATGCAAGCAAGGAAGTTTGGCGGGGAGTCCCGGTGGTGTAATTGAGAGGACACTTCAGATCAAATCACGTCTGGCACTCTAAAAACTTTTTCGTTTATTTATAAGTATAAACTTAGTTTGGTATCTGTTAATGAGGTTCATTCTAGCTGAGATGGCATGATGTTTCCAGGTCTGATGTCACGGGCTGGGTGGCGCAAGGAGGTGCTTTCCTCGGAACCAAACGTACTCTACCTGGAGACAAGAAGAGCGAGATCGCAGCGCGCATCAAGCAGTTTAACATTCAAGGGCTGCTTATCATCGGCGGGTTCGAGGTAGGTTCATTACTAGGATTCTCCTACCAAATATGAAATTTGAAATTCGTGTAATACCGTTCTTCTTACTCTCTTTGTAAACACTTCTGTAAGAGGAATTGAGTATTTTTTTCATACTGGAAAAAGTCGAATTTTGGGAAATCTAAAAAAATATTCCACTGGCTTCTACGCCCCGTCGTTCACCCATAACATGCTTTGATGTTTTCCTTTTTTTACATAATATAAATCAAAGTCCTCTACCGCATATGTCTGTCTATCTGTCTACTGAAAGGATTTACATCCGGATTTCACCAATAAATCGAGTGATGCACGAGGAAGGTTTAGGTATATAATTTGTCAAGGTTTTGTGTAAATTGATAACTGTTGGAAGTGTCGGGAAAAGTCAAGCTGCCTGAAATGGAGTCGTGGGCAACTGCTATAGACCGACCACTTAAGGGGCGCGGGGTAGGACGACGGCGGGGACCTCTCTCGGTGCGGGCGGGGGTGCGCCTGACTCATTTGAGCAGTCGGTCTATTCTATAGTATAAGTAAAAATAAATAATATTTGTCAGGCGTACCAAGCGGGCTTGGAGCTGTACGAGTCCCGCGCGCAGTTCCCGGAGTTCTGCCTGCCGCTGGTGGTGATCCCGTCGACCATCAGCAACAACGTGCCCGGGACGGACTTCTCGCTCGGCGCCGACACCGCGCTCAACGAGATCACGGAGATCTGCGATCGCATCCGCCAGTCCGCACAGGTAAAGTGCCCAATACTAGTTTACTGGTTTTGTTAGGGTTCCGTACCCAAAGGGTGAAAACGGGTCCCTATTACTAAGACTCCACTGTCCGTGTGTCTGTCTGTTACCAGGCTATATCTCATGAATCGTGATAGCGCTAGACCAGTGGTTCCTAACCTTTTCAATGTCACTACCCCTGTGAACAAGTATGGGAATTCATTTTACCCCTAGCTAATTTAAAATAATTAAAACCACACAAATTCGAACGAAAATATGTTTATTTTGTAAGAAATTGCACGTTTAGGTAACTAGTAAGTAAAGTAATATATAAATCTCGGAGTTAACCGTACTATTATTTTGTTTATTGCTATTTTAATACTATTTCGTGCCATCCCGTGTTACCCCCCTAGAATCTCCGTTTTACCCCTGCGGGGGTAATTACCCCCAGGTTAGGAACCACTGCGCTAGACGGTTGAAATTTTCACAGATGATTTGAGTTTCTGTTGCCGCTATAACACTGGATTGTATATTCGCATGCCGAATTTGCACGAAATCCTCGGTGCGCGAGTCCGACTTGCATTTGACCGTTTTTAAATAGCCCTTATGGTGTCCCACTGCTGGGCGAAGGCCTTTCCCCTCGACCTCCACAACTCCCGGTATCGCTTACAGCTGACCCAATTATTCGTTTGCCTTCCGCATCGTATAAAAAGGCTTTCACAGCTCACCTGAGAGAAAGTGAGCTGCCAGACGCGCTGCTCACTACTAAGCAATAGGAAATTTACTTAGCATGTAAGAGTAAGAGGGGTTAGACATTTTTTTTATTTATTATTCAGGCTACGGTCCATCCGACCTTCAGGCAGCTGCCGTTAGCCAGTTAGCGCTGAGATAAAGCACTATTACAAATTATTAGTCTGTACTTTATGGTTTTTTTTTGCCTGTTCACGCTAGAAATAAACTAAACTTGTTTGTTATCAAAAAAAGTTACTTTCTCTGATTGCATCTTCATTTATCTTGCAGGGAACCAAACGCCGTGTGTTCGTCATTGAGACAATGGGAGGCTATTGCGGTTACTTAGCGACACTAGCAGGTGAATATGTTATAAAAGGAAAAAAGTTGCCTTTTTACTCCGCAACCACACGTGCAATACAGCCAAGTCTGCGTCTGTGTGACACATATATTTTGTTCATTTCGCTTCCGCACAAATCAACACATGTCACACATAGCCAAGATTCTAACGCGTTTCAAACTCTATATGAGTTCACTAGCTGTTGCCCGCAACTTCGTCTGCATATAATTCGTTTATCGCTATCCCGCGGGAATTACGCAATTTTCCGGGATAAAAAGTAGCCTATGTGTTATTCCCGGCTATAATCTATCTATGTTCCAAATTTCATCCAGATCTGTCCAGCCGTTCTGGCGTGAAAGAGTAACAAACATCCAAACTCACAAACTTTCACATTTATAATATTAGTAGGATTCTCAGAGCACTGTTTATAAAGATAACAATTCAAAAACGACAGTTTTTTTTTTGTTGCTTAAATCCTACTTTATTCCAGGTTTGGCTGGTGGCGCAGACGCAGCTTACATCTATGAGGAAAAATTCTCAATCAAAGATTTGCAACAGGATGTCTACCATATGGCCTCCAAAATGACTGGTGGAATACAACGGGGTCTTATTTTGCGTAACGAAAAGGCTAATGACAACTATAATACCGACTTCATTTACCGATTGTACTCTGAGGAGGGCAAAGGGCTGTTTACTGCAAGGAGCAATGTGCTGGGTAAGAGATAAGGGACTAATTTTATAGCATCTTCTTTTAGTAACTTTTTACAAATAATTCAACTTTTCTGCTAATACGCACGTTACGCAATTATACGTATAAATTACCTTGTCCGATACCTTGTAGACATTTAGGAGTAGGTTTTTGAGGCAGTTTATAAACTTGTACATACCATGCATTCTTTATAAATTCTATCTCTAATCACAAAACACATGCCTGGCTGAAGGGCCATAACGAGAGATAGATAGACAAGGCAATTTTGTTACACACTTTAAGATTCTGCTTAAAACTAGTAACAATCTTAAACGAAAAGCATAAAGCTTATTTATCACAGTTATTTCAATGCAATCTGTTTAAAAAAAACAGGTCACATGCAGCAGGGCGGTTCCCCAACGCCGTTCGATCGTAACATGGGTACAAAGATGGCCGCCAAGTGTCTGCACTGGCTGGTGGAGATGCTGCGACGCGGCCCGGCCAACACCGCGGACACGGCTTGCCTGCTCGGCGTCGTCAAACGGCAGTACAAGTTCACGCCACTCGAAGATCTGAAGGCACAGACCAACTTCGCGTGAGTTTCGGCTTTTGAGTACCAGTCCTTGTAGCGATCTACTCCTAAATTCGATACTCACTCTTGTATTAACGACTGTGTGAGCGGAATGGCACGATACGAATGACGAATTTAGAATTTTAGAGTTTAATGATTGGATGACGCAACGCGAGATGTTCTAAGCACTCTTATCAATAGAAAACGGATGAAAGAAGAAGTAAATATTTTCATACAAAATTGTTCCGTGATCGAGCAGCTAACGTCAAAAATATGACAGTTCCAAAGAAAGAGGCGCCTTCGTTTAATTTATATTTATCGTAGGACCATTAGCTATTGATGCAATTTCTCGCGCGGCGTCTGGTGTTTACGCTAGTAACCTGTACTAGATTTTTTATTGTATTTTTATTTTTCTTACAATCCTATTTGATAGACATGAACATGTGGTTAATACAATCTTCAAATCCTAAATCCTTCAAAATAACTTTTCCGTCTCGAAATCTTGAAAATTTTGATGTTACTCACGAAGCCTTTCACTGCCATGTTTCAGTCAGAGAACACCGAAGCAGCAATGGTGGATGAAGCTGCGTCCACTGCTGCGTATCCTCGCCAAGCACGACTCCACTTACGAGGAAGAGGGCATGTACATGACAGTGGAACAAGGAGAGATCGACTCGGAAAACATTTAAATAAAGTTAATAGATGTATATTTAGATTGAAATTGGTTCGTAGTTTTATAAGTATAAAATTTCGTGGCCATCGTTTATAATATGTAGCTGATTGGTACAATGAAACGGTAATCAATTACTTATATGAATTACTTAGAAAGTTTCACTAACTTCAACATGATGCTACCCAACTGTAGACACCCTCTGATTTTGTTTTTCAATCTAGTTGGGCTATTTTTTGTGAATAAATCTCAAGGGAAATGAAACATGTTTTAAATAGGAAGTTCTGTTTAATTGTATCAATGTACGAGTGTATCGTGAAAATTTAAGACAATTTATTTGTAGGTATTATACAATATAGTGGACGTTTAATTTGTGATTATGTTGTGATTATAACCTATATTTTTTATACTAGAG
This sequence comes from Pandemis corylana, assembly GCA_949127965.1. Classification (NCBI taxonomy): domain Eukaryota; kingdom Metazoa; phylum Arthropoda; class Insecta; order Lepidoptera; family Tortricidae; genus Pandemis; species Pandemis corylana. The sequence goes on along the minus strand of OX421851.1, from coordinate 9,808,230 downwards.
GTTCGCTACTAATATTAAAATAAATTTTATAGGAACGCATTCAATTTACACGAGGCAGTAGACATATCGGCGAAATGAGTAGAATATAGGCGCAAAATTTGCACGAGACGGATTTTTTTTTTTTTTTTTTTTTTTTTTTTTTTTATGTGAATAGGAAGGCAAACGAGCAAGTGGGTCACCTGATGGTAAGTGATCACCACTGCCCATAGACACCCGCAACCCCGGAGGGATTGCAGATGCGTTGCCAACCTAGAGGATTAAGATGAAATGCCTCTTGTGCCCGTAATTTCCCCGGCTGTCTTACTCTCCGCACCGGAACACAGCAGTACAAGCACTGCTACTTAGCGGCAGGATTAGCGAGTAAGATGGTGGTAGCGATCCGGACGGACCTTGCACAAGGCCCTACCACCCGCTATTTTGTTTTATTAAGCACATACTAAACTTTTTGCTATTGCCTTTCGAGTAGGTATAGTGAACCAGTTCAAATGATTAAAATCTGTTAACTACATACCAATGATTAATATTGAACGACGGAGTTAAACAATAAACTGACTATCTATACCTCTCTGTAATTTTGTGCTGTGATTTAAAAAAGCCAACCAGACCGCCGGTTGCAGAAGGCAAAATTTGCCTTAGTTTACTTATAGAACAATTTATTTATTTGAAGTATTTATTTTTGATACGTTAATGCATACTTATATAGTTATATTTAAGCACAATGTCGATAAAAACTTTCTAAGTTAGAATGCAACTGCCACATTTTTAAACCTAATTATGTACTTTGTTAGGTCATTTTGTTCCTCCACACACTGATAAGAATCACAACTAATCAATGGAAGCTGTTATATTTATTAGTATGACATAGATATATTTTTTTAGATAGGGAACTATATTGAAATTAAGTTCGCTAACAGTATTTTTGAAATTGTGAGGCGTAATTTATGTTCAAATATACGATAACACGATAAAGTGGCTATTGTTAGAGATTATTATTATTATTCTAGCAGCTTTTAAAATAAAGAATCAATAGTAAAATCGTATTGTTCGAATATAAATGTTGTTATGTTGTGTTACATTTTATAATAAATGTATTTGACTCTGAATGTTTTAATTTTTATTTTTCTGATGTATGTTATGTATTACGTACAGTTACAGAATGGTGAAAATTTTGCGCTCTACGTTATTTCATTATTGCACACAGGTAAATAGAAACGGGTTACAGACCTTAGGCTCTGTCTACCCCGTAAGGGATAAAGACGTGATTTGTGTACGTATGTATGTATGTATGTATCCTTAGAGCAAACTAGAATAAAATACACTGCTGAGTATACAGCTCTTTCACATCTCTGCCTTGGGCGCTCGCAATCGCATTCTTAATTATTTTTGATAGGTATACGGAAAGAGATGGCGAATGCGATTGCAAGCGCCCGAGCCGCGCGTTACACGATAAGGTCATCTTGCTATCTCTCTCAGGCTTAGCTCGATTTAATTGATTTAATCGCATAGCATAATATTAGCGACGATTTTTAATTTATTAAATACTAGCTTCTGCCCGCGACATCGTCTGCGTAGAATTATACATAAAAATCTTCCTCTTGAATCACTCTATCTATTAAAAAAACCGCATCAAAATCCGTTGTGTAGTTTTGAAGATATAAGCATACATAGCGACATAGGGACAGAGAAAGCGACTGTTTTATACTATGTAATGATGTAGATATTTCGCTAGTGTCAGTTTTTATTATCATAAAGCCCATACAGACCTACTAAACTCGTGCTTCGTTAAGAACGCACAACTTAGTTGAGATCACAGATTACAAGATCAGTAGGTTGAGATCTAAAACTAATCAAGTTCCATGTTCTTCATAACTTGAACATCGATTTAAAAGTTCCTTTATTTATAGCATTCGACGACGGTGTGCCCTCAGACAAAAATTGCTTTACACAGTTTCTTCACAAGTTCATCCATCATTATTTTATTCAGCATGATCTTATTTGCTTTACTTCACGGTGATACAATGAAAAGTAATTATTATTAATACTTGTAAAAATGTATAATATAATTTATGAATTGTTAGCTTCGGAATGTTAGCCAATGTTTCATACTGTTTTTTACTTTTTTTAAAACTCCAATATTGTAGCAGAAAAGCTTGGCTGTTTAACATTACATTCTAAAGCATTCTAATCAATCAACGACAGCATACATCCTCTGAAATTAAAACCATATTATTTGATATAAGTGTCTGTTATACTGTATCATATTAAAAATTATATGAAAATAAAATATACATTTTTTAGTTCACTTGTTATAATCGCTTATACAAACAATAAAATTAAAAATCTTAAGAAGAAGTGATTTGATATTTTTTGGTGCCAACACAACAATCAACAACCGACAGCGCTGTTGACGACGTTGACGTGCGTGAAGTGAAAGTGTCACGTCGGCCAATTTGCTGTCAGTAATATTTTTGTTCCAATATAATTTTCTTATTGGCTGCTTATTGGTACGGAATAAACGCTGCTATAAAATAATCTTGAAATAAAACTTGTGACTTGTTTCATGGAAATCTTCCTGCAAATATAAAACATTGTGTATAGTTTGAAGATCTTTCAGATATAGGTTATTGCCGGGAAAGATGGTTAAGCCAGCAATTGGAAGGAAATCTAACAAAAACCCACCTATCCTCAGTCATGAATTCGTAATTCAGAACCATGCTGATATAGTATCTTGTGTGGTAATGGTGTTTTTGGTCGGGCTGATGGTACAGGTACGTGAAAACATTTGCCACGTAAGCCAGCGCTGTGATGTTTTTGATGATTTTGCATACTTTCAATTCATTCGATTGTAAACTTCGTGTGTTTTGTTGCAGTCGACAAGCCCTGTGGCTAGTTTATTCATCAGTTTGCACCATAATGTAAGCGGAGTTGAGCCTACGAGAGAGGCACCGAAGGGCGAACCTTTCTTATATGAGGCGGGCTGGAAGGATGGGTGCGCGGTATTCTTCTACTCGCTCGTCTGCATCGTCATGCATGCCATCCTTCAGGAATATTTCCTGGATGTAAGTTACTTGTCACCTGGTCAAATGTTTTATATCTTGTGTTTATGTCACTGCTATGTATTGTTTGTAGAAAATATCAAAGAAATTTCACCTGTCGAAATCTCGATTGAGTGCACTGAATGAGTCTGGGCAGCTGGTTGTATTCCAACTGGTCACACTGCTATGGGGAGGTGATGCTATACTCCGTGAAGGATTTGCATTCAACATCTCACAGCTGTGGGATGGTAAGTAATTCTTCTCCTTATCATAATGTTTATGTAACAAATCTTAGTTGTACCAAACTCCTTTCATTTACTATGACTTAAAAGTTTAAATAGTGTACTGAGAATATAATATTTGTAGTGTTTATTGTTTGTTAAATAGCTTTATGACCACTCTAGATTAACATGTGATGATTTCTGTGTAGGGTACCCTAACCACCCAATGAGCTTCTTGCTGAAGCTGTGGTGGATTGTGCAGGCTGCATACTGGCTGCACACCCTGCCTGAGCTCTACTTCCAGCGCATCAAGAAAGAGGAGTGGACCGCTCGCACTGGCCAAGCCATAGTTGCTTTCACTTTTGTAGCACTGGCTTATGGTTTCAAGTAAGTTTTTTCTTTATCTTGATTAATTACTTGATATCATATTATTGTTTGTAATTAAAGCTTTCTTGACACTGATTATATTTAATTTTAATTGTATAAATTTTGCTTGCTTCTTACATTTAGTATAGGGTATAGGAGTAATTTTTTTTTTGGTAATTGCTTTTATCATGCTGTATTTTTAACAAAACATATTTCGCCAATGTCAATATAGTGGCATTACACACATGAGAAGATTGTTCAGTTTACGAAATTTTGCTTTTGATCTTAACAAGTTTTATTTTTCATCTGAGGGTAAGCAAATAAGTGAGGGTATGGGTAGTTCTTTTGTTGTTTTTACAGACTATTAACCATACCATCATATTTTTTTGGGGGTTTGGTGATGTTTGATTGCATTAACATTGCCCATAGTATCAAAATTTTGACTAAAACATGTAATTCCTTTTTCTTTTGCTATGATTGTAAAACAATAAAATTTTAGTAGGTAGTTGTAGTAGGTTAATGGGGTGGCAGGTACCTGTTTAACTAGTAGGAAACTATATTTTATGCAAAGTATAGTTAAAAGTATCCTTAAACCTTTCTCGCAATTGGTTGCCTATCACTAACAATTATTATTTTTAATAGATTCCAGCGTGTAGGAGTTGCTCTGATCGTACTCCACTCCCTGGCCGAGTTTGTGGCCCACAGTTATCGACTTAACATTATTCTGAGGGGCGAGCGAGAGGATGTCTTTGAAAAATGTAAGCCATTTGAAACTAGATATTTATTTAATAGTTTTATTCATAGTGTGTATTGTTTTATTGCTTGTTATTTTATTATTCTTTTGGAATTTTATAAAGTCAATGAACAAAAATCATTAACCTTGCTAGTCCGTTGCTTATTATGTAAATGTAGTGATGGATCCATCAACTTTTAGCAACTACTCAACATTCCAATTAGTACATTCCAAAAGGCTCAATATTCGGCTGTAGCCGTTTAAACCATTCGCCTCTTACTAATAAGTCAATTTAAATGAAGAGTCCTGCACTTTTTCCTAAATTTTATTTAGTAGTGCATAATAAAGCATGGTAGTTTTGCTTTATGGGGCCTTGAATTAAATTAACAACCAAATATATATTTTTTATCATTGGAAGGTAAGCGGAAAAGATGAGGGTAAACAAATAGTTGTTATTTTACTAGACAGTTTCCTCTACTAATGTAATGGGCCCATCTCTAATCATGAGTGAAATTACGAAAGAAGAAAGTGAAGTTTATTTATTTGTTAATTTTGTGATTGTCACCATGCAGTTGTGAGCCTGGTCAATGGAGTGGTGTTCGTGCTCGTTCGGCTCTGCTCATTGGTGCTCGGTGTGCTCACGTTCTATTTCGGGCTGGCTGGAGTCGCGCCGCTCGTGCTGCGCGTCGCGGCGCTTTCGCTGCTCGTCTCTTTCCAGGTTAATACACAGTGTTTTTAAAATATGGTTGCTGTTAAGCTATTAAAAGCTAAACTAAAAAACCTCTAATCAGGCTGGCATAGTCACTTTTTTGATAAGTATTCCTCACTTAATTGTGACATCTTTTTGTTCCTAGGTCTATCTTATGTTCAACTTCATCAATGAAACTATGAAGCAGAGGCAAGAGTCTCGCCAGTTGGCTCTGAACAGGCCTAAGAAGGAGAAGAAAGAGAAGCCTAAAAAAGAGAAAGGTAATTATTTTATTTCTTTTATGTCTAGGAGTAAAGAAAATACATTGAATGTACCAGTTGCTTCTTTTCCCGCGCAGATGTTAAATGCCATTGAGGGAATGGGCGAAAATCTTAGAAATCATGTTATAGGCGGTGCGGCTAGCAACCCATCACTATTTTGATTCCCCATTCCACCTATACGCCCACAATCACAATTGTTACCTTAGGTTCTGTCTACCGCGTAAGGGATAAAGACTTGATTTATCTATGTATGTAATTATTTACGAAAATTGAGAAATTTGACTATTATATGGTGGTATATATTTTAATGGATCATGTAAAACCCCCTGATAAGAAGTTTAAGTTATTTTAAACAAGAAAATTTACCTTTGATTCAAAAATCTTATGTTACTATGTGCTTGTCAACAGTGAAGAAAGCTCCTGTGGAGGATTCGGACCTTCCCGAGGTGGATCAGAACACGAACAAAACTCTGAGACAGCGCCAAGCAGCCGCCGCCAAGGCAAAGTGAACCCACTGTCCTTCTCAATAGCCCACAGACCTGCACTTCCGGACATTGACTACGGCTACCGACGCACACGACTAAACGTTTCGTTAGCCTGTGACATATTTGACTCCATAACATGACAAGATACTTTATAAAAATGTTATTTGTACTTACAAATTTCTGACGAGAACTATCTATGTAGTAGGAAAACCATGACAAAATTAATCGTTGCAAATGCATTAGATCAAGGAAGATATTTGTATTGTGATCGTGACAATTGGCTGCCCATGGTTACCATCAGAAGTGCATGTCTGAGGCTTGAACTAGTAAACAATGAATGGTTGTCCCCATCCCGTCGTATCTCAGTCTTTCCATTACATAACGAGTCTTTCATTTTGCCAATCTTCCTGCTGCGTTCAAATATTAGTGTAACAATGTGTCGTCAACGAATCGTCGGAGCACAAAGTAATTTGATGTTTGTTTGACACCAGCTATACTGTGACAATGTGGAAATAAAATGTGAATAGTTAAGAATTTTCGACCCAATATTTGACAGAAAACACAGCACGAGCCGTTTTTAGCCAAAGAACGATTTTATTGAAGTTATGAGAAAGTTATAATTTATGGTAACATTCTTTTGTGTACATTTAATATTTAATTAAGAGATTACGAACCTTTTTTCAACTGAAATAACATTTCCTTTCCTTTCCGTTGCTTCCTTTGTTTTTTTTTTATTTCTTTGGTTCTTGAAAATATTTTTTGCATTACATTTTCTGCAAAAAATATCTCTCTAATTCTCCTTATTTCTTTTTAAATGTTACTTTAAATTCAAAAAATATTTCGTGACATTCCCACATGGCTTTTATAAATCGTCCTTAGACAGCAGTGCATAATCATTAGCAGATAGACTTGTGAGTTTGGAAAAAACGCAAACTGTTGACATTTTGCGTAAAATTTTGTTTTGGTCTACATTGAAAAAATTGTAATGTAATCTTGGTTTGGATAGCAAAACATCGTATTGTCATTTAAAAGTATAGTGGATACAGGGTTGTAAAATATCTCCTAAAGTGTAAAAACAAATTTCTAGGTTAAAATGTTGTTTATATGAATATATTGATAAGGATTATGAGGTACTGTGTGTTCAAACACTTTAAACGGAGGAAACTGCATAAATAATTTGCATTTTTAAGCTATATTTCATCAATTCCAATACATAGTTATTTTAAAGATATTCATAATTATTTTTGTATTGCGGATTGCTTTTATTGCATACCAGTTTTATTTTTATGACAATTTATTTATTATTTTTTCCTAGAGTTTTAAATGAAAAGTTTATTTCGGTGCTCTCGAAAATTATTAATTTATTAAACGTACCCCATGCTTGCGGTGGGCCGGTTAGCGCCGGCCGAGGGTGCAGAGAGGCGGTTCTGTTACACCATGAGATTGAATCCATGATTGTTGTTATGTATGAAATATGCATAAATGAAATTATTCTTCCTAATGTGAAATTTGTGCTCATAACTTATAGTTATTATTTTCACGAAATTGTCAATTTTAAAAGCTTGATGTTATTTTTATTTCAGAATAAATTTTGTAACAATATGTCGAGTTTATATTTTTTCCAATTGTAACTGTGAACTTCTAGTTTCTTAAACTTTGTGTTTCTTCAGTTCAGACGTCAGTCATAATAATATGAAAAACAAAGATTGCCGAGAGATATAAGAAAAAATAAAAGCACTGTACATAGCAGTTCTGCAAATGAGAGGAGGTCCTCTCAACAACTCTGTCCAGTGCGACATATTTATTATTTATTCACGGCAAGTATCGGCAGCGCCGCTGGCGGCTCGATACGGCGACAAACAGAACCTATTATATATAAGCTGGTATCAAATCCTATGGGGAAAGAAAGTTTGTTGCCGAGACTAGCAAGTCTCGGCTACTCAGCAAAGTAGCGCTGCCAATTTGTTTATAGTAACTGAGATGGTAACGCGAACGCTTTCGAGACATAATATGTCAAAAGCTTACACTAAAAGAGGCTCAGTATGCTTAGTGTAAGTTTTCGGTCACAAAATACGTCTCGATCGCGTTTGCGTTAAAATGTCAAATACTATGAGAACAGTTTGTTGCCGTTTCGATCCGCAAGTGGCGCTGCCAATTATTCCATAGTATAGTAATTGAGACGTTTACGTGAACGCGTTTGAGACGTTTTTATATGGGAAAACTTACACTAGAGGCTTTGAGCCTTCAGTATGACCTCTAGTCAGTGGCGTAGCAAGGTAACCAAGGGCCCCAGGGCCGGACCGTGAGTTTAGGGGGCCCTGGGCTAATACTACTTAGGGGCCCACCTAATTACTCAAAGTATAAGAAAAAAGACAATAAAATATTTGATGCTGCAAACTTTACGATCTGTTTTATTTAATAAAATTATGGATTTTTCGCATTATCGTCTATTTTTGACTTAGCTGGGGGCCCCTTGAATCCTCGGGGCCCTGGGCTGAAGCCCAAAAAGCAATATGGTAGATCCGGCCCTGAAGGGCCCTGGTGCAAATAAAAAAATGGAGCCCCACTGCTGTCTAAACAGGGTAGGTACATACATACAACATACATATATTATCAGGTCTTTATCCCTTACGGGGTAGACAGAGCCTAAGGTAACAAAACCTTAAGGCCACGTTTAGCATGATTAAGGGCGTATAGCTGGAAAGGGAGTTCAAAATAGTGATGGGTTGATAGCCGCATCGCCTATAACATGATTCCTAAGACTTTCGCCCATTCCCTCGATGGGCTTTTACCATCTGCGCGGGAAGAGAAGCAACTAGTAAGTTCTATGTTTTTTCTTTACTCCCAGACCAGCATGGAAGAAACTGCTGGGTAGGTTTTAATAACAATTTTAGAAAGTTCAGTTCGATCGAGGTTTCCTGGTAAGGATTCAAGGGCCCCGGGCAGTGGCGTAACTATAACGTCTGGGGCCCGCGGCAAATTCGTCAGATGGGGCTCCTTCCTCAATATAAAGAAGTGCATCAGCGTCCCTTCTGTGCTCTAAACCAAGCCAGTTCGGGGCCCCGTAGAGCTAGGGGCCCCTGGCATTTTGCCAGTCCTGCCACCCTATAGTTACGCCACTGGCCCCGGGATACTGCACCGCTTAGCCCCTAGGTAGCTACGCCACTGCCTCTAGTGTATGTTTTCGACACGCGAGTAGTTTCGCGGTAGTAGCTCCGTGATGCTCCGGCGCAACCGTAATAGTGCAAAGTTAACTTGGTTCTTTGATGCCACGTCGTCTAATCCGATGACAAAGGCCGTCCATTTCATTAATACTAAACATCACCCTAAACACGAAGTAGATATTTAAGTAGCTATTGTTGCGATTCCAGTTGACATTTACTAACTACTAACCTAACTAATATTATTACATCTGTTTTCCGAGATTTAATACATGGCCGTGATTTTCCATACCGTAAATAAATAATTATTGTCATGTTCTGAAATTGAGTAGGTAACATAAAATAGGCAATATTACCAGTATGTGTTAGCTACTTCACTGATATAAATAAAGGCTAAGGCTAACTATTAACCAATGTGAGTTATTGGCTGTTCAAATTGGATTCAAAGTTACTATAACTTATAGAAATTGTTTCCAGAATAGGACTAGCATCTGGACCAAAATAAACTGTGTGGGATGTGGTACGCTTTTGAGAGTCCACGCCGGCGGGGTACCCTGTAAGCGAGGAGTCAATTAAGCGGTCTACTTGTAGTAGGGTAGGTAGGCACACTGTGTTGCGGTGGTCACCGTGTGCGCCCGCAACGCCCGCAGTTCAAGGCCTGGAGGGAACGTGTGTGTTTTTAGACGGTAGGCCTCTCCCCTCCTTCCATAGGGAAGGCAGCGGCGAGATGGAGAGCCCGTCATACCTCCGTTCGTATGCTGCCCCGAGCGCGGAGATGCGTAAGGCGCATTTTCCACACGTAAAAAAAAAAAAGTTAGGCACACTGAGGGAAATGTATTCACGTGTAACCGTAGAACCCTGTCGCAATTAACAGGCTACCGTCACTCAAACTCGAGTAATATGTCATCTTATTGCGATAAGGTCATACCGTGGTACGTGAATACATAATATATTTGGTGCTGTAAAAGCCGTCTTCTGGACAGCTCGTCATTTCTTTTACTATTCTGACATAATGATATTATTTTGTCACGATTAGCCGCTCCTAAATATCTGGCTACCGAAAGGAAATCCGCCACTGATTGTTTACAAGTGAAACAATGAAATAGAATTAAAGTGTCCGAGTCATCTTTTAAACAATTGATTAAATCCTAGGTACAAACTAGGTAGGTACTAAACGAACTTGGCGCATATAGCCTAGAGCTGCAGGTTACCGCCCGGCCCCCCGAAAAAGTTTTTCGTTTATTAAAAACTTAGTTTTCGCTGAGGAGGCCACTTTGCTATAAAAAACAAAATCCTTCCTAATATTATAAATGCGAAAGTAACTCTGTCTGTCTGTTACCTTTTCACGCTTAAACCGCTGGGCCAATTTAGTTGAAATTTGGTATACAGATAGTTTGAGTCCCGCCAAAGGACATAGGATAGTTTTTATCCCGGAAAATTGCATAGTTCCCGCGGGATAGCACAGCCCAAACCACTGGACTTAGAGACTTGAAATTTTGCACATAGATACCTTATACAATGTAGGCATCCACTAAGGAAGGATTTTTGGAAATTCCCATGGGATAAGGAAAAAACGGGAATTATATATTCGATTCCGAGTGACGCTTTTGATTTTGAAAATTCTTTTGCCAATAGAAAGCCACAGTATTTGTGAGTATCATAGGCTATATTTATAATAATTCTGCGCGGACGAAATCGCGGGCAACAGCTAGTAACAAATAATTCAGTCTTTGACCATTTTGTCCTAATATAGTTTTCCTGAAAATTTAGAAAATCTGTTAACACGGGTCACTTTTCAAGGGGGGGGGGAGGGGTGAAGCGAGTTGCGGGGTAGTGGGAGAGTCGTGTATTTTAATGTACTCGTATATAGGCATAATAACACAGCAGCAATAAATTTATTAATTAGAATGAATATACTAGGTAGTTCAACCGCCGTTCTCCACTCTGTCACGACCGCACAATAAATGTTATGGGGGGTGCGAGTCGGGTTGCCTCCGTGTGTGGTCAAGAGCTGCGGTTCGTTTTTGGATCCGTCCGACGACGATAGCGTTGCCGGTATTTTTGTCACAAGATTACTGATACTGTATTTATCACTTTGACATTGGCAAAATTATCTCATCAATCGATGGGGCCATATTAAAAGAAGAAGAAGAAGAAGAAGAAGAATTATGTTATACTTATAACACAAGCTTTGCTTAGTTTGGGAGTAGGTCAATTCTATTTGTGTACTTTTTGTTTATTTCCTTGTATATTCCCTTTAATTAGCCTTTAGTAATACAATTCCCTTAAGCACTGAAGTACTAAGTAATTTATTTATGAAATATTGCCTGAATATTACACGAGACAACATTTTTACCACTGTCTTAACCCCAGGATAAATGCATTCGATAACGTTGGATTCCTACATACACACACTATTTTGACATTATATTTGGTGATCGAAAACTTAAGTTTAACAGTAGTGGTAAGTTTAGCGTCTTCGCAAATAAAATTGGTTATTTAGGTTAGTTAGTACTTATGTGCTTTCTTCTGGTAAACCTAGTAACCTAGTCCAAAATGTAGGTCTGCATAGACAGGTGCAGTCTCCAAATTACATCTCGGGAGCTCTAAATTTCGTTTTATTTATATCTATTCAACTTTACGACAGCTTTTCGCAGGTAACCGTTACCATATAGCGGGCATGCTTGGCATGCACAAAATGCACGCGGACTCCGCCAAGTCTTCGAAGCAATGTAAGATATAGCATAGCTATATATAAATGTGAGGCAGCGGGTCTGGCAGTCAGTGCTTCCACAGCATCCGTTCAGGCTTGACGTGTGACCATGCAGCGGGTAACTTTGTTTTTACTCTCGGCGGTGCTGGCTGTCGTACTCGCAGGTTAGTGCCCTCTTGTCACTTTTTGCCGCCATCCGATGCGTCTTGTCTTTTACATTTTTTTAAGCGACTGCCTACTTTTATCGATGGCATGAGCAGGTTTTAAACGATTTATTTTTAGGATTCGATCCAATCGGCTCTTATATATATTTTAAACTAGTTAACGTTCAATTTCGGGATGTCACTGCTAATTAAAAAATATCAATCGAATAGCAGGTAGGTAATTCCACTCAAATTGGCTGTAATGCATCTTAACCCTGATTTTTCGTTTGAAATATGTCTGTACTCGTATCTAATCTCATCTGTTTAGTAAAATCTTATTTATAATGTCACTAAACTTGGGAGGTAAGGTAGGTTAGGTTACCATCAGCGAAATATGTGGTCTACCACCCTATGGTTAAAAATCCGCTGTCAACTTGAAAGTTCGACTTCAGCGATATTTTCGTTTGATAGGAAGTTGGATGAAAAGTGATATTTAGACCTCTTACCATACCTACCTATCCACACTTTATTATCACATCACGGGCAAAGTTTTTAAAATTCTGTGAAAGTGACTCTATGTCAAGAGCGCTCTAGCTTGTTCAGATGTTTTGGAACTTCCCTGTACGCTTCGACGTTTCAACGGTGACCATATTATATCTACAGACTATTTAAAAACAAACACACGGTACGTAGGTACATAGTCGTATACGCATTTACTTAAGCTAGAGGAGTACGAAATCAATGAATGATTCACCGTGTTCCAGGAGTAGATAGGTAAGGTAGGTACTCATTGAGTGATGTTAAGGTCGCTTCCATTGAAAATTTAAAGTAACGCAACTGATTTTGATCTACCGCCCATGAAAATGCCATTCTAAAACAGACGAATGGAGTGTTTAGTAAAGAATAACCGGTCTTATTCATTTTGTCGAGTAGTTGGAAATTTAATTAGAAATTTAATTAGAGAATTTTGTCATGAATCACAATTTTCTCTTATTAAAATCACAATTTATTCCAGAAGTATCTGATTACCTAATAATGAGGATTTCCTGACGGACAAAGTGTTGTTAAATGGCATTAGTATCGAGAGATCTGTTTGTCGTACCACTCATGTCAGGGGTTGGCTGCTTGTCTATTCGTAAGTATGGAGGGTACAGGTACCTCTATGACTCTACTCTGAACTATTATAAAGTCTCTACCTATATTTTGTCTGACAGAAAATCCTCATTGAGTCTACGCTCTAAACAAATTGGCTAATTGTATTTTACTTACCTGTGTACTTAAAGTGTATTCACACATTTTTAAAAGGAAATAAATAACTTGAACTTCAAACATGATTCGAGAGAAACGCCTAAGGGAAATGACTGAGCTGAGACTACATGACATCATTAGGAATTCGATGCAGTAGATGTGTCACAGTCTGCATTTTGTCCAACGTTTTTTGCTCCTGTTTTATACAAAAAGACAATGATACGAGTTCTCACAATTATAATTATATTTTTTATTTTGACCGTATAAACCTCTTAGGTATTAGGTACTTGAGAATATTTAAAAAACAGGATGGACGCAGAACAAAATTACCTTGAAACTCCCTGATACCCGTTCATGAATATTTAAGAGATTGCTGTGTATAATATTTCAATTGAACACGTAAAAAACGAGACTCGCTACAAGGAGGTTGGAGTTACTCACAAGGCTGAGATCATCACTAACAAGACGTAATACATCTTTTATACTTAATTCTGTAACATCGACCTTAACCCGTCGTGAGCATCACAATTTGCGATGATCGAATAAAACGTTCGAATATAAACATGTAAGTATGTGAGTATGTTTACCTGTCAATTATTAATTAAGCGGATAGAAGATAAAGAAATCAAATATGTTTTTAATTTTTTAAGGCACCTGGGCAATTCTTTAGCTTCAAGCATCTGCTAATCGAGCAGAAACCTGACATCTTAAGTACGGAGTCGGTTCTTGAAATAATTTACCTGAAAATGTCATCTCTGATCAGGAAGAGTATAAAAATGTGACGCAGAATATGAGAAAGAAAACCTCGGCTTGCATGTTTAAGAACATACCCTCTCAATTTCTTTCCTTTATCGCCCTAGGTGTTAAATTGTTATTTTACCGTATGGCTTTACTCTTTACCATAGTCGTACAATAGGTACCTACAGTTCTATGAGTTCTAAGAATGACGTAAACCGCATACTGCACCTAGTTTCCCACAACGGAATAATGCGCGTACTGTTATTCATCATAGTACTTTGTCTTTAACATGCCGACGGGAGTAGGTAGGTACTACACTTACAAGCCGCCGCGCGGCTACTACAACTACTAAAGAATAGAAAATCATTGAAAAGGAACTTAAAACATAAAGTACCTGCATATTTCATACGAAATACTTAGTCGTAATATTTTAGCTCTTTACTTAAAGTACCTACCATCTGAAAAGTATTTGCTATTTTCCGGCGTGGAGAGTAAAATTACTGGAACTTATTTTTGCTTAATTAATCTTAGCTCTCTTGACTGGCAACGCTTGTGTAATGCTCCAATCTTGCGGATGTCCATGGGCTATGCCCAGATTTTCGCCATTTTCGCTCATAACACGTAAATAGTACATTACTGCAGAGGCCGTGAAGTAAGGGATTGCTGGACGAGTTTGGGGTAGGTGGCCGAGTCGAAGACGAGGCCAGATAGAACGAGTCCTGCAATCCCTGTTCCGGCCAAAGCTTGTATAGTGTTTTTCTCAAACAATGTGAGGAAATATTAAAATTAAAATAACTACTAGACAATCAAGTAAAATCTCTTTACTTTTTTCCGGTAGCATATTTTGCATAGCTAAATTTGCCTCCTCTTTTAAATGAGGCGGAGTACAGTTCATAAGTTCCCCGTCACTTTCATCACTAGAAGTCATTTTTATTTCTGTTAAATTATAATAACAATCACTACGAAATACGCATAAGCAGAAAAAAAGATTTTCGATTTGCCACCTTTTTTATTTTTTAAATGTACTAATTTGATCCAGCTATTTGAGCACCATGTTTAACCGCACATAAATATAGTACCATAGATTTTTCTTTTTTATGTCGCGATTATGCTTAGGTACAGATTGTGGTGGTGGTTGGCTGTATGTAATTTTTTCCTTTGCCAATTTAATTTTAGTATAGAAATTTAAAAAATTAGAGCAGCGGACAAAAATGGATTTTCATACTAACATTTGTGGCCTAAGCCAAGAAGTAATGTAGGGAGCCATAAACGAGAAACTTCATGTCCTCATATCGGGACATTAACGCATACATTTCCGAGCATGTTTGAGAAAAGTATATTAGTAGGTCATTTTACACGTCGATAGCGACAGAATATGAGAAGCGTGTAATATATTAAGAACGTTTACCATATTCTTTGTAAATTAATAATTATCATTATCAAGTAACCGCCTTGTAGCGTAATAGCAAACTAACTGGTACCTATTGGCTAATTAAGCATTGACAAAAAAGTTACTGCTTGTCTTTAAGACTTGTTAGATGTTCCCCGCGACTTCGTCTCGTTCTTTTTTATTTTTATGTTTTTTTTTCGCCATAAAAACATTGCGTGTGCCTTAACGTACACATGAAAAAAAGCCATTTTGATCCAACCGTTCTCGAGTTTTGCACTTAGCAACGTTAATTTTAGGTTCCCTATAATGTGCGGTGTCGTTGGAAAGGTCGTTCAAAGATATTGTGGGTGTGGCAAAACTATTTTTCGATTCAGGGATCCGTTTACGAAATATTAAGCTTTAAAGTTCTAGTTATCGTTAGAGTCAAGTGCAGTTCCAGTTGTATTTGGATAGGTGAAAAAATGTATGGTAGTAGTAGCTATATGCAGATATAACGAAGTTTAAAGAGAGGAAACATTAGTCGAATAAAAATGAAAAATAATATTTATGTTCATAATATCCACATATTATGACAGGCAGCTACGGAACCCTACACTGCGCGTGGCCCGACACGCTTTTGGCCGGTTTTATTTATATACTTACATAAGATAAAGATCGTCATAAATTATGTGTAATGCATTTTATTGGTCAACTAAGTAATGTTCCTTTTTTAATATTCCAGAGGGCGAGTATTACGTCCCGCGCGCGTACTACACGATCGACTCTGCGGGGCATGCGTCAGCGCCGATACCGCTGCGCCGCCTGCGCCGCTCCTTCAACCCCAACTGGCCGGGGTATAATACCGGGGCCAACGCAAATGCCAATGCTAATGCTAATGCTTGTAAGTGTTATACTGAGGGTTTTTAGATCTGATATTTGCGAGTGGTACCTATGTCCTCCTCGCTAATTCCGCCGCTAAGCTGCGAAGTCGGTGCTGTTATGTTCCGTAGCGGAAAGTAAGAGAGCCGGGGAAATTATGAGGCGTTTAAGCCCTCTAGGGTGGCAACGCATCTGCAGTACTGGTGTTGCGGTACCTAGCCTATGGGTGAGGTGATTACCTACTTAGCATCAGGTTTTGAGGAAACTGTAACGTAACTTCAAAAGTGAATAAATTTGGAAAAACTTTACTTAATTGGTTTACCCCGGTTCGATGGTGTACGAAAGATAAAATACGAAAAGAGGGTGTTAAAAATTTGGAATTAATTTCAATTTGTCAAATTCTCGCTAATAATTGTCATAATTCCGTTAGAGTTAACACCAGAATAGAGGTCTTGTAGAGAAGGCACTATATACCTACGCACTCGCTTCTTATAGGTAGGCTCGGTACATCTGTTTAAACATACAGTGTATTTCATAACACTTCTGAATCTAACCTATATTGCACGAATTTTCAACCAGAATAATGTGTTAGCTGGCTTTGTGGAAAAGGCACAATATTATAAGTGACTTTCAGTTTGAAAACCAGACGAATTGTGTAATAAAATGCATATAACGGCGGGTCTCTATCTTCGCATGTCACTTATTTTTTTAACTATAACATAGTAACCGTCATGCTTACAGTAGCCGTCATTTAAATTAAATGCACCGTAACTTATACAATTATGTTTAATCTGTTACTTACAACCATAGAAAAACCAGATTAACTTACCCAAAGGTACCTCACTACATAAAATCCGTAACCAATCGCCAATCCAATCAGCGTTAAGTAAGTAAAATCATGATACCGTAATAACACTCATTCATTGATTGCTGAGGAAGCCCTTGACGATTCTCGTAAGAAGCTAATCCTAATCACGATTCCAATTAATTAACAGAACTTTAATTGAGGTACGCCTCCCACGATTTACTTAAGATTTTTAGTGTAATTACAGTGAATACCAGAGTAATTTTTTAAACATATTTAAATATTTTTAATTACCTCAATCATTTTAAATGAAAACGGATCTAAATGCGGAGTTGCGTGAATCATGATATTGTAATTAAATATAAAAAACATGTAATATTCAGTGATGTTATTGATTAAAAAAAACTCAAACAGAACTGTACGTTGGCCCTATTTTTCCCAACTATATTTATACTTGCTTTGAACAACGGAACTCTTCGAAATACCTCTTGGCCGGCGGCCATTGCTTATTCCGTGTAATGATCATTGATATGCGCAAATGAGCTTTTACTGGAAGTAGAGCATCGTATCGACGTGTGGAGCAGCCGTAATCGCCACCGGCGGCTGCGCGGGCGCCGGCCAGCTAACGGTCCCCAATCGGTCAATAGGCAAACAAAAAACGATCCATGAAATCTTTAACTACTTTACTTTCTCTAAAATTTATTATAAAAAACTAGAGTGGCATGCCAACCCACTTGGTCGTCAATTATGCGTGGCGAAATGTAGAGATGCTTTATAGGCGTTGTCCTGCTAACGGTGTCAGAAGTGTACAGGTGGATCACTCGACAAAAACTGTGTACCTAGATATAATTTCATCGAAGTACTTGTATGACACAGGCGAGGGAACTGAGTGTCGTCTCTGTGAAAACTTTTTTGCAATAACTATTTGGCAGGTAGAGCGGCGATGCGGCTGACAACCCATCACTATTTTGATTTCTCTTTCCACCTATACGCCCTTAATCATGCTAAACGTGACCTTAAGGTTTTGCTTACCTTAGGCCTTAAGCAAGGGATAAAGACGTGATATATGTAGGTATGTTGTTATGTATGTATGTAATGTTTTTATTTCCAGGGGGAGGTGGTGGTTCTGACGCCAACGCTAACGCTAACGCGAACGCCTATGCCAACGGCGGCGCGCCCGGCGGGTGGGGCCAGGGCGGCTCATACGGCGCGGCTAAGCCTCATGGGTAAAATATTTTACTATACCCCCCTAACCTTTTCGCCGCCATATTGACTTGATATGAAGTTAGTCAGTCACTGTAAAATGCACCTTCAAGTGACAAAACAAAGTTGGCAGTGCGAGTGACACTAGAGCTGCTTGGCGGCGAAAATGAAAAAAAAGTTACAAATCTGTTTTAACTAATTTTGGTTTGGTCTGTATCTAACGAAGCTAAATGTGAAATTAAAACAAATTAAATAAGTAGTTTTTGTAGTTCTAATTCATTTTGTCAGATTATATTAAATGCTTGAACTAAATACATGTATAGTTAAGCCGCAGTTAAACTATTATTTTATCAACACAATGATTTGGTATTCCTTGCTCACCGCCCGTCTGTCACCCGCCCATCTGGCTTCTATTTCACCAACTCGACAACTGTCGGTGACAAGTGACAATTCAAAATGCGATGCGTGGTCAATATGAAGCCAATCACAGTAGATTCTTGTCGAGTTTGTAATGTAAACAGAATTGTCAATTGTCACACACTATTGTCGAGATGGTGCAATAGGGGCCTGTCTGTCAAGACCATTTTCCTCAGAAACGCGTAGAGGTGTAAACTTAAACTAATACCAAAAGGTACAGTTACTAGAAAAGGTTGCCGTGCCGTTACAAATTGCCGTGCTCCCAAACCAATCCAGTTGACATTGAAATTTGAAATTTGTTATGAAGCTCTTTAGCATAATTAACGAGACTCGTTTAGTTAAAATAGTAAAATGAGTACAAATCGTGAAAGTTTTAATCAGTCAATGAAATAAATAATTCTATTTTTTACGTTTCTCAACATGTGATTAACCAATATAAAATTACCTTACACTTCCTACATTTTGCTTAGGAGCAGAGCTCGGCTGACACTGGATATTTAATTCACTTGCTGAATTTGTACGGAACCTTGGTGCGGGAGACTCGCACTTTGCCGATTTTTACACGTCATATCTTTTTGAATGGTCTTTTCCTGACACAGGCAAACTATACTTTTTGCTGGTTTGTTACTTTTCACAAAAGAATAGACACGGAAACAGAAAAAAATCGATGAGACTGGGAATCGATCCCGGTTCCTGACATTCCGTAACACGTTACCGAACGGTTAAACAATGTATTTTCTACGAAGTATCTACCGAAGAAGGATAGTACTTTGATCAAGCCGATTCTGTAGATTCCGATTCCGTAGATCAGCGGTTAAGTATTTATGAGATGAATTATCTCAAATATCAAGAGCTTTCATTAATTATTAAAACTCGTAAGATAGAAATTGGCCTCGATTAGGTAGTTAGTAGAAGTGCTATTTAAAAAAAAATGTTGCTGTTCATGTTCCTAAAAGTTGAGGACTTCAAATGATGTCAATTTTATTTTTAGTTATTGGGTATAGTAGATTGTACTTTACCCCCATATTGGTTAGGTACATCAAAAATAGCCTTTCGTCTCATCTAAAGGTGGAGTTAGACCAAACGAGCGAATACTCATTCTATTCTATTTATTGTGTACAGCAAAAATAACGGGTCAGTCTCCATACAAATTTGTATGAATAACGACCCTTTATTTTTGCTCGACACAATAAATTTGGCGGAGTGAGCATTCGCTCGTTTGGTCTAACTCCACCTTAACCCAATATAACTTAGCAACGAAATGGGAAATGTGAATTCCCGTTGCTTGTACAAAATGAGAACTATATTTTCATCTCATAACATAACCAAATTTGGTGATTATAACTACTTGAGTGACGGGGTTGAAAATTTTTCGTTTAGTACTTTACTATTGGATTTATTTATTGAAATTAGATAACTTACTGAATTCGAAGCAAGTTACTTAATAGGACCTGTTACTAAAAAAATATTAAATAAATATTTTATTGAATCAGGCGTTACTTTGCGGAGGTCCATTTCAATGAACAAAAAATTTTACCTTGCTACTCCGCTACTCACGTGCAAGATAACCAAGCCTGTGTGAAATATATATGTTTTTCATGCAAACCCTCCCTCCACTTGTAACGGATCAGGCTTGATTAAGCATGAACTCGCAAGATCATGAATATATTTCATACATTGAGAGCTAGTATAATTTAAGAATATTAATTATAATGCCATCTTACGGGAAGTCGTGAACAACTAGAAGTACTTAGGCCGGCTAATTTTATGATGGATACTGAAACAAAAGTCTTAGTTTTTTATAGTTTAAATTTTCGCCATCAGATGACGCTAGTAAAATTATTTCAGGTATTTTAATTAAATTTAGGTTAATTATTGGATAATGAGGTGTAGGAATGATTTAAATATTTTACTAAGTATGTAGTATTAGATTCAGGAACTTTCAGCGGGTAAAATTGATTAAAAAGTAGAGAAGCAATATATGTACTGGGAATATGTTTTTTTTACCATAGAAAATCTTAAAATGCAAGGAAAATGCTTATTGGAATAAGATGTATGATTTATTAGATTTATAGTGTCTAAGTTTCATTAACTTTGGTGTAGTAAATAAGTCATAATATGATTACAAAGTTTTCGGGGTTTGCTTATGTCAAAAATATGAGAAAAGTACAAGTTTATTATTATTATAAGACGAATGATTAAAATGCAAGGAATTAGATTATATGACAAGAAACTCTATGTTATAAGGGTCTGTTTGTCTAAGTTTCATCAGATTCCGGTTAGTAGTTCAGTAGAAAAGAGAGATTAAAAATGGCTTGGGAAAATTTTGTTGCATACAAAATGGCGATGAAAATTTTATAGAGGAAAATAAAAGTATTTTAAATACGCATATATAAATTAAAAGAAAGTTATCGTTTAGAGCTAAATTTAGAGATATGTTTGGATATATTCTTAGAAATAGTAAATAAGCTATCTAAGAATTAAGTAAAATTAAAAGTTATTAAATTGTATATTGTTACTGTAGCTATCGTGACGGATATGGACAATGTGGAAGTTATAGCCAGTATGGGCGAAACGGCCGTTAAGGATGGTAGCGCCGTTGTGTCACTCTCTATATAAGGAGAGGCATTACGTGAATATGGGTCTTTTGTTTACGTCAGCGGATTCGTGAAGTTCTCCCTAAGATTATTTAATTTTGGGTTCGTTATTTGTGATAATTGATGTGTCATTTTCCGGCTTAGTGTATTCTAGTGTTTATAATGCTAGTATATTCTTTGTTTGGGAATTGATGCTTTAATTTATCTGGAATTGACTAATGAGAACTAAATCGAGTTTCAGCTAGTGAAAGCTGATATCTGGGGATTGATACCCGGGTTACCTCAACGGTGTCAACTGACAGGGTAGCTTTCCTCAGATACGTTTTTATTAAGAAAATAACCACTTATGGAGTACTAGTGGGGTCTTGTATTATACCTGAAGAGACAGACCAATTTCTCCCAGAATTGTGTAGGGTTTGTTATGCCTACTGGTGTTTCAAATTCAACATCGTTCTGTCATCTTATCTATCTATTTATTTATTCACGCCTTATTCGTCACAGCGATACTTGACAATCCCAGTCCAAACCGTCTTTATCGCTGAGCACACGGGTCTTATGGTTAGATCTTGGAGACTGACCCACTCAATTAGGGGTAATTTAGTTCAGGACTCATTCATTGCACTATGAATGGGAACGCGAGTAATTTAAATAAGAAAACCGGGCTTTTCTAGCTTGTTGATACGTGCAGTTTAGTTGGTAGAGCAGCTAGGTTTATTAGGATTAATTAAACTTCAATATAGTTCAGTGATAGTTAGTGGGGTAGCTAGTATCTAAATGAATACATTTAAAGTATTAATCTGAAGAGAAATATTTCATAAAGCACTTCATTTTCAAATATTTATTTAATCTAAATAATTAAAACTAAAGCAGTTTACAAATTTAATGAACAATAAAGTTCAGAATGAAATTTAAGGGGGTTTTCTGAGTAAATAATGCTCAACTTCTATCCTAAAAGATAAAGGATAAACGAAGGAAATATCAACCTTTTGTATCATTCAATAATATGTTAAATAATATTATACTTCGTCATGTTAAAACTACCTTTTCTTTGATACCAGAATCTTGGCTTATAATTAAAGTGCTTGAAAGTTTTATTTCTTAAAGATGAAGTAATTTGTATTCAAGAAATTTTATATAATTAATAAATATAAATTCGTAATAAGTAAAATAAATTAGAAGTCTCAGAAGTTGACTATAAGTAGTGAAAGTAAAGCTTTGTATTTGTACTAAAGATCTTTTAATAGCATCAAAGTTAATGCTTAATTTACAAACTATATGCAGCCTCAAGGGGATGTTTATAGTTATAGGGTGGCGTAAGTAGAATCCGAAGGGGAAGGTGGTAGCGGATTCACCCCATTTTGGGGGTTCACATATCTGAAGTACAAATATAAATTTACTTAGAATTTTTATCTTGTTTACGATCTCTCTTTTTAATCATTATTTCCTTAAGTTTTTTTATTTAATTAATTTGCTATTTTTCTACAATATTTTTTTAAATATTTATTGATCGGGTAGACTTTGGATAGAGTTAGGAATCCATTCTTATTTTCCATGCAAAGTATCTCGGGTTACTACAATATACCTGATGTTGGTCCATCAGGTTTAGACGAATCACGAAGCCATTAATATTTTCTATTAAGTAGGTAGAGTTGTTAAGAGGTAGGTTAGCTTTTAAATTAGTCTTTAGGTAGCTTATAGTAGGTAGGGCAGTTACACACTGCTGCCAATAAAACACATATAAATCCCACAAACTTAATTATCCCTTACACCACACAAACACTGACGCGTTTCGATCCCTCTACGGGATCATTATCAAAGTTTAATGAACACAACTGTTACACATGCAAACCAACGTCGTACTGATCTGAAACCGTATTTATAAGCATAATGTACCTTCATTCATATTTTTTCCCAAACTACCCTATTATTTATGATTTTTAATATACACTAACAACTACCTTCAAAAAATTTTCCGACTACAGTAAAAACAAATAGGGTTATGTTTTTTACAAAAATATTTTTTATTCGTCAAAATGAACACGCAATAAAGGCGATGAACCCAAGTTCACCTGATCATTAATTATCGGACCGCTATTATTGTACCTAATTATCTCCAACTGCTCCAATATATCTAACCGTAAACCCTTCTCACAAAAGTGCAAAATATCGAAAGACGCTGAATCCGGCAACGAATGATTTTCTTCTAATAAATGTTTAGCAAAATTAGACTTATCTGGGTGATTAAGCCTATACGAGGCAGTATGTTCCTTATATCTAGTAATGAAACTGCGACCCGTCTGCCCCACATACACACTATTGCATTCACTACAAGTTAACTTATACACCCCCGATCTACTTTCTTTTTCCACCCTTTCCTTGTTATTGCACAGTTTGCTAACTGTGCAATAACAAGGAAAGTTTCGCACGCAAAGAATTACTTGTCTTAAAAGCGACATTAATATTAATATATATTAATGTCGCTTTTAAGACAAGTAATTCTTTGCGTGCGAAACTGTGCAATAACAAGGAAAGGGTGGAAAAAGAAAGTAGATCGGGGGTGTATAAGTTAACTTGTAGTGAATGCAATAGTGTGTATGTGGGGCAGACGGGTCGCAGTTTCATTACTAGATATAAGGAACATACTGCCTCGTATAGGCTTAATCACCCAGATAAGTCTAATTTTGCTAAACATTTATTAGAAGAAAATCATTCGTTGCCGGATTCAGCGTCTTTCGATATTTTGCACTTTTGTGAGAAGGGTTTACGGTTAGATATATTGGAGCAGTTGGAGATAATTAGGTACAATAATAGAGGTCCGATAATTAATGATCAGGTGAACTTGGGTTCATCGCCTTTATTGCGTGTTCATTTTGACGAATAAAAAATATTTTTGTAAAAAACATAACCCTATTTGTTTTTACTGTAGTCGGAAAATTTTTTGAAGGTAGTTGTTAGTGTATATTAAAAATCATAAATAATAGGGTAGTTTGGGAAAAAATATGAATGAAGGTACATTATGCTTATAAATACGGTTTCAGATCAGTACGACGTTGGTTTGCATGTGTAACAGTTGTGTTCATTAAACTTTGATAATGATCCCATAGAGGGATCGAAACGCGTCAGTGTTTGTGTGGTGTAAGGGATAATTAAGTTTGTGGGATTTATATGTGTTTTATTGGCAGCAGTGGAGGGAGGGTTTGCATGAAAAACATATATATTTCACACAGGCTTGGTTATCTTGCACGTGAGTAGCGGAGTAGCAAGGTAAAATTTTTTGTTCATTTATTAAATAAATACTTGAAAAAAATATTTCGAACTTTATTAAACCACAAGTTTTTACTATCTCGGGTCACAACTGTACCTAGGTATAGTCGACCAAGAAATTCCTGTACCTATCACACTAAGGTTCAATGTCATTAGCACGGCTTAAAATGTCGAAGACTATTTTGCTTACAAGTAAATTAGATATGCCTTACGCCCTATTAATTTATTTTTCTGTTATAGGAACAGTCTTAAAAGGTGATGAGGGGATAAAACACTTATTTGGTCAACTAATACACAATCATATACATATAAGGGATAAAGACGTGATATGTGTATGTATGTATGTATGTATATACATATAATAGATAATAGATACGCATACACGGGGACGAAAGGAAAGCCTTCGGGTTAAAGCCAATTATGTTGGCAGGGGTACTCTCTTGGTCCCTATCAAGTAGGTACCTAACCTACCTACACTACATGTAAGTACACAACACAGCTTAACGATGCGGCCCATAGAAAAGCTCTACAGACGTTGTCGTTCAGCTGTGTCATAACTATATCATCAGTGACTAACTTGACTTTTTCTGTGTTCATAGGCGTTAGGCGTGACTGCGAGCGATAACTAACTTCTGGTGTGGGGCCCATCCTGAACATTTTCCACCAGTTGCACGCGCCGCGCCCGCGCCGCTCGTCGCTCACGCGGCCTTCCGTGCAACTGCCGGAAGACTTTGTATTTATTGTAATTAATATTTAACTAATAAAAGGAATGATAAGTCAAAATTGTTTACACCTACGACATGATATCTTCCCGGACAGTTGGCTACAGCGACTTCTATGTTTTAGGTGTGGACTTTCATCGTTGGTCTTTTAATGTCCCACTAGATAGCTTAAGACGGCATACTTTTGGTTATATTACAGTCAATTCAGATCTCCAGAGTTTCTACCGCCATCAGTATCTTGTCGTACAAAGAAATCAGCCACATCCGAGTGTACTTGAGTGTACGACTGAAAAGCTTCTTGGTCTTGCGCTGATATTGCATTGAATATGCATCAAATAATCTATTTAGTTCGCATCTATCTCATGGAAATGACAAAAATTAAAAGTCAAGCAGTTAGTCAAATTTAGTCAAATTTACATCCGCATGTAGAATTGATGCCAGCCCAAGATTTATCTAAGTATATGAATCAAATTGGATAGATCTGTAGTCTTACTTACTTAGTCTTAATTTTGCTTTTTGTTTTAAGTCTGTCGTAGAGACGATGCAACACAGGTAATACAGAGGCCACATAATAATGTGGCTTACCTATTTGATCTGTATTTAGCACTCATTCTAAGTAGGTAGGTAGTTACTTATATGATAATACTAGATTAGCGCATTTTCATTTCAAGTAATCCAAAATACATATATTTATAGTATGTACCTTTCAAATTTAAATATATAAGATAAATGAGATCTGATATACGTATACTAGCTACTTACTGCGAGTACTAGTATACTTGATCAACGAATTGTAGACATGAATGCTCGGCACAGAGGTCATGTGATGCTGCGAAACTACTAGCCTCTCATCTCATACTTAACGGACGCGCAAAAACGCGAACAAAAAACACTCACGGTGCTGGTTTTTTAATAATTTCTTGTAATTCAAGTTTAGGAAACGTTATGATATAATTGGCGGAATGGGGGACGACCTTGGGAGATTTTAATGAAATCATAGAGTGAACGAAATTTGAAACAAAATGCACGGGTAATGGAGTCTTTTGTACGGCACATTATGATATGTGGTCATGGTCAAGTACGGAAAAACCAGCTTCGTGCGATGTGAACTTGCGCACCGAGGGTTCCGCATCTAGAACTATAACATTAAACAAAGTTCATAATCATAAAATTTGCCTTTCTGGAACTAGATTTTTGAAAAAAGTCACTCTAAACAGTACCATTCGGAAGTGGTAAGAAAATGTATTCGGTTGGGAAAACAAAGTAAGTAATCTTGTATTCTGTTTTGTCTATCAGCTGTGGAACCCTAAGAAATAATGTCCTCTAAGGGCATATTTCACTACTCTCTGTTAGGTTCCTCCAATGATGCCGGATCTGCTTACTCCTACAAGACAAACGTAGAGTGGTGAAGCAGACCCTAAGCGTAGGTACAAGTATATTAAGTAATTTAATTAATGCGCCAATTTTTATTAAGTGCATATAAATCTTGCTAAATGTGGCCTGTAGGTACTTGTTACCTTAGGCTCTGTCTACCCCGTAAGGGATAAAGACGTGATTTGTGCATGTGTGTATGTGTATGTATGCATATAAGTAATGTTGTGTCTTCCAGTCTATCTTCAAATGTTAAACCAACCATAATACGAGTATCAGTTAAGTATCTATTGATGTAATATAGCTCAGGCGTAAATACGAAAGATCATTCGAACGTAAAATCCGGTCAAAATGGATCCCTTTCGCAGGGCAATACATCGTTAAGGAGTCACAGGCGGTCATTTTGCTTGAATAATCTTGAATAGTTATGATTAATTGGATGTTTCAATTAATCGTGTACCTGCTCGTAAGTAGGTCAATATTTTGTTTGTTTCACAATTATTTCAAACTGCTGTTGTTTAAGCGAAAGATTAATCGGTATCAGTTATTTATAGTCATTGTCAGTAAGTTCCTTTGTTTGGGCTGTTAAGTTATTGAGTAAAAGTTAAATATGAATCTCGTTTACGCACAGAGAGCGAATTTTCTATACATTGCACAGTCGAAACGTTCACCGCACAGTGGTTACCAGACAGAATACGCAATGAATAGCTGGGCCGTGAGTCTGGCTTTTGCCCAGCTGTAATTCTCTAAACAAATTTGGCCTGTGTAGTGTGAAGTGATTGCTGTTCGCGAGCGACAATCATAACTTGACCCTTTCGTGCTTAGGCATTATAATTATACGGAGCCTAGTAGCAAACGGGTCATATGACTGTCTCTTAGGCCCACCTATCATTTCGCAAAGGAGAACGAGGAAAATCGAACCAGACATATGATGTGTGGATGTGTCCCTATTGGTTGGCTTCCTCTCTCACCCAACAAATCTGGTAAAAAACAATATAAATTTTATCCTATAATTTGTTATTAATGACCACAGAGCCGGGCAGTTCCGTCGGCTAGCCGGCGCGATCCAGGGAGGCCACTCCGTGTCCGCCAGTTCTTCCGTCGGGGTCGACGGCCAGGGCAACGGCTACTACGATCAGTACACCTCGGTTGATAACTAAACGGCTGTCTTTACTATTGCCTTATCCATCTGACGCCATTAATCAAAGTACAATGATGTCATTGGCGTATTTAGGTAACGAATAGACGGTTCTGACCCCTGCATACGAAAAATGGCGCTTTCTATGATTTCTCTGTTCTCAAGTTTGAACGGTTAGAGAACTTACCTAATTAATTGCACAGACGAGTAACTAACAAGTTATATGTAGGTATATTGTGAAAATGTTAATTTAAACTTTGATTATGTTTAAGCCAGTTTGCAAACCTGACTTTTCATTCCTGTATTTTTGTTAGTATTCTAATACAACCAATTAAACAATGATAATTTTCAGGACTTATATAAATAAACAATGAACATATGTATTCGTATTTCTGTGTCATTTTCGTGAGTTACAAATTTATTGTAGACTGTTAAAAAAGGGAGTATCTAACCTTAAACAAAGTCGGTACGACGGAAAATGTTAATTGCACCATTGAGGTTGATGTATGTAAGAAATTATAAAATCTTTATTCTTCTATAGACAGTTGCATACCTGCGGACGTCGTTAACTATACTAAGTATATTTGCAACATGGCGTGATTTAGTTCGTAACTTTCATAACATGTAACTTTTATATAGGTAGGTAGTTATGAACTTAATTGTCTCATTGAATTCATACATTCCGGTGTACTTTCAATATTTTGGTGTAGGTAAAAAGTTAGTGCCATTTTATTTACTAACATCTGTACCTAATTCAGGATAGGTATTTCATAAATAAAAAAGGTTGATTTTTTTTTGGTATATTATAGTCTTATGAATATTTTAAAATAGTACGTACTATATCAAATGTGAAGAAAACTGTTTCGAACTTATTAGTGATGACTCAAATGCATAACATTATGTTAATTACAATTATATAAGGCAGTGTACTGCGAGTACTTTTACCTAATACTGAAGCCTCTTCTAAATTACTAATACCCGTATATATTGTGTAAAAATAGACAATATTTCTTATAAGGCACCACGTTTTCAGTTTATCAATACAGTAAAACCACGAACGCCCCGAAAAATCTACAAATGGGTGTGTTACGGGTCAAACTTCGGTGTTTCGAATATGTGATTGCCCTGCCAGTAAAATTTGCACAGAGCTTTTGCACAGACTAATGCAAAATACAATTTTAAACAAAAATGATGACAGTCGAAACGGCGAAGGAACCCTAAGACTAAGCATTTTGTTAAATATTTATTTATGGGGTAGTTCGAGCCTGTATTGAGGTTTATTGTACTGGTAGCCTCCAGGAGCGGGTTCTGGCACCGGCGCCGGCGCAGGCGCTATCGGCACGTGCGGGGGAGTCACTATAACCGCATCATCGGTGAAAGCCACGTCGCGTCCAGCAGGAGCGAAGTTCCGAGGGAGTTGCTGCTGGTAGACCTGTTGCCCTTGGTAAAACTGAGGTGGTACTTGGTTGTACTGTGGCTGACTTTGATATCCAGCACTGTAGTAGTCGTATTGGTTCGAGTTGAATTGAGGCGGGCCGTACTGGTTAGGCAGCTCCATCCGACCGAACATGCTCCCGAGGAACGGGAATTTGTTGGTGAACATGGACCACAAGCCGGTGCCTCCGACCTGGTTGCTGCCTTGCCCGTTGTTCCCGAACCTGTTCCAAAAGAGCCGCTGTGATTGTTCGGGAAGGAAGTTCGAGTTGACGGCTACTGAGTACGGGTCGTTCGGGCCGAGGTTGTAGGGCGCATCTCTTTGGGCGTAATAGCCTAATGCACTACCTAAAAACAGAAAGTGTTTTATGATAAGTAACACTCAAATTGAATAATTCTTAATTCGTTTTTGCGTAACTATTACATAATATTGATTTATTTTGCCATGAAATAATACCAATTGGCCGGATAAAATGGTGTTTATTTTACTACTTATTTTGCAGGTCTGACATGCAGAAGTAAGTAACACTCGAAAGCAACAAAAAATTGCGTTGAATTGAAAATATGACAAGAGTATTAGAAAATTACAATTCTAAATCATTGTGTACCCGTCAAAAAGCTAATTCGAGCGGTAGTTTTATGAATCTGGGGGCACGGCAGTGCCCCCGCCAAGTCAAGCTGGAGCTTACCTCTATCGCGATAGAGTCTGTCGAGTGGTATTTTTTAAAATATGATTTTAAAAATTAGCCCATTGTTAATCATACTCTGAATACTAGATCACTCGAAAATATCGTTCAATAGCGGTAGTTATTGAAAAGTATGACAAAATCATTTTACAGGTAAGGGTCGTATTTTTATTTACAGTGAGGTGGCAAATCTTTGCCAAACTTTTTGTCACCAAAAATAACTAAATAAGTAGGTACGATATAAAAAGAAACAAAAAACATAAGAAACGTAACATTTTACAGGCGGTGTTCACGGCAAAATTAGTATTATTTCAATAAAGACGTTTGGAAAGTTTACTTGTTCACCACAGAATCAGAATACTTTTTTTCATATTTTAATATTTTTCGGGAATCGAACCCAAGCAGTCACACCACAGAATGTATCCATCCAACTGTTCACTTCACGTACCCGCAACACAACACAAGAGGAGAGCGAGGGGCGCATACATTTTGCACGAGTTTCGACGTCGACTGCTTGGTATTGTTGGCCGTCTTTGTATTTATACCACCTCTGTTTGTTCCCAAAAGGGGACCTTGAGGTTAATTCTTGTAACCCAATATTGATAGTGTGAGGTAATGGTGGTGGCTCACCCAGCCGCGCGGACAATAGGCGCGACAACTAGGTGACTCGTGCGCCGTTCGGTGCGCATGCACAGGCCGTGCCGAATCTGCATGTGTTATATGCTAAACTCCTAAATTCACCACGAAACGGTCGTGTAATTTCAACGTCCAGCTGAAGGTGGAATACACAATGACCTCGTGAAAGCGGAGAGAAAATTGCATGCGATTGCGTGTTAAGGGAATCACTGTGTAATGTGAGTTATCGAAAATATGTCTCTTGGGTTTTTTGGTCTTGAAAGTATGTTCTTTTAGACGATGTATGTAACCCTTACCCGAACGATTATCTTTTTGACTTTGAGATGTATTGCGGAATTTTAATCTAAGTGCTGAGTTCGGGGTGCACATTAGACCGCCGGTAAAATTACTGGCACATGCGGTATCAGCCTTCTATGCTGGCAAAGTACCTATCTGCAATACTCTGCTTTTGCTGATGTTTGTAGAAGTTGGTGTAGTGCTCACTTACCCTTACCCACTTGCTCACTAATCAAATAGGTGTGTTTGTAATTAGTAGTTTAGAAAAAGATGGTCCTTGCTAGATCTTAATTCCTCCTAAGCGGCGAACGAAGTCAAGCCTCGAATCACTAGCCTTCATCATCCAGTTTCTATCTTGGTCGCAAAATCTTCATCACCATTTCAGTTTCAAGATGTCTATTTTTAG
Organism: Pandemis corylana; assembly: GCA_949127965.1. Lineage (NCBI taxonomy): Eukaryota > Metazoa > Arthropoda > Insecta > Lepidoptera > Tortricidae > Pandemis > Pandemis corylana. The sequence goes on along the minus strand of OX421851.1, from coordinate 9,777,215 downwards.
ACCTAAGACAAATCTACTTGTCGTTTAGTAGGTTCTACCATAAATTCGAAGCTGATTGGAAAATGTACTGTTATTATGTAATATATTTTGAGATTGGATTTTGGCGAAAAACTATTTTATACTTTTACTTCATCACTACATAGTATAAAACAAAGTCGCTTTCTCTGTCCCCATGTCCCTATGTCCCTATGTCCCTTTTTATGCTTATATCTTCAAAACTACGCAACGGATTTTGATGCGGTTTTTTTAAATAGATTTTTAGATAGAGTGATTCAAGAGGAAGGTTTTTATGTATAATTCTACGCAGACGAAGTCGCGGGCAGAAGCTAGTACTTAATATTTTTGTTTTAAAACATAGTAGGTACCTACTAATAGAAAAAATATTTCTGTAGTAAAATAAATCGTAATTGGTATAAATATACAGCCTGTAGATGATAAGGCATTTTTTGTGAAAAATGCACTCGTACGTACATGTTTACCCAACATAATCGGCATTATTCATAAGATAACAAGTATTTGTCTTCGCCAGTTGTCGCGGCATTGTCCGAAGAAGCGTTTTGCGAAACCTTTACTCAAGCGAGCTTACACGATACTCACGCAGAAACCCCGCAGACTGCAAAACGCACAGAGACGGCGGTCACAATGCGCAGCAACAATAGCGATATTTACATAATAACAAATGAAGTTAAGGTAGGTTTATTAACATCGTTGTTATGGTTTAATTGAAATATCTGGGGCGATTTTAGAAATTATCAGAAGGATAAAGTCCCAAAGAGTCAAGTTAAGAACACGCCAGCAAGCACTTGCAAATCCCAATAGGGACAAACTGGGTATTAATTAGCATCTTTTAGTACTTAATAAAAATACAAATTATAGCATTATGTACATATTATGATGCGTAGTCAAACACACGATAATGATGTGTCCTTGAATTACTAGAGGTGTACACGTCTTGAAATCCTTTTTTGTTTGTTTGTTGTCTTTCTAACACAAAGCCACCTCTACGAGATTTCGAGGCGCTACTTTTAATCCCTAACTTATCTCTTAATCTGACCAGCTTAAGTTTAAAGTTGATTATGGCAATAGGGAAAGTGGCTAGCAGCGGGTCAAGACTTTAAGCCACTCGTCTTACCAGCGAAGCGAGTATATTATGACGACACATACATATAGCAAAGCTTCGTCTGAAATATGTAAATAGATAATTATGATCTATGAATTATTGAGCAGATATTTACTAAAGGTTAATATTAAAACAATGGTAATTGCAATGAGTTAAGTACCCTTCGATTTATGGTATAGAGGCGATCGAAAATGAATAACACAGATGCCATTTATGTGATGTAATGTAAATAAACGTCGATAAATCTTGTCCCCCCATTGAAGCTAAGGTATACCACAAGCGGGTCAGGTCAGCCCATGCATAGTCATATGATTGGCCCTATCGATTGCTGTCATACATCAATACGGCATGTACTTACTTTTTATAGGTAAGGAAAGACTTAATTCGATTGATGTGGAAATATTTTGTGGATTTCTTGTTACAAGGTGTTCTTTCTTTAAGTAACGATGTAAATATTAGTTTCTAGGTTAATTGGGATTTTTTTATTTCTTTCAATGAGAGTATTAACCGTCTCTCTTCTCTTTTATAATATACTAGCTTCTGCCCGCGACTTCGTCTGCGTAGAATTATAAATGTAAACCTTCCTCGTCAATCACTCTATCTATTAAAAAAACCGCATCAAAATCCGTTGCGCAGTTTTAAAGATCTAAGCATACTTAGGGACAGACAGACACACAGATAGGAAAGTGGCTTTATTTTATACTATGTAGTGAAGTATTAGCTACGAGCTTTTGGGTCATCATGATACCGTTTAGGGTATTTTACTCTACTGCTTGTGTATAATCAACATAGATAAAACATATAGCTAAATGTTTATACAGAAATTTAGAAACATCACTTAAAAAAATTGCTACATTACAAAATGGTTCATACAGTCTATTCAACAACACGAAACTCAAAAAGTTTGTGATGTGAATAAGAATAACCTTCCCAGATAAAAGGCTGCAATTTTCAATAAATCGTCACCTCAAGCAAGTAGAGACCTAGAGACACAATAAAACCAAATTATAGAGTTCAAGGCTGAGAGGACGCTGCGGACGTTTACGGTGCTGGTTAGTATAATATCAACCTCGTTAGCTGTATCTACTTGTACGGTCATTGTTCTAAACTAAAAGTTGAATTACGGACGCGACGACAGAAGTCATACCATTTACTGCATATTATATGAGGGTCCGCGGCACAATGACCCGGATATGAGAACCATCGTGAATTTTCGTGAGCTCGTTATATTCCCCTCGCATGATCACGTGCGTATTTGCCTTTAAAGAATACCTCGTTAAAAAACCGTGCCACTGTTTAATTAAACCCCAATTAAAAGCGAAGAGGCCATCTTAAATTTACGGCTTCATTTCCCCTGGAGTTACGAGTTACGACAGAGCTTGGCGACTCCCAACTTGAGTAACGACCTCATGACAACTGAGAAACAAAAGGAAATACCAACGAGTTATCAAGCCCCCAATCTTAAGCCATCAAAGGAAATTAGTTACCTACTTAATTATTTGCACACGAAAAGCATTGAATTACTCAAAAACGACACCCAACATTTTAGTGTCAATAGTGTCAAAATGGTCATCCGCCATCTTGGATCCATAAAATATGCAAACAAAATTGGTCTCAGAATCACCAAATTACCCAAAAACGACACCCATCAACATTTTAGTGTCAAAATGTCATCCGTCATCTTGGATCCAAAAAATTCAGCCAAAACCGGTCTCATCGAAAACGACACCCATCAACATTTTACTGTCAATAGTGTCAAACTGTCGTCCGCCATCTTAGATCCAAAAAAAAAACCAAAATAGGGCTCAGAGCCTCCAAATTTCTCGAAAATACACACATTAACAGTCAAACAGATGACGCTTAGCGACAAAAATTCGCATAGTAACAAAAGGTCACGTGACAGTTAGTAACGGGTAGAAAAAATCGGAGACTACCCACCTGCTATGGGTGGTGTAGGGGTATAGCACGCGTCACGGAATGACGAGGATCCGGGTTCGATTCCCGGCCCTAGCTTTACTTTTCGGATTTTTCTATGTTCTAATTTTCACTGACATTTAGAAAATTAGCATTTTTAGCGTCAAAATGTCATCCGCCATCTTGGATCCTAAACGTAGGTAAATGTTTAATTGAAAGTATTATAAAATTGGTTCATCCGGGCTGAATTGAAACCACCTGAGTCTGAAATGACGTACAACGAGTTCTTAATTTTAAAACTAAACTTTTCCTCCCGAGGGATTCTGAAAATCAATACAAAAATAATCCCTCGGGAGTAAAATATCTAAAATTCCCCCGGGAGGTAAATCAGCTACTACGGCTCAATGCGCCTGATTACGAGCAAGTGTGATGAACATGCCCTAAATATTAACGCCCGCAGCAACATTCGCTTAGTCGTAGTCACATCTTTGAAGGCATTGTGCGTTTACAGCACTTATAATGTGTCGAGCTTCTCAGCACGCAGCAGGCAGCGAATACTTAAAAAAATATCGATTATTTATACTCAAGACACAAATTACGTCAGCCGATCGAAAGTGCGCCGGCAATGCTACTCAATATAACTTTGAGAGCTGTTTTCAGCGCAGTTGCAAGTGGACCATAGATGTGAAACGGTCTGTCACAGTATTTAAAAAAACCGGTCAAGTGCGAGTCAGACTCGCGCACGAAGGGTTCCGTACCATTATCTATAAATATCTATAAACCAGTTTAAGCAGAGTCCTGCTGCAAAGCAAAATGTGCGCAGTGTGGGGTCACTTTATATTGGACACTGATATATACAGACATATATGCTAATTCTGGTTTTTAGTATTTGTTGTTATAGCGGTAATGTACATCATCTGTGAATATTTCAAGCGTCTATACCTGTTGCCGCTATTAATATCGAGTAGAAATCGCAAAAGAAAAACGTTTGTGGTAGATATGGGAGTCCCCCTAAATATTGATTTTATTCTGTTTTAGTACCTATTTGCTGTTAAAGCGGCAACAGAAATACATCATCTGTGAAAATTTCAACTGTCTAGCTATCACGGCTCATGAGATACAGCCTGGTGATAGACGGACGGACGGACGAACGGACAGCAATCACGTCTATATCCCTTACGGGGCAGACAGAGCCTGAGGCAACAAGACCTAAAGGCTGCAAAGTCTTGTAATAGTGTTCCGTTTTTAACCTTTGGGTACGGAACCCTACAAAGGAATAAAATTGTAAGCAATGTTGTATAGGGCTGCGTGGTCAAACCCAATAAGTCGAAATAATTGACAGTTGAAAAAAGAACACTATGTTAACGTATCTATAATTTCAAAATTCCTGTGGAATGTTAAGTCGACTTATCGGGTTTGACCACGCAGCCCTCGGATATTGTATGACCGAAGGTTAAAATAGAATCGTCGGCCGTTTGATTATGATAATGTACTCTATTCTAGGTATCATAATTAAATAGGTTTTGTAAATAATGCGATAGATAGACATACAGACATGTCCATGACAAGCCTTTGTAGATTTTGTGAGTGGGTGAAGGAGGAGTGACGAAGTTTATTAGTCAGCCCTTCCAACAAACAGAAAAGGCGTTGTCTTCAAGACAGCGGAAATTTGTAAACAATGTGGACTGCCTACACGGTTTTTGCAAATAGTGATAGCATAACGCCGATATTAAAACGCAGTGCCAGGCATTCAGTCACCCAGATCCATTTCTATATGCGTGTTAGTTAATTAATCACTACATAGGTAGGTAGTACCGCACTGCCAAACATCGAGATACTTGGCGACGCGTCACGAGAGCAGCGGTGACGCAGGAATCGACCGAAACATGACCACGACCACTCTGTCAAGAGTGCACGACTAAGAAGAGAGGTAGGTAGTAAGTATAAAACAAAGTCGCTTTCCGCTGTCTGCCTGCGTTTATGTACAAGTAGTGTTGTGTATCTTTAAAACTAGGTACGCAACGGATTTTGATGCGGTTTTTATTGATAGATAGAGTGATTCAAGAGGAAGGTTTATATGTATAAAACACGCATAATATAGAAGAGAAACACTGATTGCACCGGGTCGCTAGGTAGTTAGGTATAAAAAACGACCTAAACAGGGTAAGTATTATGTACTTAACTATTCGCAACGCAGGTCTTATTCATCGCTAGTCACTTTTCTTTATTTTTAAAGTTTTGGATTTGCGTTTAAGTATAAGAAGGACCGAAATTGGCTAAGATATTTCAAAACACACGTGTGATCAATCCACAAAATCAAGCAGGTATCAAGTGCCTTCGCTTTTGGAGGCGGGGGAAAAGGATAATTGAATCAAACAAGTTTTAGATTGTTAATTATAAAACTGGTTAAATTAAAGAGATTCTCTTAATTATATTTTTATGAAAACGATTCTTCCGTTGCGAACTTTAAGAAAGATCGTTTTATCGATGAGCTAAGCTCGTCGTTGATCAGTACGCATCAAATGCAATACAATGCATCTGTGCTTTAACCAATTGTGTTGCCTAGGCACTCGTAGTATATCTACCTAACCTACAAGTTGTATAGTTAGGTAGTTCTTTCAATGAATATTTATCATACGGCATCCGTGATGTCCATAAGAGTCGCAAACAATAGATGAGAGCAGTAAGTATATGATTGTATCAGTAGATATATGAGACAGTTGATGTGATTTATGATCGATGCGGGGTTTTTCAGCTCCTAGACCTATTAGACCTGATGAGAGCAATCACTGTAATTGTACTAACTTTATCGTAATGTGATAATGATGTAATGAAGGCAAGTGTTGTGTAGCACATTTATATTCTACCCGAGGCTATGTTCAAGATAAATGTTTACTTGCAAGTTGTAGCTTATTTACTTCAGGATTTAAAGTTTGTGGCGTCACAGTATTCTGTCAACTCTTTGTACCTAAGGGTTCAACGTTAGTTGGATGTAAGTACCTAACTACTATTGCTATTGAATTCATGATCGTAAATATCTAAGTTATTAAAAAGGTAAATATTCACTAATACATCATTCAATAACGATTTTCTAATATATTAATTTGTTATTAAAGAAGGAAGTAAGTAAGAGAAAATAATAATTTACCTATCAAATGAATCAAGAATTTTTACTTTTTGATTTTTTTATGTTTTACTTTTACGGTTTTACCGTTAGAAATTGAATATGCTGTGCTATGGGTAGTGTAGGGGTTATAGCACGCGTCACGGAATGACGAGGATCCGGGTTCGATTCCCGGCCATAGCTTTACTTTTCGGATTTTTCTATGTGTCCTAATTTTCAGTGTCGTTTAGAAATAATTTACCTTTCAACATGAAACTACCGTGAGACTTAATCATTATTACACATAAACGGATAACACACATATAAAAACATACATACATTTGACAGTAATAAAAATGACGATGAAAACGAGGGTAGTTGTGCGCCGCTGTCAGTTGCGTCGAGCAGCCGCGCGAACAGAGCGCTGGCGCGCAGTGTTCGTTTCGTTTCGCTGCCGCCGGGGCGAGCGCTCCTGGAAGAAGGACTACGAAATAGTCCGAAACATGTCGAGCATCACTCGACTTTGTATACGTGAGTTATCCGTTTATGTGTAATAATAATTTACCTGTAAATAAATAATAATAAATAAATATCTTGGGACAAATTACACCAATTGACCCAGCCCCAAACTAAGCAAAGCTTGTGCTATGGGTACCAGGCAACGGATAAACATACTTATATAATGTAGATAAATACATACTTAAATACACACAACATCCATGACTCGGGCACAAACATTCGTATTCACCATACAACTGTCTGCCCCTGCCGGGATTCGAACCCAGGACCTCTAGCTTCATAGTCAGGGTCACTAACCACTAGGCTATCCGGTCGTCACCTGTTCACTTATTTTGTGAAACATTCAACCATTTGAAGTAGCTTCACTTCTGGAAGTATATTTTCCCATTTTTTGCTATTTATAACTAGTTTCATATAATACCTACCTACCTAGTACATTTGTGATGAAAATTAAGCAATGGTGATTATAAAAAAACTTTGCGGAAGTTTGCAGTTACATGTAAGGAGGAAGTCGATAGTCATTGAACTCAAAATGAGATTGTGAGCTTGATAATGACGTCTTAAATTTGCAAATTGAAAATCCCGCGGCACACGAACACCCGCACTGGGTTTTTTCTTATACGCGTGAATAATAATTTAGGTAGACAAAAACTGACCTCTGTAATGTAAATTGTTACCACTCGATAATGTAAAGCTTTTAGGGTGATTTTAAGTGGGTACAATAAAAAATACTCCGTTTATTTGCCTCACTATCATAACAGTGAATTCATTAAAAATGTTGGTGAATGTTATTAAAATGACGTCGTTTAGTCCCTCTGTCAAAGACGTCCATTAAATGAATCCGTATACTTAATTAAGTAATTAGAATAGCGACTATTTTCTGCACAAATAACCCAAAACGTTCCTAAGAAACCTCCGATTATACTTACTTATACGCTTATTTTTTTTCACAACTCACGCTTCGAAAGTTCCTACACCAATTACTACCTACTTATCTAGCTAGCCTCACGCAGTGGGAATAAAATGCACCATTTAGTGTCTAGGGAGCAATACCCTGACAATGTGTCATTTTTTAGGGAGATACCTAGTTCAGATTATTGATTTATAAAAATGACTTAACTACAAGGTATAACATCCTATATTTTTAGCGGCCTGAGTCTCGGTAGCAGGTATGGAAGGCACTCATTTAAAAAGTACTCTAACTACTGAAATACGCAAGTAGCCATTTACGAAATACACTACCTTAATAATTTCATCTTTTATAATCCTTACTACCTAGTAAAATGCCTCAGATATAGAGGCAGACAGGCCAACGATGAAAAACGATAAGAGGTCCTTCTTCATCGTTAAGTTATACATTTTTCACACCTCTCATTCAGAAAAGTAAGCTTTGCTCCCTGTCGAGAGGGATCAAAGTGCAACTTTTCTGTTGAAGGCTTTTCTGAGTGTTTTTTGAAAATGCAATTTTTTGAAGTTGATAATTGTAAAACCACGCCATTTTCTATGCTGGGAGCTCTTTAATTATATTTAGAATTCTTTTTTCAAGTTTTTTAATGTTCGGTGTGAAAAGTTGTATGAGCCACTAGGGGGCAAAATTATTTTCATCTTGGGCGTTAACACTTGAATCCCTCATTATGCTCTGGATTCAATGTAGCGCCCTCGCCGTTAATACATCATTTTCCTCCCTCGTGACACAAATAACTATATCTCAACTTAAGGGTTCCCTTCACTTTACTCTCCCAAATAGTGAATATGACATATAGGTAAGTACTACGAGTACCACCCTCTGCACCCAGCCTCCACCAGCCTGCACCCAGGTAAGTAGGAATTTATGACGTTTTGCATTAAAAAAGTGGGCTCCTGGGTATACAACAATGTTTCATTCGATGTACCCAAAGTGTAGTTCGTGATAATGAAAGTACTTTCATCATTGGCTTAGCTCAAAATATTGCAAATTTAATAAAATAATTACTCATCAAATTCTTTATTTATTGAAATTACTATTACAATGGCCAAATTACCTACCTAACTATTATTTTATACGTAAAAACGATAAAGATTAATTTAAAGTCGCATTAAGTACTACACAGTGCGTAATTTGAATCTCAGTATTTGGTCGTCATCCTCGTGCGGTTGTTTAATATTAAAATTGTCACTTAAGGCAAATAAAGCATACATTTCACATTAGTTTCCTAAAATATTGCAGGAGGTGACAGAATACATTTAATAATTATCAATATTGTCATTCTGACAATTCTGCAGAATATACGTAATTTATTACACCTAAAATGTAATAAATGCTCTATTAAAAAAAATTAAAGACCGTGTTATCGGGTCTAGGGTACTAAGCCCCAAAAACAATCTTACAAAGAGAATATCACAATAATCCTTAAAAAAATAATTATATTTCAAAACCAAACATTGTTATAATCACAATAAAGTAGGTTTAGTCTTATATTATCTTATCTAATATTTATTTACCATCGATTGGCTAAATGTTTTAACATTTAGTTATGATTTTCAAATTATCTTCTGCCATAACCTGAAACAAATGAACAAAAATATATAATCTCCTATAATTTCGTCACTAACTACATTTTCTAATAAAATAACTAGTAAAATGCAGTGATGCTGTGGGACAAACATTTACTAGAGTAAATGTTGTAAATCACATATAGGTATGTACACTACAAATAATCCTCTAAATGTTTCACAGCGTTAATTTATTCTAACCAACATTAGTTGTTGGTTGATAATTATATTGAATATGGATAAGCGACGTACCTAACGTATAGGTAGTCTTGATTTCTAATTGAATAAAAAAATATATTATGTTTTTATCAGCATTACGTTTGCTCAGCGAAATCTAAGATTTTTTAGAAAGCGAAAAGCTCGAACCCGCAACTGTGAGTCCACTGCACCGATCTTGAATTTGGTAATTAGGTAGGTACACCAAAGTGCTCCCGGTTTACCCTTCTGAATACCTCGAATGCTACATATTATGCCATTAGTTTTAACTGATTTTTGAAAATTATTTTCACCAATTTAAAAGTCGGTAATTGTAATTATACATCTGAAATCTGATCTGAATAATTTGCAAGGGTAACAACAGCGATTTTTGCACTAACCTCCTTTGGTCGGAAATCCTGACGAGGCATGTGCGCTAGCAGAGCTGCTTGCAAAACTTCCCGCGTGACCATATGAGCCAGCGCTTGCGCCGCTAACGGCCCCGGCAACACTCTTGGCAGCCGCTCCCGCGACTGCGTTGCCCGCGGAGAAATTATGACCATCTCCTTGACTACCACCGGCCCCTCCACAGCCTCCACCACATCCACCAGGACCGCCACTGCCATGGTTAATGTTTATACCATTAGCAGCCCCCGCAGTCGCTCCACCTGCAGCAGCAGCGTACGCTCCTGCGCCGGCCTGTGCACCAGCTCCAGCTCCATTCAAGGATTTGCCGTAAGGCGAATGGTTTTGACCTCCAGTTGCACCGGCGTGTGGCCCATTTCCAGCTCCACCAAAACCACTATACGGGGAAGAATTGCCACTTGGGCTGCTTCCGTAACCCCCTGGTTGTACTGCATTTTGATACCCTGCATTTGGCTTACCAGAGCCAGGAAGTCCGCTGCTACCGAGTTTTCCATCGTCGTAAGGCTTAAGAAGTCCTGGTGGACCACCGAATCCTCCAGAGTAAGCTACGGCGTTTGCACTAGCAGATGCGATTGCTCCGGCGTTAGATCCGGCACCATCCTTAATGGAATTGCCTGGCCCATAAGAAGGCGAAGATTGACCTGACTGGGACCCACAGTTTCCTGATGTGCAAGATCCTGGTTTATTATTCGATGAAGGAGCTATTGGTGCAACACCGTGAGAGGTAGATGGGAATACACTGGTTCCAGGATGTGTTGGTTGATTTGTTGAGTGTTGACTTGCTGGGTAGGCGGGTTTGGAGGGTAATGAGTAATCTTGAGGTTTTAGAATCCCAGATGGACCTCCGAAGCCGCCAGAGTAGGGAGGCAGTTTGTCTTCATCAAAGGGATAAATTCCGCTAGACGGTTTAGAATATCCAGCAGAGCCAGCTTGAGCGTTGGCACCAGCAGCTGAGCCATAGTGTCCTGGTGACGCTGGCCCAGTGTGCGGAGGTGTAAATGTTATACTTGGTTTGGAGGGTACAGGACTAGTGAGACAGTTAGATGTCCCACAGTTTGTGGGAGCAGTTGGTCCTATCGAACCGAACGTCGGTGATGTTCCTTGGGAATAACTAGGGATTTTGGACCCCGGATAAGCATTAGCACCGGTGCTAGTGCTACCAGTAGCGGTAGGTGCAGGTGAAGGATAATTTCCACAACTTCCAGAAGCGCAGTTTTGTCCGGGGCTCGTGGGTGTTTGCGAGTATCCTGGAGTTTTGGATCCTGGATAGGTGCTGGAACCTGTAGGACTTGGAGCTGATGAGGGATAACTGCCGCAATTTCCAGAAGCACAGTTTTGTCCAGGGTTTGCAGGTGTTGGGGAATATCCTGGGATGTTGGAACCCGGATAGGCACTAGAGGCCGTAGGGTTGGATGCGCTCGAGGGGTAAGCACCACAATTTCCAGAAGCACAATTTTGACCAGCGCTCGAGGGTGATTGGGAATAACTTGGGAGTTTTGATCCTGGATAGATGCTAGAGCCCGTGGGGCTGGGCGCAGTTGAAGGGTAGGAGCCGCAATTTCCAGAAGCACAATTTCCTCCAGGGCTTGAAGGTGATTGCGAATAGCTCGGGAGTTTGGATCCTGGGTAAGAACTGGAACCTGATGGACTTGGTGCCGTTGAGGGATAAGTGCCACAATTTCCAGATGCACAGTTTCCTCCGGGGCTCGTAGATGATTGAGAATAGCCAGGGAGTTTGGATCCAGGGTAAATGTTAGAACTCGTGGTGGGACTAGCTGCAGTTGAGGGATAGGTGCCACAATTTCCAGAAGCACAGTTTCCTCCAGAACTCGAAGGTGATTGTGAATAGCCAGGGAGTTTGGATCCCGGGTAAATGTTAGAACTCGTGGTGGGACTATGTGCAGTTGAGGGATATGTGCCACAATTTCCAGAAGCACAGTTTCCATCAGGACTCGAAGGTGATTGCGAATAGCTAGGTGACTTGGATCCTGGGTAAGAACTGGAGCCCGTTGAACTTGGTACCGTTGAGGGATAAGTGCCACAATTTCCAGATGCACAGTTACCTCCGGGGCTCGAGGGGGTTGGTGAATATCCTGGAGACTTAGGATTCCCGTTATTGTATGAATTTGCACAGTTCCCTGAAGTACATTTATCATTTAACAAATCCTTTTGTTCTGCTGGAAAATTTGGTCCCAAATAATTACTTGAATATGAATTGCCGTTAGCGGGATTGTAAGAATCATGTGGCTGATTGTTGTTGCACTTTCCAGAGGAACATGGACCGTTTTTTCCATCAATCGCTGGGCTTAAGTAAGTGTTTTGGTTTGGAGTATCGTAATTTAAGGGCAATCGCCCCGTACCCGGATTAGGGTAATCTTTAGGAGCAGTCAAGGCCGTAGCGGGGACGATAACACCGCTCTGTGAACCACTTTGAGAATTATCACTGCAGTGAGGCGAATTACATTTCGGTGGTTTCGAATTATCGGGTGTTAAACCAGGATTTACACTACCGTATGGATATGACGGATTTGCATTAGACGATCCACAATTTCCACCAGTACAGGCTGGACTTGAGGGTGAATAGCTTCCAGCCTTGTCGTATTGAGAGGAATGAGCAGTATCTTTTGCTGAGTCAACTGTTCCAGCTACATTTACATGGATGTCGTTGTTTCCATTGTCACCGGACCCAGTACTCGGTGTCGAGGGCGACGTGCCACATTGACCTGAGATGCACTTGTCTGTGTTGCCGCAGTCAACTCCTTGACAACCTGAGGGTTTTTGGTTCGAGCAACTTCCGCTGGTGCAAGGGGCGTTACCCGCATAGGAACCAGCTGATGCTCCTGCCGCTGCTATAGCTCCCGCGTTCGCTCCATTTTGCAGCGGAAATCCGAATCCCGGATAATGTGAGCCACTACTGGGCGATATACCACTTTCTGAGCCTTTTTGACATCCTCCAGTCGTGCATCCGGGACCAATGATACCGCTCCCGCTGTAGCTAAATGAACTTGAACTGGAACCAGCACTTGAAGATGCGAAGCTGGACGATGAAGATTTTGAGTAGCTCCCCGAAAATGCACCACCGGCAGGAATATTGGGCAGGCCGGCATAAGCGCCTGCCACGGCACTTGCGTCAGCTTGAAAATAAAAATAAAAATTGAATCACTTCGTACAGAAAATAAAATAAAAGTAGCGTTAAGAATATGATACATTTTGCTTAAATTAAACAATGTTAAGTATAAGGGTAAGTACTTTATTTTAGAAACCTGGCAAAGTTATTCAGAAATTATACTAGGTATCTATTAAATTTTATTTTTTTGTAAATTTATTGAAAAAATAATATAATTTTACAACTTAACAAATCTATTGTTTAAATTCAGTAATGTTTTATAATATAAGCATATTATTCAAATTGTATAACATGAAGCTCCAGATTTAAAATACTTGATGCTTATGATTTCCACCTTTTGGTAAACTGTAATGTGACTTGCAATAAACCATTCTACTCTATTGTATTCTAAATATTTAAACTGACCTTTAGCTCCGGCGCCACCCTTAACGCCGTATCCACCATAAGGGTTAGCAGCCACAATACCCGCGAGGGCTAACACAAAGGCACATGTGAGCTCCATCATAGTGAAGCTTCGCGACTACAATGTAGCTCCTCTCCGGGTGCCTGCCTTTATAAAGCGATACACAAATAGCCAGTCGTTCATAATATATAACAAAAAACCTGTTGGCGTTTACCGCGAATCAAATGTTGTTTTCATGTTTCCCGCATTCATTAGAAGCGACGCTCCGCAGTGCATGGTAATTTGGTGCTAAGGTAGGTACTCCGTTCCAAATTTTATTAGTCGAGTTTGTATGGCTTGTAATATATTCCCATAGGCCTGCGGGAAAACACTGCCAGTTTGTGTTTAGGAACGGTGAAGCAGGTACGAGATCTTGATGATAAGACGAAAAGGTAACATTTGCTTGTTTTTCTGAGTATGATTTTTTTTAATACGTACGTTTATAATACATATATAGGTACGTTTATAATTTAAATAGCTTTTTTTCTTGTATGTATGTGTTTTGCGTCACATTTCAATATATTATATGATATATATATTCGGTGAAGGGAAACATCGTGAGGCCTATACCCAGCTGTGGGACGTAGCTATATAGGCTGGAGGTGAGGTGTTTTGCTAAAACCTAGCCTATTAGAGGATACTCATAGATGCAAATAAGCAGTGTTACTGTCTGTACGATATACCGGTTGTTGGTGCTAATTGGCAAACTTAAGTACGATTTATGAACCTATTATTGAGACAAAGACATCACACTGAGCACAAGAAGTATAGATAAAATTCAATTCGATTAATCTTGCCTAAGTCAACCTAAAAAAAGGTTTTTTTGAATAAGTTGTTGAACGGGTGGTAGGATTGCGGTGTGGATGCAAAAACGTGTGAAAATATTCTGTAGACTGTACTCTTCGGTCTTTCATAGTCATCTAATTTGCAGCGTAACAGGCAAAGTGCAAAAAAATATTAGGTTTAATGAATTAATCGAATCATTTTACACATTCATGTCTAAGAACAAAAATCGCCTTGCTACTGAGCTCCGCAACACATAAAAGTAGCTACGTCTGTGAGACATTTTTGAGACTAACCAAGGAACTCAAGACCAACTTTGACAACTTTACTACCTCGTGGACGCCCAAGTGTCAATGACACGACGTGTCTTGTTAATTCAGATAAGGCTAAAGTTCCGAATGACCATTGGCATAGAAAATAAATAAGATTGATCCGCTACTTGCTCAGTGGATACGCGTGGACTAATTATGAGACATCCAGCCGGAAAGACTACTCAAATTGTCAGTTATTTAATGTGTATGTCACTTGCCCACAAAAGTTATCTGGCTCAAAGACGGCGTCGCTGGTGTAGGTACCCTCTTAGTGTTCCCGCTCAATGGCCATTCATATTATAGTTGTAGCATTATATAGTTCCAGTTAAAACCATCGGGTTATATTGTATGTGGTATTGTATTGTATTCATGTACATATACATATTATGTGGATTCGATGCTTTGTCGCTGTCGTTGATCCTATAAACTAGGACTATCTGATTGCTTATTACCGGATCTCAAGCCTAAATAAAAATTACCAGTATAGGTACATGTGTGAAAATACCACTCGAAAGTGGTGAAAAATTGCGCTGAATTAGAAATACGAGTAGCATAGAAGACACTCACAGCTTTCATTAATCTTGTGAACTAGTCAAAACTTTGATTAGAGTTATAGTTTTGGAGATACATATAAGCTTTATACCACGTTCGAGTGGTACTTTCCAGTGACGTGCTTTCAAAAATCGGCCCCCTGATTACGAACCATGTCCAAAGAAACCAAATAAAAAAAATCTAGCTTTACTAATATATGCAATATTATTTTTGGTAATGGGACGTTAGCGGATGAAGTTAAATGACGCATAATTTTGAATGATTCATTTTACTAATTGATAGATCACATTAAACAATAATAAGAAATTAATCTATACATATAAAATTCAAAGTCCTGACTGACTGACTGACTGACTTAACTATATATCAACGCACAGCCCAAACCACTGGACTTAGAGACTTGAAATTTTGCACATAGATACCTTATACAATGTAGACATCCACTAAGGAAGGATTTTTGGAAATTCCCACGGGATAAGGAAAAAACGGGAATTATATATTCGACTCCGAGTGACGCTATCTCAGTAACTATAATAACTAGACTCTTCAAATTTGATACAAAAGTAGGTGATTACAAAACGAAGAAACTAATTTCAGGATTTTTGGAAATTCCCACGGGATAAGGAAAAAAACGGGATTTATAATATTCAGTTAAACGAAATCCTATGAACTATAATTACTAGACTGTTCAAATTTGGCATAGAAGTAGGTGATTATAATAGTAAAATAATGTTTTAATGATTTTTTGAAATTCCTACGGGATAAGGACAAAAACGGGATTTATATATTCAGTTCTACGGGATCGATTTTTCGTTTTACTGGTCGTATAAAACTGAAATTTCGCCTTCAAGTTCCCTTGGGGAGTGTAAACAATAAAAAAGGATTTCCCGAAATTCCCACGGGAACGGGAAAAACGGGACTTTTCGTTTTACTGGTTGCAGAAAGCTGAAATTCGGCATGTAGGTTGCTTCGGGTGTGCAGAGGAGCATTAAGAGAGTACTTTCCCAAATTCCCACGGGAACGGGAAAAATATTTGTTTACAAAGAAATACTGCGGTAGGCATAATAATGGCTAGAAACTTGAAATTTGGCACACATATACCTTGACTATCCTAGAGGTGCACTAAGAAGGTATTTTTCGAAATTCCCACGGGATAGGGAAAAAACGGGATTTTTTGTTTTACTGGTCGTAGAAAGCTGAATTTGGTAAGAGCCTTCCTTGATGAGTGTATGGGAACACTAAGAAAGGATTTCCAGATATTCCCACGAGAACAGGAAAAACGGGGTTTTTCGTTTTACTGGTCGTAGAAAGATGAAATTTAGCATTTAGCTTCCTTAGGGAGTGTAAGGGAGCAATTAACAAAGGATTGCCTAACATTTTTACGGGAACGGGAAAAACCGGGATTTTACGTTTCCAGACGAAACAGCGGAAGAAAGAGACTTAACATTTATAACGTGTGTTTCTTTAAAGGCTTTAAGTGTACTCCGAAAGCACTCCCCAAAATTTTCACGGGAACGGGAAAAAACTTATTTTTTCGTTTTACATCTTAGCGCGTGCGAAGTCCCGCGACTTGGGGTAAAAGCTATTTGGGGTAGGTATATTTTAGGACAGCCCTTTAGGTTAGGTTAGGTTTGTTTTATAAAAATCCTGCAATATTTACAGTTTCAGAAAAATTAAGGCAGCGGGGCAATATGGGGGCTTGCTTGCATGCTTGCTTGAGTCCATGCTTTGCATGCTTGATTGCATACTTGCTTTCATGCATGCTTGCATGCTTGCTTGCATGCATGCATGCTTGCGTGCTTACTTGCATGCATGCTTGCTTGCACGCTTGCTTGCATGCTTGCTTGAGTCCTTGCTTTGCATGCTTGATTGCATACTTGCTTTCATGCATGCTTGCGTGCTTATTTGCATGCATGCTTGCTTGCACGCTTGCTTGCATGCATGCTTGCTTGCACGCTTGCTTGCATGTATGCTTGCTTGCACGCTTGCTTGCATGCATGCTTGCTTGCACGCTTGCTTGCATGCTTGCTTGCCTGCTTGCATGCCTGCTTGCAGGTTTGGGTCCTCGCTTGCTTGATTGCTAGCTTCTTTGAAATGCTCATGGTTCATGCGTGCGAAGCCGCGGGCAAAAGCTAGTACATTACGTGTACGGACTAGCGATAAATTAATGTATACAACCACCTGCTGCTATGTTAATGTTGAAGCGATGTGTAAAACAGACGAAGTTAAGAAGGTATGTAGTAGTTATAAATTAAGCTAATTTTTATATGGACCGACTGCTTAACTGAGGCCTCGCCCGCGCGGCACGGGTGCGTGGGGTAGGCGACAAAGGAGGCCGAGAGACGTGCGGGCGGCAGGCGCACCCCCGCACCGCTCTCGGCCCCCTTTGTCGCCCCTGTACCCGCGCGGGCGAGGACTCAGTTAAGCGGTCGGTCTATAGTTTGGGTATGGTGTAGCTACATGGTCGGGAATTGTGATAAGTATAGGCACCTACAGAAACGTTTCTAAGCATTGTTTATCATCTATGGTCAGTCATAGTAAATTTTATGTCAAAAATTAACAATTCACAACTCGTATTAAACTTTTTTATCAAGTAAATCCAGTTTGTTATTACAAAAATATAACATCTAGTCTAGGATTACATACTATATGCAGGGTTAATACGTCCCGTATATACGGGACTGTCGCCGAATTTAAGTATCACTTCCCGTATTGTTACCTACTTGTCCCGTTTTTGTCCCGGTTATCAATATTTCAATATACACGTACTAAAAGGCTCGAAGCCGACGGCAGGCGAGAGACGCGCGGGGTAGTTAATAAGTCCCGAATCAGTTCTCAACAATAATGGCAACCCTAACTATATGGCATACTTACAACAAAAAACGTTTGTGGTGGGCAACACGGGGTGTATGTTCCGTACCAAACCAACTATAATACTTTGCGGCAAATATTAAAATATGGGCGACTATTAGGTACTCATTGAATTGGCGAGTCCGTATCGCTACCACCATCTCATTCACTAATCCTGCTGCCAAGCAGCAGTGCTTCCGTTGCTGTTCCGGCGTGGAGATCGGGATAGGCGGTGGGTGAAGCTCTCTAGGCTGGCAATGGCAACCCATCTGTACCTAATGTCCTGACCTTGTGGACGTCATTGGGCAGTAGAGATTACATAAGAATCAGGTAACCCATTTGCTCTTTTGCCTCCCTTCATTTGTTATGTATAAAAAAAACTAGTGGTTAAGTATATTCATTACCTATGTAAATACCATGGATGCAATTTGAATAAATAAATAAATAAATTGTTTTGGTCATTTTGACTATGGAACCCTAAAAATTATGCGATTGTATGCAAACATAAACTTAAAGTGACATCATCGGATCTTGATCTTGATGCCTATGACGACTGAGTATGACAATGGGGAAAACTGAATGACTGCAAGAGCTAAATATGTAATAGCCAATTCGAGTCAGGCGAGGACAAGTGATAGTAACATTTTAATAGTAGAATAGTTCAGACATTAAATCAGAGTGTTAGTCATTCGGCCCTTTGCGTTCACAAAGTAGAGCTTTCAACTGAACATTACGAATGCATTTGACAGAACACTCATAGTGCGGTTCAAAAACATTAAGTAGGTAAAGTAGCTTATTACCAAATAACGATTTTCTGTAAAAAAAATCAATCAAAGATTATTGTGTAATTGATAATGATAATTTTCGTAGTCAAAGATTCAATCTCTCGCTATACTTACTTAAATAAAATGGACACTCTCATAGTTAACCAATGTAGTCCGTGTTTTCTTTAGATTTAGAGCCTACGAGAGAAACGATGACTTCGAAACAAAACAAATTCGGGTTTTACCTCTTAGTCTAGGCTACATCTAAATATTTCCAACCTATCACAACAATTGAATAATACTTACTAAATCTTGTTTTCTACGCCTTAAAGACGATATTACTTGCCCGTGGGTGTCAAGACTGCCAAGCTTATACGGCCGTGATCTTAGAGCGTGACAATGCATGGCGAGCGTCGTGCGACCGCAGGCGTGCAGGCTGCATCCAGCATACATCCGGGTGACGTACCGCCCACATGCTTACCACTAATACTCCATAAATTCCGTACTATATATGTATCATCCATACTTTTATAAATCATGTCATGAACTTGACTTAGACATACACGGCAAAGCAAATGCCGATCTTGTTCATGTCTTTTATGGCTAAATAAGTTAAATATACTAAGTTATTGTAGATACTGCGGCGTAGAGCCGTCTAAGATCTTTCTCAATAGTTCGACCCCTTCAGATCAAATGGCACTGGCATACAAGAGCGAACCATACAAATGTGGTAAAATTCAGAATAAGTATTTACTCGTATTCCTAAAAAAACTGACTAATGATCATATTAAACTTACGATCATATTAAACTTACGATAATTGTTGTTCTGTAGCGAATCTACCATAGCACGTATATTATTTATTCATGCCTAATCCTGTAAAACGTCCTATAAGTCCGTAACCGTCCGTGAAGACCTAATCCGCACATTCTGACTGAGAGGTTTCCATTCTTATCAGTCAGTTCTGATGATTTACCAATAGAATACTCCAGCTGACTCATGTTTTAGATGCAATTTCTGAGATACAAAGGCTCATACATACTTCTAACTATTAAGGATCATTGAAAGTCACACAGCACGCATTGACAACACCTAATTTTCTATTACGAATTCAATAATTATCTAAATGGGATTGACCATTCTGTTTTGTGACATGACAACCTTAGTTTTATTGACCTAACCGCTAAGATAAGCGTATCGTACGATCTTTTGAAAAAAATTATATATATATTTTTTTTTTATATGCGGCGTGACGTGCAATTTTATGATTATATGCATACATACATACACAAATCACGTCTTTATCCCTTAAGGGGTAGACAGAGCCTAAGGTAACAAGACATAAAGGTCACGTTTAGCATGTTTGTGAGCATAGGTTTAGGTGGAAAGGGGAATCAAAATTATGATGGGCTGCTAGCCGCATCGCCTATAATATGATTCCTAATATTTTCGCCCATTCCCTCGATTTACTTTTACCATCTGCGCGGGAAGAGAAGCAGCTGGTACATTCTATATTTTTTATTTGCTCCCAGACCAGCTTGGAAGCTATAATTATGAGTTACAGGTATTGGAGAATTTAGAGGTCAAGGCTACATAATGCGCGTCTTGTATAAGGCGCGATGTAATTTATGTCCCCCTGTAGTAATTCTATTACTTACACATACTTCTGCATAATATTTCATCTGGCAATAAAATTAAGACAAAAACAAACTGAAGTAGATAATACTGTAGATGAGGATTATTATCCTTACTTGGAAATTTGATTTCTAAGAATGCTGCAAGGTTATTACGGTTAAGTTCAACTCGACTTGTTCAAAAGGCCTGCACGATGCTTACTCAGCATCCGCTATCTTGCCCACGCACATTACCATGAATTCTCGAGTCTGAGGACGTACTAAAATACGTAGTTGAACGTCTGCGGTGACTTTCCTCAAATATAGATTTAACTTACTGAGCGGGAGTCTAGTCTTTATTGAGATAACTTCGCAAGTAACTTTGTGGTGAATCAAAGCCGACTTCATTTGAATACGTGTATTTTAATAAAATATGCATACTTTTCCGAAACATCTTTACATATTTAGCTTATAGTTAGAACAATCAAATTCAAAGAAAATAAAATTAGTAATACCTACTAAGTGAATGTTTCAAGCTACTTTTACTGCCAATAGAACGTTAGAATATGTGTTAATGAGGTCCTTTGGGCTGTTGTGGTCCATGTTAAACGAACTCGTCGGGTTCGCGCGGGGCGTCCAAGTCGCGGTAGTGAATGACTGGGCGGTAGTCCGCGCCGCCGCCCCTTTAACAAGCAACCACATCGTTAACCACGGCATTTAAACTCTCAAGGGCCAAACGCTTTTACAGGTGGCTTGCTTAGCGCTAACGTCTAGCCAATCTAGCTTTCCTTGGAACTGTTTGCACTGCGCGCCTAACGCCTTCTCAAATGGCGCCGGGCGGCGGACGGTTCAGAGGAAGACTAATGCGTACGTTTCCTGGAACGAGCATCAAGGCCTCTTGCTAGGAGCTGGGCGCCAAGCAAGTCACTTTTCAGAGTTAGGACGGCGTCACATTTGAGGCACTACTAGATAATAATTTCCGCAGGTGATCTTTTGTATCGACAATACGCCTGGTTCCTTATTTCTTTAAGGAACGCAACAAGAAGACACGTACAACGCTCCTAGTCTACATTAAGGCTGCGTCATGTTTCGTTTATGTGCAGACGACGACAAGCATGAAGCGAATTTTAAATTTTATTCCTCGGGTACAAAGCGTTTTTTATATTCATACAAAAGATCAAACGCGGAAAACTCGGATGTGTAATGCGACGCCGCCCTTTATATAAGCTTTGCACACAACATCAAATATCACGGCGGGGTTAAAAGTAGGTATGTTTGGATTCGTTTATCGGTATGTTATTATATCTACATTTTCTTGCACACACACTTGTTGCTCAGTAAGATACTCGATCTGCAGTACAGGTACACCACAAAGAGCATTAGGAATGTTATTGACACTATAATAAGCCTTTTATAAATATTTTAGTCCTATTTAGGAGCGACAGAGAAAAATCTCGGCTTCCCGGGGTTTAGTTGCAATAACGTTAGCTTTGTTTACAGTACAGGATAAGAAGTAGAAGAAAAACAGATGCAACACATAATAGTATAAGACAATTTATTTAGATTTTTCATACAAATGGTTGTAGTATATGCATTCATTTACATTATCTTGTTTTATTCGGTAGGTAACATAAATAGTTCAATTCATACAGAATCTTGTATAACCTCTAATACATTTTATACCTAGCAATGTTGTAAAAAAGAAAAATGTATTTCTATAAATTTGAACTGCAATTGAACTATTGGGTTATAACTTCGGAATTATTTTTTCATTCATTAGAAATTATTATATTATATTATTGGATTGTGCAATAAATAATAACAATAACTATTATACTTTGAATGACTCTATTTTATTTAAGGCACGTAAACTTAGAATAAACTGTCAATAATTAAACATATCCATCGCATGCAAAAAAGCATAGCGACATGGGATATGAATATCATTAGATATTTTCGGTAGGTAACTAATTATAGTAATTATCATTTTACCTGTAGGGATTCTCAATTGAAATTACAGCTACGAATTCAGTTCAGGAGCATCCAACACCAACATTATAATTCGTCAATGTTTATTCTACACTCTTACAACGTTTAAATTTAAGATAAAATAAATACACGAAAACGATTTATGTCGCCTCTAAACAGTTCTCAGCTGTATTTTTTTTTGTAAAAAAAATAACTACAAAAAGGTATCAACATTAAAACAGGTAAAGAATATTTCAGGAACATTAATCATCATTTAAGGACGTCCTCTTTATGACGCTTAGCAAAAACTAACTGATAACTGATCAACCAATTATTATTAACGGAATTTTGGAAATCAATTTTAACATTAAACTTTATTTAATTTTCTTATCAATCGCAGTATTACTAGTACCGGTAATACAATGGAAAATTTTAACTTTTAGTCGGAATGCGTAATACAAAAATATCTGTTAAGTATAAGATAAGACTTAAAATATATCGCCACTGTCCGGGAAGTCAAGATCGTTGTATGTTATAATAGGCCGGGAGCGGTCGACGTTTTCCCTGCAAATGATTCCCTCAAACTGAATATTGTTCTCGCAGTAAATCTATACGTTACTAATAAAATAAGCGAAAAATATGCCATGCATCGTTATCATTAAGCAGCGCACCTACACATCGTTAATTGATCTTCACTTGTCTTTAAGCAGCATACACGGTACTAACAAAAAATAATATTTTCTTGCTTTGATCACATTACTAAAACAATTTTTAATCGAATACAGGATGTTTCTGTTGTCACTTTTAATTCGATTATTTTAACTATAGGAACAGAAAGCTTTTTACGTTAGAATCGTGTTTACTACGTATTCAACAAAACAAGTAAAAATCGATAGGATTTACCAAAAGCAAAATACCATGTTGTAAATAAATCTCTTTTAAATATGCTATCAATTATCTTGTCACGGTAACAACTTACAAAGCAACTTAAGGAAATTATTAACTTGAACGCTTCCGTGTTGATGACACGGATTAATACTCTAACGACGTTTTAACGAGTGTAATACTAATACAATTAACATCCGTTGATGTATGAGTTAATATAACCATCATACTTGAACGTCACGTCATGTCAAAGTCAAACCCATGTACCAGAGCCTCTGGTGTAAATTTTGACAAACAATATGTTTCGACCGCGTTCACGTTAACGTTTCAATTAGTATGGGCAAATCGGTCGCGCCACACGTTACAGCAACAAATTGCTCTCATAGTATTTGACACTTGTTATACGTTCGTGACGTTTGTTTCAACAAATTTTTGTCGCCAATTACGAACTCCCGTGGAACATATACAGCTCACCAGGGACGAGAGAAGTAGTTGCTTTTCAAATGATAGGCACTATCAAATGAAACAATAATTTTACGTCTTGATTTTTTATGTTTAATTTTACGGTTTTACTCGTTAAAATTAAATATCTAAACGACACTGATAATCAGAACACATATTACATCCGTTGCTATCCGCAACAAGCTAAAAATATACCAGGAAAACGTGGTTGTCATGGATTACTTAAATCGGTTGAAACTAAAACCGCAATGTTCATATACTTAATATCTTTTCAAAGAAGCGAAAGGACAAATAGGCGAGTAACCTTAATAAAAGCGTTGCGCGGTAAAGCTTATCGCGGCGACCTTTGTTGTCTAAACCGAGCGATATTATCCTATGGTAGGTACTAAAATTGGCTAAATCATATTCTCAAAGCGTATGGTTTTAGAAAAATGAAATGTAATAACTTTTAACTTTTAATAGTTTTTAAGTTCTACCAAAATTTATGTAACAAACCTTTATTAGGAAATAAACAAACAAATTTCGAAGAGTTAGGAACACGAATAAACGAAACTATCGTGTTTAAATCGAGTACTATCCCGTAGTAAATATGCGACTTTTAATAGCTGGTGCCAGCATCATTATATGTATAAGAAATCAAACAGCGTTAGAGGCTCAATAGCTCAAGCGAAGTAAATGCGTAGGTATATGACAGAATGTTAGTATGATACCTCTAAGAAGTTAGATAAAGCTTAATAGTTTACGTTTGTTAGAACACCCCTACGAACACTATGATCTTAAAGAGTACCTACCATGGACTTAATTATTATACGCGCGTACGTTTTTCATCGCATTCACCACTTTTTCCATCAAACGGTATAAGACGGTGGTAAACAATAAAAGCTATTGCGAGCGTCGCGCTTTAGAGGGAGGCCTCTGTAGGTACGCGTCGTGTTCGTAGAGGTGTGCACCGGAACGTGCAGCGTGTTTGTTTAGTGCAGGTGGAGTGGTGGCAGTTACCTGGGTCGGGAGAAGCGCGGGTGCCGCGGGGCGTAGGGCGCGGGGGGCGCCCAGCCGCCCCAGCCCCAGCCGCGCGCCGCCGGCCCGCCGCCCGGCCCGCCGCCGTACCTGCACATTCACACCCGGTCACTAAACTAACATACGAAGGTTTCTTTACAGGTCGCCTGATGGTCGCCCGTGGACACCTCATACGGTAGCTGGCGATGTCGCCATGGTGGTCCAGTGGGTTGGCGCTATTTTCAGGGCGCAATTGCGTAGTTTAGGGGGAAATTTGAAAATTGTAGTGATAGGCATCGGGAGGCATCAGGGGGCTCGGCGGCACGTCGCGCACGTACGCGTTCAGAACGCCACCTCGCGGGGCACCTCCTGCACCTGGTGAGTGTTAAGTGTGGTATGTGTGGTACTGACGGCGCGGGCTGCGGCGCGGGCTGGTGCGGCGCGGGCGGCGCGCGCGTCGGCGGCTCGGGCTGCTGCGGGCGCCGCACGTCGCGCACGTACGCGTTGAAGTACGCCACCTCGCGGCGCACCTCATCCACCTGCCCACATACACGACACACTATCACACGGCTGCAATAGTAAGCTACTGTTATAGCTATTTCCCACTATGTAGGAATAACCTAACCTAAAATTTTCATTTTAGATACAAGATCATAGCTTATTTGTTGACTGTGCTTGCTTTGACATCCATCCTACATATGCGAACCAAATTTCAAGTCAATCGGACCCACATTTGAAGAGTTCCCTCCTGCAGAGACTCTACTACCAGATTATTGTATTGTCATTTGACTTACACAAGTATGAAAATTTCAGCTCAATCGGATGAAGATATCTGCTTCAAAATTTAGTCGCAAGATTCCACCCGAACAAACATACATCATGTTGCAAGTTAATATAAATATAAAGCTTGTAATAATGAGTATGACTCATGTGTGACAGGGCTGGGTGAAACAAAAAAAA
This sequence comes from Pandemis corylana, assembly GCA_949127965.1. Lineage (NCBI taxonomy): Eukaryota > Metazoa > Arthropoda > Insecta > Lepidoptera > Tortricidae > Pandemis > Pandemis corylana. The sequence continues at coordinate 9,751,694 of OX421851.1, read as the reverse complement.
ATTACTACAACATTTATGAATTCCTATCTTAATAGCTTGTCACATTGCCAACCAATCTGTTCTTTGAAGTATTGTATTGTTTTGATAGTCTAATGTAACGTGACGTACCTTCTCAGCGTGCTTGTTAAAAATATGTTTCCTTATGAAATCTGGCCCCTTGAACTTCTTTCCGCTGAGGGGGCACAGCCACTTGTCTTTTGACAGCTCCTGAGTGTTGGCTTGGACAAATTTTTCCACTTCTACATCAGGATCCTGATATAAAAAAAAACAAAATTATCACACATCCTTCATTTGATATAAGATATAAGGCTGAAAATGGAAAGCAATTTATATTACCTTTATTCCAAGTTTCTGCAATTCCTCATCTGTAAGGGGTTTGACATCTTGGAGGAAAGCAGACATTTTGCCCTCGAATGATTTGATGTAGTCCTGTACCTCCTGTTGTGTTGGCTGTATAAAGATAACTTCACATTACTATTCTGGCAAAACTATAAATAAACGTCTAGTAATATTAAGACAACAGGTACACTTTATGGACTATGGATATTACGATACTAAGAATTTTGAAGCGACAGTATACTTCAGTTAATATCATACCATCAGAGTACTAACCTTATTAACGGGCGGTCCAGAGCGCGCATGCATGATACCGCAGCGATTCGGCATCTCATCTTCGTACGGGTATTCGCAATGGTTGTAATAGTCCACAGAATGGACAATGCGTAGATACATCACCAGCCGGTCCAGCACACGTACTAGTTCTGGGTCTGGTTGTTCGTGCGCGGTCGTTTCTGCTGCCGCGTCAACGCCTAGTAGTTCTTCTTCCTCGGTCGACGCTTCCTCGATCAAGTGCTCCGTGATTTTGTGGAGGACCGGGTTCTTCGAGGTGAGGCTGAAGTTCTGCAGATAAGACATGGTTTTCTTAGTGACATAACAGACGTAGTCAAAGGTTTTACTTGGCCAAGATTAAGTTATAAAACGTTCGTCGTTTCAGCTCTCACTGTGAGCCGACAATTTAAAGAACCAGCAATAACTTGAAGAACTTCCAAAGGTCCTTAAGCTTAAAGGCTGTATTCACGAAGCCACCATGGCAGCGCAAGCAATCGCCGACACCAACAGGATGCAGTTCTATCGAGCTTGACTGCACAACTAACCTGTCTATTCCGTTGGTGCCCGCGACTGACGCTTGACGTCCCGTGCAAACAGGGCCTCAGACCTTAGTGTCGTCCATGATTAACAGACTTCAGCCCAGTTTTAGCTCACCTCAGGGTCTCTAATCGCTTCAAATATATTAACTCCAAGACTGTCTATAAGAGCCCTGTCTCAACAGGACGCTATGGCAAAGTTGCCGGCTACCGTAGTAGCGACGTCACCATGGCGTCCAGGCGAGACAGGGGTCTAAGGCTGACAAGAGTGACAAGACTCACGTCTGGTGTGGCCTGGTTGTCGGGCTTGTCAGCGTCGTCGGGCGCGTCCCACAGCTTGGAGCGCGTGTCCAGCAGGTGCGCGAGGCGGGCGGCGAGGCGCGCGTCGGCGCGCAGCACCGGCCGCTCCAGGGTCACGCCCGCGACGGCGCGGATGCGCCGCTGCAGGTCACGGTTCACGATCGCGCCGAGCTCACATTCGCGGAGCTAAGTAACAAAATAACAGATGTTTTAGACATAGACATGCGTGCCGAACCCACTGTTCGATTTGAATGGTACGGACTTGTAGCCGATTATCTATTCGATTAAAGTTTGATGAGATATATCATTTTTCTTAATCATCACAAAATAAACGAAAAAGGAAAAGCTCCACCTGCCAGTAAACATTGCCTGTGAAAAAATCGAAAGTATAATGTAAATCGCTCATACCCTGATGTTATTCAGATTCCAGCATATGTCTTTGATGTTGACCTCGCGCCGGAAGGTGACCCAGCCGCGACGGAACCAGCGCCGCTCGGGCAGCGGGTCGGCGAGGGCCACGCGCAAAAACCCACCGTAGCGTTTGCACATCTACAAAGTAATCAATCAGCTGTTTTAGATTTAACTTACCTCAAGGAAACATTACCAAGCAGAAGCAAAAGGTGGCATTGGTATTCAGCATTTCGTGCATTTGTTATTTATACAAAATTACACTGAACTTGAAATATGTAGATTTGTACGGGAAGAATTAATGATGGGGCAGCCAGTCATTGATACGACGCAAAAATGGTCTTAGGGAAACCAAAATGCAAGCTTTTTAGCTATACTGAGCAAAATTTACAGGTTTAGGGAAAATGGAAGTCATTAAATAAAAAATTATATCTTCTTCGGAAATTTTAAATTTGTTGCCAATTAGTATGCTTTAGAACCAACTAAGGTGGTAAAGACTAAGATATTCTATCTACATGCATAGCATAACTTCCCTGTAATATGTTCAGGAACGATTAGCCTGGCCTACATTATGAAAACCTGTATCTGTGGTTGTACTATAATGTTCACTTAATATCGATACTCTAATGTGTGGCTGTATTACAATGTTTACATTAGAGTATCAATATCGATACCTACTCTAATAACATTCAAACTTCGAACATCTTAAATTAAAAAATCTCTGTCTATTGTCTTAGAATTTAAGAAAAAAATATAAATGTCAGTTGATTCGTCTTCGAAGAATAGAAAATAATGTTACCTACGTATTTTGATGTGAAAATGTTTATTGTAGGAAATTTATGTTATGAATGTAGATAAAGTAATGTGTGCGACTATACATAATTAGGCATTAAAACACTTGTATGATCTTATTATAAAACTCAGCTTCATTTCGTTTCATAAGCCCAAACTCACGTTTTAATGCCCTTCATTATAATAGTCACCACTACTACTAGTAACTACTATAAAAGATTGACCGAGAAGTAATTTAAATTACAACAATCATAGTTTTCTACATATTATAAACGGACGGAATTAACAGAAAGTCAACTTACAGCCTCTACTTCCGCTTTAGTAATACTGGGCGCGAGGTTTCTTAAGAATATAGAGGTGGTTTTATGCAGAGCTCGGGACTCTTTCTTTTCAATAACAACATCTGTCACGGATTCCGCTTTTTCATCGCCACTCTTATCATCTTTCTCTTTCTCCTTATCGTTTTCTATAGAACCATTTTCCGGTTTGTCGAGGCTCGGCGACTTTGATTTTTCCTTTTGCTTTGGTGATTTGTCAGGTGTTTTAGATTTCGATTTGGATTTTGATTTACGTCTTGGCGCAGTTTCACCTTCGTCTTCGGAGCTTGATGACGAAGAACTGGACGAGGAAGAGCTGGACGAAGAGCCTGGTGGCGCTAGAAAAGATAAATAACATAGTTAACTGAAGCTGGAAAATAGAAACAGCATAGAAAAGCGAGGCTGTTCGGTAGGCTAAGAAAAAAAATCAGAACAGAAATCTGTACACATACGTCAATATGTTAACCAGACACTTGCATGCCCATTATTATCCAAGTTTAACGATTTTGCTGTGGACAGCGCATAATAAAAGGTTTATTAATAATTCTTACATACGCACTCCTCGGAACTAGCTATAATGAGATAAAACTTACGGGGCTCTTTCTCGGGAACTTCGGATTCCGGTTCCGTGCCGGGCGCCGAGTTGAAGCGCGAGAACAACTTGGCTTGTTCTTGCAGCTGGCGGAGATTCGGGTCGATCTCCATCGACAGCGGCGCAATGGGTTTGGGTGACTCCGCTTTCTTATCCTAACAAACATTTAAATATTTAAGATGGTTGCAAAGTGACATTATATTATCATCTTGTAAGATTTGATATGAAAATAAAACCTCTTCTGTCTTCTCAGAGTCATCCTTTTCTTCCTTGACTTTCACAGCATCAACATCAATAACAACTGGTTGTTCATCGCGCTTGTCTAGAAGAAATATTTATATTTTTAATCCTTTATCTACATAATATATTATTACACCATAGGAAGTGATTACTAGTACTCTACCAGCTTTATCATTATTCAAATGCACGTTTTCTTGGGGTGGAGGCTGATCCAATGCCTTGAGGTCCTCTTCAGAGCCACCTTCTAGTTTTATTACCACAGTATCCAGAAGGCGAATTAATTTATCTGTCTTGTCAACATCCACTGACACTTTGTCGAGTTCCCCCACCTCCAATAAGTCGAGGAATACATTGAGACGATTCTATAATGAAATAAATTGTTATTAGACGTATATAAAAACTAAAATGTGAAGTTATTAAATATTTCTGTAATATGCTTTCACAAGCTTAATTGTCGAAAGTTGAACAAATTTAAAATTTATCAGGTATACAAACTTTACTCAATACTTACTTTGAGTGCACACAGTTGCTCTTCCTTCCGTTTGACTGATTCTTCTGGGTGATATTTGATCTTGAACCTAACAAAAAAGTAATATTTATCATGTTATAAAACTAGAGCATACAACATGACTATGTTTCAGCTAGTCTTGTTTTACACACAAATTAAGCTTTGTAGAAGCGATTAGCAGTTCATTGCAAAAATTACCAATCCACTTCTACTTAACTTACACAAAAACATTTAAATGACAGTCCAACCAACTAAATGCTAATTAAGGTACCTATATAAATAAGGTAAAGCATATCCTAATGACAAAAGATAATAACTAAACACAAATAGTTAGGAGGAAAGTCATGTTCTAAAATATACCTCTGTATACACCTGTTTTGCTCATCTAGGCCATGAGTACGGGAATCTAAAGAGCTTAGTAATAATTTAAAAAATATCTTCAATCTCACCTGTTCCACACCTGTGGAATATCATAGCCCTAATGCCCTACTGAAACGAAACCTGTAGCATTGCGCGCTACAGGTCAACGCGAGATCAACTAGCTACACACACGATTTTATTATTTGTATAAAGTTTCAAAAAAGTTTTCTTAACGTTGTCCAGCAATTCCACGCATGCGTTTACGCGGTTGACTGTAGGGAAAAAAGTTTAAGTTAACATTTGCAGAAGGCGGTTAAAAAATTCTAAGCCTTAACCAATCTGGGTCAACTCTTGTATGGTAATTATGACTGCCTCGGCAAAATTAATGTGTTAACGCTTAGAATCTTTTAATTGCCAGCAAACAAATAGAAACAAAAATCATTAATACAATCTCAGCAGATTTGCTAGTGACTCATAAACATGCTGCATAATGTTTTTATGACTGCACAGAATTTTCAGTGATGAGTCTAAAAATGGCAAAAGGTTTTACAAGTAATTCAAAATTTACTAAAAAACAAAATTTACAGTAAATGAAACAAACCATTCTTCATCCTTGTGAGCAACAAAGAACTCATTGAGTTGTTGTCTTCGGAACTCTAACTTGTACTCATTGTACTTCAGGCTAGCTTCGTCCACTGTTATGGAGTCGTCTTGGGCTGCTAGAAAAGCCTTAAAAGTCATCATGGTGGGCGGGCCATCAGTGGGACCAATGGGAAGCACAGCATCCCTGATAACACAATAGAATATTGTTTGTCATTTATTATTATGACCAGCTTATTATTAACTTGACCATTTCTTATTATTCCTTTGAATCAAATCTTGCAAGTCAAATTTGACCCACTTCTAGTGGTTGGATTGTCTTGAAAATTGGTACACATATAGATGACAATGCAAGTAGGTACTGGCAACAAAAATTAGCCAGCTGAAAGCTTGTACTAAGATTACATAATTTGAAGTTAAAGTAAGATGGTTACCTAACTCATTCCTTTATGTCTAGAAAATAGGATCATATTTATCTGCAAGATACAAGTCTCATCATGACAAGTTTAACTTATCTGTTTCTTATTTCACAGCTAAATACATAATACTAAAAAATACTAATTAAATACTAAAAAAATATCAGATTTTGGTTACCTGGCTGGGACTGGGGGCATGGGTTGGCCATATCCTTGGTGAGCAGGGTGAGGCCCAAAATGATCATGTGCCCAACCATAAGAACCATATGAGTCATGTGGCATTCCTCCATATCTCCTATCCTCCATAGGCCAATCAGGACGGACTCGCTTGTTGGGTGGCCCCTCACCCCTGATGGGTGAATAACCACGACTAGCGCTGGCTCCACCACGATAATCCCTGTAGTCTGGGCCAGACCGGCCTCCACGAGATCTTCCAATTCAAAAATTACAATTAGTAAAACACCAAGTTATACACAGATTCTTATGACTACTACACTATGAAGTGGCTGCAGGGTGTAACAGTAAGAATATAAAATGTTTTTGTGAATGTTTAATGTAAGATAGTAACTACAAAAATGTCACCATGAATGGAAAATGGATATAATTAGTACTGTCTCACTATTAGTTTATTGCTTACAGAGATAGCTAACACTACTTAAAATGAGATGTGCATGCATATTTACAAAAGTGTAATTTTGACACTAATATGAACTCTTTTACTCAAACTATGGATGTCCTTAAAACACTCAACAGCAAAGATGTATGAAGACTTTGTTGTGGTACAAACTAGTAAATGCAGTAAAAATTTTATTTTTATATAATATACCTTACAACTAGACCAATAGAGCAACGCTTGGTGGGTTTATGGGTTTGGATAGGAACTCTAGGAGGCTCATGATTTTGAGGTTGGGATCTGAAAAGTAAGGGTATGGTGAAATGTATGCATAAAAGCTAGTGCCACATCCTCTAACGTGGACATTACCTCTCAGACCACTCTTCGCGGCCGCGACCTCTTTCTTCCCGCCGATCGCTGCTTCGGTAGCTACTTCCCTCAGCGGTCCCTCTTTCACCGCGGAACTTATCGCGCCTCTTACGGTCATACTCGTCGTCACTATCAGCCATGATTTAAATCACCAATATTGTTTTCCTACTACACTTGTTAAAAGAAACTGATTCCGCTAAATCTACGCTTGTGTCGCTTGTTGTCAGGCAAGTGCTGCTAAATCTTAAAATCGAAAGAAGTTTAATTGCTATTGCTATTCAGAGTTGCCAGACTCGAATTCAAATTTCTAATTATCCAAGTCCCATAACTTTCCGTATGTCATTATTATTCATTATAATGAATTGAATTAAATGTAATATTAATTATTTTACCTACGTAATATGTTAATAGAGCAGTTACACAACAGCTCAATAAACCGTAATTAACAATATTGTGTATATTAAGGCTTAATACCTTAATATTAACTTAATGCTCACCTGTTTTTTGTAATAGTACTGATTTGAAATTATTAGATAGTCTGCTGTTTTTTTATAATTGTTTGCCCTCGTTTCTATTTATTAACTAAAAAAAATGTAAGTACAACCCATTTTTTGTACTGAATGAAGATCATTCAGAATGATAGATATCATTGGTATGTTCATTTTCTTAATTGGCATTGTTCATTTTTTTTAAGCTGTGCTTTTAACACATTTATTTGATAAAATTGACTATTTCAAGCAACTAATTTGAATATTATGCTTTTACGTAGCTTTGTTAATTAATAATAAATATTTTGCGCTGTTTGATAATTCGTGAATTTAGACAGAATCCCAATCGCCTTCGCTCAGCCATAAAAAAAAACGGCTTTGTCTATGGTTTTGTCGATACGTCAATGTCATAGATCTGTGAATGTGTGTGTGAAGTCTCAACTTCTTCTTCTTCAAAACATTTTTTATAAATATCCATTGTGTATTTTTGGCAGTTTTATAAGTGGTTTTATTTATTCAATTAATTAATTAATTATATTGCGGCCGTATTTTCAAATTGGAAATTTCAATTTCTAATGTTTGTAGATTTGACAGTGACAGGTGACAGTTGCCACAGCCAAACTTTTTTTTTCACTTTTGTGGCAAACATTCAATCATGGATTCTGTCTAAAAATCGGGTCGTTAGGTCAAACAAAGATTAAAATTACTTTTACAAAAATATCTGCAATCATAACGTATTTTTGAAATCGGACAAGATAAATCGGATAATTGATGGTTTTCCTCGAAATGGTTTTCGAATTGGAGCATACTAAAAAAAATGAACAATGCCAATTTAAGTAAGTAAGTAAATGCTTTATTGTACAAATATAATGAAGCAGAGATAAATCACAAAAAATACCTTAAATATATGCACAAAGGCGAATTTATGTTGGTTTGATGAATGTCACGGCAAAATGACTTCTTCAAGATATCAATAACCCAAATTTAAAATTAAGAAGTTTCATTAAAAATCTAACATTTCCATGGTTTGTTGATTGGAACAGTAATGATTTTAAGAAATATATTAAATAGCCATGGAGTTTTCACTGAATGGACAGAAATATGCTTTAATCGCCGAAAAACAGCGAAATATGGCTCGCCCAATTTCGTCGCCTTTTGTTTTCTACCCTTGCCCATTTTTCCCGATGTCAAAATTAGCGCATAAGTGCGAGAATTGTCGTAAGGTTGGCTACCCTGGCAAGATATATTTGTAATGTCACTTGTTTATACCACAGACAACAACAAAATTAAATGATTTGTCTTGAATTTGAAAGGGCAATCGGGCACTCAATGTTTGTTGCCAAACCGGGCATTATTTTAACATGTTGGCTAACTGTAATTAGAACTATAGTTACGCTCCCACACTATCTGTTTGAAGCGTCGAAAATTCACGTTGGCGAGGCCATAGAAAAAAGAAAAAGTAGAAGTGGTATGTGAACGTATTGGGGTTTGAAGTCAGAATTACTATACTCTTTGGTCAGAACGGAGTGGTTGGTGAAAGAAACAACTTTAGAGACACACGTTTCGTTTAATGTCCGGCACCGGAGCAAGCACACAGGAAAAGAGAAAATGCAGGCGAACAGATGAACATTATATCTAATAGGACAAGGACAATAACCATATTCAAAACTAGAGTAAATAAAGGGTGTATGTAACAGAACGAGACGCGCGTGCCACCTTTATGCGCAAATCGCATGTACAAACATCAGTCAGTTCGAGTAGCAGAATGATTCTGCCAGAATCCGATTTTCTCGAATGTTTCGCTGTCATCAGTTAGGATTTGCCACGATACCATTTCAATCACTTAAACCTAAATCCCAAACAGCAATGCACTTATTTAACGACATCTATTGTGCAATCTTCTCAATTCAAATCAATTATCTTTTGGCTATTTCACGCTAGATGGTGTTTATATACACATGTACACTTAGCAATTAAAACACTTGAGCAGTAATTTTCTGGATGGAAAATTCAAATGACACTACCGATTCAGAACTTTTTACATGTTTATAATTGAAAACTACGGATACAACAATAAAAATGACGGCAAACTGTTATTATCTTACTTAACTGCATTGTTTACTAGGTGTAGGTACATTGCGTATTTCGAGTAGTTGTTTATCTGCCATGGTTGTGGAACGGAACCCTAATACTAAGACTTCGCTGTCGGTCCGTCCGTTTGTCACCAGGCTGTACCTATCTTATGAGCCGTGATAGCTAGATAGTTCAAATTTTCACAGATGATTATGTATTTCTGTCGCCGCTATAATAGCAAATACTAAAAACCAGAATAATGTATTGTATTATATGTCTGTGTATAACAGGACCAATATAAAGTGACTTCACACTGCGTGCATTTTGCTTTGGAGCAGGGCTCTGCTTACACTGGTTATATATAAAAGAAAGTCGTGTTAGTTACACTATTTATAACTCGAGAACGGCTGAACCGATTTGGCTAAAAATTGGTAGGGAGGTAGCTTAGAACCAGGAGATGGACATAGGATACTTTTTATCCCGATTTTCCCACGGGATTGGAAAATTCCGAAATGTTGTACTAATAAAGCTACAGACCATTAAATTTAGCATGCCTACACATTATTCCTTGATTAGTATAAAGATGCACTTACAAAGGAATTTTTCAAATTTCCCTATGGATAAAAATACGACTATTTATAACTCAAGAACGGCTTAACCGATTTGGCTGAAAATTGGTAGGGAGGTAGCTTAGAACCAGGAGACGGACATAGGATACTTTTTATCCCGATTTTCCCACGGGATTGGAAAATTCCGAAATGTTGTATTAATAAAGCTACAGACATTAAATTTAGTATGCCTACACATTATTCCTTGATTAGTATAAAGATGCACTTACAAAGGAATTTTTCAAATTTCCCACGGGATAAAAATACGACTATTTATAACTCAAGAACGGCTTAACCCATTTGGCTGAAAATTGGTAGGGAGGTAGCTTAGAACCAGGAGACGGACATAGGATACTTTTAATCCCGATTTTCCCACGGGATTGGAAAATTCCGAAATGTTGTAATAATAAATTTAAGCTACAGACATTAAATTTAGCATGCCTACACATTATTCCTTGAACTCTTTATGATACATACAACACCATGAAAAAGATGTATAAAGAACAACACAAACGCACAACGGCGAACTTATCCCTAAAAGGGATTTCTTTGTACAGTCAAGGGCATAAATATATGTACGTTACCAAGACGTCAGAAACATCTTTATGCCACAAACAATAAGGTCAGCGATACATATATTTGGCATGTTTGGCTATATCGATATTTATGCCCTCCACTGTACCTAGCTGATAGCTGATAATGTTCTATGGTGGTTCAACGGCCACTAGGACAACAATTAATTAACGTTGATATGGCAGTAGGCATACGCTAGGTCGGTCTATTGACATGGATTAGGCGCTCAATACGTTGTAGGTAATATTCCGTAATCCTCTTTTGACATAAGTACCAGTATCACGATAATATTGTCCGTCTAAGTAGTTAATACGGACAACTAGGACCAGGCATAAATCATAACAGGGTTGGGGTTGGAGCGTCTTCAAAACGACATTAAAATAAGATAATCAGTGACAAGTCGTGTATTTGAGAACTTTTTACCTCCACAAACGTTCGTCCGATTGGTCGACATTGTTACGTGTTTAACAAAATAAGTAAGTAATATACCTAACTACAATTCTTTCAACGCTACACCCTTGAAAAAAAAATTAAATTAATTTATTAAAGGAAAGTGAGTAACATAAATGCATGTCATATCAGCCTCTTCGGCCGCTTTTCAAAGGGCTACAAACGTAACTGCATGCGTTGTTGAATGTTAAGGGCAAACTTTAAAGCTGCGCACTGGAGCTACTGTACAGATATAGCTGCATATATGTAGAATCCGAGCGCTTTATATACGTTTTTTATTACAATAAACGTCGCGAGCGCGTTCACATTGACGACTCAAGTCAAATTGTATGAGAAAAGTTTATACAACACGCGTTCGCAACGTTTTTTTGGCATACTGTTGCACAGATACTTATACAAGCTTGCCACAACCATGCAGCCACGTTTAAAAATACCTTAGTCTAGGAACAGTTAATTTCGTCAGTGCCGTCGCCGCAGTTGTCGTGGGTGTCGCAGCGGACCGTGGCAGGCACGCAGCGGCGGTTGCCGCACTGCAGCTCGTGCCTGCCGCAGCCGCCGTCGCAGCCGCGCGGCTCGTCGCTGCCGTCCGCGCAGTCTGCGAACCCGTCGCAGAACCGAAGCCCGAGGATGCACTCGCCGTCTGTACAGGTGAACTGATCTTCTGGGCATTCTATTGCAATATAAAAGTGAATTTAATGTATTATACTATTATCATAGTAATGATATGACAGAATTTAAGAGACCAACAGCAACAGTTGAAAACGAATGATAAATTAATTAACTTTCATACAAAGTTATTACTATGTTCATGCATTTCACGCCAAAATCGTTTGGCCAAAGGTAATCGTTTTGAAGGAAGTGGCTCCTCATATACATGTATAATTTTAATGTGATACGTCTCATAACCAGTCGCAACTCGTTCTTACTTAATTCCTTGTTAATGCAATTTAACTACTAAAAGGTCACAGGTGAGAATTGACCTAGACTCTTTCCAGGTACCTACTTTCCGTTTGTTACCTACGTAAGGTTATCCAAAGTAGGTAGATTTAAAGTACAGTACGCAACTCACAGTGATCTTGAATTGATCATTTGTTTAAAAAAATAAGGTAACTCCATAATACCTATAGGTAAATGTAGGTGGTGGCATTTTTCCAACGAAAAAAATGCGGGTACTGTAGGGTAGGGCTCCGAGGGATGATTACTCCCGGTGTCCAGATATTAGTATAAATTATGTCAACTTTTGAAAAACCCCTAAAAATAGCGTTTTTTTTGTTCCCGTGTCATTAAATATACATGCAAGCTAGTAAATTCTTGACGTAATTTATGTAATACCTAGACGGACGGAGGCAGTCATAGATCATATTATTATTTTAATTTAGGTAGTCCTAATCAAGTCATTATTGAGTTTTTCTTCTTTGGGTAGTCATGTAATAATCTAAACATACATATTTATGAAAGTGTCGTCAGGTCAAAAGTAACATTTTACGTCAACATAGATTTAATGAGTAGGAACTCCCGTTAGGTTTGAGTGAATATTAACATTCATAACCCAGTTACGGGGACCAAATGCGGGTCACTCAATTAATTTCATATTTCGTTAAAACGGCTACCGAGTAATAAGTTATATTGTTAGAAGAAATTAGGTGCTTACTAAATAAAAATTTAAGGATGTTGAGATGTTAAATATTTGACCTTCAGCGTTCATTCATTGTTTCACATTTAACTGGACGTAGAATAATGAAATAATGATAATACGGCTTAGATGCGCTTGGCAGGCAAAGACAACATTTCCCTGCTTAATAAAAAGTGAGGCTTAGAAGCAAAGCGGGAAATTAGCACGTTTAACCTTTTGAACGCGGTCTTAGAGGTCAGACAGTAGGTAAGCCGCGCGTTGCAGTTTTCACGTCGTTTCGTTGTTAATAGCTACTACTTTTTGCTATTATGACGATGTGTCGGGAGGACAGTTGTGTGGGGTATTGTATTGTGATTGTGCCTCTAACCAATAAGGTGAATCAGATGATTTCCAAAGGTTATTTTCTTATATGTTTAATTTCTATTAAAACCTTAATATAGATAATTAAATCGTAAAATAGTAATAGTGAATTTGATTAAAGTAGAGTACCTAGGAGATTAGTTTGGCAATATATCGACTAAGGTTACTTACCTAAATGTAGAAAATAAAATACATCTTAATAATTAATATTCAAAGTGGTTGTAACCTGTCGTGCAATTGACTTCGTCGAAACCATCCCAGCAATCGATGACCCCATCGCAGAGTTTCTTATTGAGGAAACACGATATGGACTGGCCGCAACGGAACTGCTTTGTTAAGTCACATTCTGAAAATTAAGTAAAATTATGGGTAATTATGGGTGAGTGGTTATTGTATGTAAATTACTATTATTTAACTAACACTTTCACTTGTTTTATTTAGAAAATTGATGCTAAAATAAGAAAAAAACTTATGGACCATTTTTGATTACGTGGACATACCTACTCCAGGATAATAATAGTCAAATCTGAATAGATTCTTAGGACCGCTTGCACTTGCAAAAAGTTTAACCCAGGGTTGAATAATTTTGGGGTGCGACGTCGGAATCCTCCTCGAGAGTTTTACCGTTACAGTTACCTTTTATCAGAGGCTCTTGGCCTTCCAGGGGGGAAGGGTAACGCTTAGGCCGGTGCACCCTAGGAAACAACGGTTAATTAATTAATATAGTAAATTAGTTAACCGTTGGCTTATATCCGTTGCGGGTTGTGGTGAAACCCCAGTGGCATCCCACTGCGTCGCCAACCCACCGGACTGAGGCAACGCCGGAGAGTTTTTAGTGTTTGGGTATAGGTAGGTACCCCATCTTCCCACATACCCCTAGGCATCCCCGTGCCTAGGGCATGCGTAAAGATTTCGTCTCCGAAAAAAAATAGGGTTGAATAATTTTATTTAACTTGCACTGTCAAGAGTTAACACTGAACTCTGCGGTAAAACTTTAATTATTTAACCCGCCAAAAAAGAGGGTTCGAGGCAGCGCTGTTGGAAGATGGATTGCAGTAAATGTTGCTATAATTTGAAAATTCTAGGAGCAGAGAATCTAGTCTAGTGAAAGTTTTCACGAAAAAAGTCTCGAACGCGTTCAAATATAAATTTCAAAATTACACACACACACACACACACACACACACACACAAATCACGTCTTAATCCCTTACGGGGTAGACAGAGCCTAAGGTAACAGGTACCTACAGGCCACATTTAGCAAGATTGCGGGTGTAAAGGTGGAAAAGGAATCAAAATAGTGATGGGTTGCTAGCCTCATCGCCTATAACACGATTCCTATTATAATCGCCCGTTCCCTCGATGGGCTTTTACCATCTGCGCGGGTAGAGAAGCAACTGGTACATTCTATGTTTTTTCTTTGCTCCCAGACCAGCATGGAAGCAAATTACTTTGGAAAAATTGTCAGCTCCTAGCGGAACTAACGGCAAGAAACAGTTCTCATAGTAGGTATTTAAAATTACAACGCATACCCGTTTGAGACGCATTTTGCGACCGAAAACTTACACTAAGCATATTCCTATGAAAACTAGGTAAAGCTGATACAGAGAGATCGACTCACTACCTGTAGTGTAAACAAACTCACACACACACACACAGTTAAATAGTGTTAAGCATTAGTCAACAACAACAAACAACAGCATACAAATAGCGATATTAGTCCATACACACCACAATGCATTTCGTCAGACTTGTCGTAGCATTGCACGGCGCCGTCGCAGCGCGCGGCCGCCGGGACGCAGAGGCCGTTGCGACAGCGCCACTCCTGCGCAGAACACATCGCATCGCTGAGCAGCCGGCAAACGCGTACCCCTCGAATTCTGTCCACCAGCTGACAAGCTTCGGTATCTATTGCGCACAGGCCCCCGCAACCTACACAAAAATATACTTTAGTCATCAAACATTCAAAAGGTACTAAGTGGACTATCATATCGTTCTTATACGAAACATACCAGTAGGGTCTTCGGCGTCCACAGCTTTCTTACAATCCGGAGTCCCACTCTTTTCATCAAGCATACATATTTCTTCTGTTTGGCACGAGCAGAAACTTTGCGACACTATATCTCTGTTTATTATATCTTTCGGTCTTTGGCTTTCTTTGCTTTTGCTGGAGTTTCTGGGATAAGTTCTTATATTTTTGCGTATTTTTGATATAACCATAGTGATTAGAGAGTTGTTTTCAGTAGTACTGCTAAGGATTTCCGTGGCTAGTGAGATTTCGGTGGTGTCGATTTCGGGCAACTGCGCCGACGGTAGAGCAAGATTTGTTACAGCGGACGTAGTTTCATTAAAAATAATTGTTTGAGTTGGCACTACAGTTGTACTGATTATTTTTGTTACGTTTGTAAAACTAGGAGTAGTAAAATTTACCAAAACGAAACTTATGAATATAATAGCAACAATCATCACACTTATTGAGCACGCCTGGATCTGAGTCCGTTTCTTCACTGGTTCAGTCAGAGCGAAGTCCACGATGCACCCGATACCTTTTAGGCTCTTACTCAGTCTCCGTGGATTTATTTCATTAGGCTGCGGTTCATAAGTAGTGAATTTTTGGCGATAACCGGAGTCTATTTGTTGAGATATTGATGGAATGCAACGATTATTTTCCACTTCAGGGGCTGAGTCTCTCCTATATGATAAAATCTCAGGGCGATCGTAATCACATATTGAATCATCTCGTTCGTCGTCTAATGGCGCACCAGGCTCTTTCAAGCTTATTTTTAAATTTGGAGTGGAATGATCGCTAGGTTTGAAACTGGTTTTCGGAGATTTGATTTCATATTTTCTCATTTTTCCTTTACATGTGTAACAATATGTGATTGCTTTATCATCGACGCTTATTACATTATTCAGTATCATCCACCTTAAATTGCTATTTGACCAAAGATGAGAGCAATACAAGTGATCCCAGTTTGATGTAGAGGCGTCCAGCACGTCTGTCGTGCCGCCTATGTCGCCAGAAAAACTATTGGACAATGTCATTGCGACCGATTCCAATTATATGCACCTATCACCAACATCATTCATTAATCTGCAACAAAAACGAACTGTGTATAATTTCAAAAGTGCCCTCAAAACATTGTACCTATTGTAAAACGATATTCAGAAGGGGTTTAGAGTTCTAAAACTAATTAAACATATGAAAACGATACCGTTAAGCTTGTAAGAATGTTTAATGTGGTAGAAAACGAGGATTAAGTTGCAACGAATTACGCAGACCGTTTTATCGAAGGGTACCAACGTAGGTACGAATGAACTAAAGGATTATAAAAAGATTTTTCTTTTATAAAAACGTGCTGCCCGTACTTAGACTTCTACAATACCAGAAGGATTAGCGTGGCGTTGTCAATATAGAGCTAGATAATAGGTAGGGTATGCGTTCTGTGCATATCATTTTAACGGCTGTTTTACTCAACACACCAGAACTCTACAGTGCAAGCAATGATGTTTAGGGGTTAGGGATACGCTTACAGCCAATAAGATGATGGTAGCAATGCCCCAAAATAAAAATTAAAAATATTAAAAAAATAAAAAAAATTACTAACTTGTAATTTTAATTTACTATGTTTGGCCGTTTTGAGAGTATTAAGGGTATATTGCTAGGGGACTTGCTACCGCAGCCAGTCGAGGCACTTTTCATACGGCGGAGATATTTAAGTCGTGAGCATCGGAGCACGCTTAAGATTGTTATAATTATCTATCCCCATTCGTTTTGCTCACTTTCCCACGTTTTCCTTGCGTTTATCTTTGAAATTAGTATCTACTTAAGTAGGCACTACTCGAGTACATTTGTATCGTTGTATTTTTTATACATCGTTCTTATAATGAGTTAACCTTCCCGAAATTTAAGGTCATGTTAAATTTAACTCCGTTTTTATCTGGCGGTAAGCACAGCAAAACGAATTAAGAACTTAATTCAACATTATCCTCAAAGGGGATTGGTTATATACACTTAAGGACGCAGATTATTTGTAGATAAACGAGTTTAAGTTAAGATAGGCCACTTTCGCTCCCATATTCTAAAGGCAATACGTAACTTTAACGGGCACACTATGACCAGCTGAGGCCGAACCAATAAGTGTCTTACGGAATTAAAGGGTTATCTACTTACATGGTTTGATGAGATTGTTTACTAACACGACACTAAACTAGAACATTTTATTAAATAAATTATATTGTCTGAATGTGGAAGCTTATGGACGTCAGCGTGCTGGGCAGCTACGGGTCTTGTGGACAACGCCGCGTTGCCGGGACGACGTCTAAACAACCACCACCAACCCCTTGAACCGAAGCCGAACAGGGAAAGAGAAATATAATTAAAATTAAGTGCAGTTGAAAAAGGACACGTGATAGGGGTTGGTGAAGTATGGTGGTGCCAGTGACCAAGGCTGTGCTCAACCAAGAGTGACGCGCGCAGGACTTTTTATGTTTTAACTGAACCGACATCTGTTCCTATAGACGAGCGCTCTTGGTTCAATAGCAGGTGTTTGTGACGTCACATAAAGTTTAAATTGTCATGATTGGTCAGAATTATAATTACCTAGTCCATTTATGAATGAAACACATTTTACCCACAACTTACTCTATATAAGGAGATGTAGTTAACAGTTTCATGTATATTCGTAACGTAAGTACAATGAAGTAACTACGCAGGAATGTTATTCGTAATATCTGTTCAGCTACCCCTAAGTAAAGCCGGTAGGTACAATAGGTAAACTAGTCAATGAATATAAGAGCTACCTTTATACCCAACTTCTTATTTTCGATTACATTTTGCTGAAAGTCAAAGTACCTCATTGGTTTTCAGATGACGTCAATTTGTATGAAAACGCCTTTTCTAACACTTAAGTATATTTTTGATTGCGACTTTTATTAGACGGTTGATTTCACAGCTCCAAGGGTACTCAGACCTAGCTACCTATTTGGTATTAATTTCAACTTTTTTTTTTTTATATGAGAGGGGGCAAACGAGCAGACGGGTCACCTGATGGAAAGCAATCCACCATCGCCCAGGGACACCTGCAAGACCTGAGGAATCACAAGTGCGTTGCCGGCGGCTTGACTTTATAAGTATTTTTAAGTGTTCCTGAGACAAAAGGGTATTTACGGACAGACAGACAGACGAACAGCGAAGTGATCTTATTTATATAAGGGCTTCTTTTTTCCTTTTGGAGGTACGGAACCCTTAAAAGTCACGTAAATATTTAAAGTTTAAACTCCAGATATCAAGGTCATCATCTTAATGTTATTCCTTTTGCGTCCATTGACTTTTGATAAGAAATCTGTAGCGTAGGTACAAAGAATAATATTATATGTACTCGTATTTATAAGACAATTAATATTTGTTGTCGGACAAATACATTTTTATGTTTATAGTTACTTATTTGCCTAAAAATTGTTTGACTATTATTTTTAAAGTAAATACTTAATTCGCGCAAAGTGCGAACAACCCTTAAGAGTGCAGCCCATAGTATGGTCTTGGCCACATATGGTAGGTCAGGTCAAAGAGACTGAGTCACGTAGCACTGTGGAACCTTTTCTCATACAATCTAGCAATCATATTTTCGGCAGGTTGTATGGAAGTCCATAGCACGTGATTCAATTTCTTACATATTCAGTTTCTGTATAAATATGGTCACGTTTCTTCTATATGTATACATATTTAGTGGGGTTGAATAGGTGCGCAAAGTGTAATTTTGCAGATTATTTTTTGTATTAATTGACTACATAAGAAAATATCAGAGATTCCCTATTTACATACATACACATATAAATCACGTTTTTATCCCTTTACGGGGTAAACAGAGCCTGAGGCAACAATACCTACGAAGGCCACGTTTAGCATGATTGTGGGCGTATAGGTGGAGAGGGGAATCAAAATAGTGATAGGTTATTGGCGATGGGCTATACATCGCCAATAACATGATTTCTAAGATTTTCGCCCATTCCCTCGATGGGCTTTTACCATCTGCGCCGGAAGAGAAGCAACCCTATTCCCTATTTTGAGGTACGATATTCCATCTTAGCCCTCTAGTATGCAACTCATAGCGGGAATTAGGTATGCGTACTCTTCTGGTCTAATCTAGCCCGAGGTTCTAGCGGTCGTCTATGAGTAGCGGTGATTGCTTACCATCATGCTATCCCACTTGCTAGGTCTTCCATGTTGTATAAAAAAAATAACAATTATGAGTTTAATACTTTATTATAATTACGTGATTGTCCTATTTCAATGATTTAGTGTTTGAGTCTGATATTTTTATTATTAATAGGATACAAAATGGAATTAAAACAAATTAAACTATTAAATTTAAAGTTTATTTAGTTATTTTAATTTAATAATAGTTTTAGTTTTGTATTTATTTCAAGTATTTGTTTTTTCATTTAGTTTATTAACAATAAACCGTTAAGTACCTATTTCATTAAATTAAAAACGAATTAAAAACTAAAGTAAAACTAATCTTAAAATAAAATTATTAAAAAAGGAGGGGCCCCCGTGGCATAGTTCCACAGACGCTGGCAGCATCCCCCCTTTGAACAGCGATACTAATACGCTGTCCAAGGAAGCTGCCAGCTCTGTCTGATATTGTAATTCCGTTGTCAGTTGTTTTTCGCAAGCGCATTTGCGGAAGGCAAAGTATTTTTTTACTGCCATTGTTTGTGAATGATGTTGCGTGTGCGCAGCGATGGCAGCGATCGCGCGAGTGGGTTTTACACGAGCGTCTACTGCAGCACTGCGTTAAAATACTTAACAATGGTTTAATTCGACATATTCAAGTAACCGATTTCCACTGAAACGAGCAAAAGCACACAGAAATCATCAGAAAAATACAGCTGCAGCTCGGGATCGAATCTAGGTTTGCCTCGTACTGTACGAGCGTCGAGCAGCACCTAACCATAAATACACCATCCCGAGCCCGCAAAGTCCTGGGTTCAATCCCCGCCCCAGCTTTATTTTTTGGTGTTCTCCGTAAGCAGAAAAAAAAACCAGCCAAGTCGTGCCAGTCGCGCACCGACGGTTTTGTACAAATTCAGTAGGTGAATATAAAATCCAGTGTTAACAGAGCCCTGCCTCCTAAGTTAAATGTAGGCAAACTATCACAGCTAGGCTTTACAATTTAATTGAACTATGTTCGAGAGTCGAATAAAAATGAAAAATAATAGTTATGTTCATAGTTAATATCCACATATTGTGTCAGGCAACTACGGAGCAGTACACTGCGCGTGGCCCGACACGCTCTTGGCCGGTTTTACCCTTTGAGATAAAGAGGCTCTTAGTAGTATCCCACGGTTTTGAAGCCTAAACATAAGAAAAGAAAGCCCCTGACAAAGTCGCATATAGGTAAACCCACGTAAACTAATAGACCCGCAATACAACCTTGTCGCAGAAACTCGTCACTTTACTGATCAAGGAAGTCTCTGGGGTCCTTCTTGTGGAAAAGGTTCCATTGCGGGTAGAGGTTAAGTCGGTTTACGTAAACGTTATTTTATTTGGTTCTTTCCGCAAATACATTTATGTGCTAGGTAGGTATGTAGGTACACCAACGGTCGGCAACAAGCGGACCGTTTCGTTTGCGAACCGCGAAAGTTTGGACCTCGGACCTCGGACCGCCAAATATTGTAATGTATTGTATACCACGTATCAATTAATACGTAGATGAGGTATGCTTGTTTTTTCTGGAACTCGTTAAATCCACCTAAAGCTACTTGCCGACCCCTGTGCTACACCTTTAATTTTTAAAACTTGTTTTCCAAGGTAGCGAATAAATTGTCTTATATTTAGGCTGATTTTGACCGGCTATACTTATATAGCTCCAACAGAAGATGTACTGCAACGCATTGTTGATAGAGTCAATGAATGCAGTTTGAAGGCGGGGCTCCGTATGAATGTCTCTAAGACGAAAATAATGGTGGTCACAAAGAAAGAGGTGGTAAATCCCATGATTTCTGTACAGGGCAGGACACTGGAGCGGGTGCGTAGATATAAGTACTTAGGCACATGGGTGAATGAAGACTGGGACAGTGATAACGAAATAAAAACACGTATTGAAATCGCCCGTAGTGCCTTTAACAACATGAGGAAGATATTTTGCAGTCGCAGTTTCAAAATACGTCTGCGCATCCGTTTACTGCAATGCTATATATGGCCCATACTTCTATACGGATGTGAAGCCTGGACCCTTAAAGAGCAACTCCGTAAACGTGTAGAAGCATTTGAAATGTGGGCATATAGACGCATGTTGGCCATAAGATGGACGGATCGGGTGACCAATGTTGAGGTCCTGCGTCGGGTTGGAAAGGAGTGTGAACTGATGCAGACCATCAAAAGAAGAAAAGTTGCTTATCTGGGACATGTGCTTAGGCACACAAGATACGAGCTTTTACAGCTTATAATCATGGGCAAAGTGGCTGGAAAAAGAGCTGTTGGGCGCAGGAAGAAATCTTGGCTGCGAAATATCCGGGAATGGACTGGAATCACAAGTGCAGCGGAGCTTTTCAACCTGGCCAGGGACCGTGTGAAGTATGCGGAGCTGACTGCCAACATTCACTAGTTGGAGAGGCACCATAAGAAGAAGAAGATACTTTTATAGGTACGTAACTGAATGATTCCTTGTTCAACATTCTACATATAGCATAGGAAGATAAGATAGGTGTTAAATTTAATAACCGCAGGGACAGGTCAAATTCTATACGTAGTGACGATCTCTAGCGGGCTTAAGTTTATGTGATAATTTCATGGTATTTCTCGAAAACACAATGAGGAAACCTGCACGCAACAGTGCTCGGTAATCCGTAATAAATACAGTGGCTCTCCTCATGCCATGTTGGTTTCCAATTATGTTCGATACCTTAGCAGCTTGAATGCCCTCTTAAACGATTATATTGGTTCCAGTAGCATAATCTTAAGAATTGGACTGGAATTCGTGGAACCTTTTCACAATCTGTAATGACTTTCTCGACAGGTATTAATTTATCATTGCGATATTTACTGCGGAAAGGTTCCAAATGACTCCGTTTTTTCTATTGTGTATGGCTATTGTATGCAATCTCTGCAGCTTCTTCCTGCTGTGCGGTAGCGGCTGCGCCGGCGACACGCGATCGCAGCAAAGCGCATCAGGCACAACTCTCACTGCGCGCGCCGCGTGCGGTTGTGGTCACTCACCCACTTCGCTCCTCGCTGCTCGTCTCGGACACACAACTCAACTCAGTGCTCTTTCACACAGCGAACCGTATGCGCGTCAATGTACATCGCGCAGTTTCTCTCGTAAATAATTAGTATGTGAATGCGACGTGTATTTGTTCAACACGAAAACGAGTGAAATGTTGTTGGCTCGCTGATCAGCGCGAATTCGCTCCGTCTTGCACTTGGACTGACTTCATGAGGAACTAGTCAACATACCCCGTTTTGCTAAGGTGAGCCAAATACTTTGCCAACGTTAGCATACAACTTTTCATAATTTTAATTGTCGCGGAATAACTTTAAGCTGAAAAACGAATTCTTGCTTAATACATACTGGGTAGTTTTGTCAATATTATTAGCATTGCGAGATGGCAATCAGATGTCCCACTTGTCAGCGAGAATCGAGTCACCAAACCAAGTGGCGGACTGTTGTTACTGTTAGCTTGTGCCGCTTTATTGGTTACGATTATTAGAGGGCGTTCTATTTTACTCTTCGCGACAAGTTTTGCATCAAATCTAATAAAATTAGTACCTAGAGTCAAAGTCGACCGGTTTCGTCTTTTTTATTTAACTACAAAATTGTGGTCAAGGATCACCACCACGTACCTATTCACATTTACTTCGTTAAACGCTTAATGTTAAGTTAAGGCATCGTTTTTAATGTTATCATAAGTTAAGTAGGTATCCGCGCTTGAATTAAATATTATTTACAGTATTTATATTCCGTCTTCGTAACTAAGTCAAATAATCATGTGAAAATGAAGTAAAAAAAACTCATTATATGGATACCCATTTTATTACCCACTCCGACATTTTAGTTACATAAACAGTGACCAAAGCTTTTCTCAATGAATAATCATTACCAAAAAACAAAACAAAACGTTCAATTTCAATCAATCAATAGGTAGTGTGCTTTTAACCGTAGAACTGAAAGGGACAAAAATAAATCACCACCGGTTGTCGTTGTGCCGAGTGACAGCATTTATCTCGGTTTACTATAATGATGTCGGTTAAAAAAGAGAAAACAGTATCTTCACAATTTCTTACACAGACGTAATATATTCAATTACGTCTGCGCAACAACCCCGAAGACAAGACAATCCAGTTAGTTATAGCTAAAAATAGCTAAGTCGAAGACTAGCCAGTTTGGCTTTCTCATACTTAGAAAATTATGATTAGACAGAGGGAGATGGAAGGTATTAAATATAATGGTTTGTTTAAATAAATTTATCTGTGTATGAATTTACAAGTGTTCTATTACATGATAATTTGTTTAACATCTTTGAACTTACCTAATATTTCGCAACGAATCCATGACACGCGCGTGGGTAAAAGAAAACCAGGAAAAGTTTTATTCATTGGTGCCTAGTCAATACTCACAGAGGAATTTAGTTATGTTATCAAACTTATGACATTAAACTTCGCTCTTCAAGTCCATTCTATTGAGGATAGTTCGAAGGTATTTTTTTTTGTTATTTTGTATACTTCCCTACTTTTAGGATATTCTAGACCGGAACACGACGTGTTTTTATGAAGCAAATGCCTGGTGACTTAAATAATGCTCACTAAATATTGCTATCCTCATCAAAATCATTCCTTCTGTTAAATAGATATATTAAGATATTGTTATATAGGTAGAATTTTAATCTAACACTCAAATAAACAAACAAATATTGCGGCAAGATTTCTCACTTTATCTACGTGTAATAGTCTAGCCGACAAGTTCAAAATGGTCTAAAATAGAGATACTGCTCTTAAAATTATGTGCGATAGCTCATTGGATCCGGAATGACGCCTAGAAAAATGTGCCAAAAGAGTGTATTAGCACATATTTTTTATTTATTTCATTTACAATGAAGACGGAAGTTCGAGAAAATTCTGTTAGTTAACAATCGTTTAACTTGTTGAAAAATTAACTTTAAGTAAAATTTACAACGGGGATAAGTTTTTTGAAGTGTTCAAAATACACTATAATTTTTTCAAATTTTTAAAATAATATTCAATAACTTAAAAAAAAATCATAATGAAATTAATCATTAATGTGTCGTACTCGCTTTTGGCACCACGCGCGCAACCTAAAATGAAGCGCGGAGACACATTTTCAGCTTTAAATTAAAATTATAAATAATGGCGATAGAGTTCCGGGAGCTAGAAGTTTTTTATTGGAAATTTTCTCTTCTTTAAGAATATATTTTTTAAATTTCTTAAATATTAATAGTCTATGAAATATTGGCGAAAAACGAAATGCCTTTTTTTCATCTTTAATTGTTTGTAACTTTTGCAATTTTTTATGTACTAATACACTCTTTTAGCACAATTTTCTAGGCGTCATTCCGGATCCAATGAGCTATCGCACATAATTTTAAGAGCAGTAGGTATCTCTATTTTAGACCATTTTGAACTTGTCCGCTAGACTAGGTAGGTATTACGATATCTGCTATATTATATGTGTTAAGGCATTATAAATTCATGTCATCCTTGAAGCGTCGCAGCTACTTTCATTCTGGCAGTCGAAGGAGGTTAACGGCGAATTTCGATGTGCCTCGAATCGCAAAGTTTTTATCTGTATTGTTGGAGCATATAAGCATCTAGTGTGATCTAGTTTGTCAAATTGATATGTTTTTTCACAGCATTACCAGCCGCAGTACCCTTTCTAACCGATATATGCCATCAAGGACTTATTAAAGTACGAGCACACACTGTGGTGAAAGAAGTACCTACTTATTCGCATTTACAAATACGTTGCCAGGGATTAGCAGTCAATATGACATCGTTCCACAGTGGCTCAACTATTAACTTCCATGACTACGTTACTTGTGAAAGGGATGGAAGCTTCATAACCTGCAATAAAAGCTACTTTGTGATCCCCGTGTACGCGTTCCTCTGATACTTAAATTATCTGATCTCAGCGATAATGTAAACGCACGTGCAAGTAATTCGATTGTTCAATTTGCACGACATATTATTTATAGCAAATAGCCCATGCAGAACTAGGTACTGGAACTATAACAATGCTTTATTTACCAACGCAGCATTAAAATACATATTACGCCTTAAGGCTAGAAGAATCAAACAGCGTAAACCCATTTTTTAATTTTATAGTTTTATATTTTTCCTGTTTTCATGTTATCCTTCCTTATTGTGGTCCAGAACAAAACAAGGAAGAGCAATTTGTAAGCAATAACCTTGTGTAGAAAATGAATTGGATTGAGGTCAGAAAACTCGGAAACAAATGCACATCTATTTTTTGATATGAAGCAATTAGTAATTGATTCTAAATTAACTGGATATGTAGGGCATGAGGTGTATTTGCATCAAGGTTCATGATTTTCATGAATCATAACATAATGCATTTTGCTAGCATAAGTATCCGTCTCCTTTGTTGCATTTATTTTTAATCTACGCCGGAAATCATTAATAGTGCGTTCTGAAATAACACTCCCTAATAATAACAATTATACTAGCTAATCCTGCCGCAAGGAGCAGTGCTTGCGCTGCTGTGTTCCAGCGTGGAGAGTAAGACAACCGGTGAAATTAAGCTACTGGCAACCCATCTGGAAATACTGTGATGTAGCGAATGTCAATGGATGATGGTGCTCATGCATCATCCAGTGACCCTTGCCATACTACTTTATAAAAAAAACTACAATCAAAGACCTACTGACTCGACCACAGACTACTACGAGTTTATCACTAGCATCTATAAATATTGACTATATGTCGAGTTAAAGACGTTATTGTTTTATCTAGTTCCTTATCAGAACAAAAATAAAATTTGCGTAAGACGTATTCGTCAATACATACGTGTATAAATATAAATTTAATACGATTGGGCCAGTTGAGGTTAGTTTTATCTGCCGCGCCGAGCGTCGGGCCACTGGGGGTCAATTGTCGCCTGATTTTCGATTAACTTCATTAAATTCTGTCTTGGGTTGTAAATACCACGGTTTTAATTTTATTTAAGGTATTGTATAGGTAGTGAATGGGAGTACGTACGAAATTAATTATAAGTATTAGTTGTGAAACATAAATCCAGGTTTGTATTTTTTGTAAACGATTTAGAATAATAAACACAAATTTTGTTCCAAATCAGTAAAAAAGCACTTTGTGCATTTACCATTCAAGCAGGTACTTTAAGTTTGTTTAATAATAGTAGCGATATTTAAACAAGTGTTTAATCTCTCGTGCGCGGCATAATAAGCGTACCCGAATGAGAACTTCACATTCGCAATTGCAAAAGCTTACCTTCACAAAATTGATAGCTCCTAATCAAAACAATAAACACAACGATACGGAAAACAATAGTAATATTTTATCTCGATTTGTACGTGTTTTGCCTGCGTCCAGGCCGGCCACTGAACACTATTTATACACGATAGAGCTTCGTTTTATAGATAGCTTGCTCAAAGCGTCTTGGATACTGACAATGAATATCAAATGAGAAAATCTTTTCGCGCGATCTCTCAACAGGCGCTGGCTGCCGCAACAACCCGACTAACCTTTGTCGTTCTTAGGCGCACGCCAAAATAGGCACCTACATCTGATTACGTTATTGGGCATTATAGGCATTAGTTGTTGTTTAAATTTTACTCAATTAATTTGGGTTTATCTCTTTTTAATTGTTTCGAACTCACCGAGACGATAGCGACCGACATCTTTATCTGTATTCATACTAATGTTTTTCTCTTGTTTGACAATCATAACATATATACCTATAATCGCAACCGACGCTCTTTATGCTACTTGTATTCAACAGTAAATTGTAGACGCCGGTCGAAGCACGTGCGGTGTCGTCTTAAAGAATACAATTAACAGCCGAAAGTGAATTCTGCTATTGCGGGGTGCAAGTTGCGTGTTGGGCGTTGGATTAAATTATTCAACGCTACACGAGGCCTCGGCTAAGTTAGATATTTTAAATTTTACCCATTTATTTACAAATAAAATGGAACACACCTGTGATCGGTTGTGATGAGTCGTTAAATATCTTAATGTTTGGATGATGCCAACTTAAGAATCGTAAATATTTTTTTTGCTTTTGTCCTACGGTACCAAATCTTTTGTAATAAATACATATACGACATGTTGGTATAAATAATAAAATACCGACAATTGCTAACCCATTGCTTGACAACGACACAGATATTATTTTGGTAGCATAGCTTAGCACGCGTTGGGTACTCGTCTTCATATTTGCCGCATGTGGATGATGCCAACAATAATAATGCATTCCGATGAGAGCCTTGGGAGTTCGGGTGTGCTATCGGGAGGAGAAAGTGAGTTCGATGAACTAGTTGTGAATGAAAGTTGTACATGCAACAAAGGGTGTCTGGAACGAATAGGGATCCAGAAAGTAAAAGGTCGAAGCTGACAGCAAGGAAAACCAGCGTACGAGTTCAGCAGTCATTTTGATTTAGTCAAATAATATATTATGACAGATCTTGCATGTCGTGATTAGGTTCTAAAAATCATCTAATTGTTCAAAAGTCTTATACAAAGCAATGAACAATTAATACATAAATACAATCTCAGAAGAAGAAGCCATAAGATTAAATTAGATGTTCCAAACTAGATTTTTTTTTATTTAAGTATTGTATTTTTTTGGCACTTTTTAACAATTAAATACGTTATTAAAGATGATGTAAACATGAAATCCTTTAAACACACCACGGCTGATACCTAATATGATTTGCAAAGGAAACACTACAGTAGACCAGCTATTCGCTGTGTTGATTTATCTTTTGTTAACTTAACTTACTCTTATATTTAATATCAATAGACCTTATATACATAATCATGATGTCTTGCATATTTTATAAGACTTGCATAAGATTCATAACTGCGTTGCCGTAGGCACGACTTTCTACATCTTATGTTACGGTAACGGAACGGAATAGTAACGCGAAATTAGTATAACTCATAGAACGTAATAATAATAAACCAATAAAGTTCCCGGCAGGAAGATTCTTAAAATTAAATTATGAAATAATGTAATGATTCGTTAAGAAAAATTGGCTTTATTTTTACTAGCAAGAATGAAAATGGCAATTTTTTTGCTGCTAAGTTATTTTTTAAGTCCATAACTTAACCCGTTCCGTTTGCTTGGAGGGACGTGTCTCAACCTCGATGTTAAGAAGAGACACGTTACTCCGTGTAACGTCTACAAGCGAACGAGTCAAGTTATAGTGGTGACACGAATAAAGGTTTATTTATAGAATAAGAAAATTGTACCTACATAGGGTAGGTAACCGTTGATGTGATATTGTACAACATAGTTGAAATTTTTGTAGTTAGTTACTATAAGAATCATTTGAATATTGATTATATCGTGCACATAACTATCACATAAATATCATGATATTTATCTCGCTGTGTAGGATACTTAAACGTGCAATTACGTGTTTGACAAGCGCCACGCAGTTTTTTTTCCATCCGGTATAGTTACGGCGACTACCTCTCTCCGTACACACCGCAAAAGGTGTTCTGAACCTAGCCTAGTTTTGCTAATAAGAGACATCGGTTTTAATATAAACAAGGTGTTTTGTAGCGAGTTTCGGGAATGGTAGGCGGGTCATTTTTTACAACTTGACCGCTTTAATTTATGACGGAAATAAATTATTAGAACACTGTGTGGATCGAAACAAATGCAAATGTTTAAGTTTCCTGATACTTTTACTCGTAAAAAAATCACACAAGTTATATTAATTTATTATTACACTCCATCAAACACGGCCTTTAGGTCTTGTTACCTTAGGCTCTGTCTACCCGGTAAGGGATAAAGACGTGATTTGTGTATGTATGTATGTATGTATCAAACACGACGAAGCATTGTTTTTCAATATTTTTTCAACTTTACGTGCCTGTTCCGTCCGATTTTTTTTAATTAAGAACTTTAATATCTCGATAGCCGTGAGATTTCGCATAATAATTAATGTAGTCTAAATGTAAAACAATGCACCCTCCCCCCTATCATTTCCGACTCTCGCTTCACTTGCCGGCCAACCACGCCCTGTGTAGAAAGAACAAGTATCAAACACAACAAGCCTGAACGACGTGTAAATAAAAAGATTTCTTCGCGTTTCTTCGACACGCAAGTAGACACCGCAGTTTGCCGTATTAACTGAAACACTTGTGAGAGC
Organism: Pandemis corylana; assembly: GCA_949127965.1. Lineage (NCBI taxonomy): Eukaryota > Metazoa > Arthropoda > Insecta > Lepidoptera > Tortricidae > Pandemis > Pandemis corylana. The sequence goes on along the minus strand of OX421851.1, from coordinate 9,722,473 downwards.
TAAAAATATGCACTCGTTAATCCTATTATCTCGAATTAGAATATGGAAAAAGGTACCGATAAATTATAGTTTTACTTGAATATTATATAGTTAGGTAGTGACTGGATTATTGTGTATGTGCACTGTTAGTCTCTGTGTACTACAGGGTCGAGTTAGTACCCCTGCAGCGGTACACGGTCGGTGGCTCGTTTCGCTTTAAAAAAAAACACGTTTTCTGACCAATTCATTATTGTCTTGATTGAAAGGCTGATAATGTAGCGAGAAAAATAATAATCAAAGGCGTGTATTTCAGCTCACTACCGCAACTTTTCTCATAAGTACCTATTCGAAAAAAATCCGAGTCACTGTTCCTGATTCGACCTTACCAAAAAGTTGATTCTGCATTAATTAAATTAGTTAATATGTATAGCTTTAAGAATTTCTTGGAGCCTTGGGCTGAAGACTGCTGATCAAGTGACTAGGCGAAATAAATTAATGAATGGTCCGCATTTGCGGTCTCAGCTTGATCCGAGCGGCACTCGAATTACATTTAATAGAGTTATATTTTATCTTAATGCATGTTTATCCGATGTCTAGTACCTATATTACAAGCTTTGTTTATTTATTTGTTTATTCAGCACATCCACATCATGTATATTACAGTGTGAGCCATAGAAACTTAATTGGTACATTAGTCTTAGTCTGATATACACGACAATAACGGAGTACATTATCATTGTCCATACTGCGAGATGTCTATTAAAATATTACAATAAAAAAAAATTAAAAAATATCCACCTTGCTTTGCTTTGCTTTGCTTAGTTTGGGGCTAGGTCAATTGGTGGCAATTCCCCAGATATTTATTTGTTTATTTACAACCGAAAAGTGGGTTTAGTTGAAATGCACATTTCGCCTCACTCTCCTCATTTTCCTTGTAATGTGGACAATGTGGTTGACCCGTTTTACGCGTCTCCATTCCGCGACGCTACGCTTAAATGGTAGCATCGCTCCCTAAAAATGAATTCTACAACCGTATAAATCTAATTTGATTTGTTTCTCACTTATATTAGTCATAAATCAAAAATATATTTTGCAATAAGGTCGCAATAGGGCTCTTTTACATTATAAGATAAGATAAGATAATCATTTATTTCCAAAATACTTTACATGCCATAACAAATTCACAGAAACTGATACCTTAACACAATTAAGAACTAAAGTTTAGCAGCGATTCTCGCACTAGGTCGGGCCTGTATCGCGAGAACCAGTCAAAATTACCATAGGAGTATAACCAAAGGATATTCAGTTTTACAGAGCAGAAATCACTTACTGACAAGCGCAAAAAGAGAAAGGAAAAAATGATCTACCAACAATTAAATTAAAAATTACTTATATGAATTAATTTTGTTAAGACCTAAACTTAAGCAATGCTAACAAGGTACGAAAGAGCTCCTCGCGCGCGCGCTAATGTCTGTGTGTGTGTGTGTGTGTGTGTGTGTGTGTGTGTGTGTATGTGTGTGTGTGTGTGTGTGTGTGTGTGGTTGTACCTGCACGTCATACCACAGCTTTCAGTAGATTCACAGTTTCCGTGTAAGTCAGTGAGAGTAGCATTTTTTTTAATGATGGAAATCTTAATGATGGAATTATGTACCATTGCCGAGAAGAATTTGCCGCATGAGACTGTTGAGGAATTAACCAATAGACTGGAAATGTCATATAATTATTTTGGAATAGAAATTCGTCAGATCACTGTGCACTCTAGACCATAGCGACAAACTAGTGCCAAGTTTTTATTCGCTAAGCAGGCGTACCTACTGCAATGTAAAGAAATAAAACTAGTGCCGGTACCTTGTAAGTGACAAATCATTCATACGAAGCAGAAATATATAGCCCACCTCACCACTCTATGTTTAACTAATGATATTATTATTCGAGCTACGAATACAGAAACACCTAAATAAAGATTTCCCCATATAGCTAATTCGAACGAACGAGCGAAACGCTCGGTGCTAAAATTCGCATTTTGGTCGAGATATTCTGGTAAACAAACATAAGCGTGTTCAACAAAGAAAGTTGCTTATGTATGCAGATTGGAAAGATAGTCCCGGACTCGGGCGAAACTTGCATCTTGCGTGAGCGCGTCACGTCGCCGGCATAGCAGTCGTAAATATAACCGATAAATATAGTTTACAGCATGATTTCAGGTTTTATTATGTAAGTATGTATACCTTCAGATTAGTACTTAAACCTACTACACGTATCTCGAGTTATATCTAGGTACATATCTCGAGCTGTATGTAGTTCAGGTGGCGTAAAATCCCTTCTTAAATCTTACTCTCTAACCTTGCCGTTGAGCCACCGTGTTTACTGTACTGTGTTTCAGTGTAAAGAGTAAGATAGCTCAGGGAAATTACGGGCACAACACAAGGCATTTTACCCAGCTCTCACATAATGATTCGCAAAATACACCCGGTATAGCGATCGAGTGCCTAAGATAAGCTGTGATCAATTACCAATATTACCATAAAGTTGTCACCTCTCGGTCTTTTGTCCGTCACTTTTTTGGGAGTTTAAAATCTCAAAATGTAGAGCCACTGAAACTCTACATTTTTATTCAATTCAATTTATTTATTTCGACCATCTGGGATCATAGTTATTTTACACAATATAAATTGTCATTAAGAATACAAATAACAATAATCAGAATAAACTAAGGAAATGAAATAAGTAATACGTATAATTAATTTAAATATCGAAAATGATTTGAGTTTAAATTGTGACCATTTATTTTATCTTTTTTATTTCAAAATAGGTACTTTGAAAACCGTAATAAACATTGATAATGTGTTTTAACTGATTTCACGACTAATTTTGTCACGTTTTCAAGAAAGCACGTCCCGTTTAACTATCAACTGGAGCGTAAATCTTTCTCGAAAACAAATTTAACTATCGGAGATAAACAATTATAGTGTTAGTTATTATCTTGGAATGAGAATTTTCAGTAAGTAGGCGTACGTCACCGAAACGCGTACGTGTGCCGAAATAAAACGCAACCGAGTTCGGAAGGTTATTTCCTAGATGTTTCGTCTATCTGGCAAGGGTAAATGTCAAAGCGACAAATAAAAACAAAGGGATATTAATAAGCTAATTAAGCGTTCATTTACTTGACAATAGAGACACAGTCACATATTCTGGGTTAGGGCACCCAAGTTGTTTGGATATATCGGATAGCCACTCGAGAAAAAGTGAAGGAATGATGATATAATCTCATTGTTTACGGCTCATGAATGCGCGGGCCCATGAAATTAGTGTGAATTTAGTTTAGTCGTTATCGAGCGTAAGAAACAGCAACTATTTACATAGTTTACGTTAATTTTGTGAACTAAAATAATGCGGCAATTTGTGAATTACATTCCAAATATTTAATGTCACACTCTATGACAATAATTATGTATGTATGTATAACTCTTTATTGTAGGTACATAAAACACAAGAAAAAGATGAATACAGGACAACACACATAAATTGACAACTCTGCGCGAGTATCCGACACATAGCCAGTTTTTTCATTAGAGAATAAAAACACCTAAGTCTAGTGTCATTTGAACGTGGGAAGGTACAAATGACTGGATTCTACAAATAGGTACGTGTCCTTATTTCTTGACTACTTATTGTTTATAAAGAAAAGGCTAATCGTTTAACCCTAATTTGAAATTAAAGACTTAGGTACTCGACTATACTGTAATTACCTACGTATCCATGATACCACAATGGCTTTGTTTGATACAATAGTGTTTTGTTTTAGTGAACGCTTCAAGATATAAGTATCTGTTAAGCAGGCACTAAATGGATCGTTTTACTTGAATAAAACGAACAGCCTTGTTGAGTCTAACAATAAGTCTAGCTGTTACTGTTAAGGGAGCACCGAGCTTTTGGTTGCGTGCTCCGGTTATGTGCGTGTGAAAATTCTTTGCTACGTTTTGAAATCAATCGTGAACTCTAGCCACTAAGCTCACTTTCCGACGGCCGTAGCAGAACCAAAGCAGACAGGAGGGGCGCGTGGGGGCTCTGGTTAAAGTGGGCGGAGCGGACGCGAATTTAGGTATTTCCTTCGTATTAATTAAAACAATACACATTTTGAAAATGTAAGATGTATACGTTGTAGACAACATCTTGTTATGTTATTATTAAAAACTTATAACTTTCCGTGCAGTATTTACGACATACTAAGGGTTTATTGTGATTTTTAGAGGTAACTTAAAAAATCTATCGAGGAAACTACAAGTAATCGTGTTTCTAAAACGTATGTATTACAGAGTAAATCCTTAAATATCTTACGTATTGATTGTTTAACTAAATCTTCAGTAATAACGACACAGCATGGAATCAAAACAAAGCAATTATTTCAAAATTTCGTTTGAATTACTGCTATTTACATGCAATTGGATTATTTATACCATTAGTAATAAGAGAGATCAATTATTATTTTACGCTTACTCAGATAAAATAAAAGGTCACATCAGAATTATTATATTAGCTATTATCTTCATACCGGTTGGCACAGTCGGTATAGCCATCAAATTAGGCTAAAAGTAGGTATTTGGGCGGTCGAGCTTAGCAAAACTCTGGAAAAGGCGTTTTCCTAGAGGACACTTAGTTAAATTGATCGATTGTAAAGATATTAGTATAAGAAGAGATAAGATAGACAGATTCAAACGTCAAGAAACAGACTCTAACTCTAAGCCCACAAATCTGACCAACGCAATGTACACAAGTAGAATGGCTTTGCGGCGCTCGATTAATCAGTAATCACTTTTAAGACGTTAGTTCCATGGGCCTGCGATCATGCGATGTAATGTTATGCTACTTGCAGTCAAACGTTATGTAAGTTACTTGCACGATCGTTTTTCCATGTGTGAACATAGCTTAAAGTTGATGTGTTTTTTCGAACGGGTAAATCTTACAGGCAGAGGTTACAAGAAAAAAACATTATACACCTACCTACACTTACACTTTGCACTTCCCAGATTAACAAAAAAACCTATAATGTAAAGCAGCGGTGATTGTATAGCCCCCTAGCCATACCGCGGGTGCTCAAGTCCCTGGGTCCTTTTTTGTGTGATTCTCTGAATTCTAAATAAAAAAAAAACTCGTTCGTGGGGTTATTACTGCGCTTAGTAATCATAACTTGACACTTTCGCTGGTAGGCATTTTGCGAAGTCCCTTGACGTTGGTCATTGAGTCGTTTTCAAAAAAAATCTAAGTACATAGGTTTAATCACAAAAAAACAAAATTTATTCCTTTGTGTTACGACCGTTTCACCTTTATTCCATTGCAATAAGGGTGAAAAAGTCGCAACAAAAAGGAATCAATTAACTTTTGTTTTAATTAAGGCCCTTAACTATGTACATGTGATCGTATATTGAAAACGACTCCAATGTCAACGTCAACGCACGACCAATATCAGGACACCTGACCTGACTCCGTATAATGTCTGTTAGCGAACGGGTCAAGCTATGATTGTCATTCAAGCGCAGCGATAACTCCACGGACGAAGATTGTGTAGAGAATTACACAACTGTGCTCCGGAGCCAAGTGAGTGTGGGTAACCATGTCTGCTGGTACCTGTCTATTTTAAAATTATTAAATCCCGTTTCGTGATTAACTGTCACAAAGTGTTAATATTGTGAAAGATAAATTATGCGGGTGAACAAATACATATATGGGCTTGAGTTCCCATATTGACTATTTTATAATCCATACCGGTGTACATTCATTCTAACTACTTATATAGCTCGTAAATAATAATAATACGATAATCATACCTAACAATTAAACTGAAAATTAATTCAGACAAACCGTTTGTTGCATTTAGAATAATCAAGAAAACTATAAGTACATTATCTGAGACGTATAATATAGATAAACGAAAATATCACTGGAATTGAACGTGTCGTGGTGGCTTAATGTTAATGTTTTAGACCCTGATACCACGGCAGTTATTAGGTAGGTACGTGAAGATTGTCAGTCTCTCTCTAGTTTAAAGCCGATATGATATGCCATGAATTACCTTATTTTCGCATCGCTTTAACAATGTGTCAATAAGCAGAGTCAGCGTGTGCGAATGTGCGATACATACTCACTTTCTTTGCAGCGAGTCAATGAAGCGCGGAGAAAGTGGCGACCTCCACGTCCGCGTACGGAGCTCGGTATAATCCGCTGACTCACACATGCCGCGAATCGCACATTGTTTTCTGCTTTTTCTTCTTAAAAGAAGTATTGCGAGATATTTAAGAGTGTGTGGTCTACTGTTATAAATACTAACGGATCTACAACCCAGGAAAGCGAAGTCCATCACATGGAATTATCGTAACTCGTTTACTTGATGTGCAAGCTCAGACTAAAATCTGATACAAAGATTAATTTTTGAAAACAAATGTACATTACTAGTCTAGCCGACAAGTTCAAAATGGTCTAAAATAGAGATACTGCTCTTAAAATTATGTGCGATAGCTCATTGGATGCGGAATGACGCCTAGAAAATTGTGCTAAAAGAGTGTATTAGCACATAAAAAATTGAAAAAGTTATAAACAATTAAAGATGAAAAAAAGGCATTTCGTTTTTCGCCAATATTTCATAGACTATTAATATTTAAGAAATTTCAAAAATAGAGTCTTAAAGAGGAGGAAATTTCCAATAAAAAACTCCTAGCTCTTGGAACTCTATCTCCATTATTTAGAATTTTAATTTAAAGCTGAAAATGGGTCTCCGCGCTTCATTTTTAGGATGCGCGCGTGGTGTCAAAAGCGAGTACGACACATTGATTAATGTTTTTAAGTTATTGAATATTGTTTTAAAAAATTGAAAAAATTAGTGTATTTTGAACACTTCAAAGAACTTATCCCCGTTGGAAATTTAACTTAAAGTTAATTTTTCAACAAGTTAAATGATTGTTAACCAACAAAATTTTCTCGAACTTTCGTCTTCATTGTAAATGAAAAAAATGTTTAAATAACGGTCGTAAAAATGTTTCGCTTCGTGGAGCCTTTTCTATAAACATACTGAACATGATCACGTCATAAAAGTTAAAAAAATATTCATACTTTGTTTATAATCATTGTTGTTGTACTTGAACAAAAACTGAATTTTCCAAGTAATATTGTCAAAACATTTTTTTGTCTTAATCATCATATTATCGTTGTTTTATTAATACAAGATTTTAATTGATTTGAAAAAAAAATTTTTTTTCCATTTCTTGATAATTTTTTTATAAACATTGATTATTTAAATATTTTCAATTATTTTTAATTTTTTATTGTAAATATTTTATTTCTATACTTTGTTATATATGGTTGTTTTTGTAATTTTTAGAAGTTTGAGAAAAAAAATATAACAAAGTTAAAAATTTGTTTATAACAAATTGATAAGTTAATAAACAATGGAATTGTTGATAAAAAAAATTTTTTTTGTTACTTCAGAGGACTTAATTAAATTTTTTTAATGAAAAAAAATCTTATTTAATTATTTGAACAATTGTTTGCAAATCAATTAAAATCTTGTATTAATAAAAAAACGATAATATGATGATTAAGAAACAAAATTTTTTTGACAATATTACTTGGAAAATTCAGTTTTTGTTCAAGTACAACAATGATTATAAACAAGGTATGAATATTTTTTTAACTTTTATGACGTGATCATGTTCAGTATGTTTATAGAAAAGGCTCCACGAAGCGAAAAATTTTTACGACAGTTATTTAAACATTTTTTTTCATTTACAATGAAGACGGAAGTTCGAGAAAATTTTGTTGGTTAACAATCGCTTAACTTGTTGAAAAATTAAATTTAAGTAAAATTTCCAACGGAGATAAGTTCTTTGAAGTGTTAAAAATATACTATATTTTTTTCAAAATTTTAAAACAATATTCAATAACTTAAAAACATTAATCAATGTGTCGTACTCGCTTTTGACACCACGCGCGCATCCTAAAAATGAAGCGCGGAGACCCATTTTCAGCTTTAAATTAAAATTATAAATAATGGAGATAGAGTTCCAAGAGCTAGGAGTTTTTTATTGGATATTTCCTCCTCTTTAACACTATTTTTGAAATTTCTTAAATATTAATAATCTATGAAATATTGGCGAAAAACGAAATGCCCTTTTTTCATCTTTAATTGTTTATAACTTTTGCAATTTTTTATGTGCTAATACACTCTTTTAGCACAATTTTCTAGGCGTCATTCCGCATCCAATGAGCTATAGCACATAATTTTAAGAGCAGTATCTCTATTTTAGACCATTTTGAACTTGTCGGCTAGACTATACTGGAAAAATGGCTTTCCACTCTGCATAGAGTTAAAAGTATTAACTACTTTATTTTCCCAAAATATAAGGAATTGGACAGTGCTGTCAGAAAGTTATTTTTAAATAAAGGCACGTCTCGTGATTGTGGATAATAAATTGTGAGGATAGATAAATGTGTTCTGTAGTCTGGTTATTCGTAAATAATTTGAGTGTGCTAACCGAGAGTTAATATAGATTGCATATGTGATAATAGGTAGTGTTACACTGATAATCATCGAATTAGGTACAAATAAAACAATAAGTTAGCTACTTTATAATTAATAACGCTCTTAAGTTGATGAAATTGATATGGGCACCAACGTGTGCGGGTGGTAGAATATTGTAGGTAACATACGATTATATAATACATGCACAAGTATGTGACGAAAGAGTATTACTCACTGTAAATACATTCAATGAAATGTCAACAGAAAATATGGGTCGACGTACCCCAGAGTAATAGACTAAGTTAATCTTCAAATTTTATTGCGCATAACAATGATTGCTTTGAATTATGTAAAGCCTCATTTAATAGGTCGTAGATCGTCCGTTGTCCCACTTTCACTGCATTTTCCGAAAGTTACATTAAACTTTTACTATGGAATTATTTTTATACAAAAAACTATTATCGTGCGTGGCTATTTCGTTGAACCGAGTTTTGTGGAGTTATTCATAAAATACAATTTATTACACAAATTAATTTACGATTACGACAATTACTCGTCCAACCAAAATATCGTAGAGATTTTTTACGACTTTCACGGCAGGCGCGGGAAGAAAGTTATCCGTGGATACAGTCGCGTACAAATGTTGATTGAAACTTTTGGATTCTGAAACCTGTTTGTCTGCCTACTTTTTAAACTGGCGTGCTGGGTCATTATCTAGACCCCAACACTTTAAGACGGAAGCTTTAAGTCATTGCTTCAAATCTCTTAAGTGATGAGTCATCGTTAGTGTCACGAGGGACTTCGCAATAAAATGAAGTATGCGACTGCGCATTTGAACAAGTATTCTTGTTTCAAATATTAAACATTATTTTTCTTTGTTTCAGATAATTTCCTGCTCCTTCATTCTTCAGCTATGATTATCAGAATATCATGGCTGCCGATAACGATAGTTACATTTACCTTTATTACTTTTCTATCAGGTAAGAACAAAGTTAAAATTATACTTATTTAAATGTTGACAACGTAGCTCGTACCTAGAAGCGCCTTTGTTCGACTAGATATATCTTAGAACTGTTTTCCAAGTAAATTAAAATTTTAGATTAAATAAATCAAATTACTTACAAATGTTCTCTGTGGCATGCAATGTAACTCGTTGACTTTTTTATAGAACCTTACTTAGTCACAATTTAGCATGTTCAGATATAATTTCGGCACTTGAGCATTTCGTACTGTTCTTTATATCCTTGAATCGATTTGCTCAGTCACGAAAGAAATGTGCTAGATACCAACAAAAAAGAAGGGTTCATTTGTTTCTTTTTCACCTTACAGGTAACCCAATATTTCTTGACCAAAAAAATCGGAACAAAAAACCCGTTATAAGATGGTCGCCACCCATGGACAACTGGAATTGGACCACGGAGCCTCGCAACCAGGAGCTGTTCTTCATGCCCTCCAATTTCAGCCACAAACTGCCGCCTTCGGCTAACGAAACAGAACTGATCGCTCACATGGCAGCACTAAAGAGAAATTACTCTCGCCTGCTATGGGACAACGACAAAAGCTCAAACTTGCCACTGTTTGTAGAAAAAGCCCTGAAACTCCTAAATCTTAAACAAGTTTATTATGAGGTAGAGCACTCTGTGATGTCGAAAGTATCGTGCACAGCATGTAAGGCAGGCGCCGGGTTGCTCCAGCACTACATACGGCTCGGCAAAAGCAAAGAAGAAATTAATAAAATGATTTATCAGTTTTGCGTCTCCTTACAAATACAGTCAACAAGAGTTTGTGAGGGCATAACGAGACTTTTCGGGGTAAGACTACGAACATGATTTCATTTTCAAATATATTTAACCTAACAAACCATATAATGTCTGTAACGCCTGGTTAGAAAACTCTAATGACCAATCACATAAACAACACAATGATAAAAGCAAGGTAATAAACATCAACGGATATAACTTGTGGTTAACTTATCATTAGGCTGGCCTCACGTTTCTTTCTTGGCTAGTGATAATATCACTATCATACTCATATTATGAGTATTATTACCAGTGTGACTGACACTTTTACTGTCACTATTTTCAGAGTGAGGTAGTGTACGTACTGAAGCGTATAACCATAGGTCCCGACGAGATATGCAGCTTTGTCATAGGCGATGCCTGCGGCGACGTGTACAATCCTTATCATGAGTGGGAGGTGGCTTTCCCGCCGGTGCCTAAACCAGCGGTGAGATTGCTTGAAGCACCAGTAGAGAAGGCGCCTACGTTTAAAGTCCTTCAAATTTCTGATACACACTTCGATCCATACTACGCCGAAGGTAAGTCAAGTGTAATTCTATTAATTATTTACAAAAGGAGCATACTTCTCCTTCAGACTGAATTTAAAAAATGTCGTTGACCCGACAAGTGCAAGCGTTCTTTGTGAAGACATTGTACAGTCAAATTTCTTAATTGGTAGGCTAACGTCGACGCTGGTTGTATTAAAGTAGAGCCAACCAGTTCGCCGAGACAGAGTACGCATACATTATTCAGTTAAATTGAGGCCTGATCCATATTTGGCTATAAAAAGGCGGCCATAGGCAGACAATGCGTGTATTGGTCCAATCAACGTCACTCATATTGATGGAGTTAAGGGCCTCAAAATACGACGATCTCATTTAATCTGGTGTCAATCAGTCTGATTTTCCATATCATTATGAATGATAAAGAGAGTGAACAAATTAAATTAGGGCGCCACATGGGCCACCTGGGCCACATGCGCCGCTATCTACGACACTGTCATATTTTTGACACAACATACTCATATATGTATATGTCAAAAAAAATATAAGTTTATAAGTATTTTGTGGGGGTGCGAGTCGGGTTACCTCCGCGTGTAGTCAAGAGCTGCGGTTCGTTTTTGAATCCGTCCGGGGGGAAGAGCAGTGCTTGGTCCTGTGCATCCTGAGTATTGGCTAATGATTTCCTGGCAGTTTCTGAGGGATATCATTGACCTTTGGCTAAGAGCCCGACAGGGGGAAGGGGGGTTTTTAGACCGTATTACAACAGTAGGTATAATGTTGCCGACATTTTGTCACAAGATTTTTGAATTATATTTTTATTACTTTGACATTGGGGAACTTGTCGTCGATATAACGACTTGATACGTCACAATCACAAATAAGAAGTATTTTTGTGCTTCCTCTTTTATCCGCTATTATTGTTATTAGTTATTATTATATATTCGGACATTTTCGGCCTAAACTTTATCATGGCTTGAAGTAGACGTACCTACCTACATCTAGAGCAGATTGTAGCTAAGTATCTAAAGCTTCAAAATGTCTATATGAAACTGTTCTAGGTGCCAACGCGGAGTGCAACGAACCCTTATGCTGTAGGGCGTCCAACGGGCCCGCGACGACACCCGGGGGCGGCGCCGGCCGCTGGGGCGACTACCGCAAGTGTGACACTCCGAAAAGGACCATCGATCACATGTTGAAGCATATCGCGGATACCCATACGGTATTTTTATAACAATGTAGTCATATCTAAAGTAGACCTAGACTAAGCCAGAAGGCGTGTTTAGATTCCGAGGTAGATAATTGTATGATATTTCATTGCATCTGCCAGATGGGCTTGTTTAATAGAACTCATAGTTTTAATTAATAATCTACAACGGTGGAGGCCACTGCTCGTTGGTAACAATCAAAACTATCTCAACTATAATTGTGCTGGCGCATTTATCCGCTATTGATCGAATTAAAATATCACTAACATAAATGAAACCAGGAGAACAATAGGTAAAAACTCCGTTAGCGATTTAATTAATAGATCGATAAAAATGAGTTAGCGTTATAAAATAAATTCTGAGTAAGGTAAATACTTGCTATTAGTCGAATCTACAATGAACTTTGACTGTCCTCTTGTTGTCATTTTTTCATATATCCGTAGGTAATATTCTTTAGTTCTAGAACAACAGGCGACAAGTAAATTCTTTGTTTTTGGGTATTCGGGACTGTTTTGACACATTTTGTATATTTTTGCAGGATATTGATTACATTCTGTGGACCGGCGACTTGCCCCCTCACGACGTATGGAATCAAACAAAGGAGGAGAACCTCAAAGTGTTACAGGAAACTGTAGCGCAGATGTCCGACATGTTCCCAGGTGTGCCCATCTTCCCTGCGCTAGGGAACCACGAGTCTTCTCCCGTAAACAGGTATGAATATAATTGTAGGCCGACAGTGAAGATTTTGTGTTGGTAATTTTATAAAAACTACGAAATAAAGAGTTTTACTAACGATTATAAGCGAGGATATGCTATAAGTTTCGATCTTATCGACATCATGAAGTGACCCGGGAGTTATACCTACCGTTAATTATGTAGTTTTGTATTATAATTTGACAGATTTGTACAATAAAACCGTTATATTTAATCCATTTCCTACTTACTTATTTACTTTTGTCGACCTGCCTGAAATTTTTTATTGAATCCAAAATACGAGTACCTAGATTAGTGGAAAATCAAATCTCTCCTCTAATTCACTTTGTCAACGAGTCCAAATTTGAAGTGAGTGTGTTGTACACAGATACACAGATTTTTATCAGTTCCGAATGTTATTTTCACGGATACGATTTCAAAAATCGGCTCATTAAAATTTCATTTAGTTACATAGTTCCGTTATTGTTGTAGTTATTTAGTTCGAGGTCGATTCAATCAAGTGAGGCGTTCCACGTGACCATGATTGAAATGTCGCAAGGATATCGTTTAATGTCTGTTTGATGCAGGAAAGTGTTTTTATAAACGCGAAAAATATTGTTCATTAAGTCACACACAGCAAAAGTAAGTAGGGTACTCTCAAGTAAAGAATTTCATTCGCGCTAGACCCTTAGAAATTTTTGAGCAGTAAGTATAACTTTTCTGAATGTGATCGGTTGTTGAAGCTGGACATCATTTTGATATCAATGACCTGATTAAAGGAAAACCAATGACAATTAACCTTAAGTTTTTATACACTAGATATTCTAGACTAGATTCGTCTGCTTTCACACCAAAATTTTTTATAGTGTGCAAAGTACTTACCCAAATAACACTCTCGACGTCCAATTTCCAGTTTTCCTCCACCGTACATCTCATCACCAGAGTCCAACATAGTGTGGCTGTACGACGAGCTTGACGCACAATGGCGTCGCTGGCTGCCAGCGGGCGTGTCGCACACGGTGCGTCGCGGTGCCTTCTACTCAGTGCTCGTGCGTCCCGGATTCCGCATCATCTCGCTGAATATGAATTACTGCAACAACAAGAACTGGTGTGTATCAATAAGAACTGAACAGTTAAAATGAAGTACGGGTTTACTTACCCTCTCCACGTTCTCCTGCGAGATGTAACAGCCTTCGACACTCCTAATTCCTATTAGCGATTATCTATCTATTGCACTTTTATATATACTACTACTAGCGACTTGCCCCGGTTTTGCAAAGGTTAAACTACACTTATAAAAACCTTCTTCTTGAATGACTTTATATCTATTGATAAAAACCGCATTACAATCCGTTGTGTTTTTAAAAATCAAAAGCGTACATACATACAGACGGCGTGAAGCTGTTTTAAGTGTAACTAGCTTCTGCCCGCGACATAAACCTTCCTCTCGAATCACTCTATCTATTAAAAAAAACCGCATTAAAATCTGTTGCCTAGTTTTAAAGATCTAAGCATACAGGGACAGACAGACAGCGTAATACCATTTTGTTTTATACTATGTGTTGAGGTTGCTAATCACGCGACATTTAGTTTGTCACTGGTAGGTTATAATGGTTATGAACTGTAATGAGAAAAAAACTGTGTGACACTTTTGATAGAACTGTTTTACCTTCAAGAATGTTAATGTGAATTTGTACCTAGATAAAAGATATTGAATATATATTGAGAATGTGTTGACTGTTGTTTACTATTTCAATAGGTTATGGGCCCAGCACGCTTCCACTGCTTAGTGAAGAAAATTATAAGTAAAGACTAGTCTGCAGTCAGCAATGTTATATGACTAAACTTACTGAGCTGGTTGCAACGTTTATACCTACTTCCTCTTGCAACATTCTTAATCGCTCACGAATCATTCATTAAGCTCGTTCAAGTTTAATAGCACCGATAATTTATAGCAACAACAATAGCTTTAAATCTGCATTTAGATTCACCATGAGTGACAGGAGAGTAATTAAATCCTTTCGTTGATTTCAGGTGGCTGTTACTAAACAGCACAGACCCGGCAACAGAGCTTCAATGGCTCATTTACGAGTTGCAATCTGCCGAGTTCAGCGGAGAAAAAGTCCACATTATTGGTCACATACCTCCCGGCCACTCTGACTGTTTGAAAGTTTGGAGCAGGAACTACTACGCTATTATCAACCGTTATGAGTCGACGATAACCGCGCAATTCTTCGGCCACACACATTTCGATGAATTCGAAGTATTTTATGATACCAACGACCTCGGTAAATAAAATACAATACAATACATGTTGCATGTTATTTTAGCTACCATCCGCCAAATATGTGGTTTACCACCCTAAGGTTGAAAATCTTTTGCACGTCGCTGTCTCTATTAATCATTAACACGATCCTTTTGTTGTCAGGTAGAGCAACAAGTATAGCCTACGTAGGTCCGTCCGTATCACCGTACTACGATTTGAATCTTGGATATCGAATATACTATGTAGATGGCGATCACGAAGCGAGCACCCGGGTATGTTTGTAAATTGTAATTACTTGTACGACATTACTTGATGCCGATTGAATTATTAAACATTTTGTATATCCTCAGTTAGTGGTCGACCACGAGACGTGGATCATGAACTTGAAGGAGGCTAATTTGTTCGGTTATCCGATATGGTACAAACTGTACTCGGCGCGGTCTGCGTACACCATGACAGCTTTGCGGCCGCAGGACTGGGACAAGTTTATTGATGACATGACAGCTAAGGAAGACCTCTTCAACTTATACTACAAGTAATAAAATACACTTACAATACTATACAAGTTTTAATTTTTGTCAGGTTACACGATGCCACTAAAAATTGCTTATGATTGATCTACTTAAATTAGCAAACTACGTAATATATATTATTAGTTTTACTTTTAATAGATTCTGTTTCACTTTTCGGAGGCAGCCGTTCCCATCCCGCCGTTAATTACAAAATGGCTTTGTGTAAATAAACCCGATATTAGAAATTGGTACCTTGTCTACGTTCAAACTCAAAACAAATACTAAGAAAAGGATTGCGTTTCTTTTTCAGAAATTTCTGTATCAGAAAAGCCATATTAGCCCTGGCTAACATTACGCTGGTTACACCAACCTAGTAATGAAGGCAAGAATTCCCGGTCATTAACGATTCATCCGCTAGAGCTTTTTTGGCAGCTGTAATTCATTAGGCGTATTAATTGTTTCCAGGAATTACTGGAAGAATAGTCCCCGTCGTGGCACCTGTGACGGCGAGTGTCGCAAGCGGTTAATATGCGACGCGCGTTCCGGACGCTCACACGACCGGCGCGCTCTGTGCGGACACATAGAGGCGCGCATCGACGGCTCTACGCCCGCGCCGCAAACGTGGCTAGCTTGGTTCTATAACGGAATCTCAGTCTCGTGAGTAAAGAGAGGGTTTGACCCCTAATTTGTCTCGTGACTAACGTTTAAAAGAATTGTGCCATTTCTTTTGCAATCTATTTCTATTCGACGTTTTTTTTTTTAATAATACATTTATAGCGATGACAGCTGCTAAACTAAAACACAGGACTTGGAACCTACAGCCTTATGTAAATACTTAAAAGCTTAAATTTTCAGTTTCAGCGCTTTACAAAACTTATTTAAGGTGATTTTGGACAGTTTGTAAATATCTACATACTTATTTACCTATGTACAATATTCAAGTAGTGGAATGATGTTTAGTGTACATATCTGAAGGTAACAAAGCAATAAGACACGATTGAAACAAATATATACACTTACCTAATGTTAGCATGATTCAGACTTTGTCACTTACCCGGTTAATTTTATGTCCATGGTTCAAAAATAATGTAAAATCCTTGCTTTTGAAAACACCACGTATATCTTCATCTTATATCTTGGAGTCAGATTATTTTTTTGCTTTACCGAGCAATAACAAAAAAGCTGATTTTAAAAATCTGCGAAATAAAACGTTGAGCCAGTTGTCTTTCTTCTTTTCCATTGAACCGTGGTCGTAAAGTGTAAAAATAAGGCTTTATATTTATTCAAGTATCAACAGCAGTTAAGTTAAATTCACTCGCACTAAAATTTGCACTTATCCGCGCTTTTTAGATGAGGCGAAGTATGGTGGTGGTTCAGTATCATGAATAACTGCTTTTGATACACATTAAATAATATAAAAAAAAAACTTTTTTATAATTTGAGCGTTTTTCTCTTGGTACAGACCTAGTGTACAGCAAGTTTAAAAGGTGGTGGATAATACTATAACACGGAGAGCACAGGTGGGTACGGTATAGATGCCGTAAATATAAGCGATTCTTAAGTTTAAGTACCTACGTAAGTACAGTCAAGTGTAATATGTATCTAGACAATGTTTCAAAAATAAGTACCATACGCTCTTACGCCAGCGTAATAAGGTTGTGGGACTTATTTTTGAGAAGTTCCTATCGATACTTATTTTTGCACTTGACCGTACGTATCCAAGACCTAAACCGTTCTTGGAGCTAATCTGAGCTCTAGAAGCCTAGAGTCCGGCTAACTAAAGAGTGTCCTGGAATTTTATTATACTAGCTGTTGCCCGGGGCTTCGCCCACGCTGCAATTTTTTTTTCAAAATTTTATTTTATACAAACTGTCCGAACAGTAACAAACACAACTAAAAAAGAATTATCCAATTCGGTGCAGTCGTTTGGAAGTTATGCGCGTACATACATTTCGGCGATTCATTTTTATTTATACCTATAGAAGATTTAATGTGACTTTAACTTCATTCCAAATATTTAAAAGTGAAGTGAATCAGGTTGTCAAAGTAAACGTTAGTTGCGAAATAAACGGATTCCTAGAAATCGAGACATTTGTCAATTCCACTTTTTTTTCTCATCCGTGACTAAGATACCTAACTGCTGTTGCCAAAACTCATGCCATTTCCATTTCGTTTTCGATCCATGTCCCCCAAGTCCATGTTATTATTAGAACCTCCTGTATTTGTATATCAAACTTTGAAGCATAACACTTTTTGAAATAAACAAACATGGCAAATCAATTTTGACATAATGAGCCTAATAAAAAAGAAATTAAAAGTTGACGCAAGTCATTCATTGTAAACAAAGAAATCGTAAAATATTTTTTGTATTTTGTATAATTATCTTAATACGTAAATGTTGCGGATAAAATCTGGTCGACTCAAAACAGATATTTTCTCATGCTGAACAACTTACAACATGTTTCAGTCCAATACATGTTATTTTTATTGTGTCATCTCACGTCAAAACACATGACACGGGTCACATTATATTGACTGGTCGGGTAGCGCACAGTAGTTCATTAAAATTAATTTTTAGTGGTTTTTATGAATCTAATGACATATAATTTATCAAAATCGGACCATAACTGTAGATCTGATGGCTTGTACAAAAATCGGCCTCGCGTATTATATATATAGAAATATAGATGACAACATTAGTAAGCTGACAAAGGTCATGAAATGATTGTTAATATTCTTGATGCTTGTATTCAACAGGCCAATTGACATTGCACGAGTCTTGACTCGAATACCCAGGGGTCTATCCCCTTATGGCCTAACCAATTTAGATTTATTACCTTATTTTAATTGACTTATTGTTAGTGGAAACCGATCGAGATCACAAAGCATATCTGAATGCATTAATAGAATAAAACCTCGTTTAAATAAACACGTCTTTTATATTATATATCGTAGCGGGCGAGGTCCTCAAATATTTCGGAGCAACATTAAATTTCAATAAGTAAATGCGTTACATTACACGATATGGTTAATGACATCAGAAATATAAGAGCAGCGACATTTCAATAAATTCGGGACGTTCAATAAGGTAAAAATATCAGAAGGCACAGATCGGAACGTTTGTGGAAAATAAACCTACGCATAAAATAATAGATTCGAACTTGCCAAAATGAAAGATGTCACCTATTATTGTGTACTCGTTTTCATGCATAATTCACTGTAATTTAAACTGTTTGTTACAAAGTTAAGGCATATTTTCCACAAATGTTCTAATCTTTATGATCAGCCGGACGAACATAATTGCATCGATACCTTTGACGATCAGTGACGTCCCGATTTTATTGAAAGTTCGCTGCTTTTATATTTATGACGAATTGCGTGTTCTGATGTTATTAACCTTATTTAATGTTACGAATTTATTTAAATATTTGAGGATATATCTGATTGCGACTGTACCTATTAAAACATTTTCAGGATGTCAATGATAATGCAAATACCTCAAGTGGCATATTCGATACCAAAGTTCGTGATGGGTTTAGGCTGAGGCCCTGCATCCGGGATCACTGGAAACAAGTTGCGATCACCACCGGACGATAAGTAGGTTAGGTAGGTACTGTTGCAATGATTTACATTTACAAAGAAACTCAAGTAGCTGAACAAATCTTAATTGCTGCGTACTTGCGTTAAATAAAGTAACTTTATAATCATCGCCCGATAAAATATTTTTTCTGGCATTGTTTCCCTAATATAAAATCGATTGGGTACTTATTTTAGTACTACATATACAATAAAGACGTCTTTATTAACCTATTTAATTGTACCTGCTTTTGTACTTATAAATCCCAGAATCTTGTATAGTCTACCTGTTATCCTATTTTATGTCTAATGATAGTAATTTTAAGTAATGTAATTTTATATTGTACATACAAATTTGTAAATGTAATAAAACTATTCGTGAAAAGTGTTATGTATTATTATACCTTTTGTCGAATTTTGGATAGACCTACACGATATGGTGAGAGTGAATAACAAGAAAAACAATTTAATTTAAAAGACATTTTTATTTGTTTAAAATTCTAATTCGCCGAAGTAGAGAGCTTTCGAAGCGTCCCAAATTACAATTATTATCATATCAAAATAATTAAAATTATCCATTTCAAGATTAAATTAATATTCAATACCTGGCAAATTTGTCTTTACACGAAAATAATTTATTTCACTGGGTTAAAATAAATTAGCGTTCTCATCGCCTTTTGTGACAAAATGTTATTACAATCTCAAAAATAAGTAGCAAAGTCATAAAAACAAACACTGAATAAAGACAGCGCCACACTAACGTAAATACGAACATAGAATTAAAATTATTAATGAGGTATGTACCAGTCAATACCATTATGTAATATTGAAAAAATATTGTTCGATATTACTTGGATTTAGTAATAAAAAAAACTTGTATTCTTTGATAGGTTTCAAAACCATACAAAAATGACACTTATATTGAAGGTCGATATAGTAACACAGCTACTTTATTAATAAAGTCAAGTATTATCGGATTTCAAGAATTTGATACTTGATTAATACTATTACAAACAATAACTGGCAAACATTATTTTAATAATGTTCTAGGACTAGATAATTTTATGTTTGTACATGGGATAATATTGTAACAATCCCATTAGTAATATCAAATTGTAATTATTAAAATAATAGACAATACATACTTACATATTAATTAAAAAAACGAGACGTGAAACCTACTTAAGAAATGTCATGTTGTTAAAATAATTCGAGTTGAAACTAAAAGTAGTGATGTTTAAAAAAGAACAGTCTTGTTCATGAGTAAATGCAACACTTCACAAAGATCATGTTATTAATTAACGCGACTGTATCCTAGTTTTATAATCTAAAGAGTAAGGCTTCTATAGTACTAGTGCACTGTTATACTAAGATCACCAAAATTTATTTCTATAAGGCTTCTAAGGTGCAAATAAAATAATTATCAATAAATCAAGAGGTATGGCTGCGGTAAGTACAATGATTTTGGTATTTGGTTTGGCCTGATTATGCGAGCTAGTACAATCATGGTCATGGCCTGAACCGCGCGGAGCCAGAAGATAAAAGGAAGATGACGAATGCTAAGCAGTAACAAAGAAGAGCGAAGTTCATTCTGCTCGTCCTGCTCTTCCTAACAGAAAATGTCAATAGGTATGTCATGTGTCTCGAAACTTTCAAGTGGATAATTAGTTAGATGATTTTAAAGGCATCTGACATTCCCGTACCCAAATATCGAGTTCTGCTAGCGGGTGCACGTACAGTCAGCATCGGAAATTAAAGGCTGTTTCATTAGTCTATAACTCGATCGATATACATCATGCGGCGACTCCCCACCATTGGTATAAATAACGACTAATGAAACTACTAAACTACTAAGCCAATAACTCCGCCGATATAAAGCGTGCTGTGATTCCCCGCAAGTGGTATAACGACTATTAAAAGTATTAATCCCAATATTTCACGGAAATCTCCCGTACCCCGCATGTGGGTCCTATCGAACAATGAAACTGAGACTACAGTTGAAGAGCTTATAAAGATCTAAACTCGAGAACTTATTACCTTGGCGATAGTCGTGTGTGGATCATTTTAAGCTCTTCAACTGTTTATCAAAAGATCGTCCTACAGTTCTTTGCTCACTTTCACTAGTCGCTAACGACGGAGGAACGTATGGAGATTCATTGGATCAAGGAAATCGAAACTTTTCTAGTGCATTAGTAGTGTTTATACATTTTGGTACATTTGATGGGCACCTTAAAAAACTAGTTTCAAAATCTTATAAAGAATCGTACGAAATTGAACGACTCAGCTACGCGATGACGTCGATTTTAGCATGCGCGTAAGGTTCAATCAGTCTTGTACCTACTAATTTTTACAACTTTTGTCTTAATATTTTTTCACATTAATTTAATATTTTGTTAAAGAGTTTAAGGATAGCTAAAATATTTTCATTAAAATTGTACTTAACCGCTTTCTAGGGGAGCTTCTCCGTTTGTACCACTCGCGCGCGCTTCCCGCCATCTATTGCACTAGCCGCACTACATCAAATCAAACAGGTTACATATATGTACAGTACATATCTTAATGTGAACAATGACTAATCAATCTGTAGATCACTAGTGATTATTAAAATATAAGTTTCTAAATTTGCTTACTTTTTAGCAAAAGCCTCATTGAAACTTATAGTTAAAGTTACTGATAGGCTCTTATTTTGTTTAATGGGCTTTTATTTAATGCCTATTTTTATAATTATCATTAAAGTTAACACAATGGCACAATTAAATTAGGTTAGCCAAAGCATTTCTGAGTGTTATGCGCGCCGCGCACGCATTTTACAAGTTATGTTGTCTTAATTCAAAATGATAATATTTTATGTAGAAAATCTTAATTAGCTTCACATATTTTCATGTTTTGAATGTAGCTTTACAACATTGTTATTTTGAAAAATATTGTTCAACAAAACACAACAAATTACATGAATTAGTTACAAAATTTCATGAATTGAGTCTACCAATCTAAGAGTCACATAAACATTACCATTGTGTTGAATTTCCGTAAATATCTATTATTTAACCAGGATAAAATTGAGATTTTCAGTAGATGATATCAATATTATTTCAAATAGGCATATTTTAGGTTTAGAGGCACAACATAGGCACTTACTCTCTCAAAAACTCTCAAATTAAAATACTATAATTCCTAAATTTACCAACTTACATTTGTAAATTACCTACCTTAACATGGCATTAAAATTTCAGTCTATCGTTAAACTTCCAGAGTTTTGTTTGTTACTTAAAATACAACATTTAAATGTCTTTTTTTGGAATGTAGGGCTTGTTTTAAAACTGGAATTTTCTTTATTAAATTTGAAAACTAAAAACATTAAAATATTATCCTCAAAACATTATGTCTAATTGTTGATGTAATGGGCACATTTAAATCTAATCAGAATCAGACCATGACTATATTATCTAATCAGAATTTAAAATGACGAAAAAAAAGTAAAAATTGTATAAAAATGGCACAAAACCTGACACAGGGAATTTTTATCAAAATAATCTCAAAAAAAACTTAAAACGAATGGGCCCCAACACACTATCTACTAAAGCTTCATTTTAAAATAAACATACTTCTACCTCACACATTTAAAAATCTCATTTGATGAGAAGCCTACGTAAGTTAGTTTTACTTTGTTTAGATCCAGCAGCACAAGATTTCTTTTTCCTTTTGGAAGGACTTGGTCCATCAAGGTCATAGCGAATGCAACTCTTACCTGGATGGCGGTCACAGGAGCAGTATTTGCAGAACTGATACACACAAGTTGCCCGTGTGCACTCAGCCCATATCTCACCAGAAGATTCTTCTGTTACCTTAGCTGGTTGCTGACAACGCACACAAGCAAGTTGAATGCGTGAATCCAATGATGCAAACTGAAAATACACAATGATGCAATTAATCAAAAAGCAATATTTAGCAACATTTGTTCTTGAATTGTCATTATGACTTATACAAGTATGCAAAATTTCAACTACATACATTGTAAAACTTGTAACAAAAGCTGTCCAGTTGCGGAAAATAGTATGCTAATATCTATCTAGTCTAGAGCAGTATTATTGAATAAAGTTATTATCTTTCCAATACTATGATGTGGTGCTCCTAACCTAAGAGATAAAAAACCCTTATTTCTTTCACACTACTAGGAATTGATAAGAGTATGCCAGGAATTAGAGATAACAATTAGAAATAATGTTTAATTCTTAGGAATTATTTTTATCTAAAAAATTCTGATGAAATATACATCCCTATGACACAGGAAATAAGTCTCATTTACATAGTATTTATAATTGATGAATGATGAATATGATATATGATGAAATAAATTGCATGCTTACCCGTGAAAAGGTTTTGAATCTCATAGTCCTGGGGGAAACAGGGGGACTATTTGGAGAATTACTTGCATTTTCAGTAAACTCAATGTTATGTATTTCTTTAAGTTTTCTCCTTATGACATCAGATGCATGGTTTGGAGTGCTACTATGTCTCTTGTTCTCCTGGTTTTCTTTAGAAAGTTTCAAATATTTCTTCAACTTCTCCCTACCTTCGATGACATCTTCACAGATTTGAAGCCAGATTGGGCTCACTAAAGTAAAGTTAAATATATCTGCAGGTGACAAGTAGCTGATAATTTTGCCTATGGCAGGCACACACAGGACTCTCTCATGCAACATTTTGACAATGTCAATCTTTTGGTTGGGCTTGAATTGCAGCAGTCCTTTGGCAGGACAGGGTGACGATTTGACCACCTGTAAGCTCTGAGGTTCACAGGCCAGTGAATGAATTTCAAAATCCAGCTGTCTAGCAAACTTTCTCGGAGGGCAGTTTAAATTGTTTATAGGTCGCAATGGACTTGATTTATGGTTAGACTTGAGTTTGTTTAATTTGCAGCTGCTCTTACAAATTTTCTTTACCGGAGTTGATGGGAAGGACAGTGAATTGAAATTATAAATGCTACTAGAGTCAGCATAGTCAGAGTTGAATGATGTCAGAGAATATCTACCACTGAAGTTAGCAGAGTCATTCACATTCAGCTTCTGTATTTGCCCAGCTATAACACTAGTAGGAGTTGGAATAGATCCATAGCTGACATCATTTGGTTCAGTTTCATCTTGGAAAGGCCTTTTCACACCTCGCCTCTTGGAAGGTCGGTCTGGAAAGCTTTCATTGGTTGTGTAGTTGTACTGATAGCCAACGCGCGCGTTACTTTCAGGAGTATTTCTACATGAATTGGGAAAAGTCCCTCTAGAAATACAAATTGGTCTTTGAATGGCCGAAGGGTCTATGTTCTCAGTTGACAGTTCCGAGCAATCTATGGAGCTTGGAGTAAAAGTATGATAACCACTGTCTTCAGCCCTCCAAAAGCGCATGCTATCGTAAGACAGCACTGGGGTAGCTGGCTCAACCATTTCTGAATGCACATCCATGCCTTGCACGAGTACTATTTCATATTAATAGCAATATTCTTATTTTATTGTCATTTGGATGCACTTCCGCGCCAAGTTCACGTGACCCAAGTAAACACGGCCGCCAGAGGCGTCATGACTGATTTCCTTTCCAACATAATAAAATGAACACTGTTAGTTGTTAGATGTGGATTTCTGAGCACTCGTAATAAAAAATAACTGCCTCAAACATAAGTCAATTTAAAATACACTTGCAAGTAAAATAATACAGAAAGCTTTGCAAGCTTTGGCCGTTTGTCGTTTTAGTAACGTAACAATCGCAAAGCTTGCTTGCTCTTTTTCTTTTTTTTTGACTTTAGTAGAGGTGTTACCAAGCCAAAAAACATTATTTAAAAACTTTTTAAAAGCTGCGCTGCTGTAGGTTGGAAGTGGTACCTTCATTTATATCTTTCTTTGTTTAGGTATATTTAAAAGATCTAAACCAAAAAATATTAAATACATTCCCTTAAGTTCGTTAATGAGCAATAATTATGTTTGTCTCACAATAATTTTATTTGAAAGAACTTACTAATCCGAGTTGAAAATTATGACAGTTCAACTGTTTTTGTTATTTGACATTGTATTAACTTTATAAACAGAATGGAGAACATGTCACAATTGTTTGCATTCGTGTGACTTTTTGACACTTCAAACACAAGTTGTGGGAGCGGTATAAGAGCAAAGTTCTGTGTTTCGTCAAAATCGAGAATCCCAACGAATTTTGGAATTTTGAGTTTTTTTTCTGTTCTCCAAAATGTATAGCTCATTTATTTAGTTTTAGCGACATTTAGATTTGGAGTACATTTTTTATCTTTCCATCCACATCCACCAACATGTGATCCATGTGATGTGATCCAGTGATCACATGTTCGTTTTCCCCTGTCGAGTTAAAAAAAAACAATGTTTGAAAAATGAATACGGTACTTAGGACAGGCTGTTTCACAGTGGATTCTAAACTACTTCATGATTAAAGTGTAAAAAAATTACGTATTACGTAGATAGGGATGACATTTTGACACTTGAAACCGATAGTGGAGGAGCATTAGAATAATCGAACCACCTTCAAAATCATCCACAATCTTTGGGCTGCTAAGGCAGTGGCAACACTGCTGAATCTGTCAGATGCGATGCGAAACGAAAGAAACGTCATTGGTTATGGAAGTTGGGAGTTGTTTAATAATTATTGTATGAGTACCTATTCCTTTTTTATTTAATTATAAAATGTATCGGCATTGTTCAATACTTTTAAAATGATCAAAATATTTTAATTTAAATGAAATACTATTAAGTTATTGAGAAGAGATTTAGGAAATAGGTTCTAACTTGTGGCAAAATGGCAAGCATAAAAGATTTATGCAGACTGTGTGCGAAAAAAGACGAATTTAGCAAAGATTTACTTGAAGAGAACAGCAAAAATGTGTTGAATTTAATCAGAGAATTTATGCAGATAACTGTAAGTGCGAAATTTGTGTAATTGTAGTTATTGTTAAATATTAGGTACACGTACAAAACTCATGTTTTGCATGAGAAATATTTTTTGTTTTGTTTTGAGTTAAATCGTCAATTAACATTTTATATCATATTATTAATTACAGGTTAGTGATATAGATGACCTACCAACAAAAATATGTTTGAACTGTGAAGAAAAAATGGTGACATTCCAGTTGTTTCTGCTGGAATGTTATAAAGTTCAAGATGACTTTAGGAAACAAGTGGGCAAAGTTGAACTCCAAGTCGAATCCGATTTTGCAATTAAGCTGGAAAATAGCAGTGCATATTATGATGCAGAGCCTTTGATTAAGTCAGAGGTATGTTGTAAATTACCACAAAACCACAATATCTACAGAATGTCAGTAACCAATAGCTTTTAGTAATCTTAACTTAGTGTTTTTGCTGTCATAACTTTTCTTATTGCCCTCGGTGCCAGAGAAACACTGATAACCATTTCTACACTGATAGTTTTAGTATATACCAACAGGTATTTATTGTAATTTTAATTTCCAGGTTAAAGATGAATTAACAGCTGAGGACATTGTGTGTAAGTTACCTGGTTATGATTAATTATGTTTTGTGTATCTACAATATTCAAGGTACATCTCTCTGCCAAATTTTGAAGGATTTAGAAAGAGGTTTTGGACTGTATGTTGTCAGTCAGTAGTCATGGTACTGTTTTATACCAATAAAATAAAATACACATACATACACAAATCACGTCTTTATCCCTTACGGGGTAGACAGAGCCTAAGGTAACAAGACCTACAGGCCACATTTAGCAAAATTGCGGGCGTATAGGTGGAAAATGGAATCAAAATAGTGATGGGTTGCTAGCCTCATCGCCTATAACAAGATTCCTATGATTTTCGCCCATTCCCTCGATGGGCTTTTACCATCTGCGCGGGTAGAGAAGCAACTGGTACATTCTATGTTTTTTCTTTACTCCCAGACCAGCATGGAAGAAAATAAAATAAAATAGATTTACCTAAAACTATTTTCAATTATTAAACTATAAATTTAATGTTACATTGTTGTAGTGTTTGTATATTGTATTAATTACAAAAGAAGTCTTTGAGTATAGGAGTAACTTTCAGTTCCTAGCATTGCTGCAATGCTAATCTATTTGTTAAGTATTCCATAGTTAAAAGTTTTCTCAACTTTTGCCGTCCATCGGCCCATTCATCTTTCACAAGGTTGTATCTGATGTTATATAAGTAAAGGCTTGATATTTTCACAGAATGTGTCATAATGCTATTATGACACCAAATAATAAAAATCAATGAAGTTCTTTTCAGTTTGGTGGTATGGAACTTTTTATTTTATTGTGTCTGCAAATTTCATTCTCAAAACAACTATAACAAACAATTAATGAGGGTTTAAATTTTGAAAGTTATTGCTAAGAATAGTTTTGCACAATTAAAGAGTTTACTTTACTTACTTACTAATATATACTTACACCTGCCTGGAATTACATGCTGATATATTTGTAGGTGCAATTGCAACAAATGAAGCAGCACTAGCAGACTATGAAGCTGTTGACTATAATGATGATGATGGTGGTGATGACGATGATGATGATGATGATGACTTGGATGATGTAGCGATTGCTTCACTGAAGGATGTCAAGAGAAATCGAATTAAGAGAAAAGTAGTTTCAGAGGAAGACTCTGTCAAATTTAGTGAAATATTAAAACAACCTAATTTGAAAGTGAAAGATTTTGTCAAGTGAGTTTTTTAATATTGTGGCAATTAAATAAAGATAATCTTGTCTACTCAGCATTCATTTTTCTCTATATTTTGTTATTGGTTGAGGGTGATAGTTTTGCAATATGATTCATTAATTTCTTCGTTTTGGCCACTTATAATTATTTGATTACAGGTTAACATGTAATATATGTGACATGGAATCAGATACATGGAATAATTTGCGACTGCATTACTTTAAAACACACAGAAGTAAAGCTGTGGCCTATTGCATTTGTGGTTATGCCATAAGATCCAAAAGTGTCTTGTACAAGCATGTATCTCAGCATAAGCAAGAGAGCAGGAAGATAAGAAAAGCTGCTGACTTGATGGAGGAGAGACAAGACCCAAAGTATTCCAAATTAAATGTTAGAAACTTTATAAAGTAAGTATCATTTTATCTATTAAAAAATGAGTAGTTGTATCTATTACATTCACAAGTACTAAATCGAAGAAGTTCCTAAGCATTATTATTACTGCATAGTTACAATTGCAATGTTTCCTTTTGTACCAATTGTTGCTTAGTAACTTTCTTTATCCCACAATCTATATCCACTTCTTTAAAAAAAGTGGTTCTGGTTTTCATAATGTTAAGAAAGTGTATTTTCTTTAACAGTTTTACTTGCAACACCTGCCAAAAGGCGTGTTCCAGCTGGTACAGTTTGAAGTCACATTGCGAGAGGGTACACGATATTTTGCCCATAGTACACTGTACATGTGGAATTGCTCTTAAATCCAAATCAGTACTTTACAAACACATACAGGATCATAAAAATCCAAATGTTTTAGCGTAAGTAATTCATGAAGTGTATAGAAATCAATAACTGCATTGTTTTTTGCAAAATAAATTGAAAGAAGAATAACAATGTTTTTGTTTCTAGATGTGACAAATGTCCTCGCGTTGCTAAAACGTTAACAGCTTTAAATAAACATAAAATGAGACATGTACCAAAATCGGAAAGAAAGTTCGCATGTGAGTCGTGCGATAAAATATTTAATACCAAGGATGCTTTAAAATCTCACGAGAGATCTCACATTCCAATAGAAGACAGGAAAATATATCATTGTGAAATTTGTAATATGAAGTAAGTTCACGTAGTCTGTGCTTTTGGCTCATATCTGTTTCTGTATACGTATGAATGTATGCCTAGTTAAGACTTGCAAGATAAATCCTGCAAATCACATTACATCGCGGCACTGAGTCGACGACTTTTAACCCGTTCGCATCACGGCCTGGCTATGTATTACTAAACCGGGATAAAAGAGGGGTTGAAAAATCTATAATGCCATATACTTACATCAAAATATATATGGAATGAAAAATTTACAATCCTTTTCTTATCGCAGTTTAGTAATAAGAAACTTGCAGGATTTTAAATAATTTATTGATCAGACGTTACTTCCGAATTAGCAAAAAAAAAAACATTTATCTGGCTACTCCACTATGCGTAAATACTTTTTGTTTTTGACAGGATTTTTGTTGCTAGTCTAAACCGCAGCATGCATTTTCCTTTCAGTGACTTTTGTAATTACCTTTCTTCCTTAGGAATACAAATAATCAGTTATGATTGATTTATTTGATTACCACAGTGTAAAACAAGTACTTTTTGTCAAGGTTTACGACACGCTCATCGGCTGCTTCTCACAAGCGCGTTGTGCATGACAAAATAAAGAGCTACGTGTGCGACTTGTGCGGCTACGCGTGCGGTACCAACGGCGAGTTGCGGCAGCACCGCGCCATCCACAGCGACGATAAACCGTTCGTCTGCAAGAAATGCTTCAAACCGTTAGTTGACAGTATTATATGTTATCCTATGCATTATTATGACAGAAATGCATGGAGTACAAACCTCATAAGTTTTGACGGTTACGAAGTTAGTTTCCCAAAGCCTACCCAACTATGGACGGAATTGGTGATTGTGTATGTAGTAAACCGGTCTTGTACACATTGTAATTGTGTTGAACAAGGAATAAACAAATAAGCAGTGGTGTCTCTATTTCTATCCAAGAGAGAATACCTCAACGATATATATGATTTGCATGACTTATGTCTAAACTGAAAGGACTTTTCTAACAGGATTTATTGTTACTTATTGTTGTAGTTTCAAGACTTATTCGAATCTCAAAACTCATATGGACACCCACGAAGAGACGTCGTATCCTTGCTACGTATGTAACCGAGTGCTGAACAGCCGACGGACTTTGCGTAAACATCTCCTCGTTCACGAAGACAAGTGTCGGCATGTTTGTTCCTACTGCAACAAGGCTTTCAAGAGAAGGCAAACGTTAAAGGTGATTGTCGTGATATTTTTCGATGTTTAATTTAATATCTATTTAAGTAGTTATATGTTTACCAATAGAAGTATGTTTAGTTTTTCCGTTGCTTAGTTTAGGACTCAACTAGGTCAAATATCCTGTTATTTATTTACTTCGTCTGCGAAGAATTCTTTTATAACTGTCCTGACGAAACTGCAATTTTTGGGACAAAACTTGACATAAACATATAGAGGTTATCCAGCAGACAGAGAGTTACTTTCGTCCGCATTTTTAATATTAGTAAAGATAGGGGAAATCGGGATTATTTTTTGTATTAATTGAACTTTAATACATCATTTTCAAGTTGTGCTTTAAAAGTAATACGAAACAAACGCATGTTTGTACTTCAATGAAGCAAACTATTACACTGTGTCAGAAACGAGCTAATGTATTTCATCCAGGTTCATATGTACGTCCATACTGGCGACAAGCCGCTTTCATGCAAGTGGTGCGACGAGCGGTTCTCATACGCGTCCACGCTGCGCTCGCACCGCCTCCGCTGCCATCCGGACAAGATCGTGCAGCAGACCAACGAGCCCTACATGTACCGACATCACAACATCATACAACAGGTACGTGTGCACTTTTGTCCGGAAGCGGAATGGCAGGGGTTGCGAATCTTTTTTAGCCGATGTCCCATTTTTTGCAAAAAACAAAACATACTGAGGTATGACGTGTCGCTGAAGACCTACTTGGTATTGCGGATGTCTATGATTGCTGCTCTATTACGATCCTTTTGATTGTTTGTCACTCTATTTCATAAATAAACTTGCCTTAGTAATGGACATAAATTAAATTGTCAATCATGTGCCATCAACCAAATTTATGTGGTCTGCCACCCTAAGATTGAAAATCCTTTGCATGTGATAAAATATAACTTGAAAGTTCGACTTTAGCGACATATTAATTTGTTAAGAAGTTGGAAGAAAAGTGATAGACCACTTATTTGGCCGACCGTACCTACAACGATTTTTTAATCACTAGTTTGCCTGAATTATTCTGACGCGTACCATTGGTTTGCCATCTCTACTGTTGGCTATGGTAACGTTTTTACGTGCATCAGGAGACCATATAGGCTAGGTAGAGCAGAGTCATGCAATTTACCGAAGTGGCCGATCGGAGTCGGAGATTTTCACAATACCACCGGGACTGATCTGCAATATTTAGAGCCGGAACAGAGAACATCATGAATGTGTTAGTAGCTCTTCCTCTAGTCTGTTTTAGATGGCAACGTGAAAAATAATATTTAAGATATGATCTTGACTCTGCTCATGTACACTACTCGTAGAGATTCAGATTAGTTATTATTTACTTTAAAAAAAAATGACAAGTACCTACACATTTTTATTTCCTATACTTTTAATTGGTACTTAAAACTCCATCAACGTAATAAAAATCATTAAAAGGAACAAAATTTTATTTTAATAAAATGAGAATTCAGAGTACTCAACGTTTATTTTGTTCCAGGATTATATTAAAACCGACGTCGTTCCTGTAAACGCGAAAAACGAAGTGGAGGCTTTATAATAAAGAATAGCATGTAGTATCCCGCTAGCTGATTCTATGTAAGATCTAATTTTTCATATTTTATTAATATAGACATTATGGTTT